>BSAI01000108.1:38911520-38985010 GCA_036245035.1 Adrianichthys oophorus
TTTACGAGTGTCGTCTGCATCTGTGTTCACACGTCAACCCTGACATTCTCATTTTCTTCTCCACTAATTTTAGCTTGTACGTCTTCATCCTTACTTGCAATCTTCCTCTTGAACAGTCTTCCCTGCATTGCTCTTTTTTTAATGACTTTTTCAAATATAGATTAGTTTCTTTTCTGCATGTTTCACTTCTACCATTGCATTAGGTTTTATCCTAAACTGTTTATCACAATAATGTTCAGGAATAATTTATTGTTTTTTCCTGTACCGTTGCAAACAAACCAACCTCCAACTTGCTTAGAAATATGCCTGCTTGACTGTGAATGAATTGAGCGTCCGTGACGTACCCTGTAAGACGCATTTGTAAGACTCAATGTGCTTGTTTACTGAAGCAACAGAATTGTTGGATAATGTGAGTGGAGAGAGAGGACGTAAATCACATTTTGTAGCGATGATAAGACACTAAAAACAACAGAAATGCTAAAACGATGAGATAAATGCTGCCTGGTTCACAGTTTTAGCGGCATCAGCCCACAGCTGCTTTTGTGTGCTTTTTTGTTAAAGCAGCAAAGGCCAAACACACAGCCGTGCATACCTCCGCCAGATCTTACAAATACCGGTGCGAAGTACCAGACCGTACCTACTTAATTTCAGCCCTGGTCAAAACTAGCTTCTCACCTCTTTATACTTTGCACTGTCATTTGGTTGAAGCAGGTGCTTCTTTTTTTCCCCTACTACGTCTTTTTTAAATTTTTTTTTATTAGCGGTAGGCTAATAGGTACAGTCCGATGGTGCATAACACACTTTAGTTCCGTAATCGTGGTTAAAATTGAAAATTAGACCAGAAAAGTCATACGCACAGCACAATTTTCAAGACCAAAATGTAAGATTATTTTAATGCTTTTTAAGGCCTTATTTACATTTTTCCAAATTCAAGGCTTTTAAGACTCTTTAAGATCCCGCAGGAGCCATGAATAATGTGTATACTGATGACTGACTAGTTCAGATTTCCCATATAAAAACCGAAATCCAACGAAGAATTCCGGAAAAGAGAAATTGCATTGGCATACAGTGTTTAGGGATATTTGCTTCCTTGTCTTTTATTCTAAATTACTGTATTTTCTGCAAAAAAGGAGGCACCAAATTATAAGGAGCACCATCAATGAAAGGTTTATTTTGGAACTTATGTTATCTATAAGGCACACCGAACTATAATGTTTCATTCACACTGGCCCTGACAACCCACGGTCAAGCAGCCACTTGCAATAAAAAAAAGTCTCTGTAAGCGAGCGTAGAAATGTGCATTTCAGGCTCCTGCGTTCAAAACTACTCTCGCATTTATACATTGCTACGCAAATTTTTAGGTTCTTTCTATGGCTCTACATACAAAACGTATGGCCACTGAATGAACATTAAAAGTTAAACCAGTTTAACTTCGACCAATCAGAGACTCAGATTTGGTAGTAACATTCGGATGGCGTCCATTTTAATTTACAGAAGTGCCAGCTGTTTGAAAACTTATCACAGAAGAGAAGTTAGTAATTGTGATTTGTGCAAGGCCGGATATGACACCAAGTTTTTCAAATATCGGAATAGAGCTGTGAAACAAAAAGCCTGGAGCAAGATTTGCACAACTTTGACATTTTGCACCAAGCCCCTACTAACAATGAGTACATGTGCTAGTATCAGTTCAGTGTGACAGTTCAGTGTGAACACCATATGCTAAATGTACGTTCAAGAATGCCCCATTTAGCACCTTCTTGAACACACATCACATGCCCGGTGTGTGAGTTTAGTCCGTATGTTAGTCAGACTTTGTTAACTACATTCACAGTAACCCTACAGTAGCATGTTAGGCGTTAGCCAGTTTAGAAGCGTTAGTTGCGTTAGAGTGTTTACAATGCATGTAACTCCCAACCATTTTTGCAACACGTAAAAACAAAAATGCAGATTAATACCACTAAAACAAATGTTACCATGACTACGCAAACTTCGAAACTTATTAGTAACACGTAAAACAAGAAAGAAAAACACAGTCTTATGCAGCTACATGGTAGCTCCGTAGCGTATTCACAATAACACCCAACCTTGTTTGTAAATCATAACAAAACAGAAAGAGTGCTGTGTACCTCTCAAAATCACTTCAACATCAGTAAGCACATTAATCCACAGTGAAAAGTGGTCCAGATTATATGGCACATTGCTATTTTTTGAAAAAAAATGTAGGGTTTTAAGGAAGCCTTATAGTGCAGAGAATATGGTATATTACCTCATATATGTGCTAAATTGTAAGTTGTAAATAAAAAAAACCAACACTGTATTTTAACAATACATATTATCAACTAGGCAGTAAAGTTTTGAACACAGATTTAGTTTTTTGTTTAATATGCATAGTTTGTGCAATTTTAAGTGTTAAATTAATGAGCTTACCCTAGACCAAGTTTGCCTTCTGGAAGGAATTAATAATTTGTAATGATGGCCTGTTTTTTTTTCTTTTCTTTTAAACATAGCTTTTGATAGTGGCAGGCTTGAGGGTGACTAAGCCAAGGGTGGAAGTCTGTTTTTTCATGTCTTTAAAGTAAACCCCTGGGTCCCCTTGCCACATTGACCAGATGAAAGGCCCTTGCCCAGATGTTTATAGGCTGTGAAAGTGGCAGGGAGCTAGTACTGAATGTTGGCACAGAGCGCCAACAGAGAGAAAACAAGGCAGTAAAGCCCCATGCTGTTTATGCAGAGTTTAGAGACAGAAAAAAGGAGAAAGCAACAGTGAAAATATTGGGAGGAATGAGATACAAGAAGAAACATTGCACTTTTGTGTGTGTGTGTATAAAAAAGACAAAAAAAAGCAAATATATAAAAAAAAACGTGGAATATTAACTCTATATATTAAAATACTTTGCTTCAAAATTCAATTATACACTAAAGTTCATAGTTTAGCAGCTTCTTCAGGTCACAGCTCCTGAATTTTTAACCCTGGCCCTAATTTGCCAGATGGCACTCGCAGTTACAAACCCATGCTCAGTACAGTGACCCCTGTGACACTGTGGTGAATTTGTACATTCTTGTCAGTTTTCCTGCTTGAACGAGTCTGTGTACGTGTGAGTGTTCATGTAAATGAAACCCTAAGAAATGTTGCCTTCGCTTGGTAACATGACTAAAGCAAAACCCATCTGGTGCCCTTTTCAAGAGACAAAAATGCAAATACATGTGCGTGCAGAGGCCAGATTGGTGCTGCCTAAGTCAAGTTACAGCTATACTGATTCTAGAATAAGTCAGATTCATCAGAGACTTTAGTTTATTTTGACATCAACAACAATGCACCACAGTTCAGAGCAACTTAAAGTTTCTCATCAGAAAACACTGGTGTAATTGTTCTGATTTTCCTTCTAGATTTTCACCAAACATCAAGAAAAAGCTTTTTTTTTTTTAAGTAAAAAAAAAACAGCTCAATTTAACAGAAAAGGTCATTACAGGTACTTATAGGAACAGACAGAGATTTTATAAAGATCAGAAAAGATTATTTATTTGTAGACTCATTCATACATCGCCATAAATGATCATAAAATGTACATTTTTAGCCTCATGAGTTTTCCGTTCATCCTTATCAGGATGTCTGATTTCTCTCCTTTGTTTCGTGTTGTTGCTGCTAAAGTTGTTTTTATCAAAGTTAGTTTCCATCACTAGTCTTATCTTCTGCATTTTGGGTCCCACCTCAATGTTTATGACATTTCTGAAAAGTAAAATCCAATCAATTTTTTTCTTTTTGACAAAGTACATGGTGTGGCATGAGATATTATTGGCTGCTGTCTCTGCAAATAAATTAGTTTGCACGTAAATAATAAGAAACTCATTTGTTCATTTGAATAGAAAGGATTATATTTGTTTTTTCTACACATTCACCTTTGTCAGCTATAACACTATTAGCCTATTTTGAGTTTGAATTCGGAGCAAAGTTTAGCCTTGGGTTGCTTTTGTAAATCAGAGAATTATGTAAATGTTGCCTCATTATACTTGATTGTTCCGTATAACCAGGATACTGATAAACAGAAGAATGATTGGTCTTAAAGGGGGTGACTATGGCTTGAAACAAAGTAACATTTACTCTCGCCTTCTCTGCAACAACCCCAATTAGAAAGCCGCTCTAAATAAATGTGCCGTGTGTTTCTGGAGCCAAAGTGTCTCGTGACTTAATCTGGATTGAGCAGAGCATCCTTTTATTAAGTTACACACGGCCGCAATGTGTCTTGTCACTTTGCAGAGACAGCGACCGATAAAGTGCGCTGAATGGAATTAGATTCTCATTGATATGTCCGCTGATTGTGAGAACAACAGATCGATGGCAGAATCACCGAGTGATATTTGAAGACGCAAAAACAGGATAAATGAACAAAAGGACTTCAACGAGGAAAGTTTTGTGTGCAGCCAATGCCTGCATCTCGCTTAGATACATACATGTAAACACACACAGACAAGCTTTTTCTCACACTTTACCTTGAAGCGATTTCACAATGCTGAGCAACAGAGACTGAGTGAGGAAGGGAGAGAGAAAGAAGCCAAACCAATTCCAATACAGCACTAATGGGCCACATCATGCCAATACAATAAATAATGGCCCTTTCAGCTCAGTCAATAGTGAGTAAATGAAAATTTAACCTTTCATTAAATGTGGTTGTATTATTTCCCCCACTTGCTTCCTGGCTCTATTTCCCTCTGACACTTTATTTCCACTGTGTACAAGAACCTTTGCAAACGTGCAAACAGTGTACTGCACAAGCATTAAGTGGTGTACTGCAATCAACTTAAGGACCTATTTTAAATATGATAAACTCCACAAATTCCAAAAGCTAGTACAGTTCTTCACCTGATACAGAACAAAGTTAGCTGGTGCTCCGTACAGAAGAAACTTGTCGAAGGTTTTACACACTGACAGTGGTGACGGGCTCCAGCCCACCACCATGACCCAGAATATGATGAAGTATGCATAGAAAATGAGTTATTAAGTGATAAGCATTGTGGTCATTCGTTAAATCAATAGACAACAGACAGTTAATGAGCCTACAGGGAATGCAAAAGCCCCATTCTACTGCAAAAGCTAATTCCAGCGCTAACTCACCTGTTCCTAAATCTCCCCACATTTCTAAGGGGCTTTGCAATGACACTAATCAGGGGGGAAGAGATATTTCTCTGGGCCTGCTGTCTAATGTTTTCCAGGAGATGAAAAGGCCTTGGGCCTGTTCTCTACTGTGGCCAACCTGCCCCCCTAATTAATTAGTGCTTGCAGTGAGTGCAGCACTGGGGAGGACCCGAGCCCTCCAGAGAACCGGACAAGGTGATAACATCCAAAAGGGGAGACCGCAAATCGTGTATGTGGTGGGTTAGGAGATGCTTTAGAGAGGTAAGTGCATAGAGACAATCAGAATAGTCTTCCATGTGTTCTATTTCTGTTGCTTGGGCCTTTTCGGGCCTTGCAGATAAGCGCCTCTGGTGTTGAGAAGTTCGTGAATACAGTGGTCCCTCGTTAATCACAGAGTTACGCTCTAAGGAAAAAACCCACAATAGGCAAACTCTAAGTTGTCAGCTTTATTTTTTTAACAATAATATATGTTTTAAGGCTGTAAAATCCCTCATTATACACTTTTCTCAGACAAGCATACATTCATAGCATTACAGAATGAAACCAAAGATCTGGTCGAAGGTCGAAGATTCATACAAGTTTGGAAAGCTGAGAACATTCTGTGCAGGAGACACAGCAAGCAGAAGATTGACTGACAATGATCTGCAGCCAATCGGGACGCACAACATAATGCGCCGCAGAGAAAAAAAAAAAGATTTCAAAGTTGCACTAAAAAAAATCTGCAAAAAAACAGCAAGGTCCCTTTAAGGTAAACCACATTATAGCAAGGGACCGCCGTGCCCACATATTTTTTCGGTTTATCCATTATTGGAATTGATCGTCTTTTATGCTAGCAATTTTACTGGGTCTAAAGTTGGACTTCCGTCCAAACCTTAACTTACCTTGATCTAAATTAAAAACCACAAAGTATTACAGTTTATACTAAACTGGTTTGACACAAGAATACAAGCTTCAGAAGAGCCTGCTGTAAGGCTTATTCCTTTGTGCACTCTATATTTTACCCTGGGATCATCCACTTAGGCAAAATTATCAAGCAGGGATAGTCTGAACATATCTGAATTTGTGCAACAACAAAATAAACAACTGAATGTAGTAATCGTAAATACAGAATACTTTCATGTTGTTGAAGCGTAATGCAATCCAGTGTTTTTGTGTGCTAGTCCTAAGTCCGACAAAAGAAGGGGGTTTGTATCAGGAAGGTAGTCTGAGTTAACACCAGACCAAAATCAATCATGTAATGAGAGAAGTCTTTAATTCAGAAGTCTTTGCTTCTTTATAACTTTCTTTGTTGGGATATTTTTATCTTTCAAATTTAAATAAGACATTACAAAAGCAAGATGATAAATATTTCTAAATAATAACATTGATTTAAATATTGTTTTGAATCTATAAAATCTAATAAAGAACTGATCCAATCACTGTCACACTGCTTTTAATTTAAACAATAAGCATAGCTGATTGAAATGGGTATGCTTATTCAATGAACAGATCAGTTGTTTCTCTAAAGATTTGAATGTCGAGGAGACATTTTAAGTTCCTGTTTGAACTATCCATGAAGATTCTCATGACCAATGTATAGGCGCGGTGCATTTCATCTTTGTTTTGAGTGTGTGTTTGTGTGTGTGCATGTGCTTGAGCGCATGTGTGCAAACTTCACTCTCTTTTTCTCTGTGTCTCCAATAATGAGCATGTGCACCTTTCCCGCCCCAGGCCTTCATACACAATTTAGCCAGAAAGCCATAGCTGATCATGATTTAGCTTTTGACACAGCTCGCCCTGAGGCAGGGGGGACTAATACAGATATCTGACTCCCAGACCGCAATGGAAGGAAAGAGAGAGAAAGTGAGAGGCCTTTTATTGACTAAATGATAAAGAGGTTGGTAATGATAAATAACAGTCATTTTATTGTGGAAATCCCAGAAAAGACACATTCAACACAATATATATAAAGTGAAATAATAGAGGAGGAAGTTCCTGGCTGGAGTCTCAGTGCTCTCACTCTTTACCAGGCTGCCCATTGTTGTTAAACTCCCAATATTCTTTTGATAGGGTGGAGGTCACAAATTGTGCAAGAGAGACCTGCTGCTATGAATACTACATGAGGCTGATGCAGAGTGGCAGTGTCATTCCTGTCCCATATATCAAGAAGAGGGCCCACACAAGACAGTCATTCTTGCCAATGGGCATTGCTCACTCCCCATTCTGTGACTCCTCTTGCTTCTTAGAGGACTTGGTCTCTCCCTCAACATTCTTCCCTCTATCACTTTTCTTCTCTCCTTCTCTGCCTCTCAGCTTGCTCTCTCCAGCCCTCTGTTCTCAGGAAGACAGTCTGGCTCACAGTCCAAAGACAGATGCCTACCTTCATGTAATCCGATAGAGCATTTCTACCATTTTGGAATATAAAAAAGGAATGTATGAAATTTGGATGAATATTAACTTCAGCTCACCCCGTGTTGGAAAAAAAGGAGTCTGTGTGTTAACCATGGCAAGGAATCAAGAAACTTCTCCTTGTTTGCCTAAACAGAAAATATATACAGTGTTCCCTCACTACATTGCAGTTCACCTTTTGCTGTTTCATAAGCTTTGTTTTTAGCTTTATTGTTTTATTTTTTTAACAGTGCCTTGTCTTCTGCATCCTGATTGGCTGGAGACATTGTCAATCAATCTCCTCAATGCCACTCTGTAAAAAATTAAATGACATACTTTTTTATAATTGGCCATATTTTTGTCGACATTTCTCTTACTTTGTTTTCCTTCACAGTAAGTGAGAAATTACAGCCGTGAGAAGAAATAGTGTTGGAGAAAACCCACGCAGGAAGACATGCAAACTCCTCACAGAATGGACCCAGCCGAGATTTGAACCAGGGCATTCTCACCAACTATTCTCCCCCTACTTACTGCTTAATTACCTGGATCCAGGGACTCCCGATCCTAAATTATTGCACCTTTGTTTTTTTAAGTGAGAACTGATGTCTGTTGTCTTTATTTAGCTCAGAGAGGTTGCTGGCTATGCAGTTATCTGAAAGATTTCAGCAAATGATCGCACACTATACAAAAAAAATTAGCTAAGCTCCAACTTTAAATCATGTCTGACCTAAATAAGGACTCCCGTTCTAAAAAAGCATCAATTTGAATTGTGATTTATGAGGTCTCCTGCCTCTACTGTTACTACTGCAAACAATATTGCATTAATTTCCCTTGAATGGAAGATTGACTTCTTTCTTTTGACAATCTGGTCTTTTTATAACAAAATTTTGTTTTTTCTTCAAAAAAAAAAAAAAAAAGATGACACTGTATTTTACTTGATAGGCTTTTAGTGATACTAGATGCAAATAAAATGCATAAACAAATGAAGCTGTCCGTGGCATTGGGTATCTTTCGCTTTATTATGCATTGACTACAAAATGTCCTTGGTTTTATCACACTATCTATAGCAGACGGTTCCAACTCTAATGGTGGTGAAAAACTGGTCAGAGCCGTTGAGCGTTTGCCTGAGGATACCTCTGCAGTTCTTGGATACTGAGTGGAGAGTGGCCCAGAAATGAACAGTCAAATCCAATTAAATTACTCAAATTAAATTGTACAATGGTTATGGAATACCTGATCAAATTACTCACATTCAGGGGGATTCCGACAGCAACCAATTAGTTCAAAGTATAAAGTTCACAAGCTCAAATTAACACCAAGAGAAGACAGGGCCTTTATTTGAGGGAAATGATACATCATAATTACATCACATTGGGAAAAAATATAAGTTTTATAGCCGACATTTAATAAGAAAATGGAAATGTTAATAAGTGCAGGATAAGACAAATCTATCCCTGTCAACACCGCAGCATGCTTAAGTTCACCAAATTAAAGAGGAGAAGTTGTTATTGTTTTAGAGAGCTTAAGGGCTCGTGTGGTTCTGGTCCAAATGTGGGCACTCAAAACATTCAGCATTGTGAAAAACGGCATGGAGAGAAGTTTATAAAAAGTTCATGCGACGCTATGAAGATCTGCTGTGGCTCTTTGAGCTTGACTAAAACAGTTTTTTTTCCTATCAATGATAAAATTCTTCAGAAACGTTGCTTTAATTGTATGAGGGACTTTATGACCTTTTCTACATTTTAAATTTAGCTTCTCAAGGTGCCTTTCCAAGGTGAGTCGTGTGAGTAATGAGATACAAAATCAGCTTGTTAATTGACTTTTAGCAAATTTAGATCCACTAGACCAACGTATACATTTCCCTCTTTCAAAAGTGAACCATTTTAGCTAATAAAGTTATTAATCTTGCCCATACAGTAATTATCTCTGCAATTAAGCTGTAATTGCACATACATCAAGGCCACCTCTTCCACTGGGCAGCCCTGTGCTTACTGCTGATGATTTTCTACGTATCTTGTAAAGTCATTACTCATCCTCACCATATTAGGACTATCTTTTTTTCTTTTAGATCTCTTTTTTTCCAGAGTTACACACATATGTATATATATATTTTTTTTTTCATTCAGAAGCCAGAATGAAGAGCACTGAATGGGGGATTTGTTGTAGCACTTTTTATCTGTTCTTTAGAGCAAATATGAGGGTGTGTAAAGTCAATGGTAATTTAGTAGTATAGAAGCAACAAAATAAAATAACTACATCTTGTGAGGATTCTGTGCTTTAGTTTGGTTTTTCAGTTGTGTTCTTGGTTTTGGTCATGTTATGAGTTTTGACTTGTTTCCCTATCAGACAGTCTAGGTTCATGTCAATCATCCACAGCTGTTTTCATTTCTGTCAATTACCCTTTAAGTGTCTGGTTTTCCGTTTTACCTTGTCAGGTCATCTGCTCTGGTTTTCACTCTTTTGTTGCTCCCAGGAGTTTGTCTTGTTTAATTTTTATTTATTAAATGGCTACGTTAACGTCACCAAGCCTGGTCTCCTTCATACTGGGTCCTACATCTCCAGTTCTTGACACATCTCGTGTAAATGCGCGTTTTGAGCTTCTGTGTTCATAGCTTTTGCGCTCACGTTGAAGCATGCAACCAATGAGCGCGCATTAAAAGTTTAAGCAGTTAAAATTTGACCAATCAGGGACTTGGGTTGGGCAGTGTCGTATGGGTCGCGTCCTCTTTTAATTCACGGAAGTGCCAACTTTCTCATGGAGGAGAAGTTATTGACTGCGGTTTGTGCCCTACCAGAATTATATGACTCTTTTATAAATCGGAAGCTGTGAACGAGAATGCCTGGAGCAAAATTCGCAACTTCAACACTTCTCACCATGCCTCTTCCAACTGTGAGTACATGCAATAGAAAGGCGTAGTGACAGTTCAGTGTGAACACCATATGCTAAAAGAGTGTTTAAGAATGCCTGTTTAGTGTTTTCTTGTACCTGCATCACATGTCCAGTGTGTACATATCTTTAAAGATTTCAATTTGTGATCAAGTGTACATATAGAACTAGATCTAATGTAGGTGGATCCAATGGGAAAAAATTTTTTTTTATAAAAGTATTGTAATTTGTGGCCTAAAGCATGTCACAGGCATGTCAGGAAATTCTGACAATTTCTGAAAAAGACATTCAACTTAAGTGACAGATTGTTATTTTAAGTCGCTTTCTTCCATTTACTGTCTTTCTTGTTGCTGCAGTGTCTGCTCAGTGTAGCCCTGCTTGCATGGACAGCATAAATCTTCAGAAGCATAAATGCTGTAACATGATAATGCTGCTTTAATTACCCCTTGGTCAGCCCACTTACAAACCTATTGCCGCTGCAGTCAATATCCCCAAAGATCCATTCATGCCGCGGCTGATGGTTAACTTGGGAGCCTTTGCAGAGTGCTTTAGCCTAATTGATATCCTTATTTAGCAATGAGCCAGTGGGAGTCGGAAGGGAGTTAAATGGAGCAGTTTACCAGGCAGTTAGCACGCTAAACCAGAACCCTGACGACACCGCCATGGATCGCTGCAGCCAAAGATGATTTATATCAACTAATTTACTGTTTGGGTGTGACAAATACCACTTCTGTTTTGTGTTCACAAAAGTTTGTGTTTTTTTTCATTTAAAAAAACACTTCAAAAAGTTGCTTTTTTTAAACCCCCAGGCGGTGACTAAAACTAAGGGAAGGTCTCCAAACAGACTAATCAGTAACTTTCTAGTTGAATTAAGACCTAGAAAACATATGCATAGAGCTACTCAAGAAACCTTGTCACATTGTTCCCCTTTGTGTGATGCCATTTATGAGACAGCCGCTGCTGCAAAAGGATCCCCCCCTCAGAGTTTCACTTTCAACAAAAAAAAACAAAAAAAAAAAACAGGTAGAACCCAAAGACTCATTGGAGACAGAACAATGCATATCCAACAGGTCAAATAAAGCCATCGGGAGCAATGGCAAAAAAAAAAAAAATCGTATTCTTCTTTTAAAGTGGGTTTGTAGGTCTCTCCCTCCTGTCTGTCTCCCCAGATATGTCTCCCTTAACAGCTCAAAGTAATTAGCAACAACCACATGCCAAAGGTAGGGTGGCTCCTGTACACAGCGAAGGCAGACCTTATCTTTAATTTGAGACATCAAGATGCTCTGTGGGAGCTTGTGGGGAGCTGGGAGCTAAAAGGTAGACGGGTAGGCTCCTCTCCCAAGGTCGCTTCGGTGATAAGTCTTTCCAACGAACAAAGGAAACCTTGTAATATGCAAACTCAAATAATCTTTCTAAAGCACAAATTTCAGACCGGAAATCTACTTTCCAAAAAAGTGCAGCACTTGATGCCAAAGTGGAACTGTAAAAAAGACAATCTCTAACAATATTTCAAAGTTTTCCTTTTTATTTTTTTTCCGAGTGATACCACTGAAAGTCCTGGAAGGCTTCCCATTAGTCACATTGTTCAGCACAAGGCACAAAATGGCCCCCAATCTTGAAAGAGTGCCGTCAGCCCATTCTTTATGCTGTCAGGATGAAGAAGAGCATAAAAACTCTGAGTCAATAAAGTCATATGAAATGCCCGAAATCGCAACATGGCATGGCAAGGTGACTGATTACTGCTTTTAAACTCTTTTAAGACAAAAAAACAGGACGGAGAAATGAAATAAAAAAATAAAAAAAACACTTACAAACCAACAAAATAATTTTTTTTGCTATTTTTTTTTCGCTTAAGCTTACAAAAGTAACTTTTCCAAGTGAAATTGTATTACTTCCACTGAATAAGATTTTTTTATTCTTGCTTGTGTATGTTGTTATTTTAAATCATTAGATCTATTTACCACAAATATATATATATATATATATATATATATATATAGCTAAAAAACAGAAGTCCTATGGTTTTGTGCATGATGTTTTTAATTAAAATAATTAACACATAATAGTAAAAATAAAAATGCATTTTTTTGTTTCTGTTTTTTTATACTGCCTTATCCCAGTAACTAAATGAATAAAAAATCTAAAAGCAGGAGTTTGTGTTCATTTTTGTATCTCTCTTAAAGTTTTTTGTGACACTTTAGTATCCAAAACTACAATTTTTAAGAATCTAAATGAAAATAAACTGAAGTTTTTGATGTCAAAAATGTTCTATAAAGAGCTGACTAAAACCTGAATTTTGCTATTTTCTACATAGATACAATTAAACATCTTGCAGTGTTGTGTACAAACACTATCTGTCAGTCTGCAGCTTCAGTTTGACATTAACACACAAAAACATTCCTGACTTAAGTGAACCTCCAACTTGACATAAATGTTTTCTGCACATGCAGGAGGATAGAGAGAAGGAGAGCGCAGTGCAGTTTTGGACAGACCGTGTTAAGATCAGTGCTCCAGGCTAGGCAGGTTGCTATGCGCTCAAATGCTAATAAGCTTCCTGGCTCTCGTAGCAGGTCGACTAGCCTGTGCCGGCTCGTCTTGACACTTCACACACATGCTGTCTTCCACCCTTTTAAATCATTTTTGATAGGCCTCCTTGGGATGCCATCTATTCAATTTGAAAGGGTTGAGCCACCCAAACTTTTCACCATCTATTAAATAGAGGTTTGCCTCGACTTGCCTGCTATTTGTGACCTGACAAGGTGAAAAGAAGGGGAGTAAAATGCTGTTTGGGTCTAAGAGGATAATATTAGGCTAACACTGGTAGTGACTCAGAGTAAAGATGAATGTGTGACTGTAGTGGGAAGGATACAGAGAAATGTGACAACGTAGTCATTACAGGTGTGGAAACGGAAACAAATAATTACCAATTAGAAAACAGAATATCTATATTTTTCTTTTTTTCACTAGGCTTCTTTATATTTAAGAGGGAAATTAATCTGAAAACGACATATTCAATGTAAAAGTGTGCAGCTTAAAGAGCCACTCAAAAAAAAATGTTTTTTGGTGTTTTTAATTGTGGTATTTTCACATGATGGAGAACATATGTATAAAAATTGAGAAAATAGCATTTCTGAGTATTTGTATTTTTAAATTGCATTGAATCAGAAGCAGACAAAAAATGCAGTTGGAAAAAGCTTGTAACTCTGACGTTAGAACCTACATTGGCAGGCCACAAGCTCCCTGTTCCGCTCCATTGGGACGCATCCACTTGCAGCTAAATAGATCCATTAACGTCTTTGCTTTCCTCATCTGACCTGGCACCTGGCTCAAAACTGTACGGCTGGAAAGCTCAGATATTGCTCACCATTTTTATTGCACCGCTGATGTAAGCTTGGAGTTGTGAGGGGCTGTAAGCTAGCGTGAGAGTGTAAAAAGATGGATGATGTGAAATGAAGGCAGGCTTACTCCGCACCAACGGTCCTGCTCACAATTCAGAGGCAAAGTTCTAATGAACTACTACTATCGCTCCACAGAAGCTATGTCCTAGAAAACGACAGCTGTTTTGATTTTGCCAAAAAAAAAAAAGGCGGCATGATCATAATTTAAAGACCAATGGAAATGATTTTCCTATAGATCATAAGATGATCCGAGTGGGACTTTATTTTATTTATGGTTTTAATAAAATAAATTCAATATAGCTTTCAAATCTGAATGTTTTCCTTTTTTTTAAGATAAACTGACAATACATTTTCTCTAACACAGTTAACAAACCACACTATATTTCTCCTCCAATTCTCTCTCCCAAATGTTAGAGCCTGCAGCCAGCACAGTTTGGTCAGAAATTAACCCAAGCGATGTCATATGATTCATAGGGATGAACAACATACTTTATTGGAGTCTGAGAGATTTATTTACTGGGCGACTGCTGGATATGTTCTTTGAAGGACACAATCACCAGGGATTTCACCATCCAATTCAACAGTGTACTCTTCTATAAGCATCAGTCAGTAGAAATGGGACAACTTCTCCAGAAAATAATCATAAACAAACCATTACATCACATTCTGGAAATTGTCTGGAGACACTTTTGACAATTCACTAGTAGGCAGAATAGCCCAAAAGGCAAGTGGGGATGTCTGTGTGCCACATAACATGATATTGACTCTCAGGATAAAGATATCCTGCATTATTGGCTGAGCCTGGCAAAAAAAAAATAAGTTAGGGTGAGATAGACACATTTAGACAGAAAAAAAAAATTTCAGTGTCCTGGCTCTTAGGAAAGACAAAGATCTTTGAACCCATTTATGTCAATTTAAATAAAACAGCTCAAAAACCTGCCTTTTATGCTTGAAACATACAACCCCATTCAATTCCCTCTGAGCCCTTGTTGTGCCTTTTGCATTTCCCTGATCTAATTTTGCGCATTTGCATAGACAATTTGGACATTATTGAGATGCAGTAAACAGAACTCTTGTCCTTGCTTTCATCAATAAATAAATGAATTAATACAATGAACAGCTTGTCAAAGTGGCCACAAACCAGCATGGGACCAAATGTTGAAGAGGGAAATTTGACATAAATATTAATTAGTCAATAGTGCTTCGTGGAAAAAAACTCCTGCATGTGGTTGCCTCCCCAGAGCTTCAGCGAATGCGGCAAAAATAAAGCTAAGCGAAACAATATTAAACCCCTAATCTCCTCTACCATCCGATTCACATGCTGATACAGTCCAGGTGTTTCATAAACAAAAGGTTCTTGTTAGTGATCTTTTACTATTTTCCAAAGACCTTTAATGTTTTGTACCTTTACAGGTCAATAATGGACATTATTTAGCCTCATTCTGGAATACTATCCTGGACCAAGATTTTAAACTAGCATGTGACACATTATTCACAGCCTTGGGGTGTCACAAAAACGAAGAACTGTGAAAGTGTCAGGAAGAAACAAGGACACACTTTTTGTACTTAATGAGTTTTTTGTAAACGTCTGCAGACAGGGAAAAAAACAAACAATGGGAATGTGTCAAAGTTGAAGCAACAGTTTGAACCACTAAATGTTTCAAAACGCTTTGATATGTGCGTTTCTACAAAGAAAACTACACTGGCAGACATTTCACATCATCATGTCATCTGTTTTTGGACAGTTTAGTCTTACAGGGCTGTTTGATAGCACCCCTGGAAAATGTTTAAGAGAAGTTCTTGGTTGCTGATTTTTTGTGCAGTGCCTTTTTTGTCTTACAGTTGTCTTTTTAACATATACGTGTGTAAATGTATTTATCTGTGTGTGGATATCTGCTGTTTGGCTGCAGACAGAGTGGCAGTAGCCATATTACTGTTCTTACCCTGCCATCTACTGGCTCACATCATTCCAGGTCTTGCATCTATCCCTCCTTCATATCTCAGCCCCCCTCCTCTCATCGCCCCCCCCCATCTGTCTTTTTCCCACTCTCAATAAAGTTTGTCTACATATTTAGCCTTGATTTATTTCTCTGCAGGATCCCCCGTTCCTATTTACGTCACAGCCCCTCCGAGAGACGAAAAGAAGAGAAAGGGTCAAAAGGGTGGTGTTGGGAAATTGTTAGCAAAAAATAAGAAAGAGATTTTAATTGAGGCATTTGTTATATCTGAAAAGGTGAGATCTAAAGGGAAGAGAGGCAGAGAAGCAAAGCCCTTTTTATATATCCTTACATGTTGATATAGAGAGGTTTGTACCGACTTCTTTTTTAAAACCGTGCAACCTTAAATGGCCTCAATTGAGAAAGGGCAGAACCAGACACGCTAATTCCTTGCACCTTGATGGGCGCCATTAAAGAACAGGGATAAAACTGAGAACTCAAATTAACGTGTAAAGATCAGCCACTCTAAAATCAAACTACTCTGAAAAGTACATATAACAGCAAAGTTTTTGAATCTAAATGTACTTTGCAGTTTTTAGTTGTGCGTACTGTCTCTCACGATTTACTCGCATCTTTCTTTAATAATGTCTGTTTCTCCTCCCTCATTCTTTCCCCCAAAGTAATGCAGTTAAAACTACAATGATTTTACTGCAAGGAGCAGATGTCCAGTCTGTATTTCTACAGCTTAACTTCAGAGGAAGTCCACAGACAGCTCATTTGTTGTTGTTTGCTAAGGTCAGTCTTTTACATGGCCTGCTTCCACTGAGTGGGGCTGGCGGCCCAGCTGTTTACTTTACTGCATTTAAGATAAAACCTGGTCGCGAATGTTTGACATAAATTTAATGTAAAGTCTCTGATCAGGCAGGAAAGAAAACAAGCAAAACTAGTTGGATAAACATTTGAATGTCCAAAAATTTGTTTTATTTTTAGGTTACTTTTTATGAATTAGTGTTTAGCATTTTAAAATTGGAATAAAATGAAAAATAAATAAAAAAAAAAAAACGTTACACTTTGAATGCGATTTGGCCTAATATATCAGATCCCAATTCTTCCAAATTTCAAGTTGTGTGCATTGCACTAATTTTCATAGTGTTTTACTTTGATTCAATTTGATTGGTTTGTTTCACATGTTGATTGTAGGCGACACAATAAATCCCACAGATATATCAAACTTACTACAGAAATAATAAAATGCTTTGATTAAAAAAAACAATAGAGGTTTGTCTAAATAGAGATTTTTGCCGTTCTGCACAAGTAGAGTTTGATTTATTTGATTTATTGCTTAAAAGGAGTGGAAAGAAGCAAACTTATAGAATTCCATCCCTCATTTTAGATTTTTGCATGGTTGTCATTTTCCAAAAGTTTTCGCATTCCCTGTCTCGAAAAGGACATTGGTCGTATTATAAAATAATATTCAAACCCTTATGGAATTTTTGTTTTTACCTCCACCCAAAAATGCATCACGTACTATCATCAAAGATCTTCGTCTGTTCAATTAAAGTTGAATACTGTACTGTCTTGTAAGCCGTGTGCTTAAAGATTTTCACATTATTAGTCCAAAGTTGTAATTCGTTCTTTAGTAATTGCCCACAGGCTGTTTGCGGTAAGTATACTTTATGATTTACATAACGGAATCCAAGTGAGCCTTCTTCAGTATGTGGTTAAGGAATATTGATGAAAGTATACACTAAACACACTTTTTACAATTAATTTAAATTCATTGACTACCGCATTAGTATTCTGTAATATCCATGGGAGGACAATGTCTCTAACAAAGCACGATCTGCTCACTTGTTTGTTCATGAGTCATAAATTCAGATGAGATTCTACCAGGGTTGGCAAAAAACAAATGAAAACTCTCATTCGCTATGATTTGCATGCTCCATCATCAGAAACCAGCCATCTCGCCGAGGAGCAACAACCAGCCAAGTCCTGAGCAGTAGCCAAAAAATGACATGTTGATCTTTTCTGAATCAAAAACTTTTATGATTGCTATGTATTTAAAAGATTTTTTTCTCAATGATTTCTGGAAAAACTGCCTGCTGAGACATGTGCACCTATTCCACTTAATTCAATATTTGTATTGTCTTAAAATGATACAGGTTGTGCTAACTAAGCCTTCCAAAAACCTCAAAGATCCAACTAGAAAATAAAACACTGAGCAAGGATTACACACGTACCAATATAACATTTGTACTAAATGTATTTTATAATACCGTATTAGCTGGATTGTTACAATGCTATGGGTTAACTCTTATTAAAACAAAAAAACAGATCGCATTTCACTAAAAAAAGCAGGACACTGTGGCTGCATCTGTACCTTTTACTTCTCTATAATTCTGATATCAAAGTCAATGTTCTGAGTAAGTGACCAAGTTAAGGTGTGATCAGTTATTTAGACAGGTTGGATGCACTTCTTCACTGCCTGAAATGTCCCCCGGGGGCTCGCCTCCATTTCTCACTGTCATGGGTTTGAATCTTTTTACCACTGAACTCGTACAAATACTGAACATTCATCACTTGCCAACCTTCTTAGGTTCTAAGATGGAGGCCAGAAATGTAGGAAACACTTCTAGTGGTCCGTCAAAGAACTAATGAAAACTCATATCCAAGAATAGAACATCTGCAAGTTTTTATTTATCAATAAGTTAAATCATAGCACTGGTGATTTACATACAGTTGGGATGAAAATTTGGGCACCCCAGCTAAAATGTTTTATTATTGTGCATAAAGAACCCAAGGAAAGATTAAAAAATCTTTTAAAGGCATCAGCTTACAGATGAGACATTCGCTTAATATGTCAAAAACATTTAGGCGTTATTTCTGTCAGTTACCCTTTCAAAATAACAGATTTCAGATTTCCAAAGGGGACGGTGCACACTATAAATTCTGCAGAGTGCCTAAACTTTTGAACATCCAATCGTTTTGTTTTCTGTTATTTTAAATGGGTAAATGATGGAAATAAAGCTTATTTTTTGACATATTAAAAGAAAGTCTCACCTGTGAACTGAAGCCTTTAGAAGATTTTTCAATCTTTCCCTGGGTCCTTTATACATGGTAATATAACATTTTACCTGGGGTTCCCAAACTTTCGATCCCCACTGTAAATGTGGTTAATTTAGTTAAGTCAAAACCAAGAACAAGTGTGATACATCTCCTAGTTATATAAAAAAAAACTCTTAATAACTAGAAAAGTTGCTTCACCTGCGATAATGCCAGTGTGAATGCTTTCTACTGAATATGGTTGCTGAAGATTCTGAAGCTGTTTGCCGAAGATGCTGAAAACATTTATAGTAATTGTTAAAGGGATTTGCTGAAACCGCTAAACCTATTTACATAATGCTAATGCAGAAATTGCAGAAGGTGCACTAAGTATTTGAAGAATTTCTTGAAAATTCGCACAAATTGCATAAAATGTTAAAAACCGTAACATTTATGAATAACGAGTTCAAACTCCAGGTGTTCTGCGTGAGTGCAGCAGCATGTCATCTACTTAACCACAAACACTGCAGAGTCTGAGATGGACAGACTTTGTGCTGAACAAATTGACACTGTGTCTAAGCAATAAGTCTCATCAAAATAGTTCTTTCAGTTTTGAAAATATCACAAGTTAAGGAATTCAGTGATATACATTTTATTAGTCTCAATTATAAAGTTTTTATGTATTTTTGATCAGAAAAAGTAAGAATTTGTTTTTCTTTGCTGAGTTAAAAATGACATGTTATCCACAATCACATGTTCTCACAATTGTTCAAAAGTTCAAAACATGATTTGGTGTAAAAAACCAGAGAGAAGATTTAATATAGGCGAGGATAGGCGAACTGAGTGATTTTTGTCTCCGACTATGGGCTGTAGGTGCAAATATGCTTGCCCCACAGGTATGAGGGACACATTTTTCGAATCAAGAGGCATTTTCTTACGTTTTGCTGAAAAAATTGTGGTTCTGTGACAAATGTTCAAGTAATGGTAGTCTGTCAGGTGGAATGATAATGCACTATAAGGCAGAAAACACGGACCAAATTATATCCAATGGGTTTTTAAGGAACATTTTGATCATGCTAAGGGTTCTCAGAAATGTGTGTATCAACTATGACACAAATGATTTTAAAGGGTCCTCAAAAATACTTTATATCACTAGTTATGTGGAAACTATTTTTAAAACCTAAGAAATTTTGGTGTTAGAATTACATTTTAGCAAATAAGACAAGATTTAATAGTATTGCATGAAATAGAGAAATTGAATTTCTGTGGGAATAGCATGTATTCAGTTCTTTGACTGTGGTACCCAGCCCTATTTGTAAAGTACAATACACAACAGAATAGTGCAGTTTTGACCAAGAGAATTTTATTTCACTTTGGCTGTCCATAGACTCCCTTTTCGTTTTGTTTCAACTGAACTGTAAATCTTCTGAATGAGCATGTGCATCATGAATACTTCTATATAATCTCAGTGACTTACAACCCTATGGTGCTGTATATCAGTGCAGCTTCCCCCTCATGAATAAAAGGGTCTGATCTGCGAGGTACGAGGATTTGGCCCCGTAGTACTTCCAGTCACCCCCCGCAGTCCCTCGTGTTACTCAGGCTCACTTGTTGGAGTCCCTTAACAGTAACCCCAGAAAGCATAAATATATTATAATCTCATCACCTGTCCATTTATACAGGTGTCACCCTGCCACGCAACTTGATTTCCAGGAGGGCAGCAGCATTTCCTCTGGCAGCAATTGAAGTCACAGCGTTATTATCAGGCAAAATGTATTCATGATAGCAGAGGTCCGAGCACCCTGTGGGCTTTGTAATATCATACCAGACCTCTTTATCAAATTTAACAGTTTATTGGAAACAGCTTGTACACATGATTTAGGCAGCTAGTGCTACAGCAGAGCCTCTGTGTGTCCTCCCAACACACACATGCGCGCACGCACTTATGTCGAAACCCACAAACCTGACACAAACTCAGTCACAGTGACAAACACACACACACATTTAATCACACACTCCTCCCTCCTTCTCTTGCCATGCTGAGCCTGACTCTCCTGTCTCCATCATATCTAATGCAGACCTCTCAGTGGATGAGGGAGCGGTTTTCTCTGGAAATCTTTTGTGCGATTTGCTGTTTGTTCTCTCTAAAGTGAAGTGCGCTAACAAAAGCGAGACGTGACAAATGGACTTTGTGCCCCGCAGCCAGATTTAAGTGGTAGGTTACTGCATGGGAGCCTCCCTCCTATCTAATTTTTAAATAGTATACACAAAATGGACCAATTCCAATGAACTTGTCACTTGTAAGTAAATTGATTTTTTTTCTTATATATTTTATTTCCAAAAGAGCAAATTTAATCCTTCCAACCATATCCCTTTTATTTTTTGTAGTTTTTAATGTAGAAATAGGTAGATAATTTCTGTGCCATTCCAGTTTAAGCTGCTTAATAAGTAACTAAATAAAAAAACATGAAGTTGGTGTCATAGCATCCTAAAAAAACACATCTTCTTCTTCAAGATCTCCTATGAGGGCACTAAATCAAAACCATCAGTTTACCAGCTAATGATTTAAAGGGATGGTCAGAGGTCATGCTCGTCTATTAATGATCCCTCCTAACACAAAGCACATGCAGGATCCGTCCAATCAAAGATAGTCTAGACATCACCTGGGGGCTGAGCGCCTGTCTGGTTGATATTACATTGAGGAAGAGCTGAGAAAACTCATGTCTGGTTATTGCAGTCTGCAAAAAACTTTATCAATACTCTGAGGCTTGCAAGTTAAACTGCAAATCACATTTTTAATGGAAAATAGAGTATGTATTTATAATATCTGATATTTTAACACTTAATGTGTACTTTTTAAAATATCGAATTATGCCATTTTGACAGGTTGTTGAATGTCTATATTTGTAAGTGTAAACATGTGGTACAAACAGGTATATTTTGATTCTTTTTGTAAAATAGGTCTTAAATAAACCTGTCATATAGTCAGCAAACGTCTGTTTACTTAAAAGGTACTTTAGGCTGTGACTAAAACATCTGTTTACTTCACCTGACAAATTCAAATTTAAAAACTCTCTTCTGAAACATGAAATAAATCACTGGTGCTCCAGATTAAGCAGCCTCTTGCCTCTGGATACATGCATTAACTCTACCCTGCTCATATTTCTTTTGCCAACATTGCTGTATGCAGAATGCTGGCTTAAAACGTGGCACGTGTGCCACAGCTTAGAGGTTTTTGATGTGTTTAGCAACTGCAGAGCTTGAATGTTCATTAATCCTTTCAGCCGTTTCTGCCCTCAACACGAGCCTCCTGCATGAAAGCCGAGGAATACGCTTCAAGCATGACGACCAAAAAACTTCTGTCCATCAATTTGAACTTCCGTTCTTTTCGTGACGTTTTCGTCAACAAATTGTCCTCCAAGTATTCGCTATTGTTTTCATTTTTGTTCTGCTTTCTCTGACTTACACTCACGTCAGTCCTGTGGAAGTTAATTATGGGAGCCAAGCTGTTGAGAGGTTGAAGAGATGCTTTTTTTTTTTTTTTTTGTCTGAACACTGGATATACACCAACTCTGGCAACGCCACTGAGCATTGTCTGCCGTGATAAAATATGGACGGAAGTGCTGCTAGGCAAATCGTTTATCAGCCAGGTTTAGCATGCACATGTTAAAATGAAAGACTGTGCTATCTGCATAGGTTGTGTGAGCTTATTTTAGTGTAGCCAAGCCCGTTTGTTGTGTATAAATGTCATGCTGGCTGTCGCCCCTGTGGGACGTGATCAATCATATATTGCCGGCTTTGCTGTCTAACAGCTATGGGCAAATATATTAAAAGTATTCAAACTAACATTTCAGTGTAACCTTAACTGCATGCTTTGTTGCTTTGTACTTTCTGTGCCTTCGTTTGGCGCCTGTGTCACACCTTGAAAGCCTGATTTTCCACTTTTCCACTCCAGCTTTCAATTTTACTTATCTCTGAACTCTTTTATCACAATGGCGAAGACCTGACCTCTTTAGCACTTAAGCACCATACGCTCTATTATGATTATTAAATCTGTCATATTTCCTCCACCCTGGACATGCCATTATACGAAGCGTGAGCTGACATGTTTGCTCAGCTACAAAGCACACTTTAAAATAACTCTGTGTGCAGTTTTGCCTTACACCCCCAATTTACCTAAATGAGCCAGTTCAAGCTGTCAGACAATCTGAGAAAGAAGCGCTGAAGACTGCCAGTCTAAGCTGAGTGCAGGGTAGGACTGGAATGAAGCGAAAAATGGAAGGAAGGAGGAACAAAAGAAGGTGTAAGGAGGTGTAGAAATGTTAGACATCACAGGCAGAACCAAGGCTCCAGGCAGAAAAGAAGAAATAATGACAATAAGCAGAAGGATTTTTAAGTCTTTGTTCAAGAGTCTTATATACTCTTCCAATAGTATTTACTTATAGATAACAGCAAAAGTGTGTGTACACACGTCAACCAAGAACAGAGGGAGACAGCAAGGAATAAATCTACATGTAATTTTAACATTTCTTAATGACTTAATCATTGACCGAAGCAATGTCATTCCCATCAAAACCTACTTTCCAAGTGTTTTTTTTTCTTTGTCAATTTCAAGGAAAGACCTTTGCTACGTGGCTATTAACAAGTAATCACAGGAGGTGTAAAAATGAAGAATGCCCTTCATTTCTGCAGAGGGCAAAGCAAAAAGAACAAAAAAAAACAGTGTCCAGCCCTTCTCTTCAGAGGAAAACACATTGGGAACTTAGGTGTTTGATGATGCGTTTAATTCACACAGGAATACATTAATATGACAGTCAGTGGAGCGGCAAAGCCCTCAAGTAAGGTTCTCTCATTAGTATGTTTCTCTATTTCTTTTTTTAATTATTCAAGAGAAAAATGAGGAGCCGTGTGACAGATGTCTTGACTGTGTCAAGAAGGACTTATTTGAATTTGAATTGTGCATAAAATCGTGCAATTATAAGGTCTCATTTGTGAATGTGAACAAAATATTTGCCTCTAATGAGTATTGTCTCTGAAGCAAGAGTCAAATGGCAGAGTGTGTTTTATTGCAATCCAAGCTCAAGTACAAGTCCTCTGTCTGAGTTTAAATAAAGGTTTGCAAAAGCAGGAAAAAAAAAAGAATCAATATTTAACAACTACTGCAACGCGGTGAGGTGGGTCAGACAACATCTACCCCACTTTATCTGACTTCAAAGGCATACCATCAACAGTGTGCAACGTCCCGTGCAAGTTCTGATGATTGTACAAGTTATTCTTAAATCTTTTGTGAGTCGTCTTACTTTGTCATAACTGGTTTGAGACATTTTCATCATACTTAGTCTATAGACACCTGCACACACAGGAACACTGTAATGAGCCTAATGGAAATAAGAAAATATTGATGAATTCACAGAAATACCTTATGGGTAACAATGTAAACAAAAGTCGTTTTTATTTTACTCCATCAAGTAGAAATATATTCATAATATTATATAATGCATGCAAACTTTTTTTTTTTGGAGTGGGGGGTGGTTACATTTTAAGTTTTACTGTCAGAATGAAGTGGATTAATAAATTGTTTTTTGTAAAATGCTCATATTTCATACTTCAGTAAATCACTGATGTCCTATTTTCCATTTAAAAACCAAAAAGCAGTGAGCATAGTGTCTGGATTGCTTTTATAATCCAGGGCACTAGACAGTCCCACACTATATACGCTTTTAGGTGGTAGGGAGTACATTTGATCTTTGCCTTTGTCTGTCAATATGCCGTTTCTTTCTGAAACATGGGGTATTTCATTCACTCATGCACTTTAATTTTCTTTGACACAGTTAACTAGTCTAGGTTACATTACTGTGACTTGAGGTGAACACCAACCTTCTGCAAAAAAAGGTTAGGCAGGTAGTTCATCGCTTGATTGGGCACACTGCAATTAATCATGGTTAAATTAATCCCTTTACAGAGCAATCATTTAGGAATGATGATTAATGAAGGCGTCAAACATTTTGTGGGCTTCTATCCTTACTGGGCGGCTGCACTAATGTGTGTCACCGATCGCTTGCGCAGCCTAAAACAAGGGTGGTGGTGGTGGGAAGCTGTAAGTTTGTTCTTTCCCTTATTGGAGTGTTCTCATGTTTTTGTTTTACTTCTAAAGGCCAGCTGCAGTACAGCAGAAGCAAGTTCTGGGAACTGCCGCACATCAAAACACAGGTACAAGGTCGGGAGAGTGAGCGGCACACCTTGTGGGCATGAGGGACGGTGTGCAAGATAGTTGTGTGTCAGTGCTTGTTGAGTCAATTAATTACTTAACTTGGCAAGAGATCAAATGTTCCAGAAAGGTGATTCCATTTCCAACTGGCAGCGTATTGAAATCTGTAACCTACGACAGTATTAATCACTAACACAACAGCAGGATAATTCCCACATGTCATTAGTCTACATTTGAATTCATCAAAAAATTCACATTTTCTATACTCACTTAATTATGTGCTTATACTTAATTATAGACCCCTACGACACCTTGCCCCCCTCCCTGGTTTGTTTTCACAGCCACAGATGGAAAAACATGTTTATTTTGGGGAAAAGGAGATAAAATGAAAGACTCCACCTGGGAAAGGAGCGGCAGGTCTCTGCTGAGTTGAGCTGCGTCTGGTAGGAATTTACTGGATTAGCTCAGTCACAAAATGTGAGATGAACCACATTGTCAATCACCCTCAGGGCAAAGCAAGAGAGGAAGAGCTGTCAATCAAAGCAAGTCTTCAATCGTCCCATTCACATCGCCTCCTGGAATCAGTCTCTCCCGCTGACTGCTCTTTGACATTTCACGCACTGGGGCCACAAAGATGGAGAGGAAAAAACATCCTCAGATCTTCCCTTTCTTTTTCCCTTTTCTTTTCTTTTCTTTTCTTTTCTCCAACTGTCTGTCTTCTATCCTTGTGCTTTAGCAGAGGTTGATATGTGTTTAAAGTGATGACAGTGCAATAATAGCTGTGAGAGATAACTGTGAAGCTGGGAGAAGAAAAAGTTGCAGTAACTCTTTTGGTGTGGTGAGAATAAACAGCGCTGTGGAATAAACAATAAATGTGGGATATATTAGACTTGAGGAGCCGAGTTATGTATTATTTTCATCTGATAAATAAGTTATATTGTTGCGTTACAAGGCTGGAAACACGCCACTTTCCTTGAGAGTATCTCTTTTAGGCTTCTACTTTTCCCGTGATGCATTATGAAATTCACATCGAGCTCATCAATAAAACAAATTTTCAAAGCTTAAGCAATAAATGCACTCCATTTAGCCAAGAGTCCATAAAACTGCATCTGAAAACTGATAATCTGCGGAACTGATAACACCTTCTGCCTCAGAAAATGCAGCCAGATGAAAAATGGTGCCGCGGTTTGTTGTCATTTTTGTGTGGTAGCTCTCTTCTAGTTTGTATTCTGGGGCGGTCCTCTGGCTCAGAGTGAGGTATACAGAGTCATTGCTCTTTTGGCTCCAGCTCCGACACCTCTTGCCCTCAAGTGTGGACTCCTTAGCTGCGATCTGATCAGCATCTTTATAGTTTATCAGCCTTGGGGTTCAATTTTGGCTTGGATGCTTTTACAAATGAATGCAATCAGTGGTGAGCTTTCGCATCCAGATTGCATTGAGAGAAGCGGGTGGAGGAAAGTTTAGTGGATTATCGTGCCACTTGAGGATGGAGCACAAACACAAAAAGGCAGCTGCAGAGGGGGCTGTCTGTGCCTCCCCTCCTCTGCCTGCATGGGCTATTGGCACTTGCTACTTGTACTCTGTCTTATTTCACTAAAATAATATAATTGTCTCCCATCTTATTGCTTGTAAAGCCATCTTCTGTCCGCAGGCTACATGCGTGATCAATGTATTATCTAACAGAATCAATTCTTCCAAGACTACCTTGTGTTTGTGAAATGATCCCAGGCAGCTGCAGAAAAACACTTGGCTGAAAGTGGGATCTTGTGGAACTAGGATTAGTTTAGTGACTTGGACCCTCCAGTTCACCCAAATAAGGTGGACCTTCTCCCATTCCTCATGTTCTTCACAGTGTGTGTTCCTGCTCCTGTTTGCAATACAAGCTTTCCAGGCGAATTACAGGCATTGTGTCACCTCAATGTGATTTTTTCAGGTGGTTCCTTAAGGAGTTTGTTCAACTTAACTCCCCCTTTCCCCTTTATAGGTGATTCAACAGTGTTGCTGCTGTATTAAATGCTATTTCATTATTTGGCTGAAAAATGGATTTCTTGAATTTTACTGCATCAGAAAGTTTGATCTGATCGCTGTTTCTATGTTTGTGTGCTTCCGAATATGTATGGAAATATTCAGGTGTGGTACCACTTTTAATCAGTGCTTATCAAATACTTTAAAAAAAAGCCTTTAATTTAATTTTGCAAAGACATTTGGATGTGGAAAAACAATAGCGGGATGAATTTTATTAGACTAAAATGTGAATGGATTTGACTTTAATTCTTGCTGACTTGTTTGTACACATATTCAATTTACATTTGATTATCTTGCAAGAAATACAAAAGAATCTGGAAAAGTTCACCTGCACTGTTCAGTACCAGGTATTCATCTTTTGACAAAAGATGTCCTCGATACATTTTAGATCAGTGAATTGTATTGTTTAAAATGAACCAGTGTTGACTTTGAACAAATTATAATATGAATCGAATAGTTGTTGAAATGAACTGTTACTAAAAAACGCATTCTGCTTTTTTATGTAACCAACATAATAAATAATGATATATTGTTCTTTTTTATTTCTCATTATATACTCCCAGGATGCACCTCAACTCTAATTTTGCATCAGTAATTTCACATGTGAACTGTGGGAAAGGATCAGGAAGGGAAACACACATGGAGAATCAATGGAATAGACTTTTCAAGAGGAGCAAATCAAAGTGAGGCCTTGGATCAAGCTACACGAAAGCCTTTGGCATGTCGGCTTGTTTAGGATCTTTTCTGGAAGTCTCTGATGTTGCTGCTGGTGTCTCTGGTTTTCCAATAAAATCTCATGGTTCTAAAGACTCGCTGATCTGGAAGTCAGTGAACATTCACCACAAATGAAGATGTGCATCCGAGCAAAAGGCCTGTGAAAAGACTATGAATGACATTTGAGCATGATGGTGTAACAGTGTAAAACATTGGCTTGGCAAGCCTTCAGCAAATGCAGTACATGGATTAACAAGCATGCACTATTTCCAGGGAGGCATTGCAGGAAATTAAATATTTTTTTTTATGTTGGTTTGGGGAAAAAAAAAAGGACAAAAAAATGAGACATTACAAACAAGCCTGGTATGCTTTAACAGTTGTCTCTGGTTTGGTTTTGAGGTTTCTGGGGGAGTTGGCCAATTGTACTTTGAGATAAAATTGCTGCAGTGACTGAGTTGTGTGTTATTGCATTTGGGGTTTAAGTTTAGTCTGTTTCCCTGCAGTTTGAATGTTCACCTGAGAACAGCAAGAGAAGTCATGTCTGAAATCCTCTCATTTCCTTTGGGAACCACATGTTGTGTCCTATATTAGCTGGATAAAGGGCCTGTGAGCCTTTATGTCTTTGCACCTTAGATCTGACTAGAGATTTCAACTTCCCCTTTTTTCCCCTCTTCTGTTTACTTTCCCGCAGACTCTTCGTCATGTGTCTCGTTTTGTCTTTCCCCTTCTATTTCTGCTCTCTGCTGCCCCAGTTCCCCCCTGTAACAGCAGGCTCCGTTTTGCCGGCCAGTCCATTCTTTGGGTAGCACAGGAAGTGAAACTGTAACACAGAGTTCACTTGTAATTGGCCACGGTCACGTTAACCAAACAGGAAGGAATCTGCAACTGATTAGAATTCTTCCTCCTGCAATAATACCCCCCCCCCCCCCCCCGCCCCCGCAAAATTAATTACATTCAGGGGTCTATTCCCACTATTGGTTTTCCTGTTTTGAAGCTGCGCCACAAAGAGACAAATCCCAAGACAACACAGTCTAGCGAGTTTTTCAATTACGGAGACAGACTAAGTCATAAAGAAGCAGAGACAGGCATTCATCTAAACATCCCTGCATCCAGATGGGAAGTGACTGGCTGCTCCGTTCAGTCACCAAGACAGACAGCTGAATAATCTCTGTGGGACTCGCTCGCACACACTGACCTTCAAGTCTCTCCCATTTAAAACAGATTTTTCTTTGTATTTTTAGGGGGAAAAAAAGAGCCAAACTTCTACCTGTTTACTTCCTTCAGTGAAACTTCTTCGTGTTTATGAACAGATACGACACTTAAAAATATAAAAGAATTACTTAAAAGTGTTATGAGATCATCTAAATCATATTGTCTATATCACACTGTTGCAATTGAAGTTTAGATTGTCTTTTTTTATTAAAATAATCAAGACAGCAACTTTTATTGAAAAATACTAACAATACTCGTTTTTTAAATCTAAAAATAGTTATTTGGTCCAGTTTGTTACTGACCAAAACCCAGCGAAAGCCACAAAGTTAAACTTTAACATTTCAAAAAATACATTAAAAATACAATGTTTTCTGCAGCCATTAAATCATTTGTTTATGAAATTTAACTTTTAAATATTTAAAATAACTCAATTGTAACTGTGTTCAATTCTCATTAAAAAAATTGAACTTAGTTTACCTTTACAAGTTATTTTCAAAATAAAATATATTGTGTCAAATGAGATCCTCCTGCTGCAGCAGATTCAGTCGAATAAAAATTAAAGCAGATATTTTTTATCATTACGGCATTGGTGCATCGTCAATCTTTTTTTGTCTTTTACAAATAAAAATAAACAGTTTTAGTTTAGAATTTCATTTTATAGAATCTATACATATAAATGCAATTCCATACTTGAAGAACTTTGTCTCTAAACAGCAACTATACACCGTTCAGCATCAGAAGAATCAATATGGGCTATAAAGATATTTTAATAACATTAGATTAAAGTTTTTAGCATTATTATGCTCACTTAGCAAAAATAAAATAAAAAATGATACAAAAAAGGAATAACTGTAATGAAAAGAATGGTAAAACTTCATTAACTAAAATAAATTAACCAAAACTATAAACCCTTTAAAACTATAAATAAACTATAAAACTTTGATTGAAATGATTATTATTTAAAGTTGAAGAGCCCCAATGGAGGGATAAAGGTGCCACGTGTGGCTCTATAGCCTCAGGTGGAAGACTTAAGAAGACAAATCATCTATTTTAATTTTAAACTGAAAGAAAATGTTTAAGAACAGGGCAAAAGCCTTTGGTAAATGATGTGTTATCTTAGGCAAATGCTTTACTTTACCAAACACACAGACTTTACAATGCAGGTTAACCATATACTGCATCTTTACGCTGTGGCGCATGGGAATGGTTTGAAATACTAAATGGTTCAGCTTCTTTTTAAAATAAAGTGGAAATAAAATTAAGGAGATACATTTACATCTCATCTTCACACTGAAGAACAGAGCACTGGGTTGATTCAAAAATAAATGAATGCCTAACAATGTTTTTGATGTCCTATATTTAAATTTGTACGCTTACTTACATTACTCCTACTTCCCTGGTCTTGGAACTAATCCGATTGATATGGAAATGGGGTGCTCTCTTTTATGACAGAGTTGGGGAGCAGACACAGAGAAGTGAATTCACTGGTTTGCTCCTACTCAGAATGTGCTGAAAACAGATTTTTCTGAATCCTGTGGCTCGTTGCTATAGGTTATAGGGATTACACCAACCGTTTAAAGCTCCACAATGAGGCACTCTTTTCAATAAGGTAAAAAAAAGCCTTTTGTGCTGGACATAATCTCCAAGCATAAAGGTTAATCACATTATAAGTGACAATAATAAGTCCAATCCATGTTTGCATTACAATATATGCATGTAACTTATTTGAAAACAGTATTTTGTTACAGTTTATTGACTAATAGATCTAGTTATTTATTGCAAAATCTAAAAATGAAATAAACTGTTATTGTCCGGTTTCAGGTTGTCAGATATTAAACCGGAAATCTTTTATCTGTTTTGGTGCCCTCAAACTCTTATCTGCAATTCTACATGTGTGCAGCTACATGAAAGGCACTTTCAAAACAATGCCACTAAGCTTCCTGTTCCCATTACAGACAAGTCCAGCTACAAACGTTAATTGTTTTCTGTCTTCTTGCTTAAACGGCTTTTAAAATCCTTACTTACCATTTCCCTTTTTTAGCTAAACAGCCATTCCAGTCTATGTCTGTGTCTGTCACTGAGGTTCAAAACTGAGGAACAGGCTCAAAATTTGAACCATTGAGGATGCCGTCCTGGAAAAAAAGGAAATCAAAGTTAAATGAGCTCATGCATGCCAAGAGAATGTTTAACCAAAGGGCAAAAAGGAAGCTGGAGATAACAGAGAAGGAAAAAAAAAAAAACACTAAACGTTGTGTTACTGCAGTTTGTTTCGAGTCCTGCAGTTTGTTTGCAGGAGAGGTAGGTGGATCTTACCGAATTACCTTGCATGTTTGCATTTCTTTTATACAAAAAAACAAGTTTGTACTCATCTGTAAAAGTGAAGATTTGTGAGCTCTACATACAAGAATTTGACATTTTTATTTTTCCCCAACCTGGGAATGTGAGCATATTGCGTTTGTCATTTTTAGTCAGTGTGAGCATATGCAGGTGTGCTTGAATACTGAGGAAGATTGGGCTTCCACAATCTCATCCAATAATGCAGTGTCAAGAAAGAGACGTTTGAAGTGGTACATCGCAAACAATTAATCTTCCATATATGACTGCTCTGAACCTTGATGATGCAGATTTTCCATGACAAGTTCACTTCAAAAGACTGCCCCACCCAGAACACCGTTGGTTGGATGATTGACAGGTAGATTCTTTGTTTTAACATGAGAAGACATCTGAGTTTTTCAAGAACAAACATGTGTGGGGAGGAAAGGTGGTGGAAAGGGGTCCTCTTAACTTTGTCATTTTCTTCAATTTCCAGAAGCCGAAAAACAAACCATCGTGCTAAAAAAAAAAAAAGAAAGATAAAAAAAAACAAAAAAAAAAAACAAGTCAGGTGGTTGGTTTTTTCGCTATTCATTGGGCAGTCAAATACAGCTGACATTCAACCTTTAACACATGCTTGTGTTAATCTATCTATTATATATTTCATGAAGTGATAACAAAGGGGAACACGGAACTCGTTCAGTAAAATGACAGATTTTCTGATGCTTGATAAAACGTGTGTTTATCTCAAGAGCTGGGAATTGTCTTTTATCTGACAGCAGGATTTCAGCTCCCATGTAATCTCTGTAATTTATTCCCAATCAGGAATCCTCAAGTAAATTGGCCCATAACAGATGAGCGTTGATGGAGCATGTCTGGATTATGTTCATTTAAATTGAAGTAAAAATTCATAGGTTGCATTTTATGTATGAATGCTAAAGGAAGCCATATTTGTATGAGAAAGGACTGGTAAAATGCTTCTTGAGCTACATTCATTACAAACATTCAGCTAGCCTGCACATGTCCTAAATCAGAAGACATCCACTTCCAAAGAATGCCTGCAAGCAAAGAAAAAGATATCAATCTTTGCATGTACCTAATTTGGCCCTGATGTATAAATAAAATGAATAGTTAAATCATCTAATATGACTATGCCCAATGTAAAAAAAAAAAAAAAAAAGAAAGGAATTCTTTGTAAGCAAAAAAAAAAAAAGAGAAAAGTTACACTTTCAAAATTAATTAAGTAATGTGAACTGCATACCTGTAGATTTTGTTGGGTACTTTTATTGAATCATTTGGCACTTTTCTTTAATTCTCATTGCTGTGAAAAGACTTCAAAAATATCATAAGCCTTGAAGCAATATTTTCTGCAAGCAAAAACTAGTTCAAAGACATTTCACTTCCCTCAATCCTCAGCCTGCTGTCCTGGCATTTAGACAATTTCCAATTTGCAATGACTTCTACAATATTTCTTTTAAACACTTTGTTGCAGAATCAAACCCCTCACCCCCACCCCCCAGGCCAGAAGGTCGTATAATTATTATATGTGGACAATGATAAGCATGTTTAAAAGTGAAAATTGGTTTTAATTGCATTGTGCTGCTGCTTTGCGCACTGGAGAATCAGAAGCCAATACTTTTACTCTAAAACCATAAACCAGCTGTTGTTGATTTAGAAGGATTTCTAGTACCTAATTTGTAATCCTGGGGTTATTAAAATTAAATAAACCAATATGCAAACCAGGTCTTAAATTTTAATAAAATAAAAGTAAAAAGTGTTTGACTATGTTTACTTCAAAACCAAATTCAAAATGCTAAAGAATGTGCTCATCAAGTAAGTGATCACGATAAGCATTAGTAAAACCTGAGGTTTTCAGTTTGCTGGTTTTGAATATTTTTTATTTATTTTATTTTTAATCAGCATTAATTGGTACTTATTGACACTTCTAATAATTTGTCAACATAATACATTCACATGACTTTAAAGATACTGAAGTTTAAAACAGTACTATAATTAAATTCCTAATATTTACAGATCTTCCAGAATGTGTTTTTTTTTTTTTATTGCACAAATAGATCCGTCTCCACATGCTTATAGTATCACGCTGTGTTCACACCGATCGCAATTTGTGCATCAGATTAACATCAGTTGTCTCTATTTGGACGTTTCGGCAAACTCACTGCTCGCCCCCTGTTAAAAAATGTGTTCATAAGCTTGACGCCCCAAACACGTGTGGGAAGAGCTACCACCAAAAAACATTTGTTTTTAGCCTTATGGCTACATGGACCAGTGTCTTTCCATATCTCATTAACAATGCATGGAAGACACGAAGGATGTTTAGAGAAAGGATTCATTTATTTTAAAGAGCTTGCCAAAAGCATTGGTAATCACGTCTCCATACCTGGGTTCATGAAATCATTCAGAGACTCTCCCAGTACGGTAAGGTTCACTCCTTCTACAGGAGCTGCATCTGAATGACGGCTACCTCCCGCTATGTGTCTGTCTCTCTGTGACCCAGTTTGATGACTTGCTGTCCCGCATTAGTCCAAGAGGGGAAAAATAAACAAAAAAAAATAATAAACTAAGAACAACTGTGGCATTTTTCTTTGCCTTCTAAATCACTGATTCCTAAAAATCTACCTTTTTTTTATTTTCACTTTTTTTTTTTTTAACTCTACTGAATTATTTTGCAGGGATCCCAATAGTCTTCTCAAACACTAAAACCCCTCACTCTTGTGTTGCTACACTTGTAAATTGATCTTGTTTGCAAATATTCCAAAAACTTTTCGGTGTTAAAAACAGTCTCAGCTCTTCAAAACACTGCAACAGGAATGATGTGCACTTGCTGCAAAATGGTTAAGCCCGGTATTTGAAAGATTAGGAGCCTCCCCACAGGTGCAGCATCATGGATTTAGAGGTAAACAGGTTGATAAGGGTTCCAACTTCATTGGACGGCTTATTGCTCCCGCAATCCAAAAGGCCAAAATAGACATGTCATCTGTAACCTCATGGTTGTCTCTCAATTTTTTTATTATTGTACAAAAATAAAATTAAGAACTGCTGAAGAGTTTTTTTAGGCACGCTAAAACTAAATTCTATAATGTTTAAGGTACTGTATTTTCTGCACACTGGATTATAGGGTTAGGGCTGGACCATCAATGAGTTTTCTATTGTTGAACTTGTGTCAAATACAGTATGAGACACCAAACTAAACAGCACATCAAGTGAGACAAAAGAGTCAGATAAGTCCATCAGTCAGACTTTATTAACTAGAACTTCTTTGTAACACACTTCAAGTTAGAAGCGTTTGCCACGTTTAAGTGTGACTCTCAACTCTGCTTGCAACATGTGAAAAAACACAAAAATGACTGATCCCACTAAAACAAACATCACTGGGACTAGACAAACTCCCATTCTTGTTAGTAATGTAAAGAAAAACAAATTTCAACATTGCTGCACGTGAGCGTATTGACAATAGTACCCATGTAACTCTCAAAGTCGCTTTGAAATCAGTAAACAAAACCAGAATTAATCCATATCCGAGGCTCTCTGGAAGGCACACTATATTTTTTGAAAAGAATTAAGGCATTTAAGTGCGTCTTATAGTGTGGAAATATAAGTGCAGTATAAGATTTCAATAGCAGAGCATCAGGAGTGCAAGTACTTGAAACACAAGACTTTTTCTCAGATTATCTTGCTTCCAATTTATTGTCACAGTCAAGTGAGATGAATTGATAGAATGTATTGTGATAAATGAGAGCCTGGCACTTGCCTTTGTCTGTTTTTGTGCTTCTCCAACTATATATTTCCAGGTTGGAGGTCGCTGACTAAAACTCTAAAGTTCTCGGTTTGAGTCTTAAAAATATTCACGTGCACTTTATTTTCAGTCTTTAAAACACAACATTTTTTTGTCCTTTAGATGTAAATTGTTCTAAGGCATTCAGGGACAAATGCTTAAATGTGCAATTCCACCAGTTTTTCACAACTCCTTATGTTTCACTTTCACACAAGAAATCATCAGAAAATCCTGCCAAAGGTATGAAATGGAAACAAATGTGCAGTGTTTTTGCAGTTGAAGAAAATAATGGACCCGATTTCCTCTTTTGACACTCTTTGTTTGGTCTAAACTGGTTAGACAGCTGACTCTAGTGCTGGTAGTTCTCATGTGGAAAACTGGAATCCAGTTTCCTGAGTGAAGTCATTTCCTCAGTAGATGCTTTGCACAAACCCAGAACTAAAAGTACAGAGGGCAACTTGCCTCAGAGACAGAGGCTGACAGAAAACATTAGCCTTAAAATTAAATTTCACCCTGTCATTGTTAAGCACATACAAGAGCACTAGTAGCCATGGTTAGCAGGGAAAATATTGTGATAAATGGGTTTTATTAGTATTTTCCCCATTATTCATGACAATAACAATGCAGCGTCTGCTCGAGCGTCCGCCTGCATCACTGACAAAAGCTAGAGCACTTATTATGGAAACAGTGCAATGATGAATGACTTAAAGCAACTCAAACTTAATCTACACCGCATTACATGTTGTTTTGAATATACTTTCATCATATTCTCATCTTTAATGTACTATCAAGAGCAGAATTGCTTTAGTCTCCAGATTCGGAGAAGTGGAGAGAGGAACACAAGGCTTTAAAACACTGTCTGTAAGAAATGCAAAATTTATGAATACCCCCCTCACATCTCAGCTTGATTTATGTGAAATAATAATACACTATTTAATGCTTAAACATAGCTAGGAGCAATCACTGGCTATCAAGATGTACAATGGAGTAATGGGGCTAAAAGACAAATCACCTTGTGGACTTGTGATGCTTATTTAAAGGTGCTCAGGCAGATATATTAAACTATATGTAATTGTACACTAACTCTGTGCTGTAGGCAGAGGCGTCAAACACAGGAGGAGGCCAGTCATGATGCAGATGGAGTGGTGTAATCAATTTGACTCAAGCATCCACAGCAGAGAGAAGACTCTTTCATCTATTATATTGTCATCATAATTGTGATTCCACCTTGCTGCATATTCATCCGATAAAGCTCTTTGATCACTTCAAGAAAAAGTCAGGAAGGAATAAAGAAACTTGCGGAAAGTTTAATTAAATATTTTGGGGGGGGTTTTTTTCAGCTTGAGTGCAGGTTTGCTCCACGTCTGAAAGTTGTTTCATGTTTTTTTTCTTGTTTTTTTTTTTTTTTTTTTTGCCATGAACAACTCCCCATAACATAACTTTCAAATCGAATCAAAGTTTCTTTATTTTTCTGATAAGAACTATCTTTGGAAGTGGAACACAGATCAGAGACAAACAATCAGTGAAATCAATTCAACACCCAAACACTCAATTAAATGCAGACAATATAGACTCAGATCTGCTAAAGCAACCGAATTAACTTTGTTACATGGAATAAAAAAAAGTGAAATACTTTCACTTACAGTACTTTCAGGTGAAGTTAATTCTTCATTACGTTTTAATCAGAGTCGATGTGTGTGGATGATAAATAAGTTAGGAGAAAAAAATCCTTCGAACTGGTCACACGGTAATTCTCACTGACAGTTTTAAGTTTTAGCGCAAGCTGTGTCAGCTTTAAAAAGCTTCTAACAGAGCAAGTTGTCATGACGACAGTGATTTACAATTCATTGATTGCCCCGTTTAATTAAAGTAAATAGAGAGGTCAAAGCTGATCATCTGATCTGATGAATTGGCCCGTTTTTACCACCAAAAGCATGTAGGGTAAATAAACGGGGTAATTACACTGTTAAGTGAATCTTCTGTGAGCGAGCCGTGTGGGCTGTGGGTGTCTCACCCAGGACGAGCGGAAGAGGTGAACAGGCGTTACTTTCTTTTATCATCTTACCTCTGTTTCTGAAAAGCAGCCATGCCAAGAAAAACATACCTGCGATCACACAAACACCCACTGGGTGCAAGCGGACGCTCACAAACTCAGCGTCGCATAAACCGCAGCTCTCCTCCCACCTCCATCCCTGTGCATTCATGTACAATTACAGCTACGGTGATCCACAGGTGTTGAATTCTTCTGGCAAGCCATAAAACATGATATGCATGATTTGTGCAGTCAGCCAGGTCTGTAATTTCATTCTCCTTTTCTTTCATTTTCCCTTCCTGGGCCACACGATCCATTTTCCTGCTTTATGAGAGTGCAGACACCCAGAGAGACTTTCAGGATGATTACATGCCCAGTGCGATGGGGGGTCTGAGGAGCCAACATGCCAGCATAAGAACCATGTGAAACCTGGGTGAACAGCCATTTGAATAAATCTGGAAATCGTATAGCCCTCGGTGTTCGGGGTGCGTTTGATTTATCCTAGACATTGGCTGAAGCATCAAGTTCCAGACAAGCTATATCAAGTGCTTTTATTAGATACTTTCCCAGATTGACTTACAAAATCAACATATACACACATCTTTTATTTTTAGATATTCATGCAGCAACAATTCCAATTTAAGACAAGGACATATGCTTGCGAGTGTCTGGGAAAATAAATCATGAGGGCTTCGGGTATTTACGATGATATTGGGATACAAACTCAGGCCTAGTGTGTCTGTTGGCAGGGAACCGCAAAGTCCTTCAGGGGGAAACTAAGCAAACTTGCTACTTTTACAGGAAAGCAAGCATGATCAGGGTGAAAGGTATTTCTTCTGCAGTGAACTTACACAAACACACACCGCAGGATTTTCTTTTTCTTTTTTTGCACACCTACATTAAAGGATGAAAACTATAAATTGAGTTTGTACATATTAAAACCGAGTCATTATTATAATCTAATCAGAGATTCACAAAAGTGCATTTCTAATATTGCTCTGAGACTTACCGTGGCTTGATTTTTTTATCATAAACATAGTTACAATATCTGTGTAAATAATGACTTTCCATATATTTTAAAATTAGACTCTGTTAGTGAGTGGGCGAATAAGGATAAATGAATGTAAAAAAGCAGCATACACCACAGAGTAGACTTCTGTTCATGTTGAAGTTACGTTGTGTTTAAGGACCTGCCAGCTAAAAGGAAAAGAATCAGCTCACAAGTAAATAATACTCAGTCATAAAGCCAAAAAATTAATCCCGTTGTGTGACTGTGATTGACATTTCATATCAGTGACAATACTCTAAATAATTACAAATAGAAATATGAAAAGGTAATAGCTTTTCAAATTCATTGAGTAGTTAAAGGTTATGAGAAAAAACTGGATTAATGCTTACAGCCAAACTCCTAATTAAATGACACTGTATAATTTGTTTCTCAATCCTTTTCTCTCCATAAGCACAGCCCAGGTTAAACAAATGGGCAACAGAACACGTGTCATGTTCTGTCAATCTGAGGAACACACACACCCTCTCCCACCATTTTTCTGTCTGTATGCATTAGAGCCAGTGCAAGTATGGAAGATTGGATAAGCAGACAAACAATTGCTGGCAAATTGTTTGCTTAATTACTTTTTCTTTCCTTTTCTTCTAAGCAGACTTGCAAAGAGGGATGCTTCCCCCTCCTGGCTGTTCACAAGAAAGTCAAAGAGTCGTTGGTCTCCTGTGTTCACCTCAACATGATTTCTGATTTTTACTGCTTGCAACCTCAGTGTGGACATGAGCTTACATTTTAATTGAATGAAAAAGTCCAAACATACATTTTACTTGAAGCTGCTTTAAAACAATAAAACGTTTTGTCATATCACCAAAAAAAAAAAAAAAACACTTGTAGTTTTTGGAGAAATAATTTTTTACTCCTTCGTTAGAACTTTCATTTCCTGCTTTTAATCAAATGTTGTGTCTAGCAAATGCTAATTCACTTTCTCCCAATGGGACTTTTCTTTTCTGACTGTACAGCAATTTAAGGCTGGAATCTAAGAGATCTGACCCACCGTGCACCTCTTGCCCTCAGCTGACAGGGAACAGATGAGCTGAATTTCAAACGTCCACAGTCACCATGAACCAGTCTGGCTGCTCAACATGTCTCTGCTGTCTTTCTGAAAGACAGGATGGAGCACTGAGGGGAGAACGAAGAGAAAAACAGAGTCTTAGTCTATGCATGCAGGGGTGGGTCACTTTGGAGAAGAGGGAGTAAAGAAAAATGTAAGAGAAGCAGGCCTAACAGATCAAAGAAAATAACATGGGAGAGGATATGAGTGCTTTGAGAAGTAATATCGCAGAGATAGCATCTGTTTTCTGTAGCATGCAGGAGGCTTGAGACAAGCCCCAGAAAAAGACAACAGACACCGAGTGCACTTTAGCTGAGGATGGGACCAAACACAAATAGCTTATTAAGAAACCCACTATGTAATATAAGTAGTTGTTTTTTTTTTTGCAATACTGATGCCGATTAGAAAATAAGATGAGAGGACAGGGAGTTGTTGTGAGTTAGTCTGGATTAACTTAAAAAGAAAAACAAATATCCATCTTCAGAATCTCCAGAGTCCTTTGGATTTATTTATAAAAACAGGGTTTGGGCCGCCAAGTCACCTTCCTTTGACAGACCCTTTTGAGCTCTCCTACAGGTGGTGTGCCCATGGGAAAGTGATCCTATGTCGTTTCTTTGGGCTGGACCTGCGAGCCCCAACCCCAGGCCTGGCTCCAGAGTGGGTCCCCGGTGATGCCAATCTGGGCGACATTGCAGAATCTTTGCTTGTAGTTCTCATAAAAGGGGATTCTAAATTGCTCCTTGCTTTTTTTTTCTTTTTTTGGACTGTAACAAGTATCTGAATACTTGGATATTCGTAATTAGACATACTTAAATGAAAGAGTTGTGGTTTGATCTGTGAATGGCTGATCTTGATTCATGCATCAAATCTGATCATCAAGTAACAATCCACAGCCCTACTGTATTAATAAATGTAACTTGCAGTGCAGATTACTAGCTAAATAAAACCCAACTTTAAATTCAGTGACTAAATAATAATGGGAAAAAAGAAATCATGACACGTGACAACACTGATCTGTCCAGAACATTGACCCAGCTTCTGTTTTACGATGAAAAAAAAAAGCTTAGAAATCAAAGACCCAAATGCACTTGTTTAACTTTGAAAAAATGTCCTGATCCTTCATGCAAGAGACCAGACCCAGATCCAGACTGTAGTGGTTCAAAAGACTTTTATTTCCTTTCCTTTCTCCCTCTCTTTATCTGTTATATTCCTCTATCTTTCTCAAGCTTTCTCCGTCTCTGCCTGTTTTATTTATTGCAGGTCCAGTACAAAGTCATTACCAGCGCATATGTACCTTCTTGAATAATCAATAAATAATTATTTTATTATTTAAAAGGCTGGTATGGGAAAAAAGGAAATGGGTTTTATTACATAAATCCATCACATATGATGAATCGGTGCACTTGTAAAGTTGGGCAGGGGAGAAGGAAAACTGGTAGGACAGGCCTATGCCTCACGCCAGGTTGTAAACATGACATTTTTGTCTCTTTGGGACTGTCAATTGGGGTGCATTGGCAACAGGGAAAGAAAAGGAGGTAGTAAATTCAGAGAGATTAATTAACCTTTTACATTTGCGATTCAGCCCTGCATTTTCTTGCAGTATATTGCGGCCCCTACAAGCTGAGGGGTGAGACCTGGCCACAGCCAGCCAAGGGAGTCTCGACGGCTCATTCCAAATAAGTTATTAACAGAATTTTTTGAATAGATGGAAAAATTGTAGCCCGGCCATTTAGTGTCATAAAAGCTGGCTTGGCGAGGCAGCTGGGGCCTTCCAGGGACAAGAGGCAATACCATTACAATCAAATCTGAGATGGAAGAGGGATTGAGCTGTCCATTCTGAATTTTTATACTGTTGGAGGGTTGGAGAGGAAATAATGCCATCTTGGAGTGTATTAACCTCTGGCTGGGGAGGGAGGTCAGGCAAAGAGGAGGGAGTGAGAAGGAAGGCGTGCTAAAGAAATGTTTTGAGGCTGGTCTGAGGAGAGAAAGAGGGGGGCCAGAGGAGGAGGAGAGGGAAACAGGGGTAAGGCAAGACAGGGTTTTGTGTCTTCTGCTGTGGAGGCTAAACAAGGAGAGGCAGGGATATGAGATGACCAAGAGATACAGCCGAACAGAGTGTGTTGAGAGAGAAATAATGCAATAAATGGGAGGGAGACAGTGAGAGAAGTTTAATGGAAAAAAAAGCCCACATGGACGTGAAAACATAGTGAACTTATGGGAAGGTTGATAAGAAAACAATGAGAGACATAGGGAGAAAAAAAGGGAAAAAATAACAAAATAAACCTGGGTATAAACTAGCACTGTTAATCAATTAAAGGAATTAATCAGATTAATCACAATGTTTTACGAGTTAAATTTTATACGACAATATGCAGCTTTTGAACAAAAAAAAAAAGGCCAGAGAGAAAATGCTTTCCTTCATTTTTATTGTCTAAAATGTTTAATTTAACGGTAAATGCCGTTTTATTCTTCCAAGCAATTCGTAATCGCTGGCGTCGCAGTGGTCACACAACAATCGGAGCAGAATAGCCCGGGTCCCTGCAGAATGTGACAGATTTTTACATATAAGACATTGGCTATGTCAGAAATCCCTCCCTACTTCCTAACTACAAAAAATTACAAAGTGCGGAATTATCTAGTGCTCTGGATTTTGAGAGCAATTCAGACACCATGCTCACTACTCTTTTTTTTTTTTTTTTTACGGCAAAGTTAATGTCACTAATTTCCCAAAATAAAGACTTAATATACAGTATATCAACATTTTGGGAAGACTATTTATGAATCCACTGTGTTCTAAAGTGAAAAAAGTGGATGGTTTATAGTAAAAAAATTAAAATACATGTTTTAATGGTTCAAATGCAATTCACTGTGGTATATATATTCGCCAACCTAGTGAACATCAATGCACGCTGGAAATTTCTAGGGAAATTTCAAGGGCACTGGAATTTGGAATAGTGTTATGTTCAAATTTGCTTACTACTCACTAAACAGAGCACTACATAGTGCTTTCATCATTACAATTCCAATATAAAGTGCCCTAGAAATTTTCCAGAAGTCTCTGTGAAAAAGCAGTTTGCATCATGTTCACTAGATTGGGGGGGGGGAAACCCCAATGCATAACATTTGAACAAATTCGTCACGTGGACAAAAAAAGAAAAAAGAAAACATTTTTAAAATAAATCATCCAAGTTTTTTTTCTCAAATTTTATTTGATAATTTATGTATTTGTTTTTTACTTCAGGAAATTGGTGATGCCATACTTGCCGTTTTTAAAAAAAAAAGTAGTGAGCATGGTGTCTCAACAAACATCTAAAAAAAAAGTATTAATAATAGCATACTATATAATATTTTATCATCAGTTTTTATGATTGTTTGTTTTGTTTTTTTTGTTTTTTCCAAACCTTGTGGTTTACTTTGTATAAAAACGTGCTCCAATGACAATCATGTTTTTTGTGTTTTTAACATGCTCTTGTAGCATTTTTAATTTTGGGAGGGGGGGAAACAACTTAATCATAACTAATAGACCACTTAGAACGATTTTACAATTTAAAAAACAGAGTGGCACTTCGTTGTTTTTTTTTTTTTTTGTTTTGTTTTGTTTTGTTTTTTTTTTGCAAACATGCTATTGGAGCAAAACCTTACTTAAATAAATGATTGCTTTGTGAGAGTTGTGTCCAAAAATATTCCGTTAAGACAGGAAACTGTCGCACAACCGGATTGACCGGGATCTCTTGTATTTGTTTAGCGATGTGTGATGTGTTGACAGAGCACAGTAAAGTTAACACTTCAAGATGAACCCTTCTACCCAGGTCGGTCTAACTTTTTCCTTTAAACCTAAATATTTGTGTATTTTGGCTAATCTTTTTTTAAAGAAACACGGACTAAAATATGTACTCACATTTCATGCTTACTCTTGCTTCTCCTGCTAATCATGTACACCTGACTCTCTCCTGTCGACCAATAATACAACAGTTCAAAGGTCAAACTAGTCAAAGCGGAAGTTGTTGGCTTCTTCTGCTATCCTAGCAAATTCTTGTACCTTTTAGCATGCTAACAGGCTAGTCGCACTGTCTTAGTTTCGTGTCATTACAAAGTAAAGGTATGATACGCTCTGTAATATACCAGAGATGAGGGTGGAACGTCTAAAGAAGTTGCTTTTAAGAGCTTTGCCTCTAATATAGATGACAAGCACTTCGTAAAGTAAGCCGGAAGTGCCGTTGAAGGTAACACGCTTGCAGTTTTAGCGCACTTTATTCTGTAAAATCCCGAGTTGACGCTGTAAAATTTGAACGTGACAACATGGTGTTGAATATGTCGGTGGATGCCGGAATTTGATCGAATACATTCGCCATTTAAAAGCTTTTAATTTGAACTGTAAAACGGATTCTTAGTACCATGCTAATGTTACCGGTAATATTCGCTTAATAAGCACATGTAACTATACTTTGCACATCACTTGTTTCATTGATGATTAAACATTTAGAAATTAGTGGGTGTTAATGTATATTTTGGTTAAAGGCTTTTCTTTTGTCTGGATTGTTTTCTTTTTCTTTTTAGCAGATGCATCATAGCCTGTCTAAAATATATAACTTTCAATTACCGAATTTAAGTTCCTTTGTTGTCGTTGTTATCATGATCATTAGTTTTATTTTACCGTTGTTGCTTTTAATTTTATGCATTTTTGTAAAGCATCAAGTTGTAATGTATCTCAAACACACTAGTTAGCAGAAGGATGCAGGGCATGTTGAACAATCAGCATCTTTATTGTTCAAAAAACCAAATGTTACTTTTTATCCGTGAGGACTTTTTAAGGAAATATTTTTATTTTGAAGTTTACCTTTTTGCTTTACCATGACTATTCCCTAACAATTTATACTATTTTGCCATATTATGTATTGTTTTCAAGGCAACTTCATCTATTTTTTTCCAAGTTTTTTTCCCAAGTTATTTTCCTAAGCGTTTGCAAAAAATATATTTGTATTCCTTTCTAGGTCTTTTTTTATTTTTTGTATTACTTTTCTAAGTCAGTTGGAACTGTATAAAATCATTCCAATTTAGTGACAATTTTTTTGTTTTTAAAGTACACAAACTGAACCGACTCTTCTACAATAAAAGCTCTAGACTGTGTTGCTTGTGTAACTTTATACGTTTTATTAATGTTCCACAGCCTCCAGGGGAAGACATGATGAGCGCCAAATATGGCCTGGTGGGCTACAACAGTTCCCGGAAGCACATTTCAATCTCCATCCCGTCCTCCACAGAGGTGATGTCCCCTCACATCAAGTCTGTGGAGGAACTAAGGGTTTTGGGAATCAACCTGAGCAGCTTCAGTGCGCCAGTTCAGTTCTTCATCTGTGTGGCTGGAGTTTTCCTCTTTTACCTTGTTTATGGGTATTTACAGGTAAGAGAGAAAAAACTAACACACATCCAGAGTTAAATACTTACTTAAATATTTTGGGTGTTTTGTTTATTTTAATGATTAAATAAATATATGTTTGTCTTTTAAATTAGGAGTTAATATTTTCTGTGGAAGGCTTCAAACCGTTTGGCTGGTATCTCACTTTGGTCCAGTTTGGCTTCTATTCGATGTTTGGACTGGTTGAGCTTCAGCTTACACAAGACAAACGCAGAAGGTACTGGCATGTAGACTTTTTAGCTCCTTTTTTTAATGTAACTTTTCCAATAAAATGCAAATTTCCTGACAATGTAATTCATTTTTGCTTCCAGGATTCCAGGGAAGACCTATATGATTATAGCATTTCTTACAGTGGGCACCATGGGGCTGTCCAATACCTCTTTGGGTTACTTGAACTACCCCACACAGGTTATTTTCAAGTGCTGCAAACTCATCCCAGTTATGATTGGGGGAATCTTTATCCAAGGTCAGCTGCTTATTGTAGATAATGGCACATTAGCATATTTTTTAATGTACAGAATCATGCCAGCTGTCTATATGTCTTCTAAGCTGTAGTAGTCAATGTCTGCAGTTTTTTTATTCTCTTCTTTCCATCTTTAAAATACATTTGATCGGCTGTGATTTTTTTTTTTCTCGTTGCCTATTTGTTTTTGTTTTTTTCCCAACATTTGTTTGTTTTGTTTCATCTGATTTGCCTTGTTAAAGTGTCAAACCTGTCTTGCCAGTTCCAAAGTGGGTGCTGTCATGTTGACTGTGAAGCCCTTTTTGGTCAGCTGTTTTCATTCATTTTTTTAGATAAACTTTATTTAATGTAACAGGGCAAAAAAAAATGCAAAAAAATGTTTTGTTAATTAAAAAGGTAAAATTTTTGACTGAAACACAAATAATTTTTTTAAGTAATTAAACTTGATTTGTTACTTTGGGCAAATCTAGTCTTTTCTAACACTTGACCTACAGTCAAACTCGGCTAAACTTTAACAGCGATACATTTTTAAAAAGCGATTTACTCAGCACAAGACTTTTTTTTTTTTTTTTTTTTTTTTTTTCAAAGCCAGTCCACCTTTCAGCTTTCAGATCCGTCTTTTTCATCCACTTCTGTTGTTTTTGGCCATCAGAGCGCAGCTCTCATTCTTTCTCCGTGCTCATGCTGTTGTGCATTCTTTCATCTTCACACTGGCCTTCTCAAGATTTTGCGTCCTGAACGTCAGACAGATTTCGCCCCTTTCCCCTCTTCCTGCATCTCTCCTTTCCTTAATGAGTAGACATGAGAACCACAGTGGCTCAAGGGGAAAAGTGAGAAACATTTGTTCACTTAGAATGCGAACAGGAAAGAAAGTTGTTGAAAAAGATGGATGGTGGGAGGGTTTTATTTTTTCTTTTTTTTGGGGGGCTGAATCTGATGCGAGGCCCTTCAAAGGCGAGTAGGGGGAATCAAAGCCGACCACGGCCAACCTGATGTTACGTCCCTTTGTGAACCTTAAGGCATCCATCTGTCAGTCTGTTTTCATGTTTTGTTTTTCAGCACCAATTTTCTATTTTTTTGTTACTGTTTTTATGCATTTTTTGTGCACATCCTAAAAAACTTTCAAAGGCTGTGGATGTTTTGTGCAAAAAACTTTTATTTCGTGTGTTCTTTCACAAGTTCATAAGCATGTATTTTTATGCCTATTTCTTTCAATTTACAGGTTTTTAGAGTCTAAAGCAGCTCTCTCATGTTTGTGTTTGAAATTTGTGAAAATGTCTTGATTTTTGGTGTTTAAGGAAAACGTTATAACTTTGCTGACGTGGCTGCAGCCGTCTGCATGAGCCTGGGACTCATTTGGTTTACCCTGGCTGACAGCACAATGGCACCCAATTTCAATCTCACAGGTACAAATCATCCCACCACCATCTCAAACTTCATTTCCTGATACAAAAAGTCTTTAAAGACCCACTGCGATCATCTTTGGATCTATCTTAGAAGCATTCCCAGTGGTCTTTGACTTATTATTTTGCTGTTTTTAGCCAAAAAAAAAGTATCATTTTATAGAACATAAATGTATACACTCAAAAATGTCACCAAACGTAAAGGAGATTCATTGTTACACATTTTTCTGTAAAATTACAATTCTAAGGATTATTAAAATATCAAGTACGTTTTGAACGTGTTGTATTTTTGCATCTTTAAAAGGCTGAAAACAAAATGCTCATTTTAGAGGCTTTTGGTGCTCCACTAATTTGCTCCTTCAGTTGTTGGATTAAATGCACTTGCGTATCTGTGTGGCATGCAGGTGTCCTCCTCATCTCCTTGGCTCTGTGTGCGGATGCAGTGATCGGGAACGTGCAGGAGAAAGCCATGAAAATCCACAACGGATCCAATTCGGAAATGGTACGGAGTTATCCTAAGCAACATAAAAATCAGAATCGAAGTTGTCACGTTAGAAGGGAAAATAGGAAATTTAGTGTTACTTCCTTATGCAGTTGCGTCTTTGTTTGGACTGTTAAAATGACTTTAAATGTGATGTCACTGGTTTTACCATGTGATTCTGTGTTGGCAGGTGCTGTACTCGTACTCTATTGGTTTTATCTACATACTGGCAGGCTTGCTCTGTGTGGGTGGCCTGGGGCCAGCAGTAGCTTTCTGCTCAGAGGTGAATATACCTTAAGATGAATATTGATTTAATATACTGTTGTTTGTTTTTTTTTTAAGAAAATACAAGAAGTGCTTTTTTTTCAGTTATGGTTTGGCATACTGTTGATTTTTTTTGTTGTTGTTTATTTTTTTTACATAAGACAGAATAGGGATTTTAGCTTGAATAGTTTAATAGATTAATAGATTTTTTTTGGGTTATCTGCTTCATTCCAGCATCCTGTAAAGACATACGGTTACGCATTCTTCTTCTCTCTTACGGGTTATTTTGGAATCTCCTTCGTTCTTGCCTTAATCAAGCTATTTGGTGCCCTAGTTGCAGTAACAGGTAAATAGAACAAAATAATATCAAATATTTCCATATTACATGTGATATTCGACTTTTTTTATTAATAATAACCTTACCTTTAAAGACCCACTCTGATGAAAATCTTATTTTTGATGTTTTTAATCTTAAAATTGCATTGAGTATTTCTTTATTCAAATCATTGTGAATCAGGAGCAGACAAAACTTTTTTTTTTTTTTGCCTAAAAACGGCAAAACAATAAGTCAAAGACCACTGGGAACGCTTCTGAAATCGATCAAAGATGATTGGAGTGGGACTTTAAACAAGATTTAATTGTATTTTAAAAGAAAAAATAACTCAATTTATCATTCTCAGTTACATCAAATAATTGAAGTGTAATCTTAAACATGAGTAGTTTTTGTCTTGGCATAAGAGAAAAGCAGCTGGTACTTGTGATGCCCTGAACATGTTGATTCTTTGCAGTGACCACAGGGAGAAAGGCCATGACTATCGTGCTTTCCTTCATGTTCTTCTCCAAACCTTTCACTTTCCAGTAAGTACACTCACCTTTTGACTTTGAACACTTCTCTCCTAGTTTAAAGCAAGTTCACAGCGCGATCGCTGACCTCCTCTTTGACTAATAAAACTTGATTCATCTACCCTGGCTTTCATCTCCTCAGTCCACTCTCAGACCCCAGCTCCTCCTCTGCTCTTTCTGGTTGTCCTTCAGTCTTCAGTCTACCACTGGCTTGCCCTCAAACTCTGCTGTGCTGTCAGAAGGGACTCGTTTTGCTCGTACCTCTCCGGCTCTGTTTCTCAGATGTAACCTTTTACATGAATGCGTGTTTTTTTTTTTTTTTTTTGTGCTATAAACTTTTATATATCATGGCCAAATTCATCTCCCCTGCAGCTGATGCGTGCTCTCTGCCGTAACTATACGCAGCCTCTTTGATAGCAGCTCTTGCACTAACCAAAGCTTCTTTTAAAGTAAACTTTATGTATTTTCAATACATTAACTATTTTCTAATCACTTTCTATAGCAACATGAGGCCCTGACATAGAATGCTTGATTGTTCCTGGAGCATTAGTTTCAATATGTACTGTACATTTAATGCTAAAAAATATTGAAATAGCTTTTTAGGACAGTAAATTTAACTTTAAAGGGTTTTCTATAGAGTCTGTGTGCACACAGAAGTTTTATTAAGTTTGGTAATCCATAAGCTTTTACTAATGCACACATTTTCTTCTAAAGCCCTAACGAATGACTTATGTAATAAATTAGCTGAATTTTAAGAAATGAGCATTAATGCATTAATGTTGTTTAACCCTTTTTTTTTATTCATCCCTGCCTGAAGTTTTATCCTTCACTAACTTTAGTAAAACACCAGATCTGTTATAATTAGCATAATTTGATCTTTTTTAAATGTGAAAGTTTCCCTTACTTTCAGGAAACCCAACATAAGGAGAATGAGTAAAAATGACTAAATATACACGATTATACAGAAATTCCCATTCAGTGATTAATAAAGTGTCTACAAACAGAGCTAAATCACATTTTCTGCAGTTTGACCTCAACTTGCATACAAGATGCACACAGGTTTATGGGCAAAAACATCATTCTTTTGCAATTAAATAGTTTTAAACTTTGCAGAACAGGAAATCTAATTTAAACGATGTGAACTACTAAATATGAACATTCTGTTTAACATTACTCTTCTTAGCAGACGATGTAGATTCATTCACTTTATTAGTCCTTCTCTTCTAAAAAATATCTCAAATTTTCATCCTTTTTTCCTAGGTACATCTGGGGCGGCCTTCTGGTGCTCTTTGGCATCTTCTTGAATGTTTACAGTAAAAATAAAGATAAGATGAATCTCCCCTCAATCAAAGACTTCAGGGGTTGGCTGCGAAGAGGGAAGAAAGTCCGATTTCTCTCGCAGGACGTGTAGGAGGGACCCACTTATACAGCGGAAGCCTTGCGCTGGCAGACGGTTTCTGTCCGCTGCTCCAGGTGTGGTGTTGGTCCTCACTTTACAGGGGATGCGCTGAAGCATGAGCCTGAGCTACGGTCTACAGCACCGCCAGTGCTGAACCAAGGATGTGTATACAGGGTTTGACCTCCAATCAGCCTCTCGGCCTGCTGACATGATTGAACTGTGGATCAGGAATTCCTGCATCATGTATGTATCTAGTGGGACGTCTGTAGTCAAATGAAGCTTCTGCGGCAAAGTGAAGAAAGTGTAAAAAGATATGTTTTTAATGAGGGATCCATGTCTACTGGGATTTTCTAAAGTGGCATTTTTAGAGCCCCACAAAACCATTCCCAATACTGAATATGTCACTAAAGATGTGTAAGACTCTAAAGGGAAGCCAGCACCTCTACTAACCAAACTGCAGTTTTGCACTGAAACAGAATCAAAGTCTCGAGTGTGGGTACGAAGCACTTAACGGTAAAGAAAAGAGCCTCTTCATGTGTCATATGAAATAGTTATCATCCACCCCAAATGGACTTTTGAAAAAAATAACACTTTCCTCCACTTGTGCCAGAGAGATGGACCATAACGGTGCGTTACAGAGTTGATCTCTATGTAAAAGTGACTGTTTTTAACTTATTGGTAAGTTGTATCCGACTGCAACTTTGGTTTGTGGTGTGTGTTCATGTGATAATGTCTGGGGGGAAATGCAGCATAATTTTGTCCACCGTGCATCAACAAAGTCAACTGCCATTGTTTGTTAAGCATATCTCTGGGTGGAAGGGTGCAATTCTTACAATAAAATATGTATTTGCTAATTGCAGTGGTTGGTTTGTGTGCTTAAGGATTGTCAGACAGCCCTGACTCATTCTGGAGACAGGAGTTGAAATGTTGCCAATATTTGTTTTTATTTATCTTTAATCCATCACGCAGCCTGAGGCATGTCTAATTGGAGGCTTGAAAAAGATTGCACTTTTAGACAATGATGAACAGTAATCTTTACAGTTTATTATGTACAACATTTTTTGTTACAGTTTGGAAAAAAATGTTCATTTTCCTGGATTTAATCAAAAATTTTTTAGAAGCCTAATTAGAGACCAATGAACCCTGACCTGAATTATTTTGGCAATCAGTTCCCAGAATTTTAATCCTGTAAAGCCCCATTATATCAGAGAATTTATAAAAATTCTATATATATATACATTTTAATAAGATGATTTTTTTTTTTTTTTATAAAACCCTTTGAAATCCGCACACAAATATGAGAATAAAATAAAAGACAGAGAAATATTTGTTTTTGGTTGGGTGATTTAGTAAGATTTTGCTCATAACAATGTGGGTTTAAAGATGCAAACATTTTGACAGGAGTGTTCAGGAAAAAAGCACCTTATTCACCCACTGTCTCAAATTTGATCCCCACATTTTTAACACGGGTTAACTGTATTATAAAGAATTATTTATCCACACATTTTGCAATCTTTCAGTTCATAAAGTAGTCATTTAAAATTCTGAATAACAATAGATGAGGTTTTCTCACCAGAAAGTTTTAAATATTAGCAAAACCTTTTCCTGCTAGAAGTTCTTTTAACATTTCATGGAGGCAGCCATTTTGAAATGAGCCACTCCCACTACTGCCGCTAGTGGGAGAAACTTGGACACACAGTATTTTTTTAAGGAAATTTTGGATCGGGTTTTTGAGTTAAGGGTCTCAGAAATGCATGTATCAAATGTGATACGAATTGAGCAGCGATTTGTGTATTTTTTGGACTTTTTTTCTGTTATTTTTTGTGTATCCATTTCTGTGACTGCATGCTGTTAGCAGAGCCTTGCCAGCACTGCAGGACATGAGCCGAGTGCTTCTCTCTCTGTGATCCTAATAGAGGCCTAGATTTTACAGTTTCACTTCCAAGCGAGAAACCCAACGCCAGTAGTAATTTGGTATTTTATGAAATTTGCCAGCTTGTGCTTGATGACAAAATGACGAGAGATCTTTTTTTTTTTTTTTTTTGCCCTTCGGGGACTTTTTTGGCGAGGCGGTACACATACACACAAAAGACAGTTTCCCAGCTAAGTTACACAGATGGTAACAAAGTGTTGCACAACTCAATTGAGAGCAAGAAAAAAAATTGATGCTTGTTTTTTTGCTTCAAAGTTCACAACAACAAAATGAGAAAAAGTTTTTTTCCGAGATGCCTTTTACCTTTCCACCGCTCTTTTTGTCTGATTGATGAACCGCCGTTCAGTCCATTAGAGGTTGAGAGGTCATACTGCAGTACTAAAGACATTAGTTTGCCATTACACACATTTGATGTTCAGAACACAATACTGCTTCATCGCTATGGGAACTGCTGTTCTCTTCCAGCTCCCTGAAAGGTCATTATGGGATGGGAAAGCCCAGTTGACCCAAGGCAAAGTACATCATTTGTCTTTTAGCACCAGGAGAACACACCTAACAAAGCAGACTGACCCCTATTAGAACACAGAGGATTTTGGCCATTTTTCAAAGCCACAAAGGAATTCGCCATCCGCTGAATTGGTCATTTAAGGCAAACAAATTCTGTTTTCTTATCACTTTATCTTCAGCAAGGCTAAGCGGGCCCTCTCCTTTTACATTTCAGAAAAGCTCTTTTTGAAATGCAGAAGTGCTTGAGGATTTCAGATGCTTCTAAACTCTCAACTGATTTATGCTTACCTGAACTCAGGCCTCCACCGGAGGCTTTGCTCTTTTAGCTTTCCTTTGTTTCTTTGCATTTCTCTTTTTCTTCCACCATTCTCCCCTTCTTCGACACACACTTCTGTTAACTTGGGTCATCCAACCTCTGGTCTCACACGGCTGTGGCACTGCCTTATAAATAATGGGAGGTGTCCGGAGCTCATCATTCCAGCAAATAGGCTGCTATATAATATGCGGTTGACTCTAGAAAGGTTGCCATATAATATGAGGTCAGACCTCGGATGGCCACAGCAGGGAGGGATGGCAGCCCATTCATTATGGGTGCAATCGGTTTGGTGGGGGCAGTAATGTGGTAATGTGAGAGATATGCAGTTTATCTCAAAGGTGTGTAAGGAAGGGCACACTCGTTCTGTCTCCTACACAATCCTAGTTGCTTTTGGCTAAGTAGGACATACACACAAACATGGATGCTATGTGGTTTAATCCACCTTTAAATGAGGGAGTATCACATTTTTAACAAATATATACATATTTATGAACTGATAAAGTGACAAGATCACACCCAGCATTTTACGCGCATTAAAAAAATGAGCTGAACTCGGGTTCTTGAACGCTATGTTGTTCACACTAGAAAAACAGGGAGGGGCTTCTCCTTTTTTTTTTTTTTTTTTTTTACAACAGTTTACAAGCGCATGTCCGTCTTGGTAGAGGCTTGTTGAAACGGTGCAAATTTCGCAAAACCCGTTCCAGGCTTTTTTTTACAGCTCTATTTCGACATATGAAATAGTCATATAATTCGTGTCATATAAATCTGTCTGGGCACAAACCGCAATTATTAATTTCACTTCCGTGAATTAAAAGGGACACCATCCATACGTCAGTTTGACCTGGTTCAACTTTCATGTTCAATGGCCACGCGTTTTGTACATAGAGCCCGAAATCAGTCGTAGAAACAAGCGTAGCTATGTGAACATGAACGTTTTGAACGCGGAAGCGCATAACGTGCATTTCCACACGTTTACGTAGACTTTTCATTGGAAGTGGTTGCTTGAATGCGTGTTGCAGAGGACGGTATGAGCATAGCTTTAGAAGTCATTAAAATATTACATGAGATTTTCTTTTGTCTTTCTGTCTCCTTTTATATGAGTTCTTTTTAGACATCGAACCAGATTTTGCCTTTAAAAAATCTCTTATAAAAAAGAATCTTTAAAATCCCACTCCGATCATCTTTTTATCTATTTCCAAACTGTTCCCAGTGGTCTTTAATCATGATCATGCCGTTTTTAGCCAAAATAATAAAAACAATGCAGTCATTTTCTCTGACATAATTTCTGCAGAGTGGCAGTTATTCATCAGAAATTTGCCTCTGAGTTGTGGGCAGGTCTGGCGGGGCGGAAGCCTGCCAACATTTGATTCTACATCATCCCTTTGTTTACACTCTCCTGCTTGCTTACAGTCCCTCACAACCCCAAGCTAACATTAGCGGTGCAACAAAAATGGCAAGCAAAATTAGAGCTATCCAGCCGTACAGTTTGACCAAATGCCAGCTGGGACAAGGACAACAAAGTTGTTCATGGATTTATTTTCCTGCAAATGGATGCATCAGAATGGAAAGAAGCAAAGGGCTTGTGGCCAGCCAGTTGCAGCTTGTATGTAACATCTACAAGCTTTTTTAAGTGACTTTTTTTGGTCTGCTCCTGATTCACCTAGATTTAAATAAATAAATACTCAGAAACAGAGTTTTAATATTAATCTTTTTTAATATGTCCCTTATCAAAAGTAAAATGCAACAAGAACATATTTTAAAAAAACAGTTTTCATTGGAGTGGGTCTTTACAAGAAGACACTTGAAATTTAAATGTCTTTAAAAAGGTGGGGTTGTCAGCTGTTTACATAGAAAATGCATGAAAGTTTAAGCTTGTTTTTAGCAAAAGTTTATTAAAATAAAATTTTCACTGGAAAATGTAATTATTTGGACACTGTGCAAGCTTTGCAGAACTTTTATTCTTTTATTCTTCAAACTGAAAGTTATAGCTATATATTCATCTTCTTGTCTTGTTTTTATGCTTCCTTACCGTCCTCTTTTTTTTTTCTCTTGTCACCTACTCCCTTCCTTTTCCCTCCTCTTCCACAGCTGTCTCACTGCGAGTCTTCTGCTGCCTCAGACTCATTACGCCCCACCCACCCTCACCCCCAGCCTCTGTGAGAAGCTCTCCACATATAAAATGATGACCATCTGCTAGGCTGAGCCACGCTTCCCAAAAGCCCCAGGGCGAGATGTTTATCTGTTGTCCCCCCTCTCAAACTCTTTTAAGGATGCAAAACATATCAGCAATCACTGCAGCTACAATTAGCACAGGTGTGGCTGAGCTGTAAAGTGATCAGGAGAAATGGGAGGAAACATAATTGAAGCGGATTACAGCGGAGAGGTGGTGGTGGGGGGGGGGGGGGGGGGGGGGGGAAAAAAAAATGAGGGGGTGAGGGGCTTGGACAGAAGCCCTTGTCTATACTGCTGTTTGAAATTCACTGTGCTGTGATTAAAACTGGTGCAGAACGGTGGAGAAAGTCTTGGCAGGGAATGAAAGGGGTTTTAACAACTTTGCTGCATTCTCTCTAGCCGACTATTTCTTCCAATGTGGTTCTGTCGGATTGAAATATGTCGCTGAAGAGTGTCTATTGCATGGCCAAGAGGAGCTTCTATTCACGATAACTCTTGTCACCCCTCATCGGCTTCTTTTAATGTGCTTGTACAGCAGTGGACTATGTTCGTGAGCAACTGCAACATCCAGCACTTGACAAAAGTCCTCTTGTTGTCATCATCCCACAGTATGTTTTGTGAATGCACACGCAAAAACACAAAAATACTTCACTCCAAGGAGTGTCACAACCTCACACACACCATTTTGGTTTGCTGAAGCTGGTTTGAAATATTCCACAGCAGTCACTCATGAAGAGAAATTCTTAATAATAAATATCCAGCCAATAATGAATGTGCTGCTGGCTGCAGTTGTCTTGGGGGCATAATATCTAATTTCCTCCCAATGTTTCATATCCCTACTCCTGCATGTCGACACAGTCCATCATTACACCCCAATGCAGGTTCCTATCACTTTTATTTATTTTTGAAATCAATATATAAATCAAACATTGGATAGATGAGATCCAATAAATTACGAGAGTGCCAGGCAAATGCAGAATGTTAACTGTGTACCAGTGAGAAGATTTCTGTGGGTGGTGCTGGGTAAATGCAGAATATAAAGAATGCTAAAATACCAACACACATACATACACAGGTATTTTAAAAATGGAAAAAATGACTTGTGAAAAAGTTCTTAAACATTTGCTACAAAGTGTAAACAGTGTACAGATATTGGTGTTGAGTTGAGTTGGAAATGGTGCCATTGAAGTGAAGAACCCTTTCTGTTATCTGTGGAGCCACATGGAAAAAGGGATGAAGAAGAGGACAAGAAGAACAGAAAAACAAGAGAAAAGAACAGCAGAGGAAACCAAGCAGATATCTAAATATGCAGCTTTTTTCCCATTGATTGTTTAATGTGACGTCACCCATCGAAAACGGCTTACTTTTAGTTCCAATGAAATGAAGTCAATTCAGACGCCATTTCTTTCGTGATACGGACGTCGCCATGTTGGAACCATGTTGGTCCGATGCATTGTTTCTGTGGAAACCACTTTCTCCAATCAGGAGTGAAGTTGTTGGAAGGTCACACCCCCAACACTTGAAAGCGGGTTTGAACGTTCAGCGTGAGACCGTATTTTTGATGAGCCATCGGATTGGTCGGTTTATAAAGTGAATAACTTGTGGTAAAGAAAAAACAAAATGGAAAAAAAAAATATTGGCAAGTACATGTTAAAAAAGTGAGCAAAGCAAGAGGGTTTATTCTGACAAATATATTGACTGAGAAATAGCTGTTTATTTCTCAGTTGAGGTGTATGGTATTTTGACTTCTTGGAGCCAGCAAGTACATCCTACCACAAACGGGGCAGGGTCACTCATTTTACTTTACTCAGTCCTCATTTACGACTCAGAGGATAAAGGGACCAACCTGTGAGCGCGAGTGCGCATCCATAACGTGAAAGGTAGACTCACAGGGCAGACAAACACTCACAGCTACACCTGAAACCATCACGATCAGCTGGAAATATGCTAACATCAAACCAAATAACATCAAAAAGCACCTTGGCAGTGATGCCACATGCAAGTGTGAGGAAGCAGCATGACATGAGGACATGCAGCAGCAGGGGTTTGAAGGAGATCTCCACTGGCAGTGATCCACTCAGGAGACAAATGAGACCCCCACAGCTCAAAGGTAGGCATGCAGACGGAGAAACGGATAATGCTGCAATAATAGCTCTTCATTCATCTTAAACATTTCAGAATTTAGAAAACAGTCCGACAATGTCAGTCGCTGAAATTAGAACGTTTATTAATTTTTCTTCAAGTATCTAGCACATTGGCGTCAAGTAACTTCTACTTAACTTTTACATTGTTTTAGAGCTAAATATAATGTCACTCTTTTTCAAAACAACATATCAGTCGTCATTGTTTCCTTTAAGCTATGTCCTACTGACTTTTGAGGTAGATGAACCGTTGAGGCTTCTTCTTTCACAGCTCTATTCCGATATATGAAAGAGTTAGCGTCATTTAATTCTGGCAGGGCACAAACTGCAATTATTCAATTTCTCCTACATGATCAGTTTTTTTCAAACGAAAAGGATGCCATCCATAGATCACTACCAAATCTGAGTCCCTGATAGGTTAAAGTTCAACTGTTATAACTTGCAGCATCAATATTCTGATAATCCTGAATCCCTACCGAGTTTAGAACTGATAGTTTGCCATTTTAGAAAAGGAGGTTTTTACAGGTTTGTACTGTTAGTTTCAACTCTGCTATCATGTCTGTCATTTGCTCCTTAAGTAAAAAGCATATGTAAAGCGACACACAGACTGCACTGAATTTTTCAAAAAATGAATAGTGTTTCAGATCAAATTCCTGCATTAAAAACATTTTAATAGATGTATATAACCGTTAATTCCCCAGTTTATCCCAAGAAAATAATCACAGATGGAAGTAACCTTTTAAAAAAACTACTTACCGTTTTAAAACCTTTTTTTTAACAACCTAATTCTAATTGAAATACACTGCATTAATTGATCAAAACAATAGTTTACATCCATGTTACTTTTGCTATTTATATTATAAAATGAAAAAAGTTAAATAATTTAAAATGTGTATTTACATTTTATTGCCACGATTTTGTTACAGAAAAAAATCCTGAAGCAGAATAAATGTATTTTCTCTCAAGCATTTTAGGACATTTTAAGAAGAAAGCCTCCAACAGTGAGGCACTTTGAAACAATTATATACAGTATCCTCTAATACTACACAAGAAAAGCAGATCTAATTTAAAAACAACAGCAAAGCATGAAGGCATTTGCTCTAATATGGAAAATATAACAAATAAATAATCCAGTTGTCTGCCGTACCAAATGCAAAACAATTTAACGCATCAGTGGCTGTCTATTAATTTCCTGTCGAAGGAGCAAGAGGGAAGCCTGGAAGCACTGATTGGAGGGACAGTGCAAGTCGCATCATGTATCACTTCACAGCAAAACAATACACAAATAATCACACAAAAAGGTGCACACATTTATTCCACATAAGCAAACAATTTTCATGTGATTTCAGAAGGAGCATGGTGGAAATACAAAGCAAATTAAACAAAAAGAAAAGAAAATCCCTCAGATGGTGGGGCCCTGATGGGATGCTTGTCCTTAAGGCGATGCATCCGTAATACCTCCCTCCCCTCAGGCAGCTTGTATTCTCCTTTCCTGTGCATTTGTTGAAGATCGCTGTCTGCTTTAATTATGCTTCTGGCTTCTGATTCGCTGCACTCCTTTTCCCCAAAATTATCTAAGGAGGCGTAGAAGCACCGGTACCTTTGTCTGGCGTTGGTCCAGGCAAAAACATCTAATCGTGCACAATAGGGAAGGTGATGGGGATTTTACATCAAAATACGGGCTGGTACATAGTGATCCATGAGCCAACCATGTGCTTCTATAATTCAGATATCTAATAATCGTGATGGTAACGTACAGATTTCTGAATCTTTGTGGAAACATTTTTTGCCACTATGCTGATTCCTCATTTACCTTTAATTTTATTTGTATTCATTCCCTCTTATACTAGTCTTTGGGAGTCATTGAATCCTCTTTAGAAGAGCCTTGGATGAGGATAAAACACAAACATACACACTTGGTCAATTCTTTCTTTTAGGGTTAAAAAGAAAAAAGTGCCCCACAGACATAACGTCTGTGTTTTCCTGCAATTAATTAATGGGTCCCCAGCTAGTTAGCAAAAGGCAGCACTTGTTTTACCTCGCCGACCACGCGAGGGTGAAAGGGGTTGGAGCCAGGCTCGCCTCGGTAGCTGCAGGCTTTTAGTTTTGAGCCACTGGATTTGGGCTATTTTTAACGAAATCCCTTTATGGATAGATAAATCTGATTTTATGCAAGAAGAGTCTCTTGGGTTTCAATTAACTGGGGGGTCACGCTGTGGAGCTATCACAAAAAAGAAAAACGGAAAGAGAAAAAATGAGAAGAAAGAGACGAAACGATTCAAAATAAAGTATACAGCAAAGCCCGCCATTAATGTGGTCTAATGAAACATTTGTAAAATGGATAATCCACACATTTTCTTTCTATGGAACCATTCACATCTGCTTAATTTTCTTCATGTTCTCACGATCCATCCTAACAGCTGTTTTTGTTGCATCTTAAGATATGTTTTTTTTTATCATTTTCAGAAGTCAGGAATCAAAGAAAGTTCGTAATTGGGAATGCCACATTTGTGGCCCTTCAGTTGTAATCCTCTGGGTGCCTCTTTAAAAACATGGTGGCGACTACAAAGGGGGAGCGCTGGGATCTGATTTAATTCCCAAAACATGAAGTTTTCCCTGCTTCCTACCTCACCATCTTACAATGAAGGTAGGACTTAAAACCACGGCGCTCTGTTTAATCTCAAGGTTTGAGGCTCAGTCCAGCCAACTGGCTCACAGGATAAAATAAAATATGAAGAAGTCAACAATATCAAAGAGTTTAAACTGTGCTTGGTCAAAATGCTATACATGACCCGTATGTGTCTAACTTTCAGATTCACTCACAGTGAAACATCAATCTTGTTCAGGACACAGAACTTACGGTGAAATGCCCACAGGGCAGCTCTTAACATTAATCTCTGGTTGTGGTTCATTAAACATGAACACACAAACTCTGCATTTTGCTACGTACATATTGTGTCACGTGTTTGAGAATGTGCTGAACGCGGATTCCTGATCGCCCTTTTAGCATATGGTGTTCACATTGAGTCGTCACTACCAATACTACTGCATGTACCTACAGTTGGAAGAGGGTAGGTGCTAAATGTTGAAATGCAAATCTCGCAAATCTTGCTCCAGGCCTTTTCTTTCACAGCTCTGTTCCAATCTATACGGTAAAAGACTTGGTGTCATATAATTGCATCCAGGCACAAACTGCGTTTAATAATTTGTCCTCCATGATCAGATTATTTACAAATGGTTGGCACTTCCTTGAATTAAGGGACCTTACCCAAATGTCATTATCAATTCTCAGTCGCTGGTTGGTCAAAGTTCAAATGTTTTAACTTTCAACGCACGTTCAGTTGCTGTCTGTTAGGTATGGAGAGTCCAAAATTGGACTAAAAACTTGCGTAGTGATGGGTGAACGCCAGAATTTTGAACGCAGAAGTCCGAAACGCACATGTTTATGAAGACTTTTTGTTGGAAGTGATTGCTTGAACGCTTGTTGCTGATACCGGTGTGAACGTTCAGTTCACTCAGCATTTCTTCTGTCATGAAATGTTCCTTTTTTTTTTAACATGCGAGACAGAACTTCGTGATTTGGAAATAATTCCTTTCACAATGAACTAGTTCACGTGACCTGTTGGTTTGTATTGAGCTAATTTGAAGCTAGCTCTTCCGCTTTGTGGAAGTCTTGGTTCGATAATAAGTCAATCAAGTTTATTGACCAAGCATAACAATTGTTTAACATGAACATGTAAAGACATCTCCATTTGTGGTCAATTTCAATGCCAAATATGATAATTTAACCGTAAACAAAAAAAAATTGAATCTCATTTCTTTTTGTACATTTTACATTGAATTGAAAGGAGACTGAGGTGACTGTGTAATATAACCCCAGTGGATAGTTGGTGATATTTACCTGGTTCTAGTTGTTGTGGTTTACAATTGAGCTTCATTCCGGAGGTGCGGTGGACTGGTTAAATCCTTTCTGCCTGTTGGATGCATCCCCTTTGGGGTAGTTTGGGAAAATGTTGGACAAAGAATATGTTTTTGTGTAAAATTATGAATCTTAGTTAAAAGTTGAATATCATCAAGTGTTTTCAAATCTTGTAAAATAATATTGCCTAAAATAGTTTGGTTTGTAAAAGCTCTAATAAAGTGAACGCAGAAAGATAGACAGTGATGACAGTACATCTTTTTGCTGTTCTATTGCAAATACATCATGGTTTGTAAGAGGAAAGCATTGGCTACTTTGAGGACTAAACCTCAGGACTGTTTCTGAACAGAGTATCAGTCGTAAATCCTTCAACCTGTTTCCTCTGCTTTCGGATGCTCTAGGTGGCAGCAGTGCAAAGGCAGCTGCACAGATTTTCCGAATTCTCCACTGGGCATGCTCAGAGATCCAAGCCGAGAGATCCCACCTCAAAGTACCTTTTTTTTTTGTCTTTCCTCTTGCACTCTTTTCCACTTCATAAGCATTTGTTTCTGTAGCCAGAAATGACTTAATAAGACACATTAACACATTTCTGGCAGAAGCGGCAGGAGGAGGGTGCTCGTTGGAGACAAATTATCCAAATTAATTTCTAATTTAAAAACCTATGCTTTTTCTAGCAAACTTTGGGTGCTATAGATGCCCAAGACTAAGTGAGGCAGATAGAAAGAATTGTCTTGTTCAAAGTGGAGAGATGGAAAACTACCTAAACACATGTTTTATCAACCCATTAACCAAAAAAGAAAGACTTATGCAGACATCAAAGAAAATTTCTCTTGACATGGCCAGATGAATCCAGCCTATCTTAATTCAGCTGTAAGAGATCTTCTTAGGGAGAAAGAAGAGACGAAAACAACTGGTCCAAAAGTTTAGGCCTTGGATCTCTACTTTCCTCTAATTAGTGTCCTCACATCTAATTTTAGGAGGTAAAGAGAACCCAGAAGCAATGATCATGGCTCAATCTCTTAAAATCTGTTACATATCTGCACATATTAACCTCAGGGGCTTATGGTAAATGGCGACCCCTGAGCACGGTCATTTCAAATTGTGTAGAAGTCTTCAGATTCTCAAAATGACCAATTAGAATGCTGTGTTATGGCCACATATAATGGTACTATCACACAACCTCTGGTCATAATTTATGCCTATTACTTAGGATTAGATGCATCTAATTCTTCCAAGGGCTTTTCTGCTGCAAACAGTTAAATGATTTATTAAATCCCCAAGCTTGAACTAGAATTGCTACATAGATTTTTGAAGAAACAGCTAGATCATTTATAAATTCCATACAAATGTACTTTAGTGGTAGAGAAAGGTCAACAAACTGGATCAAGGTGTTGTTTTTGAAAATCATGGTAAAATGTGAAAGTGGAAAGTTGAAGAAATATTTTTGAACTATATTATATTAAACTGAGAGTTTACAGTTTCTTTTAGCATTGTTTGTATTTGAGTGGTTACAGTTGGATAATGGCAGCTCAAACTATGAAGCATGTGTTGCTGAATAGAAGACATTGTCAGTGGGTAAAAAAAATCGCTGCTTAAGTTCACTGAACAACTGTCAAAGTTTTTTTATCAAAAAGAAAAAAAAAACACCATAGCGGTTACCTAAGTAAGTAAATAATACGTGTTTCAGTCATTATAGGCCTTGTTAAGCATGTCGACTTGTAACTACATGTTTAATCACCAATCTACCCAGAGGCCTACAGCTTGTTTCAGCTAATATCAAATAATGGCACAACTCACCGTGAAATGAACAAACACCCAATTCTCTCGCACGCAGCCTTACTGCTACGCCCTCCAAACATGGTGTAGCAGAACAGCAAACGTGGACATGTGCCTCACGTTTCAACTCTTCGGGACAAAGCTGCTTGTTGTGCTTCTGTTTCAGTCAGAGTTTTAGCAGGATTTCTGGGTGCGTTGCTGGCCCGGGGAGAGGCACGGCAGCTCTGTAATTAAGGAAAGGAGGAGGAGGATGTTCGTTAGATGCAGTGTCCTCATTAGTGTAAGTTCCACCCGGAGGTGGTGCTGAGCCATGGACAACTAATGAGGAGCATATTGTAATGAAGCAGGGAACCAACAATTGCGAGTACATGCTTGGGCCTTTTAAACTGGTCTATGAGAAAGGACTGATTCATTTGGGGGAATGTAAATTAAATATTTGCAGTAAAGTATTAATGGACGGGGGTACAAAAGCTCATTTGTTTGTTTTTTCAAACATTGAACAACACCTGTAAGGATGAGAATCTGGACTTTTTAGACTTAAATGTGTGTGAGCACAAGACAGTTATTCACTCTTTTTTGTTTCGCTTTAAATCAAATTTATGTATTAAAAGTCCCACTCCAGTATAATTTGATCTACTTTAGTGTTCCCAGTGGTCTTTTGATTAGGATTGTGCTGTTTTTAGCCAAAATTCCAAATCTTGTGTGGTTTTCTATAGGACATATTTTCTGCAGAGCGGCAGAAGTTCAACAGAAATTCGTCTCTGGGTTGTGAGCAGGACTGTTGGCATGGAGTAAGCCTGCCCCCACTTCCCGTCACCCATGTGTAAACATGCTCTCCTGCTAGCCTCTGAACCATAAACTAACATTACAAGCAAAATAATGAACAATTAGCTTAGATGAGGAAAACTAAGACGCACATGGATCTTGTCCTCTACAGGTGGGTGCTTTCAAGTTGCTCCTGATAAACAAAAGATTGAATAAAGAAATACTCATAAATGCTATTTTAAGCTGAAATTTCTGAATGCATGTCCTCAATAGAGGAAAAAATGCCACAAGAACATGCTAAAAAAAAAACCAGAAACACAATTTTCATTAGAGTGTGTCTTTAAGCATTAAATGATCATCATTGCATTTATATGGGGGTCCACAAATCATTGCCACATACAGCAGTGCTGGGGCACACCTGCCCTATGGCTAAAGGCCACTCTGTCTCTGATACACACACACACGTTATATCTCCCAGCATGCTTCACACAAGTAGCCTACTGTACAGGTAATCTCACAATCATCTCAGAGGTCACAGTGAGCAGGAAAAAGTGAAGGATTGCAGGGACAGAAACGGGGGGGGGGGAGATGGAAATAAGATGAAAAAAGAGCAGGACATCCACACGCACATCTTTGTGTCTGGGCAGTCTTTGCACTTCCTCACTTAAAAAATTAGTTGGTTTTACATTTTTATTTGGCTATATGAAACCATATTTAAAAGTAGCCTGTTTGTTTGTCATCTTTAAAGGTAACAATAAGTCATAAAGATGGGCAAAATAAGTTGATATTATTTAAAAAAAGAAGGAGTTGTGACAAGCAGGGAGAAGGTGGGAGGGTAATATGGGAGTGAAAGTGGCAAGGAGATAGAGAAACAGAGGGGGGCTGAGTGACAGTTCTTTCCCCCAGGGGCTAGCCGGGGGTTGGCCTCCGTCGGCCTGACAGCCAACCAAACAGGTAAGATGATTTAAAGCCATAATAACTTTAGCGGATGGATGATGTCTCTCCAGTGGCTGGTAAAACTTAATGAATGAAACTTTAGTAAATACTACTAAAAACATGATTAGAGATCACCCTCCCACCGCTGACAGCGGGCGATAAGGAGAGCAGGAAAAAAGATGAGTATGCAAATGTGTCTTCAGCATCACTGCCTCCCACAGATTCAAACACACACACACATTCTTCTTCAACTGCTCCTCTCTCTGTCCATTTCTTTTATTCTTCCTCAGTGCTTTTGAATAAAAGATGAAAGAAAAGAGGGGACCTCAGGAGGCAAATATGTATCTGCGTGTCTCTCTGTGCGCCTCTGTGAGACTATGATTTCTGTCCTCTGGGTCTGTTGCCACGAGACCAAATGATATGTGTACAGCAAGGTGTGCCGCCTGCAGATATGCACAAACCATACAAAGTAGACAATGAGAAAGCTCTGGAAACGCAGGGTGAAAAGAGACAAGATCTCACTAAAATAGATATTCACTGCACTGCCTTATGCATCTGTCAGCCCTGTTGCCAGAGTTTTCTCACAAATGCTGCTTCTGATTTATAAGAAAACAACTGTTGGATTCTAATAATATTACAAAGGTACTTGTATTAGTCAATAGAACATTGTTTCAGGAAGTGGAACATTAAGTAAAAGCAGTATATTTAAAAGCCAACACAAAGATGCATGTAGGAAAGACAGTTGTAGATTGATAATACCCAACCTGGTATTTGGGCAGTAAAGGAACTCCATGTAAGAAGAAGTTTTATGTGAAAGTGCATGTACCATAGTTTCTTCAGTAAAGGCATATTTAAAAGCCGATATTTTTTTCAGAAAAGCCTCAGAACACTTTATAATCCGAAGTGCCTTATATATGGATTGACTGTAGTTAGGATTTCTGGAATTTTGAGAGTTACACAGACTTTAATTATGAGTTCCAAACAAGGTTGGATGTTATTGTGAATGCAACGAACATGTAGTGTTGTCAGACTGTCTTTTTTTAAACGTCACCAGCATGGTTTGGAGATAGCATTGTTACAGTAATGTTTGTTTTAGCAGTATCAGTCTGTTTTTTACGTGCTGCAAACAAGTTTGGTAGTTACAGGTGTTGTGAATATGCTAACGCGGCTAACGTGTAGCGCTTTACAAGCAAGTTCTAGAATGAATGTACTAATGCAGCTAACGTGTATCATGTTACAAACAAGTTTTAGAATTAACCATCTTCCTCCGCTCATTGATACAAGTTTGAAAATAGATCATTCATTCACGGTGCACCTTATAATCCATTGTGCCCCATAGTGCAGAAAGTACAGTACTTATTTGTGCACACAAACAAACAGACGCATACACATTTATTCATCCTGAAATGTCCTAAGCACGAAAGGAAACACTTTTGATTGCAAGCATGGTCAAACAGTTTCAAAATTTCTCACTATTTTTTAACAGTTTGATGAAGTCTGTGTCATGTTGATTTTTTTTTCATTATTTTCACCATGCAACTTCTCACAAAACCTGCACTTTCTGGCTACTTTCTCCAATATGGGCCTCTGATACGTAGGCAATAATGTTTCCATCACACACATGCAAACACCCCCCCCCTCCCTACACACACACATGCACTTTAACGTGTTGCATCAAAGAGGCATGCCCCAAACGCTGCACCTCTCCTTTGGTGTCTGTCTCATGAGCAAGCCTCAAGTGAAGAGGTGGATGGTATTAAAAAAGGAGAAGAAGAGCATGAAGATCAAAATTACCACAGCAGCAAAGCTGCAGGCACAAAGCCCCAACAAGTTTCCCCCCCTTTCGTCCTCTGTCTCCCTCCTTTTCTTCTGATGCCACATGAAGCCTGGCTCAGGTAACTGCACTTTTTAATGATGCCATTTGCCTAATGCCTCCTTGTGCTTGTCAATCTGTCTCACATTATCCCTCATCTCACTCTACCATCCCCTGACTTCTGCACGCCAAGAAGCCTCGCCTGAAACGTCGCTGCGCCGGCCCATTAGAAGCATCCTCCAGATTAATTGGGGGGACATGCTACGTGAAAAAAAAAAAAAAACAGAAGAAAACAACAACAAGCAACACCTAAATCAAGGCGGAAGGAGGGTGGTGATAGGCATATCTTTTATCCGACTTATTCCCCATGCTTCTTGTTTCTGCTAATGCAGGAGATTCCACCAGGGCACAAATTGGGATGAGAGAGGAAGTCAAAAGCGAAAACCTGTTAGGCTGTAAGTTGACAGCTCATGTTCAAACTCTTCCTCTCAGTTCCTTTTAGATAGTCCCCCTCCTCTCTGATAATGCATCTGTTCATGTCAGTCTCTTCTAAACTCCTTCACTTTTTCTTAACCTTTAAACTCTCTGTCTCTGTTGTCTGATATCCCTTTGCTCTTCCAGTTTTCTTGAGCTGCCGCGTCACGAATGTGCCATGTTGCCTCATGCTTGACTTTGACTCAACACAGAATCAATTTTTTCTAAACACATTGCAAGAAATGTAATCACTCCTGCTTTTCCCTTCAAATCTGCAGGAGAAAATTTAAGGCCAGTATCTAAATGTTACTTCTGATGAATTATGCATTTAACAACTCCACCAAATCATGGGAAGAAAAAGAAAATAATGACAAACACTTTTAAAAGAATGAATATTGGAATACGCTTATATACTGCATCTGATTTTTAGCAGCTGAGCTGGCATTTGTCTCAAAACTGTACGACTGGATAACTGAAATATAGCCATTTTTGTTGCACCATTATAGTTAGGTTGGGGTTGTGAGGGTCTTTAAGATAACAGGAGAGATGGGTGAAGGTAAGTGGAGACAAGTTTTTCCACGTGAACATTCCCGCCCACAACTCAGAACTGAATTTCTAAAACACGCTTGGCATTTTGTGGAAACTATGTCCTAGAAAATGACACCGATTTTTTTATTTTGGCTAAAAACGGCATAATCATAATTAAAAGATCTCTGAGAGCGATTTTAAAATATAGCTCAAAAGATGATCCGAGAAGCACTTTAATAATAAAGTCTTGTTTCCACTGAGTTGTCCGGTATGGTCCAGTCCTGTGACGAAGAGGCTGAGACGTTTGGATCCATGTGCAATCGGTTTAATGACAAATTGCAAGGGCAAGACATGAAATGAGGATGATGACCGAAGTCTCTCCTCAGTGCAAGACACCTGAAAGGCCGAATGGAGTTTCCTAAAAAACACCAGATAGATTCCAAGATGGTGAGAAATAAGATTCTCTGGTCTGATAAGACCAAGATGGAACTGTTTGGTCTTAATTCTAAGCGGTATGTGTGGAGAAAACCAGACACAGCTCATCACCTGTCCAATATAGTCCCAACAGTGAAGCATGGTGGTGGCAGCATCATGCTGTGGGGGTGAAAACCTTCTCCAGAGTGTTCAGGACCTCTGACTGGGCCAAAGGTTCACCTTCCAGCAAGACAATGACCCAAAGCACACAGCTAAAATAACCAAGGAGTGGCTTCACAACAACTCTGTTCTTACTCTCTCTGTTACTGTTCTTGAATGGCCCAGCCAGAGCCCTGACTAAAACCCAATTGAGCATCTCTGGAGAGACCCGAAAATGGCTGTCCACCAGTGTTTACCATCCAACCTGACAGAACTGGAGAGGATCTGCAAGGAGGAATGACAGAGGATCCCCAAATCCCGATGTGAAAAACTTATTGCATCTTTCCCAAAAAGATTAATGACTGTATTAGATCAAAAGGATGCTGCTACTAAATACTGAGCAAAGGGTTTGATTACTTAGGACCATGTGATATTTCAGTTTTTCTTATTTAATAAATCTGCTATAATGTCAAAAAATGTGTGTTTTTTTTGTCAATATGGGGTGCTGTGTGTACATTAATGAGGAAAAAATGAAATGAATTGATTTTATCAAATAGCTGCAATATAACAAAGAAAATTTTAAGGGGGTCTGAATACTTTCCGTACCCATTGTATATAAAAGATCAAAACTGTGTATCTGATTTTTTTTAATCCAAATTGTATTGGATCAGGAGCAGGCAAAACCGGCCATTTGAAAAATGTAAGATTTTTGATGCAGCAACTGCCATGGGCTTACCACAGTCTCCCTTCTCTGCTCCAATTCTGATGCATCCACTTGCAGACAAATAAATCCATTAATTTATTTCTTTTGAGTTGCCATCCGGCTCAAAACTGAATGACTGGATAGCTCTGATATTGCTCGCCCTTTTTTGCCGTTTGGTTTGAGGGCTGACTGATTTGCATTTGGGTTTCTCTTTCTTTTTTTATGTTATGCCCTGCCCCCTTAGACAAAAGATGCAAAACAGTCAGTACAGGTCTTTCAAAAAGTTACAGAGTAAATAAAAATGTATTAACCCACTATGAATGTATTGTAAACATGAACACATTGTTTTTACTACAAGATGCACTTGAAAACCTGCAGGCATTTTAATCCATCAAGTTTTACTCTCCCAACACAATTCAAGGAAGCATTCAATTCTTCAGAATGCATAGTCCAACAGAACCTTTAAGACAAAGTCCACTGGTTGAATAGTTTAATAGTAGATGAGGGAAGAGAACAGAGCGTCAGTAGGATTGATGTTTAAACGGAATATTTCAGCTTGGAAAGGAGCTGAAGCAAACCCAGAAGTAGCACAGAGGTGACGGGTTCACCTCAAGAGTAGCCAACAAGATAACAAGCCTTTTTCTGGAGAGATCAAAGTAAGAAAGAAAGAGGCGTTTGACCAAAAGGGAGAATATAAAATCACAGTGAGGCATTTCTGAGCACTCAATCAACGTAATCTATCACTTGATAGGTTTTTTTTGTGGCTGTAGAAACACAGATGATGCCTTAGAGTCTCTCTAAGTTCAGCAGTGGTGTGACCATTTATTCCCCTTAAAGATAATGGCCAAAAATAGTAGTTGTAGTATAACTAATGTGTTTTCAAGGAGGTGGGGAGTGGTTGTTCTTGAGGGCCCACGGGTGGACAGCCGAGTGTACAGGGATGGGGGTGATCGTGTGCCCACGTCAAGAGCAGAACACGGTCTTCGTTACAAGCCATTAGACAGCCTCAAAGCTGATGACATGGGTGCGGAAAAGATTAATAAGTATCCACATTTGCATGGTGTCTCTGTAATGCTTGCAAGCCTCATGCTGTATGCTTGAGTGAGCGTCCAAGTGAAGATCACCTACAACTGCACTGCATGAGGCTTGTGATCCCTCATCATGTGTCAAAGACATTAAAGACATACTAATCAAGAATGTTTTTAAATGTGCAGGAAGAATTTACTACCTGTAATGTAACAATAGCACGATTAATGAAATCCTCTGAGCATACTGACAATTTTATTAACCTTTAAATATATCCAAAGAATGACGGACAATTCCAGGTTTCATTTCTCAAGTGTGAACATTTTATTGCGTGGCAGTGATGTGGATCTTTCCCTTCTCTCCTTTTCTTTTTGTCCAATAAAAAACGTTTGAATTAAATTCATTATGGCTGCTAACCCCCTCCCCAACACGAGCAGCTTGGAAGGAAACTTCACAGTAAATTAGCTACAATTAGTGCTGCAGCACTTGGCGATGAGATTGTCCCTCTCCTCTGAATGCTATTAAATAGCTGGCCAATCACATTTGAGTTAGTACAGTCGACCGGATCATTTCTCAAATTGGTGCTCACTGTAAATGCTTGGTAAATAGGACTTCTGTTCAGCTGGATGCAAGCAATAAGATTGGATTGATGGGACATCCTTAATTAGCACACTGCTCCACATAGGTGCAAGTCTATCATTATGCAGTTCTGCAAAATGACACTTTAATATGTGATGATGCAAAACAAGAACAGTTGACAATGTTTTATATAAAATAATGGCCTCTAATTTTTTTTAGTTTCCTTTCAATAATCATCAGAAAAATGTCTTGCTAAATTTTATAATTTGTTGTGATCATATGGTCTTCTTTGCCCTTATGCTAGTTTTAAAAGAACAATTTTAATAGTAAGAGCATCATATTGATGCAACTTGGCATGTTAGACTAATTTCAACCAAAACTATTAGGTCCACCTTGCTAGTACCGGGTTGGACCCCCTTTTGCCTTCAGAACTGTATTCATATTTGGTGGCATAGATTCAAAAAGGTACTGGAAACATTCCTCAGAGAGTTTGGTCCATATTGACATGAAAACATCACAGAGTTGCTGCAGATTCATCAGCTGCACATCCATGATGCCAATCTCTCATTCCACCTCATCCCAAACGTGCTCTTTTGGGTTGAGATCTGGTGACTGTGGAGGCCATTTGAGCCAGTGAACTCATTGTCATGTTCAAGAACCCAGTCTGAGATGATTCTAGCTTTATGACATGGCGCCTTATCCTGCTGGAAGTAGCCATCATAAAATGGCACACTGTGGTCATAAAGGGATGGACATGATCAGCATCAATACTCGGGTAGGAATGTGGTCTGCCAAGTATGCCAAGAAAATATCCTCCACACAATTACAGCACCAGCCTGAACTGTTGATACAATGCAGGATGGATCCATGATTTCATGTTGTTGATAATAAATTCTGACTCTATCATCTGAATGTTACAGCAGAAATGCAGACTCATCAGACCAGACAATGTTTTTCCAATGTTCCCTTGTCCAGTTTTGGTGAGTCTGAGAATTGCAGCCTAAGTTTCCTGTTCTTAACTGACAGGAGTGGCACCTGGTGTGGTCTTCTGCTGCTGGAGCCCTTCTGCCTTGAGGCTGGACGGGTTGTGTGTTCAGAAAGTTACTGTTTGAGTTACTGTTGATTTTCTATCAGCTGGAACCAGTCTGGCCATTCTTCTCTGACCTCTGGCATCAACAAGGGATTTCACATTTCCACAGAACTGCCACTCACTGGATATTTTTTTCTTTTTCAGACCATTCTCTGTAAACCCTAGAGATGGTTGTGGGTAAAATTCCCAGTTGATCAGCAGTTTCTGAAATAATCAGACCAGCCCGTCTGGCACCAACAACCATGTTCAAAGTCACTTAAATCCAGGTGTGCCTCATAAAATGGCCAGTGAGTGTATTGATTTTTTTTCTTCTTAAACCAAACAAATGTTTTTCCGCCTTTAATTCTTCTAGAATTTAAACTTTTTTTTTTGTTTGCAAATCATAACCTTAAACATGTTTCTTCATGAAGTTGCATTTCTATGAAATAATTGATCACTAAACTTTCTGAAGATTACATCTGTGTGTTCCAATCATCTAAAGGTCATTTAAAGGTTTTTTTTTTTTGTTTCATTTTCTACCATTCCATGGATTTGCCCAAACATCATCAACCGGTACTCATAAACCATACAGTTATGGCAGATTTGTACCATTAATACTAGCAAAATCAGGTCTGAAATTCAACTAATGTAGCATGAAATGTTGAAGCCTTGCTTCAGCAGTCAGAAACTATATGGGATGACCTTTTTCACACCGGGTATCCAACAGTAAGGGATAACATTGTGAATATGCGGGCCATCCCATCTCTTGAGACCCACACTCATTTACTGGTGCACCCATGCACTCAGAACCAAACACAAAGACCCATATTGGGTTTTAATGATGTTCTTTCAATTATGATTATAAATGTGAGTTGTTTTTTTGTTTGTTTGTTTGTTTGTTTTTAGTCACTTTTGCAAGTAATTGTCAAAACTATTTGCAGGTATAGAAGTCACTGTGTTGATCTTTGACTACATTTTTTTTTTTTTTTTTTTACAGAAAAGAGTGACACAGTAGGCTACTTGCTTTCATGCTCAAGCTTGATAAGACCAAAATAAATGTTAAACTTATTTGCAATCACTGACACCATTTCTGGAGATTATTATTGGGCATACTTTGTTGACGGTGTGATGTGTAGCTCTTTTCAAACATATATTCACAGCTCAGTAGCTGGGATCGAGGCAAAAATTCTGCATTCCAAAAGGGGCTGGATTGACTGAAATACCACCCTCCTGGAGCTTGCAGCGTTTTGCTAGCAGAGAATATTACTGTATATAACTCAAATTTACTTAGCATGTCTATAGCCTTTAGCATTTTGGAGGTAATCATGCTGCTAAAGGCAGTAAGAAATGAATTAATCTTCTTTTTGTGCCCGCACTGAAATAAAATCTGCATATGTACTGGGAATATATCAACAAGATTTAGCTTTTAGCAGTAGATGGGAAGGGGGGGTTACTAAAATAAAGCCATCTTCTGCAGGATGGCAACAAACCAGGGGGTTTGAGGCAGAAATACAGAACAGCCTGCAACAGAAATGTCTGATGTAGCAGAAAAATGCTAGCTAGAGTGAGAAAGCAAACAGATTCATCTTCGCTTTTTTAAATTCATATATTTCTCTGTGGAAGAAAAAAACAAAACATTGATGGCCAAACTATCTGCCCAGTTATGTAAAGCATGAAGAATACCACATTTCCTGAATATGAACATTAAAGCTGAGGTACATAGACATGCTTGCACATCTATTTTTGCGAGTCAAACTCAAGTTTTGAGTCGTTGACTTCAAATCTCAGTCAAACCTTAAGTATTAAGCAGTAGATTAAATCAAAGTCCCACTCCGATCATCTTTTGATCTATTGTAAAAGCATTCCCAGTGGTCTTTTTATTATGATTCTGTCATTTTTAGCCAAAATCAAAAAATCTATCTTTTTTGAAGGACTTTAGGCCCGCTTCCACTGAGAGGAACATACAGTATTTTGAGAGTTTCCATTATAAAACAGACCCGTTAAACTGGACCCAGCTGTTGGCAATCATCCCATCTGCTCTGGACCACTATTTAGGATGTGCCTGCTCCATTATCCATCGCCAATTCGTTACCTTATCCGGTGCAGTATTTTGGCCTTATACTTCTGTTAATCCTAAAAGTTAATGAAGTTTCAAGTCCCAAGTTTTCCCTGCAACTCTCGACTTACTCCTTGTCTCCAGGATCATCATCATCATCATACATGCTGACCTGGGTCCAAAACACCACAACTAGTCTTGTTCTGTATTAGAGCTCAGCCACCAGTCATGCCACATATCTGCTGTTAACTCCACTCACCTCTTGGGTCTTCATCCTGTGCCTCCTTCCTTCACTCCTGGGTTTCGCTCACTCTCATCATCCCGAAATGAGTTCAAGTTCCCGTCTGCTTCTACTTCAGTTCATCAGTATCTGGGAAATACCCAGATACCTACTGGACAATTAAAACTAACAATCCTCCATGCTGCCTTTCGTGATCTTTCTGGGTTTCTAGCATCTGGGTCTGTTACGCCTCGCTCCAGTACCATGACACCAACTTTGAGTGGAAACGCTCACCTGAATTGCTGAGACCATTCTAAACCAAACCATACCGCTCAGTGGAAACAAGGCTATAGTTTCTGGAGACTGTTGGCATTGAGTAAATCTTTGCCTACTTCCCAAAATTCATCTGTTACACGCTCTCCTGCTAGCTTACAGACCCTCAAAATCCCAATGTAACATTACCAATGCAACAAAAATGATAAGCAATATTGGAGCTATCCAGTTGAACCGTTTTGAGCCAATGGCAGCTCAGACAAAAAAAA
>BSAI01000108.1:38985410-39014682 GCA_036245035.1 Adrianichthys oophorus
TTTCACTGTTACAAATGTCATCATATCACATCAAAAACACACAGTGGTGAAGCAAAAATTGGAAGTTGGTGTCTCTGCATCTTCCTCAGTAAAACAATTACTGAAAAAAAGTATGCCTTTAGTCATCAATGCAAAAAGCAAATATGCACTGAAACCACTACCACACAGACATAAATGTAACACATGGCACACATATGTACTTGCTGTGACACAGACACACACTTAGTAGTAGACAGCAGGGCCCTGTCTCCAATCATGGCAGAGAATGGATCTGCAGTGTGTTGAGAGCAAACGATTTGAGGCATATGTCAAGTCCTTGCTAGTTCAAAACAAAGCGCTGTCAAAAGCACTCTGCCTTGGCCGGGCAGCACCATCCCTGCTCTGCTGTGCTCCACATGCAACGGGCAACACAATCTTCCAAGTTTAAGATGAGACCCATCATCATCCTTTTGCGTCGTCCTGTTCTTTGCCCCTGCAGACTGCTGTAGACTGTGTGTGCTGCTCCCATCTCAGCGGCTGCTGCAGATTTGCCTGCAAGGCTAGAGTGGGGGCTGCGACACCCGGGAGACTCAGTCCATTCACATTATCCACTATGGAAGAAGTTGTTTGGCAGACCAGGAGTGAGAAGGAGTTAGAGGAGGAGGAAAAGAAAGAAAAGACAGTGGGGCAAAATAAAACTGTGTTTTAGGAGGGCTGGAAAAAGCCTGAGGTATGGCTGAGGTAGGGCAACTTTGATTTTTATGTTGTTAAATTAGTTTCTCAAGAGAGAAACAAGTTTGTGAACAGAATTCTTAAAACTTTTACACCTTGATGCCAGCAAAAGTAAAGCTTTTGCATGAAATTCCAAATTTTACAGTCATCGATTTTGTAATAAATCATAATCTTTATAAATCATATTAAACACATACGTTATAGTCAGGATATGAAAGATTATGAATAAATAGGTTCAAATAAATAAAGTCAGAATTCTCCCATTGACGTCCATCGATGCAATCAAAGCACTTTGGCTCCAAAATCACCTTAATTTAGCATCTGCATGAAAGAAAAAAAGAAAAGTGATTTCCTTTTCATCTCTGGAAATTAATTCAGGCATCAAGGTGTGAACTCAATATTAAGACATTTTCTTGTGAGTAATTCTCTTTCATACATATAACAACCAATTTATTCATTTATTTATTCATTTATTTAAATATCTACTGGCAAAATTATTTTTGTGTTTAAAAAAAATATTTTTCCAACTTTTTTCAAAAATAAAACAATAACTTGATGCCTGAAAAACCTAATTTTAATAATAATTTAGTAATGATTTAGGATTGTGAAAAGCAATAAAATTGGCTTAATTCTGCAAAAAGAATGCTAAAAATACTGCAAAATGTAGTGTCACAATCAACCTTTGTGTTACAAAGATTGTGGGTTACGTCATTGACTTAACTTACAAGCTTATCCAGTGAAAAAGGCTCAGTTAATTTAATTTCAACATCACCATCAATCTGTAGTATCTAAATGGATGTTTCAAAGCATAAGGCATAAAAAGAAAAGCACAAGTGAAAAAGCGTCAAAATAAACATTTCATGAGGGGAAATTTATCAATTTTTTCTACATCTATAGATTTAATTTTTGTCATTAATAATTCTAGTGTGCAACATACAAGGCAAGATGATACAATAGAAATGAAATAAAAATAGAAAGAAATTAACTACTAAAATACAAATAATAATAATTTCACAAAATCACAATTTTAAATTAATTAAAAGAAATATGTAACTATTTTGTTCCTTAAAAGTCTGAGAACTAAAAGTCAACAAAACAGTCCTTCTATCGTATATTTTCATAAATATCTAATCATGTATGTGTAGTAGTTTATGATTGTACAATGCTGCTCCTCATATGAATCAAACATGATGGATGGGTTTCCTGTGCATCCCACAGGGGAGTGTATAGTCAAGTCCAAACCCAGATTGTTGAGTCCCACACAGACCTTTTCTCAAGACCCTGGAAAATGACTCTCATAATCCTTCACAGCAGGCAGGAAAGGGCCCGCTCTGCGCGGACTCGTCGCTCCCCAGGTTGATACAGTTATCCAGATTTTCCCTGTTTATTTTTGAGGCTCGGGTTTCCAACAGACTCATGAATGCGGTTCAAATGTTTGTGCACATGGAAGCAAATTCGTTCAGCACAAATAACATAAAAAGACACTTCTACCAAATCCATTTTACACATAATAAACCCCCCCTCTACTAAGACACACACAGACATACTGTTAATGGGATTCATCTCCCTCTGTCTTTAGTATGTAAAACTGATATGATAGATGATTGCAGGAGACGCAGAAGGCTGAAACACACTTGTGCCGGTAATACCCCAAACCCCGTTCACAACAGTCGACCCAAGGCCCCAGCTAACGACTCCTTGCCAAGTAAATGATGATAAACATAAGCCCTCCTTTCACCAGTGAGTGCGCATTACCTAATGATGTTCAATGGCAATGGTGAGCAGTAAAGACAACAAATATATTATACAAATGCATCTTAAATGGGTATCCCTTAGGAAACCCATCTGAATTGTAAATTCATGCACACGCCTCATTTTTCATATCCAGCCAGGGAAAAATTCCAAACAACTGTGTACTTATTGTGCAATGTTTCTAGCATTTTTACCTCTTTATGAGCACTTATGGTTGTCTGTGTGTATTTATTTGTATGAAATGTGTGGCACTTATGCATTGTCAGAGGCGGACTAGGTTTGGATTGATGTTTTCATGAAGTTGCATGCCACAGGTCAAATATCTAACAGTTTTGTAATAATAAACTCAGTCAAAAGGAGAGAAATTAAAATATTTAGCTTATTTGTAGCAAATAAATCTTGAAACTATTCAGGTCATATTATTGTTTTTGATTGAGGAATCCTGTAAGCAAATTAGGTTAAAAGTGTGTCTCAAATTAGAGCAGAAACTATCCTGTCTTTATGCTTCATCTTTTGTTTACAGTTTGTAACCAATTTCTGTTTGGTTTTATTTTAGTTTTTTGTTCAAATGTGATCCATTTAAGGGGAATTCGCAATTTTAAAGTCAACTTTTGCACAAAGACCTTTTTTATTAGGAGTCTTGTAATGAACACATTCTTTAAAATGAAAGAATAGCTTGAATCTGGGTCATTACTCAGAAATCCAGCTGCCTTTGAAACACAAACTCTTAAAGACAGCTGGCAAGGAAGAGAAAATACTCTATCTCAGCTTGAACTAATTGTAGATAGATACCTGGCAACTGCGCTGGTGCTCAGATTGGTAAAGTCTGTCAGTTTGAAAGGTGTAGAAAGGCGGGGAGGCTCAAAACAAGGGTCTCAAACGTGGAACACGATCTGATAAGCTTGCAAAAGAGTCTGAGCTGGTGACATTTGTGCCAGTGGCCTTTCAGCAACTCCAATTTAAACTGCCGAGACCAGCGGGTCTCCTGGGGGAGATGGAATGAAGCAGAGAGAACACACACACACGCACACACACGTAAAGCAGCTATTACATGAAGGACCGTAAACTGTTTACATGTATATTGACAGGTTGCATCAGTACCCTCTTCAAAAAGCAAAAAACATGGAACTATCCTATTCCTGAAAACATGAACTGCAGGGTGAGTGGGTGGGTGGAGCACTGCATGCCACCAATGTTACAGTTTAACTGCATGTCAAAGACACACACATTGGCCCGTAGCTCTGGTTGAAAGTAGTAAAATATAGTTCAGATAAAACAGATGTTCTTTCTACAGTTGATAACATTAAACTATTATTTTGTGATCTGTGAAGGTGCAACATTGCATGCTTGTATTTAAATTGTATTGCGGTTATTTTTATTGCATTGCTCCATATCTGCCACATGTAATCTTTGAAAAGAATCATGGGTTTCCAAAGAAGTTTTCTGCTTTTATCAAATGAAAATGTGTATTCACTACACTAGAGTTATGTCAAAAGGGAAGGTTTTAGCTCCAAAGCTCCAAGGGTTTCAGCATTACTAAAAAGACCAAACACATGTCTCATGTGATGCTTGAAATATCATACAAAGAACTCTTGGACGTTTGCTGACACACCTAAACATTTTTTCCTTACTCCCAGCTGAAAACATGTCACACCAGGACCACAGGGGTAGCTGCTGGCATGTCACCAGAGTGGACATGCATTGTCACAAAGGAAGACTGATGCCCATGATGCTCATTCTGCCTTTATCTGCAGGCTGAAACCTCAGACAGACCTCCACTGAAAAACTACAACATATTTGAGTCTTTCTGTCACCGAGACAAAGAACAGAGACTTGAAATTCAGAAAACATAAAGGGTCTGATGTGGGATGCTTTTGCGTGTGGCAGCAGACTTTACAGTAAGTTTCATCTACAAACTGCTATTAGATGTAACCCCCCTGTGAGTTATAATAATTACAAATGCCAAGCTGCAGCAGTAAAATGAAAGAGAAACAGGCAAAGGTCTCTACATACAAGGATGCCTCAGGTAAAACTGGTAAACAGGATCATGTCAAGGATAAACAAGGGGTTAATGAGAAGAATTTACAGCGACCAGTCTGAACAGCAATAACGAGTCCCTTTGCCCCACAAATCATCCCATGACGATGCCATGGTGCTCTATCTGCATTTTCTTTGTAACTTCTGATTCATTTGTAAGTCAGTCTTTAATCTCATTAGGATGATACCAGACAGTTGTCTCGACCACTGTGACACAGGCCCCATAGCACCTAGGTCTTCTTCCCAACCCTGCACGAGCACTTTGCAACAGTCCGCCAGCAGCCATCTGTCTGCTTCGCCATCTCCATGCCTGACTCATTTGGTCGCTCAGTAGGATGGTGCCGATTCTTGTTTGCGATAGAGCTCCTCTTATGAAACCCATGTGGAGGGCTTAATTAGTCAGAGTTTTAGGAGGAACCCAGTGGGTCTTGAAGAGGTCGAACATACGCCAGACCTGGGGTTAAAAGGTGGCCGGCAGGGCTTAAGAGGTGGCCCGCTCAAAGCCTTCCAGCGAAGCAGAATGGGAGCGAAGCAGATTGATGTGAAGAGCATGAATATTGTTTTGTTGTGTTTGGAAAGCAGCAGAGTAAAAAAAAAAAAAACGGTATGTGTATGTTGTTCAGCCTCTTGAAAATACTGCAATCTGTTGTCAGCTGACACTAAGTTCATTGCCCTACAACTATGACCTATTCATGGATGCATGCTTAAGACATGAACAGCAGAGGTGTACTTTGGTTTGGAGTACACTTGGTCAGACAGGTAACCAAGCCATCACAGAGACAAACAAAAAACAGACTAAAACAACCGTTACAATGACTACGCTAACTCCAGACCTTGTTCGTAAGATGTAAAAAAAAAAACGCAGTCTGACATCACTACGCGTTAGCTGTAGGTTAGCATATTTACAACAACAACAACAGACAAACATTTTGACAGAGCGCTTGTACCTCTCAAAATTTCTTCAACATCATAGGAACAACCAGATTTCATCTGTATTAAAGGTGCTCTGGATTATAGTGCCAGAAATTGTATAAAATATGGTACACTTAATACTTTGTGACTTTTAAGTATTTATCCATTAATTGTTTGTTTCTTTTTAATGATCATTTTTTTGTGTCTACTTTTTGTCACGTCCATAAATATGAAAACCTATTACCTTTGGCTCACTAAAGAACAATGTTTTTATGAAATAGGAGTTACTTTTGCAATCTTTTTCCTACCTGGAAGTAAAACGACTCGATCGCTGAGGTATCGCTTTTCGCTCGCTGAGGGTGCTGTCCATTCCAAGATGTCAGCATTGAGTCGGCCTCGGCAGCATGTCTGCATTTTGCCCACAAAAACATGCAGCATCAAAATTTTTGCAAAGATGGATGTGCGTGTTGTGCTTATAAAATGAATGTGTTTTGCCAAACACAGAGAAAGCTTTGGTTGGGTTGGAAGGGGCTAGTGCTCAGAGGTTAGAGGAATGCATAGAGATGTGTGAATGGATTGTAATAATTGGTTTGTCTGCCTCTCTTCTCTTGGGGAGTGGGTGGCAGATCTCAATGTTGTTTGTGTCCCACTGTTGGACACCTTCCACCTGTTTCTCCGCGATAACACACTTAAAAGCTAAAAAAAAAGTTGATTTTGCATGATAGATTCTTTAAAGGAAAAAAAATAGATTTGTTTACATGTAACTGGTAACTTTCCTCTTTTTTTCTACTAATGTGTCTAAATCAGACATCAAGTAGACGTTTTGAGAAGCAGACAATGTGAAATTTCATTTGAGGTTATACCAAGGGGCAACCTCATTTCTTCCTTTTTCAGGCTTCTTGTTTCAAAAACAAAAGTAGGCGAAGTAGACAGTTTAACAGGTAAATGCTACATGACTTCTCATAAGGCAAGCCAGTTCTTAGTTTCAACATTTTTTTCCCCTTTGCAGTTTGGTTTATTATCCCCGAGAGCCAATCTGCCTGTGAATTCTAACAATTCGATCTATTTTAGATTTGCAGTAGCCCAACTTGGGTGCACCCTCTTGATTGATAGGTGACTCTCAAAGCCGGAGCTTTAAAGCTGCATTACTAAGCAAGTTTCAGTGAAAGCCTGGCTCAGTGTTTCCTGAAAAGTGCCCATTTTTAGGAAAAAAAATGGACCAAATTAAATCAACCCAATAGAAAATTGTTGGTGTAGTTAGTTCTTGTCTTGCTATATCCTTTTCATTTGCCAATTATGTATAAAAATATTTTTAAAAAACAAGCATAAATATCTGAACAACATTTTGAAAATCAATTCAATCTAAATTAGTTTGAAATGCGCTAACTTTGTAGCCACTGCTTCAAAATTAAAGGGTTTTGCATAAGAAACATAATGAAGTGAATCAAATGTGTTGTTGTTTTTTACAAACACAGATATAAACATAGTCATTGTTTTCACCTTGTGTCCCCCCCCCTATACTTATGACAGATGGAGCGGGCTAAAGTTGAATGAAATTAAACTGACAATGAAATGACAGCAGAAGAAAAGGATGTAGCTGGTGGAACACGCCAAAGGGAAGGACAGGAAGGGTTTGGAATAATGTGATGGACTAATAATAAAGAGGAGAAGGAGGGGAAGAATTACAGCAGAAAAGAAGACATGGGAAGGTGTTCATGTCATCCTACTCATTTGCATCTCAAGTTAGATCAAAGCATCTGAGTGACTCACAAACTAACAAAAAAAATCAGCAGCTCAGGAGTGGGTGATCCCAAATTCTCCACCGTACCTTTCAAAATAAAAAGAAAAACGGCTAGAACTTACTCTGACAGACATGAGTAGACAGATATTCAGACTTACCTGTACTTTTCTTAACACTTTTACAAACAGGTTTTGACACAAATATCAAACATGTATATCATCAATTACAGCATTGTGTTTAGGCAATATTTTGACTTGTGTTAACAAACTTGGCAGAAAATGACTAATGTTATGATGTTTTTTTTTTTACATGAGAAGTTATTGTCTTTGAGAATAAGAGAGTTTGGAAAGTGCTGTCATCTGATTCCTTTCATCACCTCACTAGAAAACAGCACAGCTGCAAACTGCACAGCAGAAGTGAAGGTAAGGCCACCAAACGATGATGAAAATCCAGACAGAAGTAACAGAGAGCAGAGGTCGAGCTAGAATTAACAGGCCAGTTTGGGATTTTGCTGATTTCTGAACATTTTAATGACTACATTTTTATATTTAAATCACCAAAAGCACAATTTGTTTCATACTGATACATTTTTATGATCTTTTTTATGTATTCTTTTTACTTTCTGGCAACTTTTCCTAAATGATCAATGGATGGTTTGCTCCAAACCAGGCGTCTGCGACCTGTGGCTTTGGACCCCTTCATTGTGGCTCTGCTTGAAGAACAAATCCCATGTATACAGTATTTTGGACTACAGTATAAGAGACAAACAAAACAAACAGTCAGATAAGTTAAACTTTATTCAACATTTTGAGTCCAACCAGACTTTACACATGAGGTACATGTGATCTCTTTTCTTTTATTTCTTTGATTTATTTGACAGAGATTTTTTCACATTAAAAAGTATTTCTGTAAATGCACCAGTTAGCCAAAAGGCTGTTTTTGATCTGTAGTCCCTGGGCTGGTGGCACGTGTCCCCCTACAAACAAAGTGAAATTTTACAACAATAAATGAGAAATAAATCTCAGTATCGTAAAAGTTCACAGATTTTAAGTTCCACTTCTGTTCTCGGTGGTCTTTTTATTGTGATTATGTCATTTTTAGGTCAAACCTAAAAGCCTGTGTCGTTTTCTGGGACACAATTTCTGCAGAGCGGCAGGAGTTCCTCAGGAATGAGTTGTGGGCGAGACCGTGTCTGTTTGTATAAGCAATAGAATCTTTTTAGTATCCGGTTCAGCTCCAACTCTTCCAGCTCTTTCTTGTTCTGTACACAAAAGAGAGCCAGTATCCTTAGGCAAGTTACGTTTCCCTGGGTAGCAGCATTTATGTGGCACAGTGTCTATTTGGCATACATTAGCTGACCTCTGAGCCCCGACAAACCCTCAGACACACACGCATACATGCATAGGTAAACAAACTTGCTCGTTTGTTTCAGCCGGTCAAATCCGTGTTTGGCTTCCCTGTGACGGGGGCCCAGGGTGAAATACAACACTGGTGAGGTAAATTAAAGAGATGAATGCATGTACTTTGACTCACTTAGTGACGTTGCTTTCTTGCTGCCACCGTTCGTGTAGCTTGAGGTGTGTTTGCTCATGCAACAAGGTCATCCAATTAAACCCCTTTCTCTCATCCATGGCTATACCTGCTTTCATGTCGCTCCTGCTGCTTCTCCTTTCTCTATTATCTCAAAGTCCGTAGGCAGGTGATTATCACAGACAGGTTTTTCCTCCTATTTCGGAGATTCGAAATAAAACATGACTGTGGTTATTCAGATCTACTGGAATCCTTCATCTTGGGGATGAGAGAGGACTTGAGAATGGGTAGATCTGGGATTCTGCTTGTGAAATGATGTCCAAATGGGTTTAAGGTGTGTGTTATTCTTGTCGGGGGTTTGTTAAAGCACAACAATCATAGAAGAGGTTTATTTTTCTTTTCTTTTAAACTGTGTGTAGCCAATAACCCTCACGCTGTGGGCATTTACAGAGACTTTGCTCATCCTTCTTCTCTAAGCCTTTCTGCTTTGGACTGTGTAAAAGTTTGGCTCTTCAGATGTTTTAAGATAAAAGAGTTGTGGCAACAGTAAGCTTTAAAGAGACTTGGTAGATTTTACTGGAGGCGCGTAAGAAATTCTCACACCTCTGCTTTGGAGGCTGCAACCAAAGGAAGGACACAAAGGCAGCACGCTGTGAGAGCAGCGCTTCATTTAAGGGGATGGTCCTTCTTCTAAGCTTTCCCCACAAACACATGCAAACACGCACATCTTCAACTTCACACACGCTTACAGTAATCATTCAGCAGAGACATGTTCAGGTGGCTGAAAAAAAAGAGTCAAAAGACTTAAATGAGAGAGAATGACCGCTGGCGCTGCGGTACGGTCTTGGGGTTTGACAGCAGCCAGAACAGAGGCCACTTTGACTAATTGGGCTAATTTGGCAGCAAGGGAAGAAAAAGAGTCTCAAAGGACCAAGTGGCTACTCTTTTCATCATCTCTCTTGCCTCATTTGTACTCACTTTCACCAATTCTGCCTCTTCTCTCACTCCCTGGCTCAGCCGCTTTCTCTCCATTAAACTTTCTCTTTATCTCACTTTAATAGGAGCACCTCATCCCCCAATCAAGGGACAAATGAGCCAACTCAGGTTACCTGTTTGACAAACGTGCGCCTCTCCATTTCCACAGTAGTTTATGGAAACATTACTGACATTAGCAGGGGCCTGCGGTGGGGATATGCAGCTTAATTTATCCTCCTTTTTCTCTCTCTCTCTCTCTTTCCATCCATAACAGAGCTGCGAGCATGCCCTGCAAGATCGGTGTTGGGTGAAAGATTATCGCGGCCAAGCAACCTTGTGAAACATGATACAACACAAAACGGAAGACAAAACAAAGATGCAAACACACTTCCTCCTGGAAAGCATCGAGTCAGAGTACATGCCAAGAAAACAGATAATCTGCTTTGTAAGGCTCCTGAAGGCACTGCAGACTCTTCTCCTCCAATATCTATAAAGCACACAGCCTATCCCATTACAGATCCACGTTTGGTAGTGTAGGTACTCTGAATTTAATGCATTCTGGCTCCTCTTCTGGGTTTTGATTGGGAGATTTCATATTACTCCACCGCTCACAAGGGAGATGAACGATAGTCTATGTGACATGCTTCCAGAATGCTCTGCACCACCTCTTGCCTTCTCTCTTCATCCTCAGCCCTTGGCACTGGCAGACTCACTGGTCATCTGCACCAGTGGGATAAGAGGAAGAAGGGTGAGTTTGAGACACAACATATGTTATTCGCGTTTCCAATAGTGTGATGCCTCGCAGGGAAATTTGTGCTATCGCATTATGACACAGAAAATGAAAGAGGCTCCATTGTGCCCCAAGATGGAGTACGGACAGCCAGAAATAATATCTAGAATGCAGACATTGGGGGCTGGTGACAGCTGGACTGCGTGGGGACATCACAAACAATATATCTGACTTCAGAAACAATCAAACCATAGATAGAGAACGATAAGAAAACAACACTTCCAAAAAATATGGATGTGCGTGTCTGTTTGGAGTCAAAGAGAGACAGGGAGGAAATTACATATTGAGTTCCTGCGCTGTTCTGTGTTCTTATGCATCTGTCATTTTGAATTTGTACATGGATAAAGGAACAAAATTACATATCAATATGAGCGGGGGAATAATAGACGATGTAAGGTTTTGAGATGGGGCAGGAAAACGCCTGGAGCTAACATTCCAGGCCCCAGCTAGTCACAGTTTCTGGCAGATAGTCACTGTTTGCTATTCTTAGTGTTTTCTGTAAAAGGCTAAGAAAGATTAGCCCACTTAACAAACAGACGCATCTGCAAAAGAACAAACTACCACATTCAAGCTCTAATTAAAATCTCATGTCATACATTAAATGAAAATTAATAAATAAATGTGTAACTAAAGAATTTAGGCAAATTGTCCCATTTCGTCTTCATTCTTTGTCTAGAAACAATTGAAAGTTGAGAGTTGAGCCTGCAAAGGCGTGCGAGGAAGCACAAAAAAATCTTTAAGCTTATGCACATCCACACTGACAAGACTAACATGCTCTACATAAAGAGCTTTTTGAGGATAATCTCTCATAATCAGCACACTTACAAAACATAGGCTATGGTATTTGAAAATACATCAACATATCGTATCCAGCCTACATTTAGGAAGAAAGCATATCACCCACATTGTAATATGACTGTTACAATCTCAAATTGATTTACATTAAGTGTTTAGTTTGTTTTTACTTACAGTCATTAAAGGCCTTTATTTTGATAGCAGCAGGAAGTAAGCCCCTTCAATGTTGTCAGAAATCACACCAACTGATCAGAGTAAAGCAGCATTCACACCGCCCTCAGCAACATGCGCGCCAGTGACCACTTCCAATCAAAAGTCCATATAAACGTGCGTAAATGCGTGTTTCAGGCTTCTGCGATCAGAACTTTGGTGTTAACTCAAAGCTACGGAAGTTTCTGCAACTGTTTTTGAGATCAGATACAGCCATTGAACGGACGTTTAAAGTTTAACCAGGTCGAGCTTTGACCAATCAGGGACTTGGATTTGGTAGTGACATATAGATAATGTCCCACTTCCTTCATGGAAGTGCCAACCGCTTGAAAATTGGAGCTAAATTCACGACATTTTGCTCTAGTCCTCTTCCAACTGTAGGTAGTGGACATGCACTAGTAAACAATAGAAAAAAAGAAGCCCCTCCCTGTTTGTCTAGGGTGAACACCATGGGTTACATGTGCATTCAAGATCCCAGATTTTTTGATCATGCGTCACATTTGTACATAGCTTTTTCATGGTCTCACTCAATTTTCTTTCTAAATATCCGTATATTCGAAAGTCCTACATTTAAATATTGCACACTGTTAGGAGCATTTCTATTCCAAACTTTCTGCATAATAAAATAAAGGCAGCGTTGTAGTTTTATTCAAAACATTTTCCCACAGCACAACCAGATATTTTAGTTTTCTCAGCATAATTTTTGTCGTACTTTCTGTCTTCAAAAAATATAAAGAGTTTTAAAAAGTGTTGTCTGGTTGACCTCAGAGGCACTTTCTAACCTAACACTAGAATAGCTTGTTTGTACACTTGCAACACAAAGGGTCAGGAAGGACTGAGATAAACTCAGGTGCAACGGCACAGCATCCCCAAGCACAGGAGGCTCAGCAGCAACGCGGGTCATCTGCAGCTATCTCAGAGCTGTGCTGCCAGGGTTCTTGCAGCAAGGGAGCTACAGGCCCTGTTAGTTCCTCATAACAGCACTGTGCTGCCAAAAGTCTCCTTTTAATGTCACAGCGCTGAATTTAGCAGAGTCAAACAGACAGGAATGGAAGAAAGGGCAGGCAGAGAGAAGAACCAGAGAGGAACAAACAAAACAACAAAAAAAGACGAGAGGAAACGCACGTGGTTACTGAATTAAGACTATACATGCTATATTCTTCAACCCATATTAATCAGAAAGATGTTAAATTAGCTTTTTAATTTGTTTTGGTTTTTTTACAGCTACATGTTTCTTAGATAATTTTAGAAGGCAATTTGAACCAAAGCAATGATATATCTTTACATGTCTATAAAACAGTAAATTATCAACAAATTCGACTGGCTTTGTTAAACTAAAAATGTGGTAAAAGAGTGCAAAATTACATGTGCACACAAATAAACTGCATGTGTTCAGTTTGCGATCCGTTACAAGATCTTTCTCAGTAGAAAAACAGGTGCAAACAGCTGTGTGTGAGCAAATAAAGGTTTTGTTTGGTCTATGGAGGCTTTAGAAAGACAGCAGAAAACACTTAAATGTCAAAAACCCTTTGACCAATCAGGGACTAGCATTTGGTAGCGGTGAATAGACGACGTCCCTCTTCGTTCATGGAAGTGGAAACTGTTTAAAAATTGATCATTGAGGAGAACTTGATAATTGGCAGACATGCGCAAGTGAACAGTAGCATAAAAACAAAAAAAGGAGAATCCCTTCCTGCTCATCCAGTGTGAACATCGTATGCTAAAGGCATCTTCAAGAATGTGCGTTTAGCGTGTTCTCGAACGCGCGTCACATGCCTCTCCAAACTGTTTATCCTTTATGGCTAAACACTGGTTCATTTTGATGATGGAAAAAAATTGAGAAAGTTCCCTATTGACACCTCTTGAGCTGATGGGCTGAGTTTGTTTCCGATGCTCTTCGGTCTTATCAAAATGCCCCAGTCCATTCTCTAGTTTTGCAGGTTTATTTATTTCTGCAAAAAAAACAGTGGAACAAAATAACAACTTTGTGTGAGCTGACGAACTTTAAGCAAGGGGCGGAAAAAGGTTACTCCAAAGCAAACGGTAGCAACAAAGTGGCGTGAAAATCGCAAAAATGTCAGTCAACAAAAACAAATAGTCCACGCTCTCCTCTGCTCTGAATGCAGGTGGGCGGGTGCTTATCAAACCTTTTTAACCAGGTACAAATAATTAACAAATTTAAAAGGTGAACTAGACAAAATTAACAAGAAAAGGGCCAAAGAAACTTCATTTTTGGCTCCTACAGTTCCAACTTCATGTGTGCAAACAGAAAATTCAATCGAGTGAGTGCATTTTGGAGAAAACATCCAAAACCAATGTAGTTTGTCCCATCACTTTTACAGCATTGGTAAGATCATTAGTAGGAGGTAATAACCTGGAGTGTGTCAAGGCACGGAAGACTTGGATAATAACCTACTATCACTAGCAGCTCAATCGGGCTCTCAGTGAAGGCTGCGGTTGAAGCAGGCAGGTCTGGGTCACCCCCTCGCCAGGCTCCGCCGAGACCAAAGAGACAGACGTGATTGGCTATGACAGGTCCTTGACGAGTAATTGCTTTAATCACTTGACGGCTCCCAAGCGAACACCCCACCACCACCACCACCCCATGTCCCCATCCTCTCCGCACCCGTGCTCACTCGATGGCTTGCACCAAAAATAAACAGCAGAGTCTGTTGTTCTTCTGTTGAAAGTTCTGCGGGGAAAAGAAAGGCTCCAGTGTTGACAAATTCACAATTGTCACCAATAAAATAGTGACAGGAGATGTGGGATGTGTTTCCACTCTTTTTTCCTTCATATCCTAGATTTTTTTTAAACACACAAATCCCTTCCTTTTTCTCAACAGCCTTTTATTTGTTGCATCTCCCATTTCCTGTCTTTAAGAGACAGGAAATAGTTTTAAAGGACTGAAGAAATACAGAATAAGATGATGTATTCTTGAAAACTGAAAGAGAAAAGCAGGGCAATGGCAGAGATTCATTGGGTGGACACTCCCAGTGATAAGAGGGGTGTCTAGATATTTAACCGCCCCAATATCTGAGTACAACCACCCCCCACGCCTTTACTTGCCCACCCAGACCCACCCTTTCCAGAATGGCAGATCACCAATTAGGGGCAGTGGGTTCCCCGCCTTCCCTTCTCGTGCCCACCGCTCCATTGAGCTGCTGCTTAGCGGGTGTGTATAGGATTTTGAAGGGGGAGAAGGAGGAGCAGAGCGGCTATAGGTAGGCCTCTCGCTGTCAGCTTCACTCATAGGTAGCACTGCCTTCATGGCCCTTAATTATATGTGGGTTGTCAGCACTGGTAGAAAACCCAGCCAGTGAGCGAAGCAGAGCCACTGGAGAGTATAGTTAGTGAGATTGGGGAATGTGGACGAGACAGAGATGACAGGCAGTCTACCCGTTCTTCCACAGCAGCAACTCCTTATTTGAACCCCCCACCCCTGCTTGAATTGACTGGGAAGGTGAGTTTGAGGTTTCCCGGGTAATGATGGGGTCATTTCAGTCGGTTGAGGCTCGCCTTCAAAACATAAGATCCAAAAAGGAGAAATTGATGTAATGCTTCTCCGTTTTCTTCCTGTTTTTCTGTTCCTCTGATGATTTGTGGGTACTTAGTCACGGCCACTGCACATGTAGTCTGGTTGTCCGTCTTCAGACAGGTCAGGCCCTGTCCTATAGCTTTTTATGGTCCTTTTACCACTTCTAAATGTATCAACCTTATCATTTGTATTGTTGTTTTCCACTTCATTGCATGTACTGCAACATTATGTTGTATCTGCACAATGCACAGCTTTGAACTCTGGCTTCATCTGACAGGAAACAAACATCAAATCGTCTACACTCCTTCAGGAAAGCTAATTTTCTTTGAAAAAAAAAGTAAAATAAATGTTTCTGAAAAGATGGATGCATGGACTTTCTAACAATCTCAGCCTCAACAGACAGTCGGAGCAAGAGGTCAGAGCTTTAAGTCTGCTGATGGCTACAGCACAGGATGTCCTAGGAAGTTGATTTAAATCCAGGGTGATACACATCTCAGCTATTTGTCCATCTATAAGTGGATGATACAGATAGGAAATTGAAAGACAAAGGACCCTGAGATGCATATATGTTTGTGTTCTTAAGCCTTTTCTGTCCGTCTAGACGCCCGAGGCTGCTTCAGAATGGAAGCAGTGATCCCAAATTTGAAATCATTACTTCAATCCTCAGTGCAATCTCTGTTCTTTGTTGTTTTTGTGCAAGATCACCCAAAAAATTATTCTGATGGTTTCATTGACTTATGTTGTCTAGACAAAGTTTTGAAAGTGATCAAAAGAAGATGAAATGTAAATCACACTAAAGCTTTTAAAGATTTACTAAAGACTTGCCGCAGTAAAACACCAAAGTTTCTGGAACCGTTTTATGTAAAGAAAGTTGGAAAATATCAACAACTTTGTGAAACTATTCAGTGCCAGGTTTTAAATAAGGCAATAGAAATGAAACACAGAGTTGTCAGCCTCCAAATGAATGTGATCCATAAGTTTCCTGTTGAAACTGATCAACTTCTTCCTTTTAAAACCAGCAGAATCAGTCATGTTTTAGATTTTAGAAAGGAAAAAGTATGAATTTTTTTTTTTTTAAAGTAACATAATATTGGTTAATAGGCTTCTTTTATTCAGATATTAAATTGAAAGAAAATTGAGGGCCAGTTTGTTGTGGACATCAGTGGCATTACACCTTACTTGAAGGTCAACCTCATGCCCGATAACCAGGCTTTATCCGTTTTTTCTCAACTTGACTCTACTTGGCTGAAGTTCAAGTGATTATGTGCTAATCTGAAGGTTTGTGTTTCACCCCTGACCTTGGCAATCCATGTGAAGACAAGTCCTTGGGTGATGACAGGTTGTCCCAATTGCCTGATTTATTGTACGAGCGTGTGAGAATTTCTAGGATAACAAAAAAAAGTAGTCTATTTTAAGCTTAAAGTATAAAAACAACAAATGCAGTCCATCGACTCTTGAATTAGGCCTTTTAGAGGGAATACATAATACATGAATAAATATCATGAGAATTAGAGCGATAGATTACTACACTTTTGAATTGCACAAGAAAAAAAATTTAACGTATTTTTAGTCAAACAGGAAATGCAGTGCATAAATGGTAAATGGTAAATCATTTCTATGTGTACATTTTGGTAAACCAACAAAAGACTTTCACCATGCAATAAATAAAGACACACAAATGCAATAAATGAATAAAATATCATCTGCACACTGTAGCAAATGACCACTTACCTGCTGGTTTTGTAACAAGTGTAAAATTAGGTGTCTGTTTGTAAAGCCCTGTCAAATTGAAGGGCAGTGATTACTTTCCATTCTGGTTTAAAGAATTTCAAAGAAGAGTGTTTTAGCTTTTGTTCATTAAGTCATTATAGATAAGAGGAACTGTGTGACAGTGTGACAATACAACATGTCTTCTTTTGGTTTAACCTTGAAAATTAAGGAATTACAACCTGCAAATGTATGATATAGACACACTCTGATGAAAATCTTGTTTTTGTGGCATTTTTCTGATGATGGAGGACAAATATAAACTAAACTAAATCTAAAATTGCATTGGGTATTTCTTTATCCAAACAACAAACAGAACAAAAGAAATGCTGTTGGAAAAAGCTTGTCGCTGTGACGTAGCTGGCATTTTTGTTGCACTGCCAATGTTAGGTTGGTGTTGCAGGGGCTGCAAATTAGCAGGAGAGAGTGTAAACAAAGGGACAATGGGAAAGGACGTCAGGCTTACTCAGTGCAGTCCCACCCACAACTCAGACATAAATATCTAATGAACTCCTACTTCTCTGCAGAAACTACGTCCTAGAAAACAAGTCGTTTTTTTAATTAGCCTAAAAATGGCATAATCATCATTAAAAGACCACTGGGAACACTTTGAAAATGAAACGAAAGATGATTAAAGTGGGACTTTAAGTGACTGTTTTATTCTATTTTATTTTACTTGGTTGGGAAACAGTTGAAAATTACAGTTGAAAACTACAATGCAGGACTATGTTGTTATATCTCGTCAACAGTTAAAAATGCTTAAGCCTAAAAGTAGAAGCTTATTCGCACAGGAGTCTCAAACACATTCAAGCACACAACATTCATGCTGGAATGTGGTTCAACTAATAGTTTACCAGGTTTTGCCCCAGGTTTGTTGAGTAAACACCACCAGATCCTATTAAAAGTGACGAGTTTACTGATTCCACCTTAGAATAAATCTCAGTCCTCAGCCCCCCAGCCCAAACAACTGACTGTCTTGACATGACCTTTAGGGGTTTAGTCTTAAAACAAAGGGGAGAGCACCTGCGACCAAACTCTGCATCCTAACAACTTGTAACAGCCCCACAAAAACACAGCGTACTAAACGAGAACTCCATAAAACACATCAGTTGAAGTATCGTTCCATTCCTGTGACTCAATGCTTCTTATGCTTTTCTAGAAAACGGCTTTTCCGCCTCAAACATTTTTATGCATTTATTTGTTACAAGTCCAGAAGCTTTAGCAGCTTTTCTTGTTTTTTTTTTTTTTTTCAAAAGCCTCCAGATTTTTTAATCTTGACATAGCCTTCCAACTATTGCAACCAATTAATCTCAAAACCGCTTTTTCAGAGTGTACAAAAAGTACGATCTGAACTTTTTTTGCACAAAACCTAATACTGTTAACTTAATACATTAATTACAGCACACCTGTGTCTTTCAGTAGTCAGATCCCAGTAAATGGCGCTGACCCAGATATGGTCCGATGACAGTTGTTAAGTGCTGGGTCATTACACAGCTAAACTGCAGTGTCACACAGATGTCCGTGAGAGCGATGACATGGGTGGACATGAGTCTCAGATTTATAAACCACTCATATTTGTCTCTTGATGAAGACTCCACTGCACTGTCTTATTTTCGTCCAAAGCAAGCATTTCAATTAAAAACAAACAGCTTTTGGTGTTTTTGGTCATTTTTTGAGACATTTGGTTTAATCTGCTGGATTTTACTTGGATAAACATCAAAAACTATAAGTTTTAATTCCTTTGGAATGTAGTTTATAATGCAGTTTTAAACCAAACACATATTTGTTTCTGTGGCTTATTTAATCATACTGCAATGCAATCGGTTTATATGATCCAATGAGTGAATTTAGAACATTTTTCAAAAAGCCTCTCCTCCTCAACAAACTTATTTGTTTTGGTTAGGAATCACAATCTCCCCTGACATCAGAGCCGTCAGACTCATGCACAGTTTTTTTTTTTTTTTTTTATTATTGCAGCTGTTCATCTTTATGTATATTAATGTATTCTGCACATGGCTTTGTCGTTACAGCGCTCAACGCTAACCTCGTATATTCTGTTGCCTCTGGAGCCAAGACTTTCTCTGAAGTATTCACCATCATTTAATGCAGGGAGGTTGACCTCTAAAAAAGTGTATTTGGCAAGATGCTTGAACCACGTTTTTAACTGGACTTCTCTTTCAGCCGTCAAACACACGGACTTCCTTGAGTGTTTGATATGTGATGATATTAGAGGTTTTAAAGATCCATTACGATCATCTTTTGATCATCTTTTTCTCGTGTAAAAGTGTTCCCAGTCGTCTTTTATGTATGATTATGCTATATTTAGTCAAAATGTTAAAAAAAACTTGTGTTATTTTTTAGGACATAGTTTCTGCAGAGCAGCAGGAGCTCATTAGAAATCCACCTAATCGTACAGAGTGTGCCTGCCCCCACTTCCAGTCATCCATCTGTTTACACACTCTTCCAGTGGCTTACAGCCCCTCACACCCCCAACCCAATAATACCACAGCAAAAAAAATGGCAAGAAATATTGGAGCTATCCAGATGTACAGTTGTGAGTCAGATGCAGCTCACATGAGGGAAAGGAAGACGTAGAAGGGAGCAGAGCAGGGAGCATGTAGGTTCTACGTCAGACGTACAAGGTTTTTTAAACTGTATTTTTTTCAACTGCACCTGTTTCACAACAATTTGAATGAAGACATACTCAGAAATCTTCTTAATGTTTGTCCTCTGTCATCAGAAAAATGCCACAAGAACATGTTAAAAACACCAAAACCACAATTTTCTTTAATGACGACCTTGTTCATTGTGAATACTTCCAGAGTTTAAGAGATTACCTTTCTCTGTACCTTTTAGTCCTTTTTCAAGTAATTTTCAGTCAACAAAACCATTTATACAAACACATAGTCTTTTTTGTAATATCCAATGTCCAAGTGATCTAAAAACCCAGATACTAATTTACCGTTTCATAGAAATTTTAGGTCTTCATAAAGTCGACCTTCATTTCTCCAAGAAAAAGTTGAACAAATAATTTTTTATGCTTTCTCACTGTGTCTTCCCTTCCTCTTCACTTTTTTTTATTGCTGTTGTTCATCTCCTTGGTTTGCGAGCTGTTTAAGTGAAGCCCTCAGCGTGGTGGCTTTAAAGGCCTCCCCAAATAAATCAAGACCGCTCAGCATTAACACCAGCAAATTATTCATGAACCTAAGGTCTCATGGCATAGCATAGTGTCCTGAGTGCCATGTCACAAAGCATCGCTGCAAAGTAAAGCATTCGCACTCACAACAAGAACAACCACAAACAACCTTTCTGGATGGAGGTGCTGCCTCCCAACGCTGGGGCGTGTTTTACTCTCAGCTGCCAGAGGAAAGACAAAAAGCAATGCTGCATGCTGTCTTTTGACAATGTTCTCCCTCATAACCAAGCTTTGTTGCTGTAATCAATAACCCGGTACCGTTTGGAAAGGTGCGGGCCTTCAGCGATGTGATTATTGGCAGCCTGACTGACCAACTTCAGCAGATGTGGGATCAGCAGCTCTGACAGTGCAGTCAAGGCAGGGAGAGCTCAAAGGGAGTATCCGTTTAGCAGTGACCAGCCTCGGCCTGCGCTGATTCCCCCGTAATAGGCTTTGGGCTCGGGTCCCACCGGAGAGTTTGGTTGACAGTCTGACAAAGTTATCTCAAGATAAATGGGTTACGGGTCCGAGGCGGAAAGAGAGGGGAGAAAAAGCGACTTATCATTGATGTTTTGATGGAGGATGTGTATGGCCGGGAGCTTTGGCGCGAGCAGATCCCCCCAGGTAGATGGAGAGATTGCTTTTGCCTGGATCTGCAAACAGAGCGCTGCTGTGTAAGCGCCTCATCTTTTGGCCTATTGGCAAATCTGATAGCTTTATTAAGAAGATCTGCAAAGACAGAATACGATGTGCCACCAGCAGGCCTGGACAAACCTGAGGCAAAGGTCACGAGTTCGACATTTTAGATGGACAACACTGATAGGTTCAAACGAGCACGCTCCATGTTTTAGCCTTTATTAAGCCATTTAAGTAATAAGTGGGCCTGTCCCTCACTCAGGACACACATAGACAAACAACTCCCAAGTTTACACACATAGAAGTTGCCCCAATGCACACAAAACATGCAGCACTCAGGACAGAACCTATCGCTAAACCAGGCCTCTTTTTAGCCTTTAATTCCCCAGATAAACAGACTTTTCTTCTGATCCTGTCAGTCTGTGTTATCTGCAGCGTCGGTCAGCCAGTCCGCCACTATGGAGCAAATTAGGCCCCTAAATGTCAAAATTGCTACACTTTATTAAGTTAATTAGAGGAGTAGGGTGCATGAAAGCAGGAAGGCAAAGCAGAGGCAGACAAAATGACAACCACGGAGAGTGATATTTGCAGGAAAAACACCACTAAATCTACCCACCAAAGCATATTTGGAGCCATAAAAGCACAGCATATACTCCAAAAGTAGCAATTTATTTATCTGACTGCCATTACAGATCAAATACACAACCTTCTGAAACAAGATACTATAATCCCATCTACCTGCACACACGCGCAAGTGAGCCAGCTAACTGGAATGCATCATGTCGCTTACTGTGAAATATTTACATTTTATGGTCAAGACACAGGTCGCTTGCTCAGTTAATAGAGTCAAGACAGAAGAAGACTTCACAAGTTCTACATTTGTCAAACCTGTTTTGAGAAGAAACCAAATACAGAAATGGAAGACAGCAGCTGGATGAAGAACAAAAGAAGTCTTTAATAAGCTTCCGAATGAAAAGAGTGCTGAAAGGAGAGCATTAGAAAAGTAAACTCAAAAAGAAAACCCGCTGGACTGAGGTACATAACTCTGCAAGACAGAAACAGGTGGAAAAACGATAATCTGGCAAGAGAAAAAGACACTGAAAGAATGTTGAAAATAATGACAGAATGGGAGACAGACTTTAAGGGAATCTACAAAATAGAAGTGTCACCTCTCCCTGATCAGGTTGTTCTGGATCTTTCAACCTGTTTTTCCACCTATGGAGTTGTCCTTTCAACTGTCGTCCTTTGACTGTTAAGACTAGAGGATTACACTGAAAATCCTTTCAGTTGATCGCTTATATAGGTGATCATTGTGAGTCCCAACCCTGTTATTTTTTTATCTATTTTCAAAGTGTTCCCAGTGGTCTTTTTGTTATGATTATACAGTTTTTAGCCAAAATTTTTAAAAAAAACTGAACATAGTTTGTGCAGAGTGTCAGATGTTCATCAGAAAATCACCTCTTAATGATGGGCAGGTGCATTGGCGTTGAGTAAGCCTGCACTGATTTCCCATAATCTCTTTGTTTACACTCTCTCTTGCTAGAAAACAGCCCTTTACAACCCCAAGCTAACATTAGGAGAGCAACAAAAATGCATAGTAATATTCATCCAGCCGTACGGTTTTAAACCAGTTATCAGCTCAAATGACAAAAACGAAAACATACATGGATCTACTTGTCTGCATGTGGATGCATCAGAATGGAGCAGGGCAGGGAGCTTGTGGCTCGCAGATTGTAGCTTGTACGCAACAACTACATGCTTTTTTATTTCGATTGAATATTTTCATCTGTTCTTGATTCATCACAATTTGAAAAAAGAAATACTAAGAAATTCAGTTTTAATCTATATATTATTTTATAAGTGTCCTTTATCATGAGAAAATGCTACAAGAACATGTTTAAAAAAACACAACTTTTATAGGCGTGGGTCTTTAAGACAAATTTGGCCTTAGTTCAATTATCTGAATTGAACTAGATTATAATGGCAAATGGCAAATACTTATATAGCACTTTACTACCTTCTGAGAAGGCCCAAAGCGCTCTACAGTCACAGTCCCATTCACCCATGCACACACACATTCACACACTGATGGCAGCTCCACTCCCTAAAACTAACACCAACACTTCAAACACACGGGTGGACAACGCCTGCTCTACCTCTGCACCACGGCCTCCCATAATGCTGCAGTTTAAAAAATAAACGACTACATTACAACTGCAACAATTGATGCTTGTGTCGGGCCTTGAGATTTTCACACTTGGTTAAAAGAAAAAGTGCAAAACAACTTGCTTTGAACCGTTTGGAGAAAAAAACGGCAGTATCATGAAAATCCAGAATTCTCATTATAAATTCATTTTTTTTCCAAGTTGGCTTTGCTTTTTACTGTTTTAAGACTGCATACTTACAAATGTAAAAACACTTTGTGTATGTAGAAAAAGCAAAACTTTATAAAAGTTAACTTCTAGTACTTTAAGAAACATACTGTATGCTATAAATTAAGAATGTTTTTTTTATCATTTTTTTTATTAAACATCATCAGAGCAGTTAAACCAGTATTTTCCAAACCCTTTCTCCATGTCGACCGTTGAGCGCGACACAGCTGATCAATGCTGCGCAGACTGTGCTAATCGATTAGGAGTGAACAGAGGGAGACAGGTCTAATGGCTGTTCCTGACTGAACAGGCCTTCCCATGTGAGAGCAACTGTTCATTACTGGGCTATTTCATGGTGTTCGTCACTTTGCAAGCTTCTGCCTTCAGTAGCGTAATGGATGGAGGAATGGCCTGGGGATATATTGTCTGCTCAGAGCTTGAATGTTGTCATGCTAGTTCCCAGTGATTTGCTTTGTGCGATTTCAGGACTTTGAAAAATGGGAAATGTGTTTCGCAGACTTGGGAGAAAAAGGCTGTATGTGGTATCAGTGTTACCCTATGCAGCATGTTGAGGAAAAATTTGTGGGAGAATGGATCTATGTGTCAGTTCAATCAGAATCTTAAAGTGATGTTTTAGTACTTATGGTGGCTTTAATGTTTTATTACAATCAGCTCAACATCCAGGTTTTCGAATGCTTTTGAATGTTCTGCAGGGTTCAGGCGGAACAATATTTAATTCATGCAGCACTGAGAGAGTTTTATATGATCCACACGCAGTGCACAATTGATGCTTTGTTATGAAATACGCATGTTCGCCACTGTGTTGAAGCCAAAAGCAATAAGGCACGGACAGGCTCATGACTGTTGCTCTGACTTGAATTATTTACCTTACATTCCAACAATATGTAAAGTATCTGAAGCATCTCAATCCAAATCCTTCTGCACCACAGCTCAGTGATTCTCCCCACATTAAACAGAGACCTCTGGGCATGACAGCAGCCATACATTATTTCTACCTCACACTCTCCGGCTCGTACAGCTACACACCGCGTCGCACATAGCTCCACATATAACCTCTGATGCATTATTTCTCTCGCCTTCAGAGCGAAAGTCACAGGTGAGTCTTGGTCGCTTTCATCATAGTCTGGCTGTCCGGCTGCCTGGCTGGAGTCTCATCTGTCCCTGGGTTGAAATTGCCAATAAAGAGGGCCTCATATAGATTGCCCCCAACGGGCGCCGGCTACCTGTCATGGAGACAATGATTCCTTACTCTCAGAGAGGGGAAGAGGGACAAATAACCTTCTGAATCTCCCTATATCTATCTCTGCACCCACACTCTTCTTTCTCAGTCCCTTCTACCCTTCTCCAGCAGGCCATAAAGTGCAGGCGCGAAAGGGGGATAGTGGACACAGTTATAGGAGAGGCAAGTGCCGGCCTAAGCTTTCACTTTCCAGCTCCAGAGGCAGTCAATCTCTGCAATAGGTTAAAGACATGAAGACAAATGGGATTAGGAGCTGTGGTTTTACAAACGTGCTCTCACGAAACTGTAATGTTGCATTATTTGAAGTTTTCAATGCAAAAGACACCACAACAATTGAGAGCAAAACTATACACATGAGCAAAAACAGTAATTATCAACTCCTACTTTAATGACAGAAAGGTTTTTAGCTGCACACATTCTTGCATATTAGATCAAATCAAAATTTAGCACGGAGAGCTACATTAAAGGTTGTTGTTAGAAGACAGAAGCTCTCCCAGGCCTTCTGACTAATACAGGAAAAAAACAGCTTTGCTCTCAGTGTTTTTTCTAGTTTCAATTAGCGCTTTCTCTGTAAGTTACCCATGACACATCTCAATTTAACAGTCACTTTTCCGTCTTAAACAAACAGAAAAAGGTTTTTTTTTTTTTACCAGGCAGAAATCCAGTTTTGATGCAGCAGAGATAAGGGCTGCAGGATTTTTGAAAGACCCACAGTGCTCCCTGCTGGTGAAAAACAGAACACCAACTGAGCTCTTGCAACCAGAGTTCAGCAGCCGCATGCAAGTTGCACAACTTCAGCCGCAGAAAAACACGGGAGTCTCCCTCATCAACCCTTCCGGCCACAGAGAGAGCACCGGCACATCGGCTTCCTCCAAGATTTTGTCTGAATCACAGATGAGAGACACGGGAAGAGAAAATGAGACACAGAGAGATGAAGATGAACCTGCATGGCCAATGGGCAACTTCAATAAAAGACAATCTGACTTTTCAGAAGCTATAATAATCAACATCCCTCCACCATGCTTGTTTGTCTGAGGGGGACACGGATGGCTTTGGAAGAAGAAATTCAGAGCGGTAATTAATACTCCTAAGTGACTGCCGCTGCATGGAAGGCAGGGACAGGGTCTGTGAACTGGTACTCTTTCCCCCAGCATGTCCCAGAGTCCTGTGTGCTGGCATCTAAGTAGAGGAGGAGGAAATTGAGAAACTGCTCTTATTATTTCTTCATTTGTCTTGGGGGGGCCTCTCTCGAGCAGAGTCTCAGATGCCCTCCCACACACACACACATGCATGCAATGCTAATTTTGTGTCACAAACGGTAAAGAAGACATGAAATGCCACAAAAATGTCAACACTCCACCCCTTGTCAGCGGCTCATCCCACCCTTACCTCCCCCTAGTAAACATACTCAAACATTCACTCGTGTGCGTGTTTTGCAGTGTGATGGAGTGTGGAACCAGCTTGTTGTTTTTAGCCCTTGGCTCCCTGCTTCTGTAAGGAGCAGCAGGGTGGTACCTATAATCCCATCACTGTTGTCGTCACGAAGGCCCAAGGGTGATGCCTGGAGGTGAGACATTTCTGGCAGCCTCCGACTCTCCTTGGATGCCACAGCCAAAAGGCGCACCACCATTAGTCATGTGCTACTCGGCCAGAACGTGACTTACAGTACAGAGAGGTTTGGCTTGAAAATGCAGAGGAAACATGTCTCGGAGATGATTTTCAAACGGCAAAGTTTCAAAGGAAAAGATTAAAAGTAGACTTAAGACAAGTTATGAACTGAAAGGTTAAGTCTTTATCCTGTTTTTGTGTCAAACATTTATGTCATTTATATTTTAGCTTTTTTTCAGGAATTAATCATTTTGGGGTTTGTTTTTTTAATTTTCCACTTTCAGAAAAAAGTTGGGAGAAAATCCAGAACTTTTTGAGGCAATTTTTAATTGTTTATAGACAAAAAACATAAAATGTGTTAAATACTACATCTTAAAACACCTCTATATGCATAGTTTTTCACAACAAGATATCAGGCTGGACTTTTTTTTTTTTGTTTAGTTCCCTCCCTGAAAATAAAAGAAATCAAAGAATTATTTGGCAAAATAATACCAACTATTAAATCTCTTGATTTATTTTGTACATTTTTTGCTACAGTTGAATACATTTTATTGTACACCCCCTTCACATCTTTGAACAAACGCAAAAAAACCTGATTGGAGGCGAAGGTGCAGGCAGCTAGCTGACCCCCACACATCTGTCTGTCTTCATCTCACAGCCTCAGCTTCCCCTCAACTGTCACGCATCCGCCTGGCGCCTGTTCCCCAGGTTCACTCTGCGGCGGGGATTCAACCGAGCACCACTATGCAATTTCCCCAATCTGTGATGACAGTATACATGTCTGCTTCCCACAAAGGTCCCTTCCCTCCTTCTATGAGCATCTGTGTGGTCGGGACACACTTTTCAGTCAAACAGCTTTCACAGGTTATAAAAGGTAAGAAAGCAGACAGGCAGTGCTGCAGGCCCCGCATCCGGCTAGACGAATCAGTGTAAAAGCATATTGTAAGCTACCAACAGGACGTGGGGGGAGGCATATCTATCAGGACTGAGGCTGAGTTTATGGCTATGCCTTCCTCGGGAAGCCCAACGGCAATCTCCATGACCCCCCTACTGTAGATTTTCTTACTAATTTAACCCCAGATTGTATATGAAATCAAGATCGGCATGAAAAACTCCCACAGGCTACAGTTAGTCCCAAGCACTAGGGATCGTTGTCCTCACCCCGCCTGAGTACAGACAGGATGTGGCAGCTTGGAGGCATTACGTTGAAGAAGACCCACTTTAATGCTGCAGGCGTGCATTTATAGGAGCCCTAGTTGGATAAAAGTGTATGACGTGCTGGATTCTGTAAACAAACAGCAGAAATGGAAGTCTAGATGAGGAAAAAAATGTTGAAAATTAGTCCTATTTTGTTTGATAACATCTAATCATTTATGATAGTCTGTGTACTCATTCCTATAATTACTGTATTTTCTGGGACAGCTTTTTCTCAACAAATTGGGTTTAAAAATATCTTCTGTTCTTTTGCATTAAATGAATTAGATAAAGAGAAGCATTGTGAACGCATGGGGCTTACTGAAAGCAGGCCGTCACAAACCCCTGGATTTTTTACATTTTTCTGACAATAGTCTGCAGTTTGAAATTCAAAATCCTCTCAAGCTACTCTGCTAAAATAGGTCCCTCAGAAAGAAGTCAAAAAGTTTTACCTCATTTGCAAATTTTCTTTAATTAAGCAAAAAATGTCTGCCAGTGGGGTAAGAAAATTTGTCTTTCTTATTTTAAGAAAAATTCTAATCATAAGAACATGTTTTCTGAACTTTTGCTATTGAACAATGTCCTTGACAAGATGATTGTTCTTGCATGACTGAAAATAAGATGTTTTTTTCTTGAAACAAAGGTCATTTCACTTTCCTAAGCTTCATCGTTTGCCGTGCAGAGACTGGAGCAGACCTAGCAGTGTCACGGCTTTAAAAATGAGTTCAGAACCTGCTAAGCTATGATGGGAGCTAAGTGGAATAAAATACAGACTTCTGTCTTTTTTGTGGTTTTCTTTTAGCTCCAAACTGTTTAGAAAGTTGCAGAATACGCAGTATGTACCTGATGTTAACAAATAAAAATACTCAATAATATGTGACTGAAACAACTAAAAATGCCAGTTAAAAAAATGTTACGCTTTAACCCCTTCACGCTGTATGTCACTAATTTACAACATACGGTCCAGAACAGCAAAAACATTGAAGAATATTTTTTTTATAAAATAAAGTCAGGCACGAAGTGATCCATGTTAAGATTTTTTACCTTGAGTTTATTTTGTTTTTAATTCGGGTGGTGCACTAAATAAAAAAAAAACAAAAACAAAAGTACAAAAAACTCCTCCTGTGGACTTCGGTTGTTTCTGATGAATAGTAAATCCAGATTTTATTATTAAATGTAGATCACATGAATTTAATTCCAGCTATGAAAAAAAGCCACTTATGTTTTTGTAGATGCTAAATGACGGTTAGCTTGGAGTGGAAGTGGCTTGATGCATGTTTGCATCCGGCATCTATGGATTAAAGACAACTGCAGTACAATTTTGTTTTTCTTGCTACTGAGCTATACAATGTACTTTGGATCAGCAGAAACCTGTAAGATTAACCCTGGAAAGCGCAACAACAATTTTCTTCAGGGCTTTTAAAGTTATTTAAACAAATTTGGTTTTTGTTTGTTTGTTTTAGGAAACAGCAGTTAACAGCAGCCAAAAAATTTAAAATAAAAGCAGAAAAATTAAAAAATAGAACAAAAAATTCTATTGAAAAAAAAAAATGAAACAAGGGCAAAATTTGACCTTGTGGATTCTCTAGGGTTTTTGTTTCTGTCTGGCTCATTTTTACTGAATCAGAATCAATGTTGGTCTACTTTAAAAAACTAATTCAGATTATTAATGATAATATTATTATCAAATAATCTTAAAAATTGTAAAGCAATCCCTGAAAATAATGAACATCCTTTCTGGAGTCTTGTATGACCTGAAATATTGTCATTGAAGTGAGCTGTTACAAATAGGATCTGCTGAGCATAAAAGGACAGATTGTAGTATAACACCTCAACCTAGCTGTCTTTTTCTATGATGTCACAAAGAAATACAGAAGTGAACACTCACACACTCGCCTGGACATTACTTTGTTAGTAAATGTCTTTCTTTTTTTGTTGTTGTTACTGACAGGTGACATTTCATTATGGGGAAATCATGGATGCACAGCACATATCTAGCCAGACATGACCCGTTCAATGTCACAACCTGGGCAGGCAGTGGAGACTGACAGAAAGACAACAAAAGCTCACTGCAGGAGCTTTAAACTAAACTTCTGACATTCTTTAACTGATCTGATTCTTTCAAGCTCCAAATCATCACGAGAGAATTTCTGTATTTACTAACTGCTATTAACCAGCAGGACAGTAAGCAATGTAATTTTCTCAAGTTCAGTGTTGTTTCTTGATATAATATAATATAATATAATATAATATAATATAATATAATATAAT
>BSAI01000108.1:39014692-39222128 GCA_036245035.1 Adrianichthys oophorus
ATATAATATAATATAATATAATATAATATAATATAATATAATATAATATAATATAATATAAAATAATATAATATAATATAATATAATATAATATAATATAATATAATATAATATTTCCACATTATCCTGTCTTTAAAGCAATGCAAATCTTTTGTGTTTGTGTGTGTGTGTGTGTGTGTGTGTGTGTGTGTGTGTGTTCCCTGGAGACTCGTCTTAGATGAATGTTTATTGGATGCATCAAACGTCAATCAACACTTATTGGGCGGGACTTGGAAAGGTCAGCCAATCAGATCAATATTTTTTCTATGCTAAACCCCTGAGCAGGGAAAACATGGCGTTACGGGAGCTATCGTCGCTAGAGAAATATTTGGGCCTGAAGAAGCCCAATAAATACAGCACTCAGGGAGATAAAAAGGTAACGTGGCAAACGGTTGCTTTACTATAATTTACAGGTTGAAAGTGGTGGTTTTACCGAATCGAAGTTTTGGAGCATCTGCCAGCGGTAAACGGTTGCTAGCATTGAGATGCTAACGAGCATGTGGATTTTAACACAACGGGCTGCTCTGTTATGACTTAAACTTCGTGTTCGCTTTTTGGTCGAAACTGAGTAATTGACGCAGTCACTGTTCTCATGAAATTGACTCCCACCCACCGCATTTCTTTTAGTGTTTAGTTAACAAAGCTGCGTGCTGTATGGGAATGATTACATGGAGACAGAGCAGGGGCGGAGCTATATGTAGATTTAAATTGTAGGTGTGTCTGCTTGACAAATTTTAAGTAAGTAAATAAAAAATTGTACGCGTTACCTTGATTGAGTTTTTTTTTTTTTAATTTGATACACTTGCAAGAAATCAAATAAGTTACAGTCAGCATAAGATCACAACATCTATAAAAATCAAAGCATAGGTGGTCATTTTAAAGTCAACTACATCAAGTAGGTTTTTGAATTATTTCCGACCTTTCTCTTTGTGGTCCATCTCTCCATGTAGGTACCAGTGCTGCAGAATAACCAGAGCCCTCCTCTGGTGGGGTTGATAACCATCGCCTGTCACCTGGTGAAAGAGGCCAAGCGCTCTGATCTGCTGGGTGAATCCGCTGAGAGCAGAGCCGTGGTGCAGCAGTGGCTGGAGTACAGGGTCACCAGACTGGATGGCTGCACAAAAGAAGATAGCAAGACCATACTGAAGGTAGAAGAGTTGATACTTAATTGATACCTATTACTTTTTTTTATGTTGTGATTTGTAGATCTATATGTCTTAATATTAGCAAAGGTGAGCCTGATGATCACAGTAAAATTAAGAAAAATTGTTGGACGTCATCCTAGTATTCACGGAGTGAGAGGAAATCCTATCAATGTAAAATGTTAAACTAAATTTAGTAGGATTTTAGAGTAACCAGCTCCATCGTGAGAAGTACATCTCAGTTTCTCTTGTATTCCCATCATCTGTTGGCCACTTTGATCAATAAATGTGTGTCTGGTGTAGTTGTCTTGAGGCACAAAAGACAGGAATACAGATTGATGTTTGGCCCTTCAGTGACATGGCCCCACGCTACACAGAAAAGCATTTTAACGTGCTTGACGCCAGTCAGCGTGAAAGGGATCGTCAGCCACTGGCCGACTGGACACTTGGCGCCTCTTGGCACCATCCTGTCAGCATGAAGTGCCTGTGTGTTTGTGCGTCCTTCTCAGCATGACATGCTGTTGTGGCATGGCTGAGGAGTCGCACTGTGTTGCAGCATGTTATCTGGACAGGCCTTTTAAACATTTTAATGGTGCCGCTTACAGAAAGAAGTCGCCCTGAGCAGCTCAGCTCTGGTACCCGGTGGCCCCCTGTCCTGTCCTGCTGCTTTAGCTGCCTCCTTAACGCTCCTCAAGTCACCCGTCATTTCCTATTAAATTACCCAGAGATGAAATGTGTCAACAATGGGGTTTTTAAAACCTTCCAAAGGCAGGATTCAAACAAGGAATTCATCCATTGTCAAGTTGACACTTGTTTCTAAAGTAAAAACTCACTTTTCTGTTATTATACTAAAGCTATTTGGACATGATATGGTACTTCACTTTAAAACACAAAGATTACTCGATTTGAATTAGGGCTTGGCTATATGACAAAAAAAACAAAATCTTAGATTTTCCATACCACATTTGATTTCAAACTTTAATGGATTTTTTTGTCCACTCCAGTTACTGTCTTTAACAAATATAATAACAAACGGCTGAATATATTTAACAAAAAGCTTTTTTTTTTTTTAACATTTGGAAGTTGGTCTGAACACAAAGTGCAACTAAAACAAACTACTAGCAGTAAAAAAGTTTTCAAAACAACACCTCAGGTGTTTTGTGAGCTACCACTTGCTTAAGAATCTCATATAGAGATATACTTCTCACACTGTGAGTACTGTACCTCTTTTTTAGGGGTTGAAACAAATTTGTCGTACTCACACTTTTGGTAACAGCAAGTTACCAAACAGCAAGTTTCATACACAGTGGATTCATGTCTGGTATTATATTTAGAAAATGCAGTTTTTTATAGACGTCTTTTTCATTCAATTTGTTGTATTTATCCGTCACGTCTCAAAGTCCGTTCTCTGTCTGACAATGGTCGCATACTGGCAACATGCTGAATACGTTGGCATAGCATTATAGTGTCTTTGCATCAGGGTCAGAGTGTAGTCGGTATCTAATGACACCACTATCTCCAAACCAACACTATTTATGAAACTTTCTGTTGCTGCTGTGAGAGTCCAGCAGGTTTACCCTCCATTTTTGTCTGAATCCTTTTAAAAATCACCACATGGTCCCGGTGCTTCATCAGCCTAAACTAATCGCTAAACGAACATTAATTAACAGAATTGGCAGTGGGCAGAAAAACAGGCTTGCAATTGACGACTCCCGAGTGTTAATTTTGGACTTTACATAAAACCTAACCAGTTCCTAATAACTAAAAAAAAAAAAAAAAAATGTTCCTGTTTTGGGAACAAGCTCCTCTTTTGCTACCTGCCATTTTCATGTCTGCAGGAGATGAGTGGGCTGACCTTACACGAAACAGTGGAGGCCCAAGAGAGAAGGGGCCGGGGAATAAAAATCCAGATTTTCCAAAAAAATATCTTCCTGAATGGCAAATTTAAACTAATCAATAGAATTGAATTACCGCCCAGCCCTAGTTTGAACTTCTGTTGACAGAATTTAACAAGTATGATTGCTTTATTTTTATGTATACTGCAATGTTACTAAATTGATATTGTTTTTACTCAACAAACAGCATTGTCTCCTTTTGAGTAGTAAAATTGAGGATGAAAGGTTTCATTTTGGATGATCGAAGCATCAAAATCCTTATCATACAGAGAAAAGAGATTTAATTCAGTGCATTTGTTTTCTTACCTCAATTTAATGTCTTCCACAACATTTTATCAAATCAAACTCATACTTAATCACTGTTCAAATGGATTAAAACAGAAGTGGGGATGCATCGAATTTTAATATCATATAAATAAATGTATTCCTAAATTTCAGCTAAAAGCCAGATAGAAATTGTAAGTCCTGAACCGTACTGATTTAAACAGACAATTTAGTTCACCTGAAACTTATTAGAATTTCTATTTTACAATTTTATCTTAAAGTTCTGCTTCATAGTTTTCCATCATCTCCAGTGAATGTAGTAGCTAACACACTCACACACTTAAGGTGGATGCAGGTAGGCTAGAACCCAGATTTGAGCTCCATATGTTGTAAATGTGCATTGGGGGGTTGAAGAGCTTTCTGTCCTCTGATGCACGACTGGGCTTCAGCTTTATGGCTGTAGGCTAAAAAAAAAAAAGGATCGGATTCTTGGAGGGGAGGAAGTCTGCAGTCTTCATGCCTTGTTTAGCATCACCCATTCTTGCCGCACAATAACTCAATTTGCCCCCAAGATGCTTAAGTGTGTGAACATGGAGTTTTCCCCTTGCAAAGCGTACAAGCGCTAAAGATGGTCCATTCCTCTGGGACCAGCACTTCTGTGCACGACTTTGTGCAGACAGACGTTGACTGAGAGACACAAAACGCTGCCTGAGTTTGTAATGGCTTCATTGGGTTCGCAGGCGACAGTTATAGTAATTTCCTAGCAGAGTAAACAAATGTTGTGTTTGGTATGACATCTCTGTTAAAGCTGCAGTCATGGGAAGAGATGGTATAACCCCTCAGGATACATATTATTCCTTTTCACATCACATACGCTAAACGTAAGTTAAAAAAAAAAAAAAAAAGCTAAAAGCATGGGCTGATTTTATTTAGATTCACAGATATAAAGATTAATTAACCTGCTGTTTTATGACATGTCATTCAAGCACCAATTAACCTTTATGAACCTAAATATGTGTTATTTTAAATAGAAGACATTTTGTAATATCTAATTTCATTCTCTCAAACAGAACAGTTTCTTTGCATTTCTTGAGTTTTTCCTATGAAGAAATCTTCTCATTGAAAAGTGTAAAAAAAGTCATGAAATGTTTTCTCTTTTAGGAACTCAACGTCCACTTACAGGACAATGTCTACCTTGCAGGGAATCACTTCACCTTAGCCGATACCCTTATGTACTATGGAATACATCCACTCATAGTAAGTAAACATCCTCCTGTGTTATGTATTTATTAAGACCCACTCCAATCAAAATTGTGTTTTTAACATGTTCTTGTAGCCTTTTTCTCATGATGGTGGACATGTTTAAAGAAAACTAAGAGTAAAGCTGCGTTTCTGTGGATTTCTTTATTCAAATTGCTGTGAAAACAACCCAATTTTTTTCAAATTCTTATTTTGTCTAAAAAAACGACATGGTCGTAATTAAAAGACCACTGGGTCACGTTTTTTTTTCAATAGATCAAAAGATGATCGGAGTGAGATTTTAGTGAAATAAAAAGCAGCAGCAGCTGTGGGGAAGAGGTAAAGCTCACTTCCTACTTCCATGTGTAAACAAACACACTCTGAAAATAAGAGGATTAAAAAGGATTGATTTAAGATTAAATCATATGTCATTTTCATCTAATCCGTTGATTCCAAGTCCATTCTTTGTATTTTTTGCACTGTTTCAATGTTATTTTTCATAGAGCACTCACAGCATCTGGTTTTTGTAGTTTTATTTTGTTCTGTCTTAAATAATTCTTTTGAAGTTTTTAATAATCAGAAATAAAACTTATTGAAGAGAGTTTCCCAATGTTCTTAGATGAGCGTATTCACAGATATTGCTTGTTTAGGTATTTATCTTTCAGTGGTGTGTTTTAATGTCGGTCAGTCAGACTCAGGCATCCATCTGTCTCTTCTGCTATTAGCTCTCACTTTAGTCAAACCACAACTTTAATTACTAATTTGTCATAGAAGATAGCACACAATGTGACCAGTCATTTGGCCAAAGGGCTTTGAGATCAAGCTGGCAATGAACACACGGATTCTAAACGCATTCTCAGTTCTCTTCAAACAGACAGTGATGTGGCATGAAGTGATGTCTTAAGCCTCAGACCAGGAACAAGTAAGTTTGTTACGCCTTACAGGATAAAAGAAAAGAGACTTCAGAAATGGGGAAGGCGGAATGAGACTGAGGGAGGGAGCGATCACATGTTGAGAGGTGTCAGTGTTTGTGGCAGAGATGGAAGTCTGCCCCCCGCCACCAGGCAGAAGAGCGTCACTTTGATTTGCGATCAGTGTGGTTTTTAACCTCAGGGACGACGGGTCAGCCAGTCCGACCTTTGACCGCAGTTTGTGCTGATGTTCAATTCATGGAAACAACTTTACACAGACATTAAACCTGACTGATGCTAGAATGCTCTCAGGCTGCTTTCTCTTCCATGCAGTAAACTTTTGTTCATCGCTTAATTAGACAAAAATAAACAACATATTTAGTAACTTCAAGACATTTTTTGTCGATTGTCACTGTAAGGAGAGTCTTTAACTACTTTAAAACTTTGCCAACACACTGTTAGGGCCACTCACCTTTTTTTCTTTTTTATTAATATATACTCTTTTAAGATTGCATTGCATTTTCAAATGACTTATCCGTGTTGTCCTGTACTCAGGTAGACTTGACCGTCCAGGAGAAGGAGCAGTATCTGAACTTAGCTCGCTGGTTCGACCACATTCAGCATATCCCCAGCCTGCGACACCACCTCCCTCCAGTAGTTGTGCTCAGGAACAGAATCTACACCAGCAGACACCATTGAGACTCAACCGAGCCTCTTTCCTCCAAACCTCCTCAGATTTGGATTTGTTTCGAGCCTTCTGTCTTTGGGTCCGACCCGGGCCACCAATCTTCTTCAATCCAAGAGCACATTGGTTATGTTTTTTCCGTCATCTGTAATTCTGTTTACCTGTTTTTGCTGCGTTATGATTGTCAGAAAAAATGTCAGTCATTTTAGATCTTTAATTTCAAGTAGATGTTTGCTTTTATCAGAATGTCTGGACAGTGTAACTAACTTTGACAAAACTGTAGAATATTTTATTCCTCCTGTGGTCAAAGAGTGATGGAAAGTCCCATAGTTTATTGGTATTTGATGGTAAATTTTGTTAGCTCTTTTCAAAGGGAAAGCTCTTTCACGCTGTGGTGTAGCGCTGCTAACTTGGTTAAAAGGTGTTCTTATTTATGAATAGGATCTTCTGTTTAATCTGAGCCGTGCATTTTTTTTATAACGATTACAAGTTGATATAAGTTAAAAAAAAAAAAAGGCTGTGCGTACCTAACCCATAAATCAGTGTGTCTGTACAGTTTTATCCCATTAGGTACTTTTGAAGTTTTCATTTGCATCTCAGCCATTTGACTGGACAGTGTAGTCTGTCTGCGCGCCTGTATTTCTGCTAATTCTCAATTACATCCCCACTCTCCGTTCCACTTCCTCGCCACCAGTTGTGTGGGCAGCATTGAGCCGTTGAACGTCAGCCCCAGAGTCAGAGATCAGAGTGAGCCTCCAATCAGTCCCAGTACCACCACTGTTGATGCTGCAGGCCAGAAAGGGGGCAGTGGGCTCACCAGCTGCCACACAGATCCAGCCAGCCAAGGCCAGAACTCAGGCCCCTGGGCGACAGTCAGCCACTGTGTGTCATTTCAACCCTCCTGCTCCCACAGGGCTGCGGCGGAGAGAAGGACGAGGAGAGGCAGCGAGTGAGCGAGGGAGGAATGAAGGGATGGAGCCCACAAAGGAAAACAGCACCCAGAGGCCGAGAGATCTTTTAGTGACATGAACAGTCATCCGGGTCTCTGCAGGCTGGCTGGATGTTGGCCATTAGCATAATTAACAGGTCAAATCGTGGCAGCACCAGCAGAACCTCTGTGTTCGTGAAGGTAATGAGGAACAGACAATACTAGGTACAGTTTAAGGTTTACCTTTTGTCTTCTGCACACTGAGTCTGCTCCTACGCCTCAATATTTCAGTTGAAATACCTGCATTTTAGCTGTTTTTCTTTGCTACATTACAAGTCTGAGCTCCTCAGTGTCTTCAGGATACAAACATGATGTTCATCCTGTGCCAATAAATCAAAAAGATACAGAGCTTATGACCCCTGACTTGTCCTCTGATTATTCTTTGTGTACTTTTGGTATTCTCCAAGAATTTGTTTGTGCACAAGCCAGACAGAAGACAGAACTATTGTTCAACCGACTTCTCTCAGACAGCGTGCTATGTGTTTGTGGCAAGTGCTACAAAGTAGATGTGAAGGATATAAACAGCTTGCAGTCATTTGAGAAAACCTTGTGACTACATGGGGTAGTTTGGGCTGTGGCCTGTCGTTAAAGAAGGCCTTGTCTTTGTGGTTATGTTAACATTCAACTCAAATTTTGTATCTAGAGCTCAATATCTGAGCTGCATTCTGAGTTGAAGATGGTTATTTTGCTTGCAAAAATGTCTTGGAGAAGGTTAGATTGATTTCTTTGCAAAAATGTTTCATTTTCTAACCAAGGGTAAAGATAACACTCCAAAGACCCGCTTTATATGAAAACATGCAAAACGAATGCATACTTTGTATTAGTATGAAAGAAAAGGTGGAAACATTGCCTTGTGAATAATTTAATAGGCCAAAGAATTGGGGGGTTTTTTTGTGACTGAAGCCCTAACAACTGCTGCAACTACAAGAAGAGCCATAAGAACCAGAGTTGGAAAAGAACTCAGAGCTCCTGTAGAAAATTCACACAGCCACTGAGAGAAAATGAGCAAAGGGCTCTGCAAGATTGGTGCCAGGTGGTTTCTTCCAGAGCAGCAACAGACTTTAACATCTATTATAGAATCAGCATGGTATGTTTTTACTAATCTGGTCTTTATTAGGTTGTATTAAAACTATTTTTAAAAGATTTAAATGTAATATTTATAATGGAGGTTTAAAGATTCGATTCATATCATAATTTGTGGTTGACAATACGATTCCTGGTCAATATTGGTTCATTTTGGACGATCTGATTCAAAATTCATCTTTAGCCAAAAATGAAACCAGTGTAACTCAGAGATAAATACCTTCAAATATGTTCCTAACTTTAAGATAAAATACATCAAGTTCACCTCCTCTCCCTTCTTCAGAGGATTTACATTTCACCAAACCAGGTTTCCCTTTTGAATCAACTAAGACCTCCCTTTTAAGGTGGCCCAGAGTTTGGCTTTTAGATGCACACGAGTTCAAATTTTTCCAGCCTAAAGAAATGAACCATTCAAGGGATCTGGCAGAAGGAGTTTATGCCAAAGAGCAAAAAGCCGCTTTTGAAAGGAATCAGACTCTCAGCTTTACACGGATCATTAATCCTGAAATTCATCTGGGACAAGAAGTGAAATTCCACAAAGAAATAATCAAAGCAGTGGAGTCAGTTTCAAAAAATGCTGCAGGAGTCAAACCCCTGTCGTTTGGGCTTTACCTCCTCATCGTCTCTCAACACTTTTGTCAAGTTTACTAACCATTTTAGATGGACAGCCCCCACGCCACCTACACAGCAATGGGCGCCACAACCTTTCATTAATTCTTATTAACAGCATCAGGCTGAGGGAAAGGTATCAGCCGTGACATCTGCTGAGAACAGGGCTCGCCAGCTCTCGCTGAGTGATTCAGTGGAGCAATCAACACTGTGTGGTGGTAAGGAGCAGTAGCGTGTCATAAGTTCTTTTGACAGGACTTATCGACCAAGCTTTATCATGCTCTTACTCGTTGTGACAGTTGTACCATGCGCCTATAAAGATGGCATCTGATTGTCTATTCCAATTATGTGAGTGTGTGAGCAGGAATACGCCTATGAAGGGCACAAAGGGACAGGAAGGGGGGCATGTGCTTCACACAATATGCCCTTCATAAACTTATTTCTGTAGACGTGAAGATGTGTCTTCACTGGAACTCTGTAGGGCTGAGGATGTGTATGCTGTGCACTCCATTTGTCTGCACTATAACCAAAGCCAATCGTCCATTTTTTCTCTACTTTTTACATAAATAATCTCAGATTTTTTAAAGCTGCTCTCACCCTTTGTCTGCTATCTTTTCTGGTTCCGCAGCCTGACAAACTTACAAGATGTATTGTAAACAAAGCGTCATTTATTGAGAGACTGCACTGGATAGAGGGTCACAGAGGAAATATGTAAACAAGGAATCACTCTGACCACGCTGAGTTTGAAAAGTTGTCAGTAAAGTGTTTCCAAAGGCCTTGCACACAGGACATGTGGACGTAAACAACGCCTTCCCAATCCACTGATACCAAGGAGCCTCTCTGCTGACCTTATGGCAAAGAAATGCTCATGTTTGGAGCATATGATGAGCGCCGTTATTGGTAATGTATACAGTACAAGTTGACTTACATGCTAAAATTTAGAGTTTAGGTGACAGAGATGCGGCACATGTTTAATCAAGATTTGACACCAGGCAATCACAACAAAACAGAGACTCAAAAATGAACAAAGAACACCTGGTGATGGGTCGGGATGGAGGTAAAGGCTAACATAGTGCAGGTGTAGCTGCAGTCTGGTGTGATATATAGACAAGAAATATATATATATGTGATGAATCATTGACTGCATATGAGAACTGGACAGAGTGAGAGTGACATCACCCATAGAACTCACTTCCTGTTCCAACGAAATAAAGTCAATTTCATCGCCATTATTTCACAATACAGACATCGCCATATTGGAACCAACAGCATATCAGGAAGCAGTGATTGGTTGATATCAGTCGAAGTCAATGTTTCCATGGCAACCAGAATCAGGCCAATAAGGAGTGAGCTTGCTGGAAATCCACACCCCTACCACTTGAAAGCAGACTCGGGATAATCTGTCAGTCAAATGTTTGGATCGTTCAACGTGAGACCACATACTTTTACTGAGTCATCTGATTGGTCAGTGTATACATTGAATAACTTGCAATAAGGAAAAAAATATTTTTCAAAGTTTGGATACGCAACAACATGATGAAAAAAAGTTTCATAGAAAGAATGGTTTTTCTTACAAATAGAATGACTGAGTAATAACTGTCTATTTCTCAACAGAAGTCTAGGGGATTTTGGCTTCTTGGAACCAGCAGGTACTTCCTGTTTGGCTCTTTTAGCTGGGGTGCTTAACGAAGCTTGTCGTGATGATTTCTTAACCTTTGTCACAAGTGATACTAATATTGACTCAAAATTGGGGGGAGGGCTGTCCCTGGATATAGTTTTGAGTTGCTAATCACGTCAGCATTTTTCTAATTTTCTAACACTGCAAAAGTTATAGAAAAAAGAGGTTTTATTGTGCTATTTTTATTTATTTTTTTCTAAGTCTGTGCCTCACCTGGTGCTGCTTGAAGATCTCAGGTGTATAGAGTTAAGTTTTTTTAAGACGCATTCATTCAAGCCCCCCTTAATCATGAAAAATTATATGGAGTCACCAAACTACATATGTGTGACCCGGGGCAAGGAGATTGCACAATACTGCACCTTAAAACCTCTGTCTTTGTGGCACACACACACAGATGATGGTTGTTGAATTAGCCGCCTCGATCACTCCTCACCCCCTCTGTTGATTTACCTCAGCTGCCGCCCTTTTTCTTTTTTTCTTTTTCTGTCAAAATGTGTGTGTGGTCATGCATCCATTCACGGGGTTATGCTTTTTGGCCCCAGGGGCCCCAGGGGGTGGAAGGTAAATTAAGGTTGGAAAAAAAGTGACCAGCTGAGCTGAATGACTTGTAGAAAATTGGCTTTTAGTGAGATTTTTAAACCAAAAGTTGTGACAGTTTGAAAGCCATTTCTTCCCAAAGATTGTCCCCTATGACTTGCCGTCACGTTGTGTGGCTCTGTCACAATCCCCATCTCTTTATTCAAATGTTTCGCAAACTAGCCCCATATTCACTCCTCCCCCACTTCCTGCTCCATCCAACCCACAGGTCATGCCACTTAACTTCAGCCAGCCCCCCTGCTGTAATAGGTTCTGATGGGAAGGCTCCAGGGAAGTTGACTTATCACTGAGAAGTGATACTAAAAGTAATTGCAGCTGAAACCCTGTGACAGGGTAGTGTGCTTCGGAAAAGAAATGGGGGGGAATAGTGAGTGCTGCGCAGGCAGGATGGCATTTAAAAACACCACAGAGGATAGCAGGGGGGTGGTGGGGTAGGAAACCGTTCCCCTCGGCCCTTTCCTGTAATTTGACCTCCATAGAAAAACGTTCACAGACTCCTGATTTGCATATTTCACTCATCTGCATACGTCACCATCCTTTTTTATTACCACAGTTAGCTGTTAACTGGACACGACAAATTTATTTAAACCTGGAGTTCATGTTTAGCGCTCGCTCTTTCATCGTGTTTCCTCAGAAAAAAACCCTGCATAAAAAACAAACACAATTTCACATCATTAACATTAAATATGACTAGTTAACTTCATTAACACATCCAGGCTGTCAAGTTTATGTCTACATACTATAGTTGAAGACCCACTCTAATGTAAACAGTCTTTTTAACATGGTTCTCTGGCTTTTCTCTCATGATAAAGGAAATATATAAAGAAAAATGAGCTCCAAAGGGCATTTCCAAATATTTCTTTATGTAAGTCGTGATGTGAAAACTACAATCTGCAGGTCACAAGCACCCTGCTCTGATCCATTCTGATGCATCTTGCAGACAAATAGATCCATGTACGTCTGTGTTTTCCTCGTCTATACTGTCAAGACAATACAGCTGGATGGCTTCAATATTGCTCGCCATTTTTGTTCCAATTGGAAAGGTTTTATAGTAGATCAAAAGATGATGAAAAGAGAAATACCTTAAAAGAAGACTTTGACTAAGATGATATGATATTTTTAGGGATAGTCTATTTGCATGTAACAGTAACAGTAATTAAAATATAAAATCATTTTTTATTGCACACAGTGATCTAAGCTTTGGTTAAATCTATGAATTCAAACCACGACTGCATTCAAATGCCAGAACCTGACACTGAATGAACACAAAACGTGAGCATAATTGGATAAACTGGTGTGTAGATATCTTGTGATACACAATCAGAAGTTTGGGATTAACAGGAAATCCAGAATGTGTGGGTGTGAGTTTGTGTTATATTTGTACAAAACCAGTTCAAAGTAATTCCAGAGGATAAATGAACTTAATTTGCTTTGAATTTGCTCTCTAATTTGCAATAAGCTACAACTTCATGAGATTGTCTGACCTGGATGCTAACGATTGATTATGCCAGGTAAAAAGTCCCTTTTACAATCAGGCTTAAGGATGGAATCACTTTTTAGCAAGTGTTTCTTCTCTGAAACAGATTCATGTAGTGGGACTTTAAGTGTAACAATGGATTTAAATTTACTTAATGGTAAAAAAAGGTATGGTCAAAAAATACAACTGCCGCCATGTGATAGGGAGACAGAATTTTCAAGATTTCCTGCTGTTGCCCGATTTTTTTGAAAATCATTGTCGTGATCATGAATGTTGATGGTGGCAGCCAGGTGTATGTCAGGCATGCAGAACGGCCAGCTTTTTATATACCTCCACGGCCACCGTGCAATGCGTAAAAATGCAACAGCCGCCTCCCGATTACAAATGCCCCAGTGCCGCTACCTGCCGGATTTCCTGGAAAACTTGCAATTAGGTCGCTACCTGGTGGCATTTTGGATATGTAAGCATAGTGCTAAAGGGTGTCATGCAAAATCTTTTTGAGATTTTAAGTGTACGATAATTCCTTGTAAAAGTAAAACCCTCTGAGTATTCTGAGGCTCTCAGCGACCTTCTTTTCTTACCTGTTTATAATGTTCTTACCTCAACTCAATTCTTTAATAACTTTGCTGGCAGATGTGTGACCCCAGTGACTTGTCTTTCAATCACACATGAAAGACAGACAGCCAGATGGCCAAACGACAGCCTGATGAAAAGTCAGCAGGAAAAATGTAGTGTTCTAAGCAAATGCAAATTGCTGGAATCCATCTTAAACATTGTTTAGACTTAACTAATTAACACTGTGATGTGAATGCAAGGCTGGAGGCAGGTTTCTTCCATTAACTGGTAAATGAAGCTAAATGGTGAGCTGAAGTTGAAAATAAACTGTAAAACAAGCTACCTTCATACCTCTCGATGTCAAGACATTGGTGGTTTGAGTTCAGTATCAGAGGAAATGACATCACAGCTGGAACGTTACTGACTAATGAAATGATGAAATGATGAATTGATTTGGAGACTTCTCATTTCACTTCCAATCTGCACCAAATACTAAAAGGGAAACTTTTTTAAACTCAAACTTTTTGCACAGATTTGGTATGATTTTAAAATCAAATTTCTATTTTTGCCTAATCAAAAAGCTTTTTCCTTATCCATTTTAGATAAAGAATGGTTTTACTGTGTGGATTTGGGAATGAAGAATGCTGATCTGACATAATCTATATTTTTTGCAAACTATAAATCAAATTTTAGATTCACGTTCAGCTCATTTTTTAAGTTGTCATTCTTCCAATTTAGTGCCAAGTTTTTGGTTTTTTTAGAACTCGTTTTCAGACAGATTTCTTGCTGAAATAAAAGCTGCATATTTTCAACATATTTGAGAATATTTTTTACATTTTATATTTAAAATGTATTTTTATTTTCAATCATGATTCAAACAATTCTTATAAACAACTGGAAAGCATCACAGCTTTGGTTGTGCATACCATGACATTAAAGAAAATTCTGATTCCTGTTATTTCACCAATGTTTTTAATAAGATAAAGGAAATCTCAAATCTTGTTAGCAGCTCAAAGCCTTGCTGGTTGGACTGCAATCACTCACTACATTCAGTTCTAAAACTGGGTTTTAATAAGAAAAATTCCACGTGCTCATATCAGTAATTCATGAAAGATCTCTGTCCACACGACCCTCCAAAAGTCCTCTGCTGCACAGCCAGACTCCAAAGTTTATTTCTCCTCATTTGTAGATTGGCACAGAGCAGTAATAACATCCATAACCACATAAATGATGAAAGAATATTTGATTAAAACCTTAGGAAGTACCTGCAGGAACAATATGAAACACATCGTCTAAGAGATTAAGAATATTTTTTTAAGTGGCATGGGCTCCTGAAAACCCTAAAGGTGATGACACGTCATGATGTCACCTGACGTGTGCCGCATGACATCCATGAGTGAATTCTCATCCAAGCTACAAAAGCAGCCGAGCTCAATGAGTTTTCCATCAGAAGAAAAATGCGACAAGAACAAGTCAGAAACATCAAAAACTCAATTTTCTTTGCAGAGGCTCTTTAAAAGTATCTCTTCCAAACAAACCAACAAGGTCAGTAAAGCAGCAACTCTACAAACAAACAAGACAAAAGACAGCGGAACATAGAAAAACAATGTTGGTTTGACGCCGGTCAGCAGTGAGAAAGCAGGCCAAAGGTTTAAACTTGACATCTGTGAAGTGTTCATTTGGAAAAAAATCAATTCACTGCAAGCGAGTTGGCTTCAAAAAGAAAGCTTTTCACACAGCGTGCTGATAGACTCCATTGGTGTGTGTTACCCTGAACCGAACATGACATGTTTACAGAATTGTTCTAACAGGAGCTTACTTTCTTAATATTTGGCCATATCTATACTAACCTGTAATGTGCAACTGTTGCAGCACCTTTTGTTTCCAACAGCTCAGAAAATCAGAAAGAAGCAACATTTAGACGAGCAAATCAAAACGCCATTTTCAGATACTAAATCGTTGTCTTTGAATGTGCATTTTATATCAAATTTGTTTTGTTGTCATTTATTGTCTCTAATAACTGGTATTTTTCTTTGTTTTTTAAATAAATACTTGAAATAATTCATTGTCAAGATTAACACAAGCCTCTTTGGGGATTGAGTATTGATTGATGGCTTCTTGACAAATCCACAGCTCTGGAACAGCTGCATGGAATGTGTTCCAACAACGATCAAGCTTGATTGTTCCACCTGTTTCTCCAGTTATGGAAAAACCAGGGTTAGGTGACTTCATAATTGTCCAAAATTGCAAATCAAAAAATAAGGAGAAGCGCTGAAAATCTGTCTCAAAAATCGGCCCCATTTCAAGGATGGAACGCCCATGCCAGTCATCTAGATACATAGTCAGTCTTTTTCAGAACTCCGGTCAACTTTTTAGCAGTTATATGGCTCTGAGACACTGCAGCGAAACAGTGCCAGCAATTTCAAATTCGATTTACTAAGTGAGGATGTTTGTTCTGCATAACATTATTCAGTGTTACACGAGGTGAGGAAAGGAACCGTCCATCAGCACAATTGTAAAAATGTGTTCTGATTATGAACCAGACACACACAACTGACACTGTATGTGTGAGTGAGTATACATTAGAAAGGTGGCTTCACTCTTGACTGCATATGTACTGGACTTAGGGCATGAAGCTGCAATCTGTCAGGGACGTTCTTCCACGGATGCACAAACACACACACAAATACACTTACAACAGCCCAGACTGAAATTGAGCAAACACAAAAATCCAAAAAACAACAACAGCTAAAAGGTTTTGTTTCTGTTCGTAGCTTTTGTTTGCAATGCGTGAAATGCAACAAAACTTTAAATAATAATGACGCCATCTTTTTTTTTGGTGTTCATAATAAAAATGCATTCCTCTTTTGAGTGTCAATTTATCGTGTTAATCCCAATTAATTAATTGCAGACAAATTAGCAGGTTATTTTTTTATCACATTAATCAAATTTTTAATCTATATCTAATCTATATCATGTCGGACAGTAACTTCTGCAAAGTTTATTTATTTCTGATGATGGACAACTCGAATGGACACTACCTCGCTTATACCATGGTCATTTATGAAATAAATAAATATTAAATCAATTATTAATACTTTTTTTTGTTCTTCCTTTGTTTGAATTCTTTTTCATAAAAAGCAAAGTATTTGATATGCGTTGTCATGGTAACAGCTACAGAGCCTGCATGGACCTTGCTCTGCATCAGCGGAGAAAAGAGGTATTCATGCAGAAGAAAGCCTCATTTCAAAGGGAAAGTTCACCTCTTACCGCTTGCTTTTGACCAGATGATGAAGCAAAAGTTTGCTTGAAAGAAACCAAGTCCAAATTTTTCATTTCCTCTGGTGTCACCTCCATTGGGTCTCATTTTCTCCTTCTTAGATTCTCTCCTCTATTTCTCCTCTGCTGCATGTCAGTCTTCAAAATGATCAAATTCACCAAACAGGTTAAAAGAAACTATAAATTCACTCATCTTTTCTACTGTCTTGCTGTTGTGATAAAGTTTGTTATAAGGTGTATCAACATATGTATCCAGTATTAAATCAAATCAAATCAAACTTTATTTTTTTAAAAATGCACTTCTCATACTTGCCAAACTCGAAGCGCTTTACAATTAAAAGCAAAAACAGACAATAAATTAATAAACCAATAAAAAGAGATAAACTCAATCCACCCTTTATCCACCCCCTCCCCTCTATTAACACACACAAGCAATAACCCCACAAACAAAGAATAATAATAAAAATGAATCCTAAAAGAAACTCAAGGCTTGGCTCTTCTGTGAGCAAACAGTGTGTTGGGAATGTCTTCATACCAGGAGAAGCTCGGCCACAGGAACATCACCAGAGTGCCCATCCAGACTGGGACAGCAATGGGGTCCACTCCACAGCTGTGAGGCTGCAAGGTCAGACCCCAAATGGTCCCACAAAGGGCAACAACCGTGGCAACGACCCCAGACAGAACCGGCAACCCCTGGCACAAAGGATCCTCAAGGGGAAACACTGGGTCATTAAACCTTAAAAGAAAGATACTAAAATGTAATACATAATATGTATGTGAAAACATAAATGAAAAATAACATTAAATACACCAAATAAAATTATATAGATGTTTTTCTGTGTTAAATTAGAGCACTCTGGACATGATGCTTTTTTTAATTGTTGGAGATTGAAAAGAATTCACCTCGGTGTTGTAAAAGTAAAGGTCAAAAGTCTTTTACAATTACAATTACTACACAAGCCAATTTTTTTAGTTCTATTTGGATCTTTTTCTGCTCCACAATGTCACAAATGTAAATGGGAATATCTCAAAATGAGGCTTTTCACAGCAATTATTAGGTTAACTTAAAAATATACTATTAATTACGCGTCACAATTAATTATTCATTCATTCATTTTCCAATCCGCTTTATCCCTTTCGGGGTCACGGGGTTGCCGGAGCCTAACCCGGCTACTCATGGGCGAAGGCAGGGTACACCCCTGGACTGGTCGCCAGTCTGTCGCAGGGGCCACAATCACACACCCATGCACACTCACATTCACACCTAGGGACAATTTAGAGTAACCAATTAACCCATGAAGCATGTTTTTGGACGGTGGGAGGAAGCCGGAGTACCCGGAGAAAACCCACGCATGCACGGGGAGAACATGCAAACTCCACACAGAAAGGTCCCCCAGCCAGGACTTGAACCGGGAACCTTCTTGCTGTGAGGCAGGAGCGCTAACCACTGCGCCACTGTGCAGCCCCAATTAATTATTCTCTCAAATAAATTAACTAAATGACAGCACTAAGTCAAAATCCTTGGAAACATATTTTGCTGGATATAACAAGTGCTGAAACCCCAACATGCAGACATAGTTGATCATCAGGAATTGGCAACAGGCAGATCATATTTTGCCTCATAAAAAGTGTTAATATGAAAACAGTAAAGCTAAAAGAAACAAATTCAAGGGAGGCACTAATAACTCTCAAACACTTTGACAAAACTCAGTTAAAACGAATCTGCTGCAGGGTAAACAGAATTTTGAAGTTGTGAGTGTTTAACAGTGACAGGCATGAATAAAGCAGAAAACAAACATTGATAAAAGGTTAAAGGCAAACTCTTCGCCACAGTGAAGGAGGCGTTGAGGGCCACTTCTGTTTTCTCTGGCTATATGCCCCATGAAATGAATTACAGCTGCACTGTACAGGACAATAGCCGGTGGGCCTCATCAACAAGTGAAGGGCTTGGGGGGGGCGGCTTTGAGTCACCCCTCAAAACCAAGCATCAGCTTAAAAATAGGATGAACTAGAAGTGGCTGCTTCAATAAACTGATCAGCCAAAGAGATAAACAGGAATTAGGTTGGATGCTATATAGAGGAGGAATCTCCCTGTAAACAGCTTCAGCATAAAGTGACCCAGAGGGACAGCTGCTGATTTGTGTGCTTTTCCCACTGTGTTTCAGCTCAGTGTTGATAACATTTGATCTCAAGAGAAGACCTAAAAACACTCCTTGTTCAGGCTAAATTTAACAGCACATGACACACAGCTGATCACTGGCTTCTTTGAAAAGAACCCACAAACGAGGGTGGCATGAAATCGACATTTGGGCAGGAACACACAAAGTCATCTCTGTATCTCCTGATCCTCTAAAGCTGCGGCGTTGAGGTTAACACACACAGAAGACTATCTATCCATCTCAAGTATGCCTCAGCATTTCGAAAACTTTGACCCATCCATAACCACCAGTCTTTGAAGTGAAATCCCGAGGATATGAACACACAGTCTTGCGCACTCATTCACACTGTCTGCGCCTCAGGGGTTAAGGTGGGCCGGCAATGAAAGATGCCATTGATGAGCCAAATGGATGGGTGAGAAGATTGAGGATGTGGGGCGCTGATAGAGTGCTGATAGTTTCGACAATAGACTCCAGTGTGGCATTTAGCTTCAGGACGAGCCACACGCTTGCAAACAGGCACGAAAACACACACAAATGCTTACTGATGCATCCATACGGATCTTTTTTTTTAAAACAAAACTATTTGAAGTCCCCAGATATGTATATTTCCACACAAACTCAGGTCATACCCAGAGGCAGGGAAACTTTGCCTTCTTTACAGCACTGGTGGACTCCCCTTGTGACTTTCACAGCTGTCATGCTCTTCTTTACAGCCTTCATTCATCCGCTAACCTAAGGGATAACAGCATGTGACGATGCACACAAACAGGAACACACAACTAATGTACACAAATCAATGGATTCAAGTAAAAAGTTGTGGCTAAGTGTTGACGTGGTGCTAATGCGGCGTGTTATTTGTCCTAATGATATTTCACTCCCGGATCCTCCCATTGCGATAGCAATTTAACGGGTTGTTATCCGGTCAAACGTCTTGTGTGTATGTTTTCTTTAGGAAAATGAACGCGTTTTCTGTCACCAACTAATGCTCCGATACATGTGTAATTCAAGAATTTAAACCCACAATAAGAAGGCAAATGATGTCAAATGTGTTATAATGTCAGCTTTTGCTAAGGCTTTTTCAAATTATTTTTAATGTCTGTTTTCCGCTATATGTGACACATTAGAAACACATAAACGGAAATGCCCCCCTCCTCACAGCATCTCTATGAAACAGCCGGGTGTGTTGGTTTTTTGGGGTTTTTTTTTTTCATAGCTGTAGCCAGCAGTGGCATGCACCCCGCCAGTTAGCTTTTGTGCTTTTTATAAGTGACACAGTGTGAAAGACCCTGCCCGCAAACCTTCCATTACAATCATATTGGGATCCTCTCAACTTGGTTCCTAAGGGGTGCCGTCAGTGTCAAGACTGGCTAAAGTTTAGTCAAAGACATTAAAAGAGCACCTCAAGGGACAAACATTGACACAAAGAGAAGAGAAAAGAAAGGAGAAGAGGGATTAATAGCATGCAGAACCCACTTGAAGTTTTGTTGAACTTTCAGTGTGCTCAGAGACCATGATCAACAGTTTCCTGGTCGCTGTCTGAAACAGAAAATATAATTGAGTGAAAAATATGTTTTAATCCTTTATACTGAGACAAGTTTGTTGCAAAGAGCAGCACAGGAATTACCCATAGTTCTCATCTTCTTTTAAGTGCAGCAGCATGTTGGACTGACAACTCCCCCGCATTGGAATCAAACTTTAGGAGTGCATCTCCATAACTTAAAAAGCAATTTAATAAGCAAAACAATTAATTAAAAACCATTTTAGAAATCAAAATAAAATTCCACATATCAAATTACAATTATAAAAAAATGAAACAAAATAAAAACAAGCAAAAGTAATTTCCCGAAATCAAAATGAAATGTTAAAAATGAAACACAATAAGAAACCAGAAAAGGTCGGTACTATGGGACATCACTGATGGGTTGATGACTTTTGAGTTTTTCAAAAACGTCTTCATAGGGGTGGACTTACCATCAAGCAAAGGTAGGGGGTCACCTGGGGCCCCCAACACCCGAACTGAATACTTAATAGAAGTATCTAAAATAAATGTTATGCCCATCATTATTTAACTCTTTCATAAAAAACACCCCAGATCACTGGTATGGCATAAGACTGATCATTTGAGTGGTTAACAAATTTAAGAAATTTCATAAATGTTTTGTTTTTTCCAGGTAAAAATAATATGAAGAAAATACATTTCTCTAACAGTTAAGTATGATGTCAGTTTTTAAATGTTTACCAAAACATTTGGATTCTTGACATTAATGCTGTCTAAAAGTGGACCAGTAACAAAGTTATTTGATGTTTCACCTAAGGTAAGGATTTTTTTTAAATAATGAATACAACCGCTGCAGAGGGCCCCGTGTTATAGTTTGCCTGGGGCCCCCAAACTGTCAAGTCTGCCACTGAGTTTTCAGTTTCAGCATACTTGTAAACGTTTTATGATTAGTACAAAGCATATCCATTGTCGCTTCATTTAAAAAAACTTTCAGTTGAAATGATGGACAAACATCATCATCCAATCGCAGATGTCCTATAATACCTTTTCCGTTTTTGTTTCACTCTTGTAACATTTCATTTTAACTTCTGGAAATTATTTTGCTCTCCAAAATATTTTATTTTTACTTCGTTTCATTTTTTTAGAAGTCTTTTTTTGTGAAATGTTTTTTTTGTTTCTAAAATGTAATGTTGCATTTTTAATTTATCAAAATAAAAATAAATAAATAAATAAATAAGACAACATAAATACATATCTAAATACAGTATGCAGTGGGGATCAAACGTTTGGGCACCCCAGGTAACATGTTATTTTATTGTGCATAAAGAACCTAAGAAATGATTGAAAAATGTCCTAAATGCTTCAGTTTACAGATGAGACATTCTTTTAATATGTAAAAAAAAAATAGGTTTTATTTCCATCAGTTACCCTTTCAAAATAACAGAAAACAAAATATTAGCATCAAGCTGATATTTGACAACAGAATTTTGAAGTATTTTTCTGTGATCCTCAGATGAGCCCGAAAGTGTTAAAGTAAATTTTGATTAACTAATATGTCATTACTGTAGGTGGTGAGGTCTCTGTTACTGTTTTCCATCTAATTATTTTCTGGTTATTATATTTAACCAGAAGAAATAATAAAAAAAAATGCATGTAACCCTTCAGGGATTAGCTTTAAAGTCTTGTTAAACACTTTCTTCCACCCAAACCCAAACAGTCTCCGGTCTCAGGACAGGACGGGCTCTCCGTGGGGGTCACCATGCTGTTGTGCACACCAGGATGAGCCGTTCTGTTGTTGGCGCGCCTCACCTCTTCGCTGCTGCACAGACAACCTGCTGCGACCATTAACACTTTAGCAGGAGCTCTTCGATTCTGGAAAGAAAGATCTCATGCTGGCTGAAAAATTAAAGCTATCTTTTGTTATTTTCTTAAATTATATTTTAAGCATGACTGTGCAGCATTTTTATGGTTTTGTTTGCAGGCAATTTAATTCATGAAACAAACTTCTTTTGTACCAGTTAATCTTTCAATCTGGAACAGAGTAGGTCAGCCACAGTTCGAATTTGACCATAAAACTTTTATTTTCCCTTTTTTTAACTTATTCGGTCAGTATTTAAAAAACACAAATAAATTAGGGGCATTTAATAAACAAATACAAATATGCATGGAAACAAAACAAAAAGTTGCAATGACCTTTAAAAGGAAAAAAACAACTGTTTTTAATCACCTTTATTTCACAGTGGCCTCATGCAGATTGAGCAAATGTCTTTTAGAGTTTTAACCAAATCAAAACTTCACTTAACAGGTTTACCCTGATAGTTCCCAATGTTTCGTTTTCACGGAGGAAACTTCGGCTGTTTTCTTTAATGTCATTTTCGATCATGTGTCTGACTGTCACAGCTGTCAAACAAACAGGACAAGCTGTGATTTTTTTGAGCAAAAAAAAAAGAAAAAGAAAAGTCTTGGTGGAAATGCCTTTCAACTCCAGCAGTGTACATCTCTCCCAGGTGACTGCTTAGCACTGGCAGTAATTGAAAAGCAGCCCCTGGCACTGTGTATGTGAGGTCGCTTGAGTGTATGTGTGAATGAGCATACAGGGTGCACATATATATATATATTTATATACATATATTTATGTATGTGTGTGTCAATCACAAGGCCTGCGTGCGTGCTGTGATGCTCTCATTGCCCCATTTGAGCTCATGCATCTGCTAGTATCAGCATGTATTTGCGTGCATGTGTGCTTGTTGGTGCTGGGACAGTGCGAGTGTGCCTCCAGTATTGACATTCCAACCTCTACCAGCTCGTTTTTGGTCTACCTTGGAAATATAGGAAATTTTACATTGTCGTTAAAAAAAAAAAAAAAAAAAAAACCCTGAGAATGAACTAATGACATTTTTTAATACCTCTTTTTTGTTGCATTTCCACAACGAGGGGCCAAATCTCTTCAGCATTTCCAGCCTTGTGAGCTAATTTGACAGCTCACGGGGGTGACGCTGATTCCACTTCGCAGAGACAGGTACCCTAGGGCTAGCCAGCTGGATCGCAGCGGATGCTTACAGATTTGGCTTTAGCTTCATGCTGGGTGTCATCTGTCTCTTTGGTCTGGCGCGGGATAATTTTTGTGTGTGTGCATGTGTGTGTGCGTATGTCCGCCTTGACATCATGTGCCTGAGCAGTTTGTGCCTGGCAGGCCTTGTCTGTCCAGGTTGGCCATCAAACACAGCCGGCATAGCCCTAATCTGACGAGGCACTGCTCCAAACATGCCACAGCAGCCTGAGAAGTGTGTGTTTGAGTTTGTGTGCATGTGAGTGTGACCCCGGGGCAGACCCCCTTTTTACTACTCTTTGCCTTTCTCCTTTGCTCTGTCCCACGTCCAATTTCTCTCTCACACACACACACACCCACACACACACAGAAAACTTAAAAAAACATCAAACAGAACTCAGTTGATTCCTCCCCCTGAACCTCACAGTCACCTCCTCTCTGCTTATGCTGTGCTTTTGTGCATTAGTTCAATTCGTTTCTGCGTTTAGACTCAGCCGGGTGAAGAGTCGGAGACATCCACAAAAAATATCCAAGTCCAGCGCTTCCTTCCGCTCTGCCGTCACCAAAGAAATGACAACAGTTTTTCCAGTATTTTCCCGGGCTCAAAGTGGCAGAGGAAGTCTGCTGCAAATGCTAATTTTAGCTGACACTCTGGTCTCCCTTTTCAACACATTTTTCTACTCTTCTCTGAATGAAAGAAAAGTGCAATGATTACCGAATGCACCAGGATCCAAAACAGAAAAAAAAAATACTGCTTTCCTAAAAAGCGCAGGGAGCTCAGAACATGTTTATTTTCAGAGAACATGATAAATCAATGATAAATCTGAGTGGGGTTCGATGAAGTATCCCACCGCCGGCAGGCTCAGGGACAAGACAGTAGTGATGCTTCCTGTCCAGGATCTGAGAAAAAGGACTTTAAATGAAAGCAGAAACTAAAGGAGAGAGAAGGGCAGTGGCAGGTAGGTGGGCTGCTGGGCAGCAGGTCCTTTCCAAGCCGCTCTCCTCCTCCCTCATCTTCCCTCCAGCCCAGAGGCCTTGGCATCCAGTGAGTAACACCCCCACTCCCCCCCCCCCCCCCCCCCCCCCCCCCCCACACACACACCCTTCCCATCCCCCCCCCCCCCACCTGTTCGGACCCACAGTGCAGTCAGTGGCGCTCAGCGTGTTGTGAACACAAAGCAACGGCCCCGCGGCCCTCTGAGTGGACCTCAGTGTCAACATCCAGCCAAGCTCAGGGAGAGGACCGAACATGAGGAGGGGAGGGAGAATGGAGAGTAGCTAAATGCAGAATAATTATACCCAGTGGGTAATACGAGCACTGATGTTACAGGGGCAGCGTGGTCAGGCCGAGGTGGAGAGACACACACACACACAGGCAGGAGCGTCACCGGGGCCAGCTTTCAGGGCCAGTGGGCATGTTCTGTAAACCACACTCACAGACGTCCCGCTGCACCGCTGAAGCCTTGGCGGTTGAAGGCTGCAGGAGATCATCAGGATGCTGGCGAGCACAAATTCACAGGGGGGCACCCACACCGCACAACATGTGGAAGTTAAACAAAAATAATGGAGAAGAAACATCACAGAAACACATTTCCTAGAAAAGTCAAAAAAAAATTAAAAAAGGTAGTTTTTTAAGTTTATTTTTTAATTCAGCCAATTCACTTATAGTGAATGTTTATTAATGCAAATGGTATAGTAAAAAAGCATATTATGTATTTTATTTTCATTTTTTGTAATTCCTGAAACATTATAATAAAAAATATATATAAATTGTTTTAATGATGCCTGTAATGCCTGTGAATCATACTTTTTTAAATGATCATAAAAAATCAAAGTAAAAGAATCTAAAGTATTTTTTTCCCCATGTATGTAGGACATTATTTAAGCAGAGTAAAATAATATTTGTAATAAAAGACTAAAGTTATGTCCACTGCAAGCCTAATAGTAATGTAGAATGTGAAGCAAAAGCAGACTTTTTTAAACAATATTTCTTTTTTTTCCCTTGCAATTTTGAAACGTCTACCTGAGCGACTTTGCATAGTGCAGGAGTGTCAACTAAAAACAGAATTTACTTAATAGATTTGCTGCGAAACATGATCTACTGCGGTGCAGCGAGCTCCTGCATGCAAACGCAGCGAAAGAGCGGAGTGTCTGCAAGTAATGATACACGGGGACAGATATCTGCTCGTTATGTTGATGTTGGCCTTGATCTCTGCATTCCCCAATGCTGCAGAAATTTGTGCTTTGGATGAGGTTCATGAAACATTTATTATTTACCTTGTTGTGTTTGCTTTTTCTTACCAATAGATCTTCAAAGTACTTTTTTTATTAAGACGTCCTCTTCTTAATTCAGTTTACTATCATGAATAGAAATCCCTTTACTCAAACCACTATTTCTTTCTTAAATATATATTTAAACAAAATCGCTCCACTTTGTCAAAGACACAGTACTTCATGGTGTTTTCTTGATTTTAATGCATTTAAGTAATGGAGAAAAATTAAAATATACATTTTAAGATGAATATTTTTCTAATCAGTTCCTAAAAACAATTCTAACAATTAATTGACACAAATATATTTTGTTTAATAGATAGTTTAATAGGCCACTCTTTCCTTCTCAAGCTTGATCTTAATGTTTTTAATTTCACCCTGCAGAGTTATGAATAAGGAAACAACAGAATGCATGTCTCTGTCAGAGGAGCCTTTGCTGGTTCTGACATGTTTTCCTGTCACTTATCCCTTCATGCATTTCATGCAAACCTGAGGCGGCAGTGAGGGTCTCATTTTTATCCCACGGCTGTTGATCAATCATTAAATCTCTTTAATGGGCCCCAATCAAAACTAATGGTGCATGTAATAAGTGTTTAACTAAACAAATGTGGACATTAGAGGAGCTTTGGTGGTGTCTTAACGTTTTTCTCTTAACTTAGCATGACAGTTTGTATGAATTTGTGGGCTCACGAGCAAACTTTTGACTGGTAATATACAGCACTCGCCCCAAACAACGCCCCTTCTCCCGCTGGATGAATTAATTAGCGCTACCACAAGTAATGTGTTTATTCATAAATGTATGCCAATATATTTGCATTTCATAACGTGTGATAAAAGAACTTAAAAAGCCAAAGTAAATGTTGGCCTGCTGGATTTTAGTCACAGGAAGAGATTTAGTGTCACCCTGTGGTGAATATGGGTGTTACAATTTCCGAAATAACCATAAATGCCTTTAAAGGTTTTAAAATATCCACTAATGTACTTAAATATCTGAGAAGTTTGTGTTTACAGTCTATTCCTGAGACAAAGACATGTGGTACAAGGAGTTGGGGAAGGGGAAAAAACCAGTGGAACTAGTGCTAATGTTGAATTTTAAAAGAGACTAAAAATAATTATAATTAAATGTATATTTTATGGTTTCATGTGAGTTATGCATTTTATCAATATGCTGTTGTTGGTGGTGTTTTTTTTTGATAATGTTGTTAAGTGTGAAGGAACAATTGTTTTTTTTTTCACAATTTTTTTGTGGATGCATACATGTATTTTTATCTTGTTATTTAACAATTAAAACTTTTTGGCTTTTAGACATTTTTTTTACTTTTTTAATTGTATTTTTGCATTTTATATGTGTAATTATGCTGTTTCATGATGTCATCAAGACTATTAGATAGATTTTTAATAGTAAGCAACGTTTTCTCTTGAGATTGGAATGTTTTTTTAAACTGTAAAAAAAAAGTGCTTTAAAAAGTTTGGTAGAATTTAATGTCACAGTTCTGTAGCAAAGATCAAAACAGTAAAGATTATGGAAAGTAAGACTGCTGCCAAAAAAATCTAAAAATGTTAAGCTGGCATTATAAAATCAAAACTTCAATAAGAGACTCCTGGCTATTTTTGCACATTAAAAGGCTAAAGTAAATAGCACATGTTCCATTTTTTGTAGAGATTTTTGTGCGTGTGTTTGTGCCTTTTGCTTATTCTCCCCCAGGTCAGGGCTAAATTTATCAAAGTACAAGGATAAATCAGGATAAAAGGCCATTTTTACTTATTTGAACCCGTACGGGTGAATAGCAATAAAAAAAATAACTTTAAAGAGAATACATTTCATCTTACTGTACCCATGGCTTTTTTTCTGGGAGTAAAAAGAGCATATTGTGGGCAGCTCTCTGAAGGAGTCATTACAAAGAAATCTTGTGCCGACCTCTTCATCATGAATTACCTCTACCATGCCCACAATAATGAAAGATTTTAGGGTTTGGTCTCTACTTTAGCAATACTAAAATGACCAATTAATGATGTTGGTTCAGTTTGCCTTTAAGCAAAAACAACTTATCCTTGTAATTGAGAATAACCTTTAACTTAAAAAATGTACAACTTTTTTTAAACTGCGAAAAGTAAGTTATAATTAATTATGTTGTTGTTCTGTTAAAACAAAAATACAAAAAGTAAGTGGATAAAAAAATAATTAAAACAAATATAACAAGCACACATTTTTGGGGGAAACAAAAAGTTTTTGTTGAATTGGGGCTTCCCTTTTTGTGGCCATACACATATAAAAAGACTTCTCTAAAATTTCTGAGCACACAGCATAAATTCTACGTTCATGGCCTCATTCAGAGTTGGACTATTTACTTCTAATTGTATAAAAGCATTTAATTTTGTCAATGTTATTGCTTTTAATAAATACATTTAAGGACGGGAGGAAGCCTTGGCTAAAATAAATCGCATTCCAAAAAAACCATTACTTTTGTGGTTTTCCAACAGCTTTTTGGGGCTAATGGCAATTTTTAAAAATGACATATAAATTGCAAAATGTATAAATGTTTCCCTTTTGCCACATCTTTGCCACAACATTTAAATAACGGCAGAAACCAACTTGGATGGAACACCCCTGCCGCACAGACATTTGGTTCAGTCCTTTGCTCAAACCAGGAAGTAGTTGTTTATGTTCCGTTGAGGTCAGCTGACTTGTATTAGGTCCGTAGAACTGCACATTCATATGAAAAATGCTCCAAATTACCTGTAGATTAACGCACTGTTGTTGCAGGCGCTAATAGCCATCAGTTAGCCTAGCCTTTAGCTAATAACTGTTTGTGCAAACGAGAAGAGATGGACAAGGTTGCTAAAGGTGAGTGAAACCCACTGCATTAGAAGGTATGATAATTACAAATGTGTGTATTTTTTAACCCACCGGGTGTTTTTTTGGCTGTAGATGTTGGTGACATCAAGTCTCGCCTGTTGGACCACAGACCTGTCATCAATGCAGAAATTCGCTTCTTTGTCAGAGAGTTTGAGGTAGGGTAGGCATCTCCAACCCTGCTCCTCGTGACCTACAGCCCTGCTTGTTTTGTAGCTACCCCTGCTTCAGTAATTGCTGTTTTGATTTTTTTTTCTTCTTTATGGATAGCAATAATTGTCTACTACATTTCAATCTGTTCAGAGAACTTTACCACCTTGAACTAGAAAAAAAATGTTATTGATGGCATCCTGTAAAACTTTGTGTAGATTTTTCCAAAAACTATGGCTGTTTTTATTCACAAATTCTATTGCAAGCATTAATCTAACCCTATTAGCATAACTGACTACATTACAGGCCTCCGACAAACAACTATAATCGTAAATCAATACTGTTTTTACATGTTAAAATCTTGTAAATTCTCTATAAACTGCTTTGAAATTTCTCATACAGACAGTTTCACAAGATGCTGGACTTTTTTTTTTTGTTCTAGAAGTGAAAAAATGTCTAGAAGATATAACTTTTTGTTTAGATTTAACTGACTTTCTTTGTTGCTGTTTAGGAGAAACGTGGCAACAGGGAGAGCCGACTGCTGGAGAACCTGAACAAAATGGTGCGAGAGGCGAACGATCAAATTGAATCCATGAACTTAGAGGAAACAAACCAGCAGCTGTCTGATATTATTAAACGTTGTAAGTCTCTTTAGTGATGTTTAGAAAATCTTAACAGTTGACATTTTATTGTGAAATATTAAGGTATGCACTTCTAAGGATGTGTCCCACTCCATATTTAAAGCTGATTGATTGTTTGTCATAGCTTCCTGATCTGGGAGATGCTTGCAGTTTACTTTCATGTCTGTTTTTTGTTGTTTTATTGGTTTTGTTCCCTTTCGTCCACAGTGGAAGCTGCTAACCATGTGGCAGGAAGAGTCCAGCAGAGGGAGCTAGAGGCACAAAAGGTGAAAATCCTAGCAGAAGACTGACAGTAGATTAAAGCTAAACCAGATTTTTGAAGATCTTTATTAGTATGAGGTTTGTGCCCTGTATAAAGTGTATTTGGCATTAAAACATTTCTAAATATCAAGCTAAACATGACAAATCTCTCTATATATATATTTTTTTTAAATGTATTTATTTATTTGTTAAAAAAGAAAATGGAGCAAAAACATTGTTTTTGAAATATTTGAATCTTGTCACCCAGGGCAGCCAGCTCCAGGCAAACATGGAGAAACTCAAAGAGGACTGGGCAGACTTTTTGAAGGAGCAGCAGGTATTAAAGGAAGAGCTGGATGAGGAGCACGCCAAGGCTGTGGGAGAACTTGGCACTCGTTTCAGTGAAAAGAAGAAAGACTTGGCCCAGTATTCATTCATCTGAGCAGTTTGAGAGGGGTGTGTGAAAAGTGCTCCCTCATTATGTGAGGAGGTCACTACAGGTGTGGACATCTGTTTTGCTTGTTTGAGGTTTTCAGTCGGAAAAAAACAGCAGAAAAACTCTAAGCCACGAATAGGACCTTGTGATTGACAGGTTTTACAGGCCGGCAACTTTTTTTTTTTTTTTTTTTGGACAAAAACAAGTATTTTAAATAAGTCCTAATATAATATGTCACCTGCAAAATCCTAATACCTTAGTTGTTTCTTGGCAGGGAAATTTTTAACTTTCAGCATTTTGAATGGCCCCTACCTAAAAGAGTTTTGAAGATAAATGAATTTTTTTTGACAAGTTTGGTACTGAAGTGACACGTTTTGAGAGATTTAAGTTTGAGAACATCTCTTCTGTGAACACGAGTTTGAACAGGTCAAAGCTGTGTTTCATAAAGCTGAATCATTTCCTAGGGGGGGGTTTAAGGTCAGCTGAAGTGTGAATTTGAAAGTGCTGCTTCTCCTCTGTCTGTTATACCAAAAATAATCTTTTTTGCTTGACTGGAATTGAGGAGCATCTTCATGACTGTTGATCTTGCAAGAAAAAACTCACCCTCCTTTATTTCTCAAGCTTTTTATGACATGAATTAATAAATGTATCCTCAATAATGAAAACAAATGTTTTTCAAAATATACTTTAGTAAAAATCATGAATCAACAGTTATCTATGTATTACATTTAGGTTAACATAAAATGGGCCCCAATGCTTAAACTTTGTATAAAAATCTACAGCCTTTTGAGTTTTCAATGAGTTGCAGCTTGTTGCAAAGCTGAAAAGGAAAAAAAAACTAAGTCTACTAAAGTGCTCTTAAAAATAAGCATAAATGAAGCAGACATTTCATACATAGCACCAAGTGTCAAGCACGGTGGTGGAGATGTCATGAGCTGGGCTTGTTTTATTGTATATTCTAAGCACTGTGCACTGAATAAGATCTGTATTATTCTTGTCTCATAACTGAACTTTTTTTTTAGTAAATATCAAATCTAAATTTAAATATGAGAGGACGCTCATGTATTTATTTTTTGTTTTGTGTTTTTTTTTTTTTACTTTTAATAGGATTGGAAAATTATTATATTTTATTTTTAAGTTGTTCCTTCCCTTTTAAGGTTGTTGCTGTTCTATATTTTTTTCTTATAAACAGCAACAAGCGATAAAAAAAAATATTTTTTTTACCACATTCTTCTACCTAATCTAAATTAAATTAGTTGGGAGTTTAGGTTTATTTTGAAGCATAGTGATGTCACCTAAGTTCCATGGTTGTTTTAGCCAAGACTCATTTAAAAAAAAGTCAAACTTAAATCCCTGAATGAGTTTAATCTGCTTTTCATTTAGTTTCTTGACTTTAACCTGTTAAAAAATATCAGCAAATATTATTTGTTTTGTTTCAGTTTTTTAAACGTGTTTCCCCATCAATGTTTAGTACCAAAATACGACTTTAGGTGTTGATATAACTGCTTTAATAAAATATTTGTTCAAAGGAAATATTGCTGACTTTGCAGCTGTTTATCAAATACAAGACACAACAAGAGGAAAGGAGAGGGCAGTAGTCCAACTTAATCCTGACATCTTTTTTTTTTTTTTTTTTTTTTGCACGTGCAGCGCTACAATGAAGTGTTTTCTTTTCCTTGAACAATAGAATTCTTTTGGAAAGCTTGATGCATAGTCAGGAATATGGGGCACATTCCCAGCATGGAGCGGTTATTTTAGGTTAATGAAGCAAATATTTTTAATATCCTCGTTCATCTTTCAACTCCAGGTATAAATGTTCCGTTGTCATCTGAACAAGAAAAGTTTGACCCCAACTTTAAAAAAAAAAAAGAGATAGATAAATAGAGAAGAAATAGCTTTTTAAACACTTTTGGCAGCACAGCAGAGCTAAATTATGGGCCCATAGGAAAGCTGCAGTGTTTTTCCTTTTGATGACCTGTCCACTCTTGTAGAGTTCCCTCTCTGCTCTGTGCACAAACGTGTAAGTGTGGCGTCAGAGCGAGGCGACGGAGCTGACATGTCTGCAGAGATCTCAGAGGGCACTGACACCAGACTGCTGAAGCAAAAGACCAGCTTCACGCTGTCCTGCGTTCGCTCACATGCATGCCTTTCCTTTGCCTTGGTGACTGCCATGAGCTGTCCAACGTGGGAGACAGTCTATCATCCCATAAAAAGGATAAGAGACAGCAAGCATCTCTCCAGCATGGCTCCTTTTCATCTGCATTGACTTGTTTTCTTGGTTTCAGTAAACTCATTTCATGAAGACTGGAGCATCTCGTCATCAGCTGACAGTAAGCACCTGGTGGGCTCTATTGCATTAAAATGTGATTTGATTTCATTGCTGGAACCAAAAAAGGTCCACAGAGCAGGAACACGGCATGTTCTCTACATGAAAATTCATAAAATCAAAATCTACATTTGACCCCAAACCTTTCAAACTCATGTCAATAGGATGCCAAAACAAATCAAGAAAATTTGATTCTGGAAAAAAGCCTCTTAGCATAAAGGAATTCTAGCAACACCAAAGACAGTGGGGAAAAAAAAAACATTAAAAACCCAAAAGAAAATGGCATCGGATTAAGTGCTGCAAAAAAAAAAAAAAACACGGATTTTTTTTTTTTATGCAGCTGAAGTACGACGATGGAAATTATTGGCATCAGCTGACGTGTGCCGTTATCTTTCTCTGTCTGCTGCCCGACATCCCTGCACACTTGTTTTCTGTCTCCACAGAGTATCTAAAAGCAGCATGTTCTTCCTGTTTTACAACAAGTATGGTGCTCCAGCCAATGTAAATGGTGAAGGAAATAGCTGCACCCAGCTGGAGCTCCACTTGTTAAACAACACCGATAAAATGAAAACTGAGCTGTTTAATGTAACCAGATATCAAGTCAAGCAGCTTTGTTGTGAGTGCTTTTGGACTCTGTGTAAATATTTTCCTGTGAATGAACTGTAGTAGCTGCCTGAGGTCTGAACGCCATTCGTTGCTCTAGAAAGAATGCAAGAAACAAAAAATTATTTTAAAAATATTTAATTTTTGATTTTTCCAATCTGTTGAAAGCCAAACATGAAGAAAAAAATTCATTAGAGGACACCCGGACAACAACAGTGTTATTGATTTGACAAGCTTATATGTTGTATCACTTTTACCATCCATACATATTATATAGGCTGAAAATATTTTTAAAAATACACCTAAGTACCTGGAAAACATAAAACGTATTCAATTACATGGACATTTCCTGTATTTACCATATTATTGTCCCTTTTTTTCTGTAACCATTAGGTTAAAGTCCCACCCTGATGAAAATGGTGTTATGGGTGTTTTTAACATGCCTTTGTGGCATTTTTCTCATGATGGAGGACTCATTTTTAAGTATTTCTTTATTCAAATCATTGTGCATCAGGAGCAGATGAAAAAATACAGTTGGAAAAAGCTTGTAAATGTGACGGGCAAGTAACTACAGCAAGCCACAAGCTCCCTGTTCTGATCTATTCTAGATAACTTGTAGATCCGTGTACTTCTTCGTTTTCTTGATCTGAGCCGGCATTGAAACTGTACGTTGGATAGCTCCCATATTGCTCACCATTTTCGCTGCACAGCTAATGTAAGCTCGGAATTGTGAGGGGCTGTAAGCTAGCAGGGGGGCATGTCAACAGATGGATGATGGTACGGGGGCAGGCTTACTCTGCTCCAACAGTCCCACAACTCAGAGGCAATTTCTAATGAACTGCTGCCGCTCTGCAGAAACTATGTCCAAGAAAAAGACGCAGGCTTTTAGATTTTGGCTAAAAAAACAGCATAATCATTATTAAAAGACCACTGGGACCACCGTTACTATAACCCTGAATGTCTAATGTTTATGAGAGAGGGCACTTTTTTATAAGCCCCAGTTCTTTCAAATTCAGTTTTGGTGTGAATTTGTGTTGTTTTAAAAGATCCTTGCGCATGACCTCGTTTGAGGGTTATGCAAATTTTGGATGAGAGAAAGGGTGTTGGACACAATTTCTGCATTTTGTGTTGAAACAAAACAAAAGCGAGAACGAAGGTCAAGCCTCTTTTTTCCAGGCAGCTTTTGGGAATTTTCTGCCTCTGCGTGCGCGCTTTCTCTCCTTTGTGCTACATGATAGCTCGCCCCCCCACCCGTTACTCAGTTACTGAGGGGTGCAAAATGAAAATGCCAGTGAAAAAGAGCTGCACTTCCAAGTAAATAACCCAACATAACAGCTCCTCAGGGAGGTGGTGATGGTTTCTCTGTGTATGGTGATATAGATGGTGAAATGAATTCCTCTGGAATAGCAAACGCTCACCCAGTGGACCCCTCAATTAAAAAAGAGTGAGAGCTCTCAAAGCTGCTGTGTGAAATGGATATTTCTCAAAGGAAAGTTTGCAGTTCCAGAGCTTACTAAACATGCACGAGTGGCACATTAAAGCAACATTTAGAGGGGAAATTGTTAGAAATTACGTATCACTTGTTGTTATAAATGTCACCTTTCCCTTATCAGCATACTTGTAAACTCCTTGGTGAACCTTGACTCTGCAACATGTCCCTTTTTATCATTATAAAGCTCAAATTCGCCACTCTTTCTGCAGCTTTGCTGCAGTTTTCCCTACATGAGAGACACATGCCTCACAGCCATTTTCCTGCAGCAGAATCTCTTGCATTTAATTACATGACCCGCACATGACGCCCTGCATCTGCAAAGCTTCAAGCGCCGGCAATTCTAATAAACCAGAGCTCAGGTTCCTGCCAGGTCCAAGAAACACAGATAAGAGTCCAGCAACAACAGAAGCCTTCCTCAGTCGATCACTTGCTAAACAATAGCCAGAGATGATGCTGAGCACAGGATGTCATCGACCAGCAGCTACCAGCAGCAGCAAAGTTTGTTGTCGTCTAGATTCCTGAACCTTTGAGGAATGTCTGGCTTCACTGCCAAACACATACTTCTTGTGTCGCTTTGATTTTCCCTGTTTTATGTATCAGACATATATTTTTCCATGTTATTTTTTCCTTGAATGTTTTGCTGAGTTGTTTTGGACGGTGAAATAATGTCCAAAGCAGTGTCTGTCAGTACCTCAAATCATCGAAATCGGTCCAGTAGTTCCAAACGTTGCCAACAGGATTATTTATTATGAAAGACCTTGCAGCTGAAAGCAGTGAATTTAGAAGAAAATCTGTTTGTTCCTCCTGATGTCACTTCTAGAACAAACAGTTTTTGCCTTTGATGAACATAGCAAACTATTTGTTTTGACATTTCAAACAGGTCTTTTTAAGCTCTTCCTTATTTTTGTTTTGCTCTTGAACTTGCTGTGCCTCATTTTTGACAACTGCTGGCCAACAGCCAAAGCTCTGAATTGTGCTTCTTTTTTTTGTGTCTGTTATTTGGTTTCTGTTGCTCCGTTGAGGCCAGAGAAGTTTGTGACATGGGTTAAGGTGGCAGGATTTTCTGCATCACGAGTCACATGATCACATCAGGGTTTGCCTGCTCCTTTCTTGATCCCAAGTGGGACAATTCAAGCCTGTAAACAGGTGCAGGAATCTTAACAAATTCAATATTTGTCCCCAAATTATAGATTTTTTACTGTTTTCAGATGCAATTGGGTATCTCTGATTTAGTTTAATTTAGGTTTCCTCCAGACTGCTGGGTGAAGTAGTGTGCACTCTCACCTCAGTGAGAAGGTCCTGGTAAATCTCAGTTGAGACTTTTCTGTGTGGAGTTTGCATGTTCTCCATGTGCATGTATGGGTTTTCTCCGAGCACTCCAGCATCTGTCCACGATCCAAAATCATGCTTCATAGGTTGACTGATTACTTTAAATTGTCCCTTGGTGTGACTGAGAGTGTACATGGGTGTGTAATTGTGTGGCCCTGTTCAGGTTGAACACACACCTTCGCCCAAAAGTAGCCAGTTTAGGCTTTGGCAGCCCAATGACTCAGCTGACGGAGTTTGGTTGTAGCACTTGTTCAAAAAAGGTGAAAAAAATAGTTGCATGAACAAAAAACACTTTCTGATCTCCAAATTGTTTAATTGTGGTGCATATCATGGTATTTTAGTATAAATGACTCACAAAAAGTGGGGTTATTAAAAAAAAAAAGGTTTTTATCGCTCAACAAGTGAATGAGTGTGATAATAGATTGAGTGTCTGCAGAGCTCCACTTTGCTGCACACAAATTACAAACACTTTTTGACAATAGTAAGAATTTGGTTTCTCCAGAAATCAAATTCTTTTTTTTTTTTTTGCTTTGAAGCCTGAAGCAAGAAGTTGAACTTGAGCTTGGACTGCATTAGCACTGAAAATAAACATGTTCTGTAGTAAAAGTTAATATGATCCAATAAGCCATCCATCCATCCATCCATTTTCTTCCGCTTATCCGGGACCGGGTCGCGGGGGCAGCAGTCTAAGTAAAGATGCCCAGACTTCCCGCTTCCCAGCCACTTCCTCCAGCTCCTCTGGGGGGACCCCGAGTCGTTCCCAGGCCAGCCGAGAGACGTAGTCTCTCCAGCGTGTCCTGGGTCTTCCCCGGGGCCTCCTCCCAGTGGGACATGCCTGGAACACCTCCCTAGGGAGGCGTCCAGGGGGCATCCGAACTAAATGCCCGAGCCACCTCAACTGGCTCCTCTCGATTTGGAGGAGAAGCGGCTCTACTCCGAGCTCCTCCCGGGTAACCGAGCTTCTCACCCTATCTCTAAGTGAGCGCCCAGCCACCCTATGGAGGAAGCTCATTTCAGCTGCCTGGATCCGGGACCTCGTTCTTTCGGTCATGACCCAGAGCTCATGACCATAGGTGAGTACTGGGGCGTAGATCGACCGGTAAATTGAGAGCCTTGCTTTCTGGCTTAGCTCTCTCTTCACCACGACGGACCTGTACAGCGACCGCATAACGGTGGACGCAGCACCAATCCGCCTGTCGATCTCACGCTCCGATCTTCCCTCACTCGTGAACAAGACCCCAAGATACTTAAACTCCTCCACTTGGGGAAGGAGCACTCCACCCACCCAGAGAGGGCAAACTACCTTTCTCCGGTCGAGAACCATGGCCTCAGACTTAGCGGTGCTGACCCTCATCCCAGCCGCTTCACACTTGGCTGCAAACCGTTCCAATGCATACTGGAGGTCCTGGTTCGATGAAGCCAACAGGACAACATCATCTGCAAAGAGCAGAGAGGAAATCCTGTGGTTCCCGAACCAGACCCCCTCCGGACCTTGGCTGCATCTAGAAATTCTGTCCATAAAAACTATGAAAAGAACCGGTGACAAAGGGCAGCCCTGCCGGAGTCCAACATGCACTGGGAACAGGTCTGACTTACTGCCAGCTATGCGGACCAAGCTCCTGCTCTGGTCATACAGAGACCGGACAGCCCTGAGTAAGGCTCCCCGGACCCCATACTCCCAAAGTACCCTCCACAGGACACCACGGGGCACACGGTCGAACGCCTTCTCCAAATCCACAAAACACATGTGGACAGGATGAGCGAACTCCCACGAACCCTCCAGCACCCTGGACAGGGTGTAGAGCTGATCCACAGTTCCACGACCAGGGCGGAAACCACATTGTTGTTCTTGGATCTGAGGTTCGACTATCGGCCGGACTCTCCTCTCCAGTACCCTGGCATAGACTTTCCCAGGGAGGCTGAGGAGTGTGATTCCCCGGTAGTTGGAACACACCCTCCGGTCCCCCTTCTTGAAAAGGGGAACCACCACCCCTGTCTGCCAGTCCAGTGGTACTGTTCCTGACTGCCACGCGATGCTGCAGAGACGCGTTAACCAAGACACTCCCACAGCATCCAGAGACTTGAGGTACTCAGGGCGGACCTCATCCACTCCCGGTGCCTTGCCACAGAGGAGCTTGTTAACTACCTCTGTGACTTCAGCTTGGGTAATGGACAGCCCGACCCCAAGGCTCTCAGCCTCTGCTTCCTCAAGAGAAGGCGTGTCAGCAGGATTGAGGAGATCCTCAAAGTATTCCTTCCACCGCCCGACAATGTCCCCAGTCGAAGTCAGCAGCTCCCCACCTGCACTGAAAATGGTGCCTGCAGAAAGCTGCTTCCCCTTTCTGAGGCGCCGGACGGTTTGCCAGAACCTCTTCGAGGCCAACCGATAGTCCTTCTCCATGGCCTCACCGAACTCCTCCCAGGACCGAGTTTTTGCCTCTACTACAGCCTGAGCCGCAGCTCGCTTAGACTGCCGATACCTGTCAGCTGCCTCTGGAGTCCCACAAGTCAGCCAGACCTGATAGGACTCCTTCTTCAGCTTGACGGCATCCCTTACTTCCGGTGTCCACCAACGGGTTCGGGGGTTGCCGCCACGACAGGCACCAGAGACCTTGCGACCACAGCTCCGAACAGCAGCAGAGACAATGGAGGTGGAGAACATGGTCCATTCAGACTCAATGTTACCAGCCTCCCTTGGTACCTGTTTGAAGTTCTCCCGGATGTGGGAGTTAAAGACTTCCCTGACGGAGGGCTCAGCCAGAAGTTCCCAGCAGACCCTCACACTACGTTTGGGTCTGCCGAGTCTTTCCGGCCTCCTTCCCCGCCATCGAATCCAACTCACCACCAGGTAGTGATCAGTGGACAGCTCTGCCCCTCTCTTTACCCGAGTGTCCAAGACACACGGCCGAAGGTCTCCTGAAACGACTACAAAGTCGATCATTGATCTCCTGCCGAGGGTGTCCTGATGCCACGTGTATTGATGGACACCCTTGTGCTCAAACATGGTGTTTGTTATGGACAAACTATGACTAGCACAGAAGTCCAACAAAAAAACTCCGCTCGGGTTCAGATCAGGGAAGCCGTTCCTGCCAATCACCCCCCTCCAGGTGCTACAGTCATAGCCCACGTGGGCATTGAAGTCACCCAGGAGGACAATGGAGTCCCCCGTTGGGGCACTTTCCAGTACCCCTCCGAGAGACACCAAGAAAGCTGGGTACTCTGAACTGCTGTTCGGCCCATAAGCCGAAACCACAGTCAGAGACCTGTCCCCCACCCGAAGGCGGAGGGACGCAACTCTCTCATCCACCGGGGTGAACTCCAACACTTGGCGGCTAAGCTGGGGGCTCACAAGTAAGCCCACCCCAGCCCGCCGCCTCTCACCATGTGCAACTCCAGAATGGTAGAGAGTCCAACCCCTCTCGAGAGACTGAGTTTCAGAGCCCAGACTGTGCGTAGAGGTGAGCCCAACTATATCTAGCCGGTACCTCTCAACCTCTCGCACAAGCTCAGGCTCCTTCCCTCCCAAAGAGGTGACGTTCCATGTCCCAAAAGCCAAGTTCCATGACCGGGGTTTAGGCCGCCGAGGCACTCGCCCTCGACTGCCACCCAAACCACATTGCACCGGCCCCTTCTGAGCTCTCCTGCAGGTGGTGGGCCCACTGGGGAGTGATCCCACGTTGATCGTTCGGGTTTTACCCGACCGGGGCCCGTGGGAGGAGCCCCGGCCACCAGGCGCTCGCCTGCGAGCCCCAACCCCAGGCCTGGCTCCAGGGTGAGGCCCCGGTAACGCCAATCCGGGCGACGCAACTGGATCTGTGATGTTTATTTTCATAAAGGGGTTTGTGAACCGCTCTTTGTCTGGCTCGTCACCCAGGACCTGTCTGCCATGGGAGACCCTACCAGGAGCCGAAGCCCCAGACAGCATAGCTCCTGGGATCACTCGAGCACTCAAACCCCTCCACCACGTTAAGGTGCCGGTTCATGGAGGGGGGGGGGATCCAATAAGCAACCCATTATTTTGGGCAAAAAGGCAACCATGCACTCATTGAGAATAGAATAGAATAGAATAGAATAGAATAGAACTTTATTGATCCAAAAAAGGGTAAAGGGTAAGTTACCTTGTAATCACAGCTCTATTAAAAACAGCAGATATCCTCACTAATTATTCTAACTATTGTAACTGTACATCACTAAAAGACGAATAAAGTTTATCTGAAGAGAAAAAAAGTAAATTTTCTGAAGGTCATTAACATTTCAAAGTGTGAGCAAATGTGAACTATAACTCTAGCTTCACAAGATATTTCACTGTGAAAGAAAACATTCCAGAAAACTTATATTACTTTGAAAAAATTTTATGTCAACAGGCAGTAAAATTGTTCTCCAGTTGTTCTCAGATCAGGCCCTTTGCTCTCACTCAGTGATTTCACAATGATATCTCCGAGGAGCATCTAATAACCCACCTACCTCAGCCCCCTGAAACCCAATAAATCAATCAATTATCCTTTTGCAAGCTTGTGTGTGAACTACCATTCACGAAACAGAAAATCTCTGCCGTGGATGGCAGCCAAGAAAACCATCCTGACTGACAGAACAATGAGACGGACAGGAGGAGAAGGAACAAGGCGAATGCATCACTCTACACCCAAAAGTGGACTTTTTCCATGCCTCTTCATAGACTTTGTGTCCATGTGTATTTGGAGCAGCTCCAACCCCACGAGCCCCATCTGAATGTGAGCTCAACCTCTCATCCAGCCTTTCTCCAGGGACACCCTGGCTCTTGGCAGAGGAATGTATGGGAGTGGGCTCAAGCAATAAAGGCAACTCTTTTTCAGGGTGTTGGGCAGCCCCAGGCTTCACGTTTCATGGTTTCCCTCCTCTGTATCTTTGAGCTTAAGTGGGCTTCTTCTGCTGCTCCTCTGTTTCATGCATAATGGCTTTACCTTGAGGCTGTAGTAAAAGAGACAAAGAGAGGAATGGCTCCACCACTGAGCTTATGACTCATCTATTGAATGCCCGTGTTTAAGCGCTGGATGTCAGGACTTCTTGTAAGAGCCCTGTCTGGGTTTGCCTTTCATAGTTGGAGCAGATCTGTGGTTTGGCCAAACATTTAACAGACTGTGCAGCAGTTTACCTTAAAAAAGAAACCTTAAAAAACACAACATTTATATTGAAAAACAGTCAAGTCCTACCACTAGCTCTTGAATGTTCTTTCATTTAACATCAAGCATTTCTCAAAAAAGTACAGAAGTTAACTGTCCTAGTTGCTGAAAAAATTAACACATTTACTTTTAAGCTTAACAGTAGCTCGGGCTCTGACCCTGTGACCCCGTGACCCCAAAAGGGATACAGCAGGTTAAGAAAATGGATGGATGGACTTATAAGCTTATGGAAAAGTAAAATTTTTCACATAAAAGTGCCACAAATTCTACTCAATTAGCAATGCATTAACATGTTATATGCATTAAAAGTAGTATTAGTGTGAGCCATTTTAAAAAATGTTATCCCTATCTATAAAATGAACAAAACTCGCCACTCTGAGCTTGTTAGCTTGCAGTTTGTAATGTTCAATAGCAGAACGGCAGGAAAAGGCATAACATCCGCATCTGTACGGCAAAAATGTGGTGCAAGAGCAAGCAATTATCACAATGAAAGTTTTACTGTCAATATTTCCCCTTTTTTCGTTCTTACATACCTCCATTTTGCATAGATCAACTTGGAAGCGCCCGGGTCTGCACACTGCAGCCAGGGGATGAGCACAGCTACTGGGCTGGACAAGCGCGGAAACTCCATGAGGAAGTAGGCAACATCACGTCGTTCCCAAATCAACATTTACAGCGTGGTTATGTGTGTGAGGTGCCAAACAAAACCTTAAAAACTTGCTGAGTTTCATGAGATCATCAGTCCAGCTTTCACATTCTCTCTATGTCACTAAAAAAGATCACAAAGGTCACCGTCACTGAAGCCGCCATGATAAGGTTTAGACCTGGCGAGAGAGCAATGAAGTAAAGATGATCTGTTAGGCCCACCCTCCGAGTTTGATGGGCTAGTTTGACAGATAACGTAATGAAATGCTGCAAACCAAACCATTAAATTATTTCATTATTTAACAACACTTTTAATGATTTAATGCCAATTTTAAATGATTAATGACACATTTATTTAATAATTTCATATTTTAGCCCACATTGGACAATAAAATAAATAAAAATGTCATTAAATATTTAAATGTGCTTTTTAATGGCTATTTTAATGCCACATATACTTGTACATGTATTTATTGATTTCCGATTTGATTCATTTAACGCCGATTTCAAATAATTATTGACACATTTATTTATTTGTTTCATATTGAATATATTTATTTCAATTTTTCTCTTCCATCCTACAGGATCTGCCCTCTAGTGGTTTGAATTCTATTTATCTGATAGGTACCTGTTTGTGAATGTCAATGGACATTCCTCTCATTGCACTCGAGTTAGCTACGGAGTCCCACAGGGCTCAGTTCTAGGACCCATCCTGTTTATGCTTTACATGCTGCCCTTAGGAAACATAATCAGGAAATGCAGTATTAACTTTCACTGTTATGCTGATGATACAAAGTTGTATTTATCCATTAAACCTGACCAGAATGACCACAGAGAAACCTAATGCCTGCATTAAGGATGTGTGCGTTTGTCAGAGAGGTTTTCTGCTCATGATAAATCTCAGCAAGTGTGGCTGCAGTGCTGCCAAGAACTATAAACGCTGAAAACAGACAAAACACCCAATTGAGGCTCTGGTGAAGGTTCAGCAGAGCTAACAAGCAAAAACAAGAGGCCAAAATGAAAAACAGAAATGTTATAGACAACCATATTTATAAAGGTTCATTTGATAAAAACAGACTCATTTTGGCCTCAGAGTTTCTTCAAACATGACTTTATAAATCAACGTGCACCATGACACCAAAGACAAAGCAATGGTTGGTAAAATATTAAAAGCACAAAGCTTTACAAGATAGTATGTTTGACATATCAAAGCAGAAAAATAATGATTTAGAAAAAGCCACTGACATTTTCTTCGTTTAGGAAATTAAATTCCTTCAACATTTTTTTTGTTGCTATTTAATTACCTATTGTCTTGTGTTTTGCACGAAACTTTTACAGGAATCTTCAACACATGTGAGTCTATTATATGTGGTTTGTAAACAAAGATTTTGCAGGGCATGCAAGACAAAGAATATAAGGAACCACATTAAATAACTGACAGATCGTGATATAGATATAGGGTGCAGGGTTACCAGGTCTGTAGTGGAGTTCTTTGTTGGAGATGGAGCGATGCACCACTTCATGTGTCACACACTTGGTAACGGAAATGGCAAGTTGTGGTTTTGTACACTTTTTACCCATCATACATCCCATCTCAACTTCCAGGTGATGCAAAAAGTAACAGAAGTGAATGTGTGGTTCCACTTACTGTCAGCCTTTCACTTTGTGTAGATAAGTGATCAATCATTATGTGGTGGAAACCGCTCTGCACTTCACTGACTTTGTCAACTTGCCTAGTTGCTGTGGAGTCATAATTTACACAGCACAGTGAAATCATTCCTTTCATTTTTGTCCGTTCTGAGAAAAATAATATTTCTACAAACCATTTACTTTAAAGTTGAAAGACGTTTTGCTTTTTATTTTTCTGCAATCAACATGAGCAATTAATCAGGGTGGGGAAAACTGTAATGTTTCTTTCAGTATCTTTCAGCGATCTCTCCTTCAGTGATCCTCTCTGAGCATGAATTTCAACATGCTCTCTCTGCCCTCAATAGTATCATTTGATGTTTTGCAGCTGCATGGCTCCAACACAAGTTTTTTTTTTTTTTTATTGGTCAGGGTACAGCGAGAAAAAGGGAAGAGGAGTGGGAATGTTCAAAGGCAACACATGAGAAGCAGAAGTGCAAAAAGATCAGAAAATAAAGCTTGTGGAGTTTGGCGATAAAACAATATATAATATAATAAGGAGTCAATATTAAAGTCCCGCTCTGACCATCTTTTAATCTATTATAAAAGGGTTCCTAGTGTTCTTGTAATTATAATGATGCCGTTTTTTAGCCAAAATAAAAAACCTGTGTTACTTTCTAGGACATAGTTTTTGCAGAACAGCTGGAGTTTATTAGACATTTACCTCTAAGGGGTCGGCTGGACTTCTGGCGCAGAGAGAGGATGCCTTCATTTCCCATCATTGCTTTGTTTACACTCCCTCTCGCTAGCTTACAGCCCCTCACAACCCCAAGCTAACCTCAGGGGTACAGCGAAGATCAAGAGGGCCTGAGTGCAGACATCAACATCCAGAACCGTAAGTCCTCAAACAGAAGTAGAAGTACCTCACAACCGCTCACACACATTTATTTTAACTTGTGACCCTAACAGTTCCGATATTACTTATATAAAAGTCTTTCTAGCCATTCTAAGCACTTTTGGGTTGGGGTTAGGAATAGAGTTAGGGTAAGTTGTAAAATGTCTGCTTCAAATGATGTCAGACGCCATCTTGTCTGCAACCAGGTCCTTCTCACAAAAATGGCGAGCAGTAGCATACAGTTTTGATCCAGATGCCAGCTCAGACAAAAAAAACTAAGACAAAGGGATCTATTTGTTTGCAAATGGATGCATCAGAATGAGATGGAGCAGGGAACTTGTGGCTTGTCAATAGTTTATTCATAACAACTACAAGCTTTTTCAAACTTAGTTTTTGTCATCTGCTTCTGATTTACCGTGATTTGAGTAAAGAAATACTCAGAAATGTGGTTAAAATCTGAATTTTCTTTATGCATGTCCTCCATCATGAGAAAAATCCTACAATAACAGGCTAAAAACTCAATTTTCTTTGGAGTGGGCCTTTAAAAGCAAATGATTGTACTTAAGTTGGAAAACAAAAGTAGGACTGACTATGAAAAGAGATGGATGTAGAACAACAAAGAAAATATGTACAAGAAAATCCCTTAAGGAGATAGACAGTCCCCTGAGATGCCAATCAAAGCAGACAAGTAGGTGTAAGTCAACGCTGGTCGTTCCAGCACCTGCTGCTGTCACACAGCCAAGGGAAGCCCATCATTCAAACAGACACTGCCTAATGGCTTCTGTGGAGAAACCTTCACTTTGCCCATGACTGCCTGCAGACTCTCCAAGGTGCAGCGTCGCTGATATACATGCCCATAAAACACAAAGCAACACACCCAGCTTTCACACAGTCACAAATTTTTCACATTTGCTGTGATCGCTTCATCCCTCACCTTCCTGAACTGTGGACACCTGTCAGAATCATAAACCATCCCATGGATGTAACAGCACAAAACCGCCCCATTTTTGCAGTAAAACATTATGATCCGGTTCCAGCGTTGTGACCTCTCTACCCACACTATCGCAGTGCTGTCTTAAAGAGACCAGAGCTGGGACTTGAGTTGGAATTGTGCATTGAGCACATCATCCTTGTAAAACAGTAAACATCTGTTTCTGGCCACCACACGCAGCCGATGTCAGCCTGAATCCTCCAAGATTGACGTGTTTTCACTTTTTCCTTGAGATCCAGGAGGACAGCAGTGAGTGGGCGACGGCATCTGTGATTATTTTGTTTAATACATGGATTAAAGTGTAAACAAACCTCATTGAAACGGTTGCAGGAATTGGTGCGCTCTTCATGTATTGCAGTTTGTCCAAAAATAACGAAGTCAGGCAGCCCTTATTTATGACTTTTGCTCAGGCAAAGCTTGGCCGTAGTTATTGATGGCATTTGTTGTCTAACCTCTTGTAAAAGACTACCTGCTTAAAGTGCACTCTAAGCCTGCATCGCAGCTGCTTGATTTGTGACTTGTCATGGACATGTTGATGCATTTCAGAGCAACTTTTCTTCTCTTTGACCCAAACAACATCACCCTCAAACCATAGACATGTAAATCACTTTTCATGTTTCAGTGTTTGATCAAGGAGACTGTGTGTATAAAGTTGTGTAGATCTGCTGATGTAAAAGCTTTTGTGCTTTTTATGCAAATGAATATTAATCCATCCAAACTTGCTGCATCCCGGTTTTGGGGGTCACATGGTTGCTGGAGCCTATCCCGACTGCTATGGGGCGAAGGAGGGTTACACCTTGGACAGGTCTCCAGTCTGATATTCCTGGTATTTGTTATATTCATGCTCAACAAATCAGCTAATGTAGATGTTGGGAAGTTCAAAAGTCTGCATACGTTCTTTTACAAACCTAAATATCGAGAAAAGATATTCCAAAATGCAAGGGTTTTTTTTTATATTATATTGCAAAAGATAAAAAATTAAGAGGTTATATAAAGCTTTTTATGGGATGACTATCTGAAAATGACAGACCCATGCAAAGACAAAAACTATAATTCAATTTTCTGCATTGAAGGGGTTCGTTTGAAGAAGCACTCAACAACAAGTGCGGAAATGCTTTAAAGATTTGTCGTTCTACCAGCGTTTGCCTGTTAACATGTGATGTTTGCAGACCTTTCCAACTCTTTCAAAGACAAATTTGAAAGAGTTTGAGTTTTTCATTAACTGTTTTTGAAAAAAAAAAAACATAAAGTCTTATGCTTAGTGTCTACTTTTGTTTTGATAAGGCTACTACTCTTCCTGGGGTCTGCCCAGGAAGAGTAGTTTGCATCATTACACAACATTATAAAATAACATCTTTAAGACGTACATCCAAATTCATACATCAAAAACCATCCATTCATTTTCTAAACCCGGTTTGTCTCTTTCGGGGTAACGTGGGGCTGCTGGAGCCTAACCCAGCCACTTGTGGGCAAAGGCAGGGTACAGACCCTGCCAGTCTGTAGCAGGGTCACAATCACACACTACACACTCGCATTTACACTTAGGGAACATTTAGAGAGATCAATTAACCTATGAAGAATGTTTTTGGATGGTGGGAAGAAGGCCGAAGTCACCGGAGAAAACCCACGCATGCACGGGGAGAACATGCAAACTCCACACAGAAAGGTCCCCTAATGGTGATGCTGTTTCAGGTCCCATCATCATCAAAAACCTAAACATGGGGAATTTATAAATTCAAAATGAACCCCAAAAAATAAGAGAAACCATCTTATTAAAATAAATGACACAGTTGTGCAGTAAAATTCTATTCGGAATTATTGATTTCTCTTTTTTTAGATACGCTTTAAAACTAGTATGGCTATTTGCTACTGTGATATCTGAGGGCAGATTTTACGCAAAAGACAATCAGACTACATGCAAACCTGTCCTGAATTTTCATCCATGAAAGTCACAGATGCATCCAGTTCGTATTAGTCCTAAAGGGACAACCCAGAGCTAATCTTGCAGTCCTGTTCTGCTTTTTCTGAAGTCTGTCAAGGTCATTTTTGGTTATTAAAAAATAGCAGGACAGTAATCCTGTTTGATTTTTTGTTTCTTGCAATATACTGATGTCAGTCCAATGAGATGGCTATGGCTGTGATATGGGCTATATAAATAAAATTATAAATAAAATTGAATTGAATTGAATTAATCTTAAGTGACACAAGACCAAAGTCTGTAAAACCAATTTTCTTGTTTGAGTTGGAATATAATGAGCATTGCTTCTGATTATTTCAGCTCGTTTTATTAACTATGTTTTTGATAAGTGAGGTTTGTGACATTGTTTGATCCAGCATAAGGTCCAACAGTTTAGCCTTTTTGACTCCTTCAATTGGCTGATTCTGTAATGAGATGTGCAATTTTGGGGTTTCTCTGACAGAGTATTTACAACCTAGAAACATACATTTAGTTTTCAAAACATTCAACTAACTCCTAACATTCAACTAACTCCTGTTGTAGCTTGTCATTAAACTGATTTATGCTAACAGAGGAATTTGATATAATTGTGTCATCTGCTGCGTATACAGTCATATGTGCTCTGCGTTATACATAAGGCATGTCGATCTTCTATAAATGACTTTTCATTCATTTTGTCTCTACTTGAAAGTTCATCTATTGTCCTCCATAGATTTTACCTAAATTCAGTTTGATAATATTGTTTTCTTTTTTATTGCCTATTCATTTCTGTTACTTTATTACTTAAAGATTGGTAGGTTTCACAGGCTGCAAGACTACCAGACATTATAGCAGCTTTTTTCGTTTGATGGCTCTCCTTCATAAGTTTGTGTAGATCAACATCCAACCAAGGAGCTCGACTAGATCTCACAGTTACTGTCCTTACTGGCACATGTTGATCGCATATGGCTAAAAATAATTCATAAAAGCTCTCTACAGCTGATTTTGCTTAACAGAGGGATGGGTGACTTCAGCTGCAGTAAAAAAAAAGGGTTTCCTAGTGAAAGTAAAATAACTTTACCAGAAAAGAAATGATTCCCAGTGGCAGCTGCTCACATCACACCAGAAGCTTCTGCACGGTGTTCCTGACCGAGTGACACAAAAGCAATAAAAATTGTAAACAAGTCCTGAGGGAATCATTTTTAGACCTCCTTGCATCTCTAAGGCTAGATGATGCTTAAGCTCAGAGAACAGCGAGAGAGAAAATAAACTGTCATTGTAATCCAGTCAAACCAATCTCCCCTTTGTAGCTCAACTGACTTTTCTTTGATTTCAGATTCTTTCTCCCTCTTTTTGTCCTGGTCTCACACCCACCCTCTGCTTTTATGTCCCCCAGATGAAGAAACAAGTTTCTTTTCGATTTCTTTCTCTTTTTTTCCTCTTTTGTCTTCCTGAGAGTGACTCAATCATGTGGGAGAACCTCTTTCCAATATTTTGTTCTTGTTCCAGCACAGGTGCTTTTACTAAGCTGTCTGGAAATCGAATTAGTTTCCCTCTATTGGTCACATCCTGTGTTCTGGATGTGATACGGCTATGAATTTGTATCCCTTCTGGAAAAAAATCTGTCCTTGAATCTTTTAATAGTTTGCTACGAGAAGTTGAAAAGATTTACAAACTAGAAGTAAATCTTATGCTTACACGGGGGCTTGTCATACTGTGTGTAGCCTCTTAAATGATCAGAAAAGCTCATTCTCTTGTTGAATGGCTTAAATTGTGTACAATTTATGTTTGAGGGATATTAAATATGACTATATTATTGCAAACCGTTTATTTACCTTTGTTATGCAGAAACCTTGTCCCAAAAAATGTATGTTGGCTCTCAAATGAAAAGGCTGGAAAAACACATTGAAAGATTATTCCATGTCAAAGACAGAAAATTAATTTTCATAGGCTATTACCTCAGTAAAAGGAACGTTTGAATTATTGGTTTGAGTTACACTGTGCTTTAAAAATGTTGAGGCTTAAACGGAAAATAGACCTGTTGCACGAATTGTTTTTAAATTCATAAATACACCCTCCTTTTCTGTCATTTAGAGGCTCTCCGGCCTCATTTTTCACCCGTGTTAAGTGACTGCTAAATCTCACACTCCCAGCCACTAAATTCAGGCAATTAAGAAAATAAACCGAAAGTCCACTGGCCCCCGGAATCCATTAATCTTTCTTTTTCTAATTATACTACGATATAACCTGCCCGGCGAGGTGCCTGTTATCAACAATGGGTAACCAGTAGACAACCACAACTATGTGGCCTCCAGTTCAACAAAGTGAACGGTGTCAGCAACAATTAGCTGATACTTACCACTACCTATGACATGTTGAGATTAAATCGTTTAAATAGCTTGCCATGGTGACAAAAAAGTCTCCTGAGGGGACTCATGCTCGTCTATGCCATAGGCTAAAATGTAGTTATTTTGTTCTTTTGCATATTTTGATCACCTGACATCATTGTTTGTGTTTTGCAAAGTGTAAGCAAAAATAAAAAAATGTTACAAGTTGGTGTACAGTCTATGTTTAAACTATGAATAAATGGAGTGGGTGCAAATACGTTTGCAAGGCCTGCCACAACAGCTTTGAAATACAAATAATGAGCAAATGTGCTTATGGTTGTTATCTTTGCTACACCCCAAAAACAGACAACTAACCTTTTTTTTTTACTTCTGCAATTGCTCCCAATTTTGAGAGTTAACATAATCAGCTTTCCTTGCTCTAAACATGTCTGGAAAATGATGGGTTCCATTTCTAAACCAGATGAAAACAGGAGCATGACACTTGCAAAAACAAAGGCTTCTTGGGTCATTTTCTACTAACACTGATTTTCTAATGTAGTAATAAATCTACTAAGAGTCATTCATCTATCTTCTAAAGCCGCTATTTTCCTGTTCGGGGTCATGGGGTTGCTGGAGCCTTTGCAACTGCGGGTGAAGGCGGAACACACCCTGGACCAACCCATCCCAGAGCAACACTGAGACAAACAACCATATGCACTCATCTACAGGGACAATTTAGAGACCTATGGAGCATGTTTTGGACTGTGGGAGGAAGCCGGGATGTCCAAACTTCTGGCAAAGAGGCCCAGATTTGGTAAAGTGAAAATGTGTGAAGACCAACATTCTTTGAACTAGTTTAATAACTGTACACGCAAGTGAATATTTCATTCATTTCTTCAAACTGAACACCAATCCATTTAAACATGTTTTTATCATAATAAATGTGAATTAGTCCATTTTTTTTAACACCGTGCAAAACCATTTACATGTAGTTTGTCGTGGTTTGCATGTCTCATCTGGTAATGCCTTTTGATACTGAACTCCATGAAAACAGCCACAGTCTCTTTACATGTTTGGCAGATGCAGTTGTTTTATATTTCATTGAAAAAAATCTGCCAATTTCCACTTGTGCAGGCAGCGTTGGCCCTCACTGTCAACTTTCCTTTTTTGATTACAGTTGATATCTTGGAAATGAGCTCGAAACTCACAGAAGGGTCGCAAGGCAGTGCTACCACAGGTTTACAACGGCTTAAAACTCTATTTACCCAACCACAATCAAGAAATCGCACACACAGAGTATGCTGGAGATTCCATACTATTGATTTTATAAAAGGAGCCTGTGGCCCAGTTAGAACTTGAACGTGGGCCCACGGACTTTGGACATGCCTGGCATAGAAAAAACTCCATGGGGAGAAAAAGCATTTTCCACACAGAAAAAAACGAGCTGGGAATCAAACCAGGGACTTCTCATTGTCAACCGAAAGTGCAAACCACAAAACCACTGTGCACATTTTACACTAAGTTTAAATTAAAAAAAAAAACACTTCAATGAGATCATATTTGAAAATGAAAGCTTCAAATTCCACCCTTCAAAAGCTTTTATTATGATATGATTTATTGTGGTAGCAGCGGAAATGCTTACTGTAGGTTTAATTTTCTGATGTAATGTCATCGAAACTTAAAATGAATGTTAGACTCTTCCTGGGGCTTGGAGACTTGAGAACACACAATGTTCTTTGCATGCTCCACTAATAAAGTATTCCACCACGTGTTACCTAAAGCAAACCTGGTTGTGTTAAAGTGACCAACCAGATTTTCTCCTAACTGTTTTTCAGAAAATCTGGCATTATCTGCCTCAAAGGGAGTCTCTTTGGCACACTCCTGTACCTGTATGTATGTTAAATGCAATTTTCACAATTTTTAAACTTATTTTTTATTCTTTTGCTGCTCTAAATTTCTTTTTAAAGTTTTATTCAAGGTAAAGAAAGTCATCTAAATTTCAGCAATCACAGGCACTTTCTGTTCTGGGAACAGGCACAAACACACTTAGCTGTAGGAATAGATGGATGATTTCGAAGTGCTGTTGCCATTACGCAAAGGCTACAGCTGTGAGACACTCCATTTGTCCAATATAACACATGAGATTAATTTGTTCTCATTTTAAAGGATCATTTGGGGTGATGATAAGGAGGCACATCTGACTCATTTCTAACCATCAGTGTAGAAAATTTAACTTTTAATTGGCAAAACTGTGTTCACATCACACTTTTTAGACTAGAGTTGGTATAATCTAATACTACATTACCTTTTTATGGATGTCTAACATTATAGAAGCATGCATTATCAGAGCAACCAATTTGTGTTTTTGAGACACACCTTTTTAGTGTTTGGGAAAAATTACATTTCTTGACAAAGCGGTGCATTCGGTCCTTATAAACTAACCCCTCTTTAATTAGCTTGACACAATTTGTCTTGACAAATGTCAATATTACATGAAATGTGATACCAAAAAAGCGACTCGTGTTTGCATTGTTCATTATTAGCGCAGCAGATAACTGACCATTCATAAAAAAAAATTCAAATCTGGAAACAAGCAGCTAAATTTGCACATACTCTCCTTGGGACTTACTCTTTGGGAAAAAAAAATGTTACCCACTTGAAAATTCAAGATGGCGGCTTTTTTTCCAAAGACGGCTGCCATTTTTGCCTTTTTGCAATAAAAGTGTAGACTATATGTGCGTGTTTTTGTTTGTTTTTTTTTGTCTGGGGACTACTGCTTCCTTCCAAAGTCCAAAAACATGCTTCATGGGTTAATTGGTGACTCTAAATTGTCTTTAGCTGTTTATCCCTTACGGGGTCACGGGGCTGCCGGAGCCTACCCTGGCTACTGTTGGACAACTCTTTGCCTCAAGGTTTTCCAAGTTGTACCATGTGAAAGCTAGGAATAATGCTCACGTTTTGATGTAAAAACTTTCTGTGAGGGACGCTGTGGCAAAGTTTGAGCAAAATTAATCAACGAAGAGGGTCAGTGTCTTCTCACTCTGACATTTTCTGCTCCACTATACTACGGTTTCAAACTGCATCTCGTTTTGCATCATTTATAACTGAAAACTGACTCAAAGATGACATGTCGACATTGACCTGCGATATCTCAAAAACCATAAGGAGTTTTAAAAAGAAAAATGCGGTAGTTTAAAAAATTGATGATTTGTGAAGCTGAAACTTTCGAGCACCCCTCACCTAAAAAAGCTGAATATTTTTATAGCTGAATAGACAGAGCAGAAAAGATACAAACATCCCAAAAGTGTACGGAAGAAAAAAGGATTACAGTTTAAGGCATTCACACAATGAGTCATTTTTGTAATGCCTTAAACTAGGGTTTACTCCAAGAAATCAACATTTGTGGACTTAAAATTACTTCGATTCACATCGAATCGCCTTTTAATTGCAAACAGGTTTTGACGGGTCCTCCCTCTACCACAGATCTACAAAACATCGTGACCGGAGGCTTCCATATTGATCCCCATTCATTCCTATCCTCAGCAGAGTTTTTATCTATCTGCTCTGTGATTGCAGAGGGGCGTGCTCTGGTACAGTCTGTTTCTTCAAGCACAGTTGACTCTACGCGACTCACCATGTTCTCAGCACTGCAACGCGTCCCAAATATGCACTTTTTTCTTTATTTTTCGTTACTGTTCGCTGTTGTGCTTTGCGACATCGATGCAGAAGAAGAGGAGCATGCTAAGCACACGTACACGGTGCAGATGTTTAACGAGGCGGTGCCCACTGCACCCCACTTTGTCATGTTTTACGCTCCCTGGTAAGTCATTTGATGCAATACAAGTGACGACAAAGTAAGATAAATGAAAATATAGTATAACGTGTGTTATTAACGACTGCAAATGCTGTGGGGAGACGCGATTTCGGTGGGATTAAAGCTGCCGGCTTTTAGCAACCAAACTAGTTAGCCTGTAAGCTAGTTGGCTAAGGCTACTAGAAGCCGGTGTCTTTAGCTTAGCTGTTAAGGAAAGTAGCTAACAAGGTAGCAGATTTTCTGTTTTAAACGAAGTATCTGAACCTTTAAGAGTAGCAAACCGCTCTTAAACTCTAAAGTTAAATTTAAAACAATATAGCTCATCCTAAATGCTTTCAATTGCACAGTCAACTGTTATATTTTAGTCATTTCAAAGTTGTAAAAAGCTGTGCTTACGTGGCACGAACTGATTGACTGAACTTGTGTTATTGATTTCTAAAGTAGCCCCCCCCCCCCCCCGACCCTATTTGACAGTTTAATGCTTTTTTTTTTTTTTTAAGTGTATACAAAGTTATGCAATCTATTTAGTAGCATGAAAGATAAAAGTCAAAAACTCAATACGGAACATATATTTGCCAAACATAGACTAGCCTGCAGTTACCTGCAGAGGCTTACATGTCAAGATATGTTTATTTACCTTCCATTTGCTTTTGATTTTTTTTTTTTTTTTTTTAACCTGTGATGTAAATGCACATCTTTTTTTTTCTTAAAAAGCATCCTGTGTGTTATTGACAATAATATCCACACTCTATTGTTTCAGCTTCTGGAAAAAATCTCTTAACACTTTCAGGTTAAATGAATCGTTTTGCTTGTCAACAGTGCATTAAATGTCCTTCTTTTTGTCTCTTCATGAATACTGTCTTAAAGGCCACAAACAAGCATACCCTTGTTCGATGTTTCTCTTTTTATGAAGTGTTCTTATATTTATTTATATTGCAATTTTGCACAGTAACTTCTAGGGGTGTAACGATGAATCGATTACTATTCCTACAATTCAACCAGATTGATCTATCTGAGGAAAGCTTTTAATCGACATATACTATTGTAAAATTGTTTAAAATTGAGATACATTGATAGTCAATATGGGAAAATACTATTTGCTATTAGACATAGTAGGTTTATTATACTATAGGCAGGTTTATAGTAGAATATGGAGACAAGACACGTGATGTCAGAAAAAAAAAGATCAACCCTTTATTAAGGTCCAATGCGTGGAAACACTTTGAATTTTGCAAAGACGTGACCATACAGTGTTGTATAATGCCCTCATAGTGTTCAGTTTGTATTATTTTGATGTGGAAAAACAACAGTGGGGTGAATTGTATTAAACTAAAGTGGCAATGGATTTGACATTAATTCTTGTTTGTACACAAATGTATTTTACACTTGATTATATTGCAAAAAAATCCAAGGAATCTGTAAAACTTCACCTGCACTGTTTAGGTATTTATTCGAGTTATACTAGTTGAATTTTTGGCTAAAGACCTCCTAGAGCGAGCTTAGATTAGGGAATCGAATTGTTCAAAAGAAAACCAACAAAAACTATGAATAGTATTGTCAACCACAAATTATAATATGAATCAAATCGTTGTTTAAACGAATCGTTATACCCCTTGTAACTTCCTTTTGTTTTGCACACTGATGTCTTTTTGTTTCCTTGTTGTACCTCCCAGTCTTAAAACACTCTAATTTTATTACAACCTAATATTGTAATGACAATGAAATGATTTTGATTCTGATAAAGAATAGATGTGTGCCTTTTAGAGCTCATCTGCTTGAAACCTTGGCTTACTTCTGTTTGTTTCTGCAGGTGTGGCCATTGCCAGAGGTTACAGCCGACGTGGAATGAACTGGCTGAGAAATACAACAGTATGGACGAACCACCAGTGTATGTGGTAAAAGTAGACTGTGTTCAGGACACCAAGTTCTGCTCCAACGTCCACGGCATTAGAGGCTATCCTACGTAAGTAGCAGAATCCCAAATAACTTCCAAAATGTTTGGTTTTTGATTAAAAGAAACATTGTTTTTCATAAGGATGGTACTAGGAATCAAGGTTTAGTCACCTGTGTCTATAGTTAACTGAAAACAGAAAATGTATATTTGCTAGTCCACAGTCTTCACATGACTTTAAATGAGTGTTCTGAATAAATCGATCATTTAAGCTCTCTTTGTATCTGAACAACATTTTCTCTCAGCAATATGTAGTGTTAGAATATTGCAGCTTTGGAAGTAATTTTTTTTTTTACTGATTGACAAATTGTTGACTGCTGAGCTCAGTTTTAGTAAGAATTTAGCTGAGATCTAAATCCCACCTCCTCCCTCATATGTTTCTAACTTAACTTGCAAACCATAGAAAATGATTGACAGACTGTTTTACCATTTAATGTTATTGGGCCTAGGAGGATAATTAACTTTTTTGTTCAAGTTTACATCAGAATCCTGTTTGAAATCCTACAGATGAAAGCATTTTCATAGTAAGTGTTTGTACTCCTCTACAGCCTGAAGTTGTTCAAGCCAGACCAGGAAGCAGTGAAATACCAGGGTCCCAGAGACCTGCAGTCGTTGGAAACATGGATGCTCAAGACGGTCCAGGAGGAACCTTCAGTAAGTGTCGATGCCGTTCTCCGCAAGACTGATCATTTGTGATCCGCTCATGCCTGCATTTGTTTGCCCTCCAGGAACCAGAAAGTGAACTGGAGCCACCTAAAGCTCCGGAGCCCAAGCAGGGCATGTACGAGCTCACCGCTCTCAACTTTAAGGACCACATATCCAAAGGTACAGTAGATAGCTTAAGTGCTTCATCAAAAGGCATGTTTGAGCTGTGCAAATGAACAGGTGACCCCGGTTTGTGTTTTAGTGCAGCTGCATCCTGCCATAACAGATAGTTTCAGTTTTGTTTTAGTTTGAATGTTTTTTTCATTGTCTAGATTTACATAACTGACATTTCAACACCATTGGGCACAGTGTGAAGCCTTTGCAGTCCTTTCAACTTGTGTGTTTGGTTCATCGGACAACAATTACAAACACAAACAGTACATGAATCATCTTTCAAAAATTTCCACTTCTGAGATTCTTTTATTGTTTATTTATTTGGAAGAGAAATTAAGCTTGTGTTTAAAACGGTGGTGATTAAGATAAGCATTTAAGTTAAAATACTCTGTGGTTCTGGACAGTTTATGTGCTTCATTTTTTTTCTAATTTGGTTTTTATTTGCACTTTGTTTGCAGGGGCTCATTTTGTGAAGTTCTTTGCACCCTGGTGTGGCCACTGCAAGGCCATGGCCCCAACATGGGAACAGCTGGCCACCACACTCGAGCACTCAGAAGATGTAAAGATTGGAAAGGTGTGTTTCTGACACCTTTCTGCTGCTTCATTATTTTATTTAAACTACTCAGATTCTCACATTTAAAAAAATAATTCATTTTATTGCACAAAAATAACAGATTATTTCTGAAGCTGCGTACACGTCGGGCTGTTCACACAGGTCTGTCTCTCCCCGATATTAGAGATATTGGGTAAATCTAGTAGCTCTTGCTCCAGGCTTTTTTTTTCACAGCTCTATTTCGATATATGAAAGACTTTGCTGTCATGTATAATTCCAGCCAGGCACAAACCGCAATTATAAATTTATCCTTCAAGACCACATTTCAAACGATTGGTGCTTCCATGTTTTGAAACTCTCCGAGCGAGTCCCCGATTGGTCAGAGTTCAACTGGTTTAACCTTTAACGCGTGCAGCATGTTTTGTACATAGAGCCCAAAAACGGACTTAAACATTTCAATAGCGAGGCGTGAGAGTTTTGAACGCAGAAGCCTGAAACGCGCACATGCGTGAGTTTACATACTTTGCACTGGAAGCTGTCGCTTGAATGCCCGTTTCAGAGTCCGGTGTGAACATAACTTTACAAAATCAACTTCATTTTGAGCTGAATGTAGTAGCACAGTTGAGATCATGCTGTTCTCTGAATGCACAGAATAGTAGTATTTACAAACTCTGGCTTGTGTTCTTTCGATGGGACTCAGGTGGACTGTACACAGCACTACGAGGTGTGCTCTGAGAATGGGGTGCGGGGATATCCCACGCTGCTCTTCTTCTACAACGGCCAAAAGGTGAGGATGATGTTGTTTTCGTGACCATCAGACGCTAAGAAACTGACAATCTCTTCGCATTAATATATTTTTATATATTGTTTTACAGAAAGAACAGTACAAAGGAAAGAGAGACCTGGACTCTTTCAAAGACTTTGTGGACAGCCAGCTGAAAGCTCTTCAAACTGAGGAGCACGAACACGAACTGAAGGAGGAACAGCAGGCGGAGAATGAGATCCCAACGGAAGAGCCGGCCAAGGAGGAAGCAAAGGTCCGTTTGAATAAAACGTGCTCTTATGTCTATTTACTCTGTGTTCCACCAGTAGTAGTTCAAACATAGTTATATTTCTCTCTGAAATGACTTGTAAAGCAGAATTTTACTCTTCATCTCTGTTCCTGTAGTTGGGTCTATAGTTTTCATCAAACTGGAAAGTGGCCTGAACAGCATAATGCAATTTTCACACTAAGGTCGATGGTCTTAACTTATGTGATTAATTGATCAGGTGGCCATGAATGCATAATATCTTACATCAAACACTATTTGGGTTCATAAAGCAGAAATGCCATCTGCTATAACATAACCAGAGGAATATCAATGGCTTGGTATCATGGTATTAGTTAATGCTGCTCTGCAGACAGTGCACTGAAAACAATGAATATTAAAATTTAGATAATGGAAGTTGCATCACTGAGCAACCAGTCGTCTCTTTAGTGTTCAGACAGCTGTCACATGTTTTTGTTTAATAGCTGCCAGGCTCAGCTGGATACGCCTTTCAGAATAAACACAGGGCAGCTTCAGTTTATTTCATCATCACATGTAAAAGCACATCATAAACGCTGTCTTTTTTTTCTTCATGTTGGCAGATCGATGGCGCCTTTTGCATTGAAAGTCTCTGCTCAAATGTTTCATAAATAACTTTGGTGCGGACGGTGATTCCAAAAACGGTTTCGAGCAGTGTGACGATCCTGACCTGCTTTTCTTTCTTTCCTCAGTCCAACGTGTTGGTCCTGACCGAGAACAACTTCCACGATGCTGTAGCGAAGGGCTTTACCTTTGTCAAGTTCTACGCGCCGTGGTAATTGTTTTTAAAAAAAAAAAAAAAAAAAAGCACAATTGTTCAGGTGCCAAAAGTACGACAGGTGGCTCTGATGCTGTAAATAAAATACGAGGTGCAGAGGTAATGTGAGGCTGGTACTTTAATGCTCTTTTTATTTGCATATTCAAATATTTATCTGCATTTGCACATTTATTAATGAAATATCTGGTAGAAATGCACAAATAATAAATGTAAAAAAATTGAAGAAAAAAAATGCACAATTTATTTACAAAGTTGCACTTTTTAAAAATGTATTTTGTGCATTACACAAGTGTTTATTTTTCATTTTGTTGCTTTCGGGTAAGTCAACACATCTTACACCGTTTCACATTTTGTACAAATCATTGTAAAGAAAAAATCCAGCAAAGTTTGAATCATTACAAAACAATGTTGACGTCTGTGACTTGGTCCTATTAAACTTTCAAGTTTGTTCGGCAAGTATTTAGAAAAGTTGAGGGTACAGCATTCTGTCACCTTTCACCCTGTAACCTCCATCCCTCTGTTGTGCAGGTGTGGCCACTGCAAGAACCTCGCTCCAACATGGGAAGATCTCTCCAAGAAAGAGTTTCCTGGCCTCACCGATGTCAAGATTGCCAAAGTGGACTGCACGGTGGAGCGCACGCTGTGCAACAAATACTCTGTAAGTTCTTCCTGACTGAGTTCTCTGCATCAAACTCCTGTGAATGTATCTTGCTGCTACAAGGAAGAACAGCTGCGTCAACGAGACTGAAATCCTGAAGCTGTTTTTAAATCTGTGGAGTGCTAGTTTGAGAAAGATGTTTCGATTTTTGCTCGAAGAACAGCAAAATGTGACATTTCCGTGATTTATCATTCTAGTGCATCTCAACACCCTGCTGAATCTTTTTTGTTTTTCTAGGTGCGAGGTTACCCCACATTGATCATCTTCAGAGCTGGAGAGCAGGGCGATGAGCATCACGGTGGGCGGGACTTGGAGAGCCTGCACGACTTTGTGATGAAGCAGACGAGAGACGAGCTGTAGAAAGGAACAAGTCGGCACTCCACTTCCTTCTGCTCCGCATGCCCACACAGCGCCTCTGACCTCACCTCTTATCTGGATCGGGTCAGCCGTGTTCTGCTCTGTCCTTCTTGCTTAAGGACAGAGCGTTTGAGTAGAGTGTTTGGAATGTGAATGTATTTCAATCTAAATCTGGTCACTGGTTGGGCCTGTGAACAAAGTGTGCGACTAGCACTTCTGCGTTGATGCAAACCAAAACCTTGAAAATGTGTTTAGGAAAAAGAATGGTACGCAGGGTCCTGCCTTCTGAAAATCTGTAGTGTTTGAGCCTTCTTTGTCATTTGACTTTTTTCAACGCTGAATTTTATACACCAGAGCTGTTTTTGTTTTCATTGGAAGCACGTCCATGTTGTCACTGCAGAGGCTGTGCGTGTTTTTTATGCCACTCATCATCTATGTACACAACTCTCAGGGAAACATCTCGCATCAGACGTTTGATGGAAGCTTTTTATGTTGTTTTTTTTTTTTTTTCTTACTGGAGTATAAATTTAAATCAGTAAAAAAAAAATGTTTTTTTACTTCCTGTGATCTTAAAAATGTAATCTCTGAACTTTTATTTGGTGCCAGACTTACTCAGCAATAGAATTGGTGTGGTTTCCTTTCAGATAAATGCAATTTGCACTCTGACCTCATCTCTTATATCAGCTGCAAGTGTCTTGCTTTGGAAAATCTAAATCTCTTCTTATCAAGCGTTATGCTCGCTGGCAGCTGAAATTAAGTAACACATTAGGGGAACAAAGTAGTTCACGGTCAGGTGGACCTACTGCAATCAGAGGACCCGTACCATCTGTGATCGCCTATTTTGTGAGCATGATACCTTCAAGGTCCTAGGATGATTTTCCATCGAATAACTGGAGAAGAGTTAGTCCAATTTGCTCTGGTTTCCGGATCAGTAAAATTCTGCATAAAACTGATTTTCCTTGTAAAATGCAGTACATTTTTTAAGATATAAAATAAAAACAAAACAGTGGACTGGAACTAACCGTTGTGAGGTAATCAGCAGCTTCTTGTTAACTCTTCCCAATGTTCTTTGACCCACCTAAAAGGAAACATGTGATGTAGGACTTGCTTTACTGTCCAGTCAAGGTACACAAACAGGCAGAGATGTGCTTCTTTTTTCTTCAATAAACATTTTTATGGATAGCACATAATCTTTGGAACTCCAGTGATTGAAGTATTTTCTGAAATATATATCTATTTTTCCTTTTTATGGGTTGTGCAAAACCCACAGATGTTGCACAAAAAGTGAATATTGGCAAGTTGTAACATGAAATTTGATAATAAAGTTGTTTTCTGAAAAATAAGGTATTTCAGTCATGCTTTTGTATTAAAGATGTGATATTTTTTATTTCTTTTAATAAAAGGTGCAATAAATAAGCGGAGAATGTACAAGTATTTACAAAAAAACAGTCTTAACATGATCACAAATATAAACAGCAGCTTACCAGAGGTATATTTTGTAATTTAAGATTGGTTAGGCACACACGGTAGTTTATTTATTTGTGGATATATATACTTTATCATTCATAAGTGTTCTCTGAAGATTGCGTGCCATTCAAGGATCACAACATGTCTTTTATAGGAGGACAAGCATCATACATTTCATCCTTAGGGTGAAAAAAAGCAAAAGATTTTAGCTTTTAACCTAAAGTTTTTCCACAACCTCTCGACAGGTTGTTATGGGGGTGAAAGGGTTTGTTAGCCCGCCGAGTGCAGCAACATGGAAATGGTCGTTTGTGGCATGTCGGAGGGATAGAGCTGTATTCTTCAGTCATGTGGAGAAAAACACAAGCACAGCCACAACATGCATCACGCCGAACCAGCCTGGTGAATCACAGCTCAGCCTGGGCCTGACAAATATTGACATGGAGGGGATTATTCAGAGCAGTCCACAGCTAAAATGGTCTGTGGTCAGGTTGGTCCAGTCCATATAGTATTTTGGGAGAGCAAATATGGCTGGAGAAGAAAATACAGTTGGAGAAAAGTTAAAAACAGCACATGTATAGACTCCGAAGTGTCATTTATTTAGTGTAAAACTCCTGCGCTGAAGGAAAACCTGCAGTGACTCAAATCTTTTCTAAGAGTTTCTCGTCAGTATTTAAGGCTTCTTCAAACTGATCCATCAGTTCATGGAGAGATGATAATTTCCCACAGAGGTTTTAGTCTGGTCCTCTCTGTGAGCTTCAGGCGCATCAGCCCGTTAGGCATTCAATAAAGAAAAATCCCCCACAAAGGCTCCCTCTTTTGCGTTTAGTCATCCATGAGGTGACAGATGGTTCAACTGCTGACGAAAACAAATGCAACAATATATCCTTAATTGCATTTATCCATCTTGACGTCTTGTTCCAGATGCAGGAATTTCTGCTCATCTTGGACTTTTGGGGATAGATCACCTTCAGCAAGCTCACTTCGGCGGCATCAGTGGCAACCGCAGGCGCGCACCACCATGTTTTTGTACTTCTTCAGAATGACGTTTGAGTTGTCGTCGAAGTAAAGCACCGAAATGGCGTGGAGTTTGGTGGGGGCGCAGCACGGCTTTGGCACATTCTCAGGGTTCATCAGGTGCACCTGACATAAAAAAAGCATAGAAACTTTTCAAAAGGAAACCAGACGGTGCAAATGCTGCTTTTACTGTCACTTCAGGAATGATTATGACACTCTGAAAGGCCACACTAGCACAATCCTAATTCCACAGGATTTATGTAACAGACACTTTTCCTCAGGACAGGAAAGGAGACATAAAAGGGCTTCTGCCTGGAATACACATACATGCTAAGTACTCACCAGTGTCTGCACGATGGCGTGGTTGGTAGCATTCATGTGGGCGTTCAGAGGAAAGGAACATTCTCCGTCACAGTAGTTGGCTGCGTAGCCGTCAGGCGCAATGATCCAGTCCTTAGAGACACATCGAAGTCAGCTTGCTTTGCAAAAACAGGTCAGCTTTTCTGTCATAACCTCTATGCAGTGTGGTAAGAGGGAATTTTTTGAAGAAGTCCTTGCTTTGTTGAGCATTACCTGAGTTAGAAGTAAATGTGAGAACAACTTCTTTCACATTTGTTGCTTGCTGTAATATGACTCAAGGAAGAAGTGCACATTCATCACTTGTTTTTCCTCAATCTGACATGTTGCAGGGATTTTAATCTGGGTTCTTTCTTCTCTGCCGCTTGAGTTTTTTCTGTTTAGCTCAGGGGTCTACAGCCTGATGCATATTTTGTCTCTCCATTGTGGCTTTTAGGCTTTAAAACATTCTTTGTCTTGGTTAGTTAGTGACACAAGATGTATTTTATTTTGAAAGGAACTTGGACGTGTTGCTATCTAAAGTAAAAGAAAATGAACTTTTTTATATATATAGAAAAAAATAGCACTGTTATAAATCAATTGTTGTAAATATTCAAAAGCAACATTTTAATAATGAAAGTGTTAATGGCCACAAAAACATTGTAATGTCCCTGTTTTGTGTCCAAAATGGCTCTTTAAAGGTTGCAGACCCCTGATCTAGCTCCGTTCCTGCATGTGTGTCTGAACACACGTGTCTCCAGACACGGGAAAAAAAAATCTTTCCCCAAATGTTTGCTTGTGAGGGTTCATGTAAGTAATCGCTGGCAATCTCCCTCTAGATGTCAGTGCTGTGTTAACAGCCAAAAGCTTGTTTGCAAAGATGTATAAAACTCTTTTTTATTTCCACTTAGACACACCTGCAGTCTGACATTTTAGCAGCTTACTCATTCGTAATTGACTCTTTTGCCCTTCATATCTGCCTCGCCAGTGCTAGTTTCTTATCACTCGGTGATAGTAGCCTGTTTATGTTGGGGTACACACATCAGTTTCTCCACTTTTCCTATTAACTTACTATCAGCAAAGAAGGAGGTCATGTTGACTTTGTTTAATCACTCAGATATTCTGCACAGATGTCACAGTAAAGGTTGTTCTACTGTTAAAAATTATTTCTTTTTCACAATTAATTCAGATTTTGAAACGGTATGAATGCCAGCTGCTTTTCCACAGAATGGAAGAATAGAAGAGAAACTTTGACAACATAGATTACTAAACGTATCTGTCTGTCAGTGAAGTTCTAAAATGACATGAAAGGCTCACGCAGAATAGTAATTTTGACTTGATAAGAAATAACAAAATTTGATTTTAAAATACAAACTATAAGCACTTCACACAAAATTTGGAATATGGAATACATCTGCATTTATTCCTGCAGTGTTTAGTTTAAAAATAGTTTTAAAATTACCTGCCAGCCCAGCTCTCGGAAGCTCACGTAGAGCTCATGTTTTCTGCAGGCGGACTTCTGATCGCTGCTGTTAAAATCTGAAACAAAAACAAGGTGGTCCAGATTTCATAACTGCACAACAAAAACTTTATGGGATATCTCCCATGATGCACTGGGTGCAGAAACAAGGGCGTAAACAGTGCTCATTACAGCACTTGCTGCACAATCATCTGTTGGCTAACACAAGCAGTACATGAGCCTCATTAAAATCACCAAAACTCACATATTGCTTGGCAAGATCTCAAGTCTATCAAGTCAGAAGCCTGCGGTGGAACTTTTTTTTTAATGAATTTCTCAATTATCTGTTCCACTCTGCAGAGCCGTCTACTGCAGACAGGTGTAAGGTTGTTGTTGTTTTTTTTCACTTGAAGAGGTCATAGTTGGCACTGGTTGCCACACTGAAGTCAAGATGATGATGCAGACTTTCCAGCCAGGACTCTGTCTAGCTCACTTTCTCTGTCATGCCTCACAGATTTGACCACTTTTGTTCATCGCTTAGCCCCGAGAGAAGGATGATGAGAGGGTGAAAATGCAGCTGGTGGCCACGGTTCAAGACCAAATCCTCATCTAGGAGACGCTTGTTTGACAATTTCTCCAACAAATGAAACAAAATCCTGTGAACATGCCAAGTTTCATAGTTTGAAGTTTCATTGCTTTCACACAGTTTGTTAGCATGTTCTGTCTATTTTTTCAAGATTCAATGAATAATTTGGGACACTTTATGTTCCAATGTATCTTATTTATTTGCATTTTATTATCATTTTTAAACTACAACAATGTCTTCAATAGATGTCCATAATTAGAAGTCATGAATTGTATTTTCCGTTCAGGTTTTCATGTGCATTCGCCTGTCGGAGGGAGCATGAGTCAGACCACAGTCCTGAAATCTGTCACTGCCACCACCCAGCCACACACCTCACTGTTTAGTCAGCTGGAGGTGGGGGGACTAACACACAAGGAGTACACACAAACATGTTTCAACTCTATAAAGCTTGTTAATTTGGGTTCTTTCATGTGCATGGACATCATTTGTCACAAGGGTCGCTGGCAGAACAAACTACAAATTGACCCACACTCCCAAATGTCTTATGTTTATCTTTTTAAACAGCCAAAAGCCACTTAGTGCCACCTAAAACCCAAAAGTTTGTGCCTGAAAAAACACCAGGGCTGCTTTTATTCAGGCTTTTGCATACTTAGGGACTCCACTGCCCAACACCACGTTGTATCTGGAGCTGTCTGAAACGAGGAAAACCACAGCGAGAAAGTTGATTGGACTATTCTCAGATTGAGGAAGCAGAAATCTTGTTTACCACTATCAACAGTAGAACCATCAAATGTACATGCTGTCTTGATTTTATTGGGAATGATTATGTCTTTATCTCTTCGGGCCCACAAGTGGCCCCAACGGGCTTTTAAGCTTTGATCCCAGTTTCTGTCTTTATGCATCTTTGTTTTTTAACCAACTTGCATCTATTTAATTGTTATAAAATAAAGCATGGAGAGTTGCTACAAAGGCAAACCGATTCTGTTTCACTATGATGAAACTTTGGTTTAAAAAGTGTTTTTGTTACCTCTGGGGGGAGTTTTCGAAATCATGCAAGAATTTTACGAGCCGTGTTATTTTATTTTATATATCATGTTGAAAAAGCTCATGGACAGGAACTTGGTGTTATGATTGACAGGTCTGCAACTGCTTCACTGGGTATGTTACATTCATTTGTTAGCCTTGTGTGTCCCCAATATTCCTTTTTTTAAGGAAAGGGTTTGATGACATTATATCTGAATGAAAACATGGGGACTTGTGTGTAATAAAAGCTGGCTTTAAAAGTTATAAGTCACATGACCACGATTCTTTTAAGTCATTGGTTGATGCCCCAACATTTGACAGCGGATCTTCCTAAATTACAAGAAAGTGCTTTCTAATGACCTCATGATCAAGCTGAGTTAAAGCAGTAGTGGTAAGTTAACGACTAGTTAAGATGAAAAATATCGTGGAAACAAAATGTATATGGTTGCATCAACGTGTAGTTACTGTGATTTTGACTGTTTGTACTAAAAGAGATTAAACTAAAGGTAAAACAGAGTGCAGCAGGTGGTGGGACAGAGAGGTCAAGGTGCGATTAGGGATTGTCCCACACAGTTGTCAGGTGTTTTCCTGGTTTAGGGCTCCTTCCTTTCCAATAGGAAGAACAGTTCAGTGTCTGCTAATGTGAAATACTGTGCATACACATATCTAGGCAGTCAGCAGTGTTTGTTTGCAACTATTAATGCATGCGTGTCACAGGCGACAGAAATGAGCGCTGGGTCATCTGGCCAACTGGCTTCAACAGGTTTACAGATGCAGAGCTTCACAGGTGACGTGAAACAGATTCTGGCACAGAAACTGTAGGATATCATGGTTCTTTCCGATTATTTTTCTTACCCAAAACAACAATCCATTTGACTTTACATAGGTGCACACAGTGAGGTTAAACAAAGGAAACGTTCAAGGACAAAGGAAAAGTAGCTTTCAAACGTTGGGAAACATATTTGTTTGGGGATTGGGGCTTTTTGACTTTGGTTTTCTGGATTTCATTCTTTAAATTATGGCAGATCACGTTTTCTGTTTAACTTCAATTTGGTTTTGAATTTCTCAGCTCATTTAGACCCTTTGATTCAGTCATGTTTCTGATTTTTTTGCTAATTCACATTTAAGTTCAAGTTTTCTCCGTCTTCTGCATTTGGATCTTCTACAGACACAAATCTACACTAATGTAAGAATTTTTAAATAGGATAATATAGACAATAACTAATGGTTTTACATTGAAATTGACAGTGATGCCTAATAACCATCATCAGTTTGCTTTCATATTGCAGGTTGAATGAAGCTGCAGTGTTGATGCTCAGATTTGCTGAAACTGTGATCTCAAATATAAATTTTAGCCTTTCTTCATCCTAATAAAATGACTTTTTGCAGGTTCAAATATGAAAGACTGGCCATTATTTTAGTGTACACATCTGAAAATGTCTCATTTCAGTTCACGATAAAAGTTTAAACACAATGGAATAACCCATTTTTACCCCAAAACAATCATTTTCTTACAAATGAACAAATCCTCAAATGTTAAATAGGAAAAGCAACCTCTTTTTGCAGTGTATTATGCAGACCTATTTTCCTCCTCCTTCTCACACACCTACACATTTTTCCGTGCCTTAAAAGCCATCAGCATTTACAGTCTGTGGGGCTCTTTAAGAGGAATAAAGCTGATATTTACTGTGGGCTTTCATTGAGCGTAAAGGCTCAGATTTGTGGTGCCCATAAACCACATCTCCCCTTCCTGCCTGTAAAATTTTAATGCCACACAGCTACTGCTAAGCTCCAGGTCCCAAGAGGCTTCCTTTCATTTATTTTTCCTTTTCCTGACAGGGAGCTGAGGTGGCGAGAAGGGTGAGAAACAGACTCTGCAACGGCTAACATGTTAGTCTAATTAAAGGTCACAGCACTTTGTCAGTCTTCCATTTAAGCTTGGCCAAAAAACATGCGCAAAAATCAGCAAACTAATAGATAACTGCAGTATTTTTTTTTTTTTGTTAGTTCTTTCAGACCAATAGTTGTTGCTTGGCTAAGGAGCTCCTGTTTGTAGTTTCTGTTTGACTCTCAGAAGTCTCTGAACTCACCGCTGAGTTTTCCAATCACATCTGAACAGCAATGAGAACTTGGTGTTTAAATATTAAGCCGGGTTTCCTTTAATGACGCTTTAATGCAAAAGCACACAGTGGCATTGCATGTTACAGAAGTTTACCCAGCAGTGCTTGACCTGGAAACGCTGCTGTGCGAGTAGACAAACATCCCATTTGACCACGTGACACAGGCCCTCGGCACTACAACTCTATTCACATGGAGTTCACTAAGGTGGGGTCACACCCTGTCCCCTCAGTGGCGAGGGGTTGGGGTGGGGACAAAAGCTCCTTCGATATGCGCTGATATTAACACCTAGACAGTAGCAGCCATTCATTAAGCTCAAGGAAACCCTTTCACCCCTCGCTCCGCAAGGAGAAAAAACTGTAAATTATATTTATCGCCGCATGTTCCGAAAATACAACAATCAAACTGTGTTGTTGAGAAGAGAAAACCACAAAGTTGGTTTCAGAGAGAGAAAAATCTGCACAGGGACAACTTTTGAAGCTGGTTTGTAGTAGTTTAAATAAGAACGTGAAAGGATTTTTTGTTTTCTACTAAAATTTTGAGAAACACGCTGATTTAGGAAGAAACTATGACCTCACTTAGCCAGAAAGAGGACACAGAGAGAAGGAGAATGTCACCGCTGTCTCTGACATCTCTCTTCTTTTTTTCTTCCCCCAACCACGACTACTGAAGTTTATCTTTCTTCCTGTCTTTCATCACAGAGGTTATTAAACCCTGTGAGTGAGCTCCGCCATGTCTAATTACTCCAACGGTAAACAAAAGGAGGTTGGGTGGGGAAGGAGTGTGGAGGACGAGGAGGGAGGGGAGGAGAGGAGAAGAGAGGAGCGACAGATGAAAAAACACAGCTGGCAGTGTGCCGTGTTATTATAATTCTTTAAGCGATACTGTTAGCTGGGTTAGTCTTTTAGCTGCGCAGCTAATGACTGGCTACACCTAATTACAGGCCGCCTGTGCTGCTGTGTCAGGACGCAGTACTCCTTCCCCGGATGGTTGTTAGCCGCCCCCACAGCCAAAGGCCAACCCGACTCCCATTACCTCCCCAGCCTTCATCGCCCATCAAACCCCAAATTACCTTTTAAGGTGTTGCATTGTTCCTTCAGTGCTTTTTTTTTCCACCGGCACACCCGGAGTGGGTGGAAATACCTCGACAAATTGAGAGGATTCGGGAAGTTTGTCCTCACAAGCAAACCGATTTGCTTTCAAGAGCATCAAAAACAAGGATGATTTATTGCACTGGTAACCACACTATTATTTCAACTGCAGCTAATGTTGCAGAAACTTATTTGGCTCCATCTGTCCTCTTTTGACATCTGGAAGGTATTTGATATCACTTTTAAATCCAGCATGTTAAATTTGTAAATATGAGAAAATGAGCGTCCAAGGGCTCCCAGGGAATTCAGCTTGGAGAGGAAAGTTTCTACAGTTTTGAAAAATTAGCTCCAGTCTGGCCAAACTCAAATGTTTAAAATCGAAATGTAAATTTGCATAAACAGGAGTGAGGATGTCAGGATAAATGATGAAAGGAAACACACCGATCATACACACGGTTCAGGATAGAAGGAGCAGCTGAATCTAGAAGGGAACACAGCAGTTTCATAAATGTAGGAGAAAGTTGAAGCAAAAGCATTCTTTAACAGATGAAAATAGGAGCTAATAATGCGAACAAAAGGACAACTTAAAGGATGATTCAAAGTGAAACATCGGACGAGAGTACCGCGTCCTCATTTTGTGTCTCCCCATGAGCGCTTTGCAGGATGGATGCTCAATCCATCCATCGCGGCCTCCTCCCTGTCTCTGGAATGAGTGATGCCATATTGAAACCATATGCCCTCCTGAATTCCTCCCGGATCCTCCCATCCCGTCCAATCCCAGCAGTCCTCTGCTGGCCGCGGACACACGGTTGTCGCGATGAGGCCTCTCCACTTTCCTGTGTAGGATCTAAATATTTACACTCTCAGTGGTCCCGAGTGGCGAGGCGGAGAGGTCTTGATGTTTTGGGTTATGTAAAGTCCACATTTAACAGATTGTCGTTGTTGGATCGGGCCTTTGAACAGATTTGCTTCACTGAAAGTTTTCTCATCTCCCTGATACAATCTGGGACACAAAGGCAGACCGCAGACAGCTCACATTATCTGTGCACTCATTAAATAAGCTTAGGATAGCTGCTTTCACTTTGTGTTAAAATGTTAGAACAACTTGGGGCAGAGGTGACGGGTGAGTAGAGGATGCCGGATGTGTGGCTAAGGCTGAGGTGAACCAACTGCACTGTACCCTAACCAGTGATGAGGTTTTTACTCTGTGTGGTGTTTGCCAAAGTTTTCATGAAATTCAGTTCCTTTACGCCCCTGTTCTTTAAGGGAGCACTTCAAGAAAGCGTATTATAGAAGCCACTAAAGATAAACCTTATCTGTCTATCTATCAAACACACCTGCTTACCCACGCACATGGTACATTCCATTAAATGGGGCTGAGGTGTATCACTTCTCAGGTAGCCAAGATCCAGTGCTATTTACAGCTGCATATGCAGCGCTGCAAGCTTTGCTCTGGCACCAGTCAACAAAAAGGTGTGGTCCACATTTAAATGCCCGTCCACATCGGGCATGATTGCAAATGTGTGGCAATAATGCTGAGTCTGCAAGTCCAACCAGACATGCCTTAGAAACTTTTTGTACTGATGTGCATTTAGCAGGAGTCAATGAAGCATGTTTATTCAGGGGTGCAAACAGTGACTGTACATGAGAACTGGACTGAGTGACTCAACCCCCCCCCCCCCCACCCCCACCCCCCCCACCCCACCCACCTTGTTTTGACTCCAAGCTAACATTTATCCCACATATCAAGCAGGTGATAAAAACTGGTTTTTATCATCTTAGAAATTTGGCTAGGGTCCGCCCAATTCTCTCTCTTGCTAATATGGACACGCTGATGCATGCTTTTATAATTAGTAGAGTTGATTACTGTAACGCCCTTCTAGCAGGTCTTCCAAAAAATAGCATTAAGAACCTTCAGCTTCTCAAAAATTCTGCTGCAAGAGTTCTCACCAAGACCAGACGGCGAGCTCACATCACCCCGATTTTAAAATCCCTGCATTGGCTCCCCATCTGCTTCAGGATTGATTTTAAGATACTTTTAATGGTTGTTAAATGTCTGAATGGTCTCGCGCCTTCTTATTTATCTGATCTTTTAGTTAAATATGAACCCTCGCGGACCCTGAGATCCTCTGGCACTGGTCTACTAATCATTCCAAATGTGAAAACCAAAAATTATGGAGAGGCATCTTTTCAATACTATGAAACATACTGAGGACCGCAGAGAACATAGAGGTTTTTAAGAAAAGGCTCAAGACCTATCTTTTTAAATTAGCTTTTAGTTAGTTTTTATCATGTTAATTTATCCTGTTTTTATTATTTTTATCATGTTTTATGCTTTCACGTCGGATTATTTATAGCTTATTTGAATATTTTTTATTCTCATGTTTTATTGCTTGTTGCTTTTATCAAATGCTCCATTTTAATTTTAGATTTATATTTTATTATTTTTAAATCCAGTGCCTCCTCGGCTGGGTCCTCTCCCTCTGGGTCAGCTACGGTTCAGCTGTTGCAGCTCTAGATGGGGACCTGCCTCGCTACCTTGCTGTGGTGGGGCTGGGTCCTCGCCTGTGATGCTGCATTACACTGACTATGTGGTTGTCCTCGGAGGAAGAGGACCCAACTATAATGGGTCCACTAACCAACTTTCTCCTTGCTCAGCCTGTTTCCCAATGGGTTCCATCAGCTAAGGGGGTGGGAATTGTGAAAGGGGTTGGGTGGATTGCATGTGTGTGGTGGGGGTGGGGGTGGGGGTGGGGATGGGGGGGGTCTACATTTTTATGGTTGTGCTTGTTTTTTAATCTGTTTTATTTTAATGTAAAGCACTTTGTGTTATGCTTCATAGGAAAAGTGCTATACAAATAAAGTTTGATTTGATTTGATTTGTGTTCCAAACAGTACCTGCTGCTCCCAAGAAGCTGAAATCTCATAGACTTCTATTGAGAAATAAACAGCTATTACTCGGCCATTATATTTGTCAGAATAACAAGTCTTGCTCTGATGCCTTTTTCTGACATGTTCTTGCTAATCCTACCCTTTTTTCTTGACATTTTTTCTTTACTGCAAGTTATTCGAGGTATAAACTGGCCAATCAGATGCCCCAATAAAAGGATGTGGTCTCACAATAAACGTTCAAAACATTTGATTGACAGATTCTCCCGAGTCTGCTTTTAACCCTAACCCACAAGCTCACTCCTGATTGGCAAGAGTGGTTTTCATTTAAACAGTGACTCAAACCACTTCAGACCAATCACTACTTACTGACATCATCTGGTTCCTGTGTGGTTCACATCCGTATAGTAAATGAATGGCATGAAGTGACTTCCTTTCGTTGGAGCTGAAGGTGAGCCATTTTCTAATACGTCACACTCGCTCAGTCTAGTTCTATTATGCAGTCGATGGATGCAAGTCAATACATTAGCATGCACAAATGCCAATCACTCAACTTCCTAGCAAAATGAGGAAAAGCGTGCAAAAACGAATATTTTTGTATGGAGTTGTGGCACACGATAGACACACATTGATTGATTATACCAGAAGTACCAAATTTCAGGCCCTCTACTGTACCTCTGTAGATTCTTATTGGTGGAAAGCTCCTGATGCAGTTAATCAGTAATAGGACAGATAGTGATATCTAAAAAAAACTATCATAACACCTTCCTCCCAGGACTGGGACCCACTCTTGTTCCAGCCAATGACACTGCTCCTTCAGTAAAATAAAAAATAAAATAAATAGATAAATAAATAAAAATAAAAGTTTGTGAGTCGTGTTCTCTCGTTCATCACACTTCCAAGCACAGGGGAAAATGGCAGATTTAAGCACAGAAAAAGCTGGTAGAGCTGTCCTTTACAGGAGGCATCGGTTTCTGGTTGACAACTAGGATAGTAAATCTGCTTTTATGCTATTTTTTTTAATGGGTTCATGGATTTATTTGGTTTAGGTGCGGAGTTCTCACGCTGATCTAAATATCACACTTTGAAATTTTCTGCTTCTTTTTTGCTTCTTTATTGATGTATGAGAAAAAAATGTTCTTGTTAATCACGCACGGCTGCATAGACTATGAACACAGAGCGGGAAGATGGAGATGCTGCTTGTAAGGAGACTCCGTAAGTCATTGTTAAGTCTCTGGAATCAACATACTCATTAAGTGAGATGAGGCTTTATCACCCAGTAGCAATGCGTCGTAAAGCCTAAAACTTAAACATTTAGGATTAGGTAATTTCTTAATAATTCATGGAGAAAAAAATTTAAAAAAATCATTTCTGAGCAACAGCTCTCAGCTGTTTATAGGATGATAGGTCAAAACTAGAAGATGTCCAAATATTTTCAAGCTATTGGAAAAAAATAAACACCTTGAATAAATTCTAGTGAACATGTTGGCTTGGGCGTTGGTCATAGACATCTGTCTGAGGGTCTCCAGACTGACCTGGTAGGCTTGACCCTCTGGATGCGTCTTGCGGTTGCGTGGATCGGTTGCGGTTCTGTTGCCTCCGTTTTCCACCGGTGGAGCGTGCAGAGCGGATGTGCACTTCACTCACTTTGAAGAACGCCACCATGAATGGCTGCTTCTCCAGTGCACCGCCTCGTCCTACAAGCCCCGCCTCCTTACAGCCAATGCTCTGGCCTGAAAAACACAACATTTAACAATAACATGAACACATATTACCTCAGGATTGGGTGAACTGAACTAAAGGTATGCTTGAGTATTGTCTTTTACAATTTAATGGTTATTTTGTTGGGGAGAAAAAGACCCGGACTGAAATTGGTCACAAGTATGAATCCCTCACCGCTGCTGGTCTCTACGCTGACTTGGAGCCCCAAGTTGTGCACTGGACTCATGACCCACAGGTTGCTGGTGGCAGTGATGTCAAACTCCAGCCAGCCCTCCTCAGCAGCCCACAGCATGCGAGACTCCAGCAGAAACAGATCTGCTTCTCTGTTGCAGCACAGCAATAAATATTTAAGGTCAACCTCAGACATATCAACAGTGAGTATGATGCAAGGACACTTTCAGGTTTACAAATACAGTGCGATATTTTGACTCAGAGAGCTCAGCTGCTTCTTTGCAAAAATACTTCCAGAGAGTTGAGTTAAATTACAACAAAAACTAAATTAAGTTTGTCATCTTTGTCCAAACTAATAAGCATGGTAAATGTTGTACTCTACTACCTTTTAGAAGGTCCAAAGCGTTTTACAATCACAGTCCCATTCCCACATCACACACACATTCATACACTGAAGCCAGCTTCACTGCCGAACACTGGCACCAATCTGTAACCTCAGTAGTAATGTGGGGTTCAGTTTCTTGGCTAAGGACACTTCAACACATGGGCGGTCAGGGGAGGAGCCAAACCTGCAGTCTTCCAATCAAATGTTGACCGCTCTATCTCTTCTCCAAGAACAATAAAAACAAATTTCCCAGTATTAATCAATGTCTCTCTACTTTTTACCATAGGTAATTTGTGATTTATAATTATTCCAAAAACTGGAAAAAGTCTACAAAAAAATTGGAAAATTGACCAAAATCAGTTAATCCAATATAACAATTTTTATCATATTTGGGGCGGCTGTGGTGCAGCAGTAGGACAGTCGACCTCTGATCAGAGGATTGCAGGTTCGATTCCTGCCTTTCCCACCCAAGTGTTGATGTGTCTTTGGGCAAGACACTGAACCCCTCGTTGCCTCTGGTGGTTATAGGTTGGTGCCAGAGTTCAGCAGCGGATCCACCATCAGTGTGTGAATGGGTGAACAGGGCTGTGACTGTAAGGCGCTTTGGGCCTTCAAAGAAGGTAGAAAAGTGCTATGCAAGTATACGCCATTTACCATATTTGATACACACATTTCGAGCCTGTTCTCATTAGCATGTTCAAAACGTTCCTTCAAAACCCCATTGCTTCCAACTAATTCGGTCCATGTTTCTGCCCTGCAGTTCGTCATCATCGTTCCACTAGGGGCGGTAGAAGGGCTTTTCCTGGTTATTTCAAAATGGCTGCTTCCATTAAATCTTAAAAGCACTTTTGGCAGGAAAAGTTTTGCTAATTTTCTAAACTTTATGGTGAGAATAACTCATCTTCTGTTATTTTAAAGGACTACTTACTGTATCGAAAAAAAGCTAAATTTGTTGATAATAATTTCCTTAAAATACAGAAGACCATACTAAAAATGTGTCGAAATAGAGACAGTGGGTATTTAAGTTGCTTTTGTCCTGAATATTCATGTCAATATTTTTGGATATTTAACTATAATTGTAAAGAAAAAAGGAAAAAATCCCACAGCATTAGTTTTATGCTATCAATAAAAAATTACACATCAAACATGTTTGAGGATTTCATCAAAAGATTTTAAAAACATTGTACTTTAAAAAATATAGTTTTCTTTGCGTTGAATTTTAAAAAATTCTAAATTCTTTAATCTGTTTGTTTGTATTTAGATGGGAAGTTTATAGTTTTATGGAATTTGATGGAACAAAACACATGGAAAAACATTAATTTCTTCACACCTGATTACATTCTCAAAAGAGAATGGACCTCACAAGTTAATGAAGGTGGGTCAGCATGCATATTCTTTTTTATTTAAACTTTGTGCTTTATAGGTTCCTTCACATTCTTGTCCTGCGGCTGTAATAATACAGATGTGAAATAAACTGTTAAGTTGAGAAGCAGAGGTGACAGGCCGACTTTTTTGGAGGAAAACTCAATAGGAAAATGGAAGCTTTTGAACTGTATCAACAGTTTCATCACAAAAATGACAGGAAGATGGATAACTGTAGTTAACAGTAACCGGCAAGACAGAATGTGTTTTGTTTCACTGTGGACTGACCTTAAAGCCTACGTCTCTACGGACTAAGTGAGAGGGAGGAAGTAAAAGTTTGGTATCCAGCCACATTTATGTTAATATCATCCACTGTATAGTCTGTATGAGTCAGACTGCACAAACATTGATGTGTCAAAATGAAGAAAGAAGTGTGACTATCAAAAAGACCTGAAGAAAACAGCATTTGTCCCATAAAAGCAGTAATAACACAGCAGCAGGGTCCTCCTTCAGAACTGACATCAAAGCTTTGCAGACATCCAGGTGTCTGCTGAAGGCCCCTGCAGTCATGCCTCTGTAGCCCCTTTTATTGCTCATTAATAAGTGTTTCTGACAGCTTCTGTGTGAGCTCTGTTTTCCTGCTCATGAATGTATGTATGAGCGGCATCCATTACAGCACTACCTGAGAACATGCTGTAAAACGTTTTATTAACTTTCTGCATAAATGGACCAGAAATATATGGTCAGGAGGCAAAACTTTATATTTTTTGTTATTTTTATTTTTATTTATTTATTTATTTTTTAATAAATTCAGTTTTATAAATCTGTGCATTTTAATTTATTCTAAAAGGTTAGGGTGGTGGTCATTCAATGCCTTTCTATACTTGGAGGATTACGAAATTAATTAACACTCCCAAAAAAGTGGAGAAGGAACAGTGGTTCTTTATACTTCAGAAACATTATTTTTCTGCGTTACTACTTTTTTCCACAAGTAATCCTTGCTAGAGCAACAAAATGCATAGTACGGCAGCATTTCAATGCAGAAATGGACCCTGCTTCTAACAAGTAATCTGCAATGTAGTTATCAATCTTTTCATGGTTTATGTTTTTTAGTTAGCAAATTACACTAAATAACAGTGCAAAAAAACACACGCAGACGTGCAGGGCTTACGAATAGATGCCAATTTCTTCTTTTCTCATGTATGAATTCTGTTTTGAGTAAACCTCAATTTTCCTCAAACATGTGCATATTTATTGTACTGCCATGCCCTGTTTACATTATATAGAATATTGTAAATTGACTAAAGTCTTAGTCACCCCTCATTTACTATAATTTAGGTTCAAAGAAAGAAGTCAAAAGTTTCAATCTTTTTTTATATATATATAGTTCCTTTTAAATCCTCCAAACCACTTGGAACACCAAAATTACCTTAATTTATTTTTTACTTGAAAGCAAAAACATAAGTGAAATAAATTCAGGCATCGAGGGGTTAAAGATGAAGCAAAGTGTTGACACTAACACTGGCTTTTTTTTTTTAAAGAAATTGACAATCAGGAAAAAAAAAAGATTTCAGTGATGCTTTTCTAGAGCTGGAAATTGAATGGTCCCTTAACTAAAAGATCATGCCCCTCCCTATCTGTTAAGTAATCTTGAGGTCAAGTGTAAAATTAAAAAAAATGGAACATTACTTTGTGTGTCAGTCATCATGAACGGGTGATTTAAATTAATGCGAAAAAAATTGATAGGGAAATAAAAAACAACATTTGTCACGATGAAATTAAAAGGTTATAATAATTCCTCTGTGTTTTGAAACAGTTTTGAAACGTCTGTTTGTGGGAAAAGTGTGAAATAAATCCACAAGCTGTTGTCCCTTTATGACCACATAGCTGTTTTTTTTAAACTGTCTTTACTTCTCTTTTATAACTGCATTCAGTATTCCTGCCTATATGTGTTGTGTGTGTGCTCATTGGGTGTGTGTGTGAATGAAGGGGAGGAAAGTGGGCCAAAGGGGTGGGTTAGTTTTAGTTTTTTCTCTGTTTTTGTATTTTGTTGTCTGTTATTAATTTTTATGAATAAAGCTTGCTTGATTGTTTGATTAGCTCACTTTGTTGAATAATAACCAAACAAGGTCAGATTATACCCAGATTCTGTTCTGCCAAATGTCAATTTGAAATGTGAACAAGTTTTAAAATTAAGTTACTCAGTCTCATAATGTAACAAAAATGCAATAGGCCAAAAGCATACGCTTGTTTTGGTCGTGAAGTTCTTAGAAATGTTTGTGGTATTTGGTTCTGAGATATCTAATCATATTGCTGTAAGTATGAAATACCACAAATGCAATACTTTATGTTTCAAATAAACATAGTTGCAATACTGTTTCAATTTTGGTCTGTTTTCCTTCTGGATTTGAACTTTCAATCTTCCAGTCTCAGAGCGGACACTCTACCACAAGGTCACTGAGCTGGTTATAATTGCTAGAGGTGGCTGGATAGGACCTAAGTTTGCTTCCCAGGGCATGAAATGAGCTAAAATGCTGAGTGGGTCTTTAGGCAAGATCCTCTGCCTTAAAAATTCTTTGTTGTGTCAGGAAGGGCATCCGGCATAAAACTCTCAGCCAAACCACCTGTGCGCATTAGTGAAAGGTGATTCGCTGTGGCGACCCCTATTGGGATACACCGCAGAGTTTGCATGATAGCTGGTGATGGCACAGTTATTCAGGAGAAAATTTCAAATTGCCATTTTATCTCATAAATGTTGGTGACCCCTGCTCTATAGACTTTGTTTCTGTGGTTGTCAACGCTTACTGTGACAAAATAATTCACACAAGACACAAAGTATAGGACATTTGTAACACTCATTTATGATTTATTCAAACTGGGTCTAAACATTTGCACGTATAAGACGAAACAAAGTCAAACAATTTGATTAAATCCAGTAAAATTTGACAAACAATGCTTAGAGGTGGTGGTCAGTCTTTGCAGCAACCTGCCTTTTCTCATGTCAGGCCCGCCACATTTTTGGCATTCTAATCCTTTTGCATTCCTCGCCTGCTGTTAGAGAAACCATTCCAATCAAATGAAAAGTACAAAGGGTGTCAAGCTAATTATGCGCTCTATCATTACGGCTCGGAGCCAAAACAGAAGTCCGTTTTTTTTCTTAGGGAAGAGTGGCATGGGAAAGTTAACAGGCTTTCAACTGGTTGGACGATTACAAAAGCACCCCCACCCCCCACCCCACCCCACCCCCAAAAAAAGGGTTTAAAAAAAGGCAAGACCACAAAGTAATTTTTGCTTATTTTTTTTTCCTTATGTGGTAACTGACCAACGCTTTTGGAGAGGATTGATAAAAATAAAAGCATATCATTAGGTTTTTCCTGATAGTGAACAATCCTTCCAGACTGTAATCTTCAAGGAACTAAACCTGCTCTACAATAATACAAAAAAAGAGATACGCAGACCCTTTCATCTCCAAATATCTCCAATAATAAAAGGTTAAGCCTGCAGGCTGAAGCCCACAAACCAGCCATTGTAAGGATACAGGAATGCAGCAAATAAGTAGCTCTTGATACTTTATGAACCTTTTCACACGCAGGAAAGCATGCACCGACAAATAGCTGGTGATTGTTCGTGTCTAACAGCTTGACTTAGGAGTGGAGTTAAAAATTATTTTAGGTTTTCTTCTTGAAGGAGTTTTGTTACTTCGGCATTAAAGTCCCACTCCAATTACATTTTTATCTATTGTGACATCGTTACAATCAATTATGATTATGCTATTTTTAGTAAAAATCAAAAAGACCTTCGTTTTTTAAGACATATTGTCTGCAGAGCAGCAGGAGCTCATTAGGAATTTGCCTCTGGGTTCTGGACGGGACCGTTGGTGCACAAGATGGCCCCGGCTAATTCCCCATTAACCTTTTGTTAACACTTTCTCCCACTAGCTTATAGCACCTCACAAGCCTAAGACAACATTAGCATTAAAAAAAAAGCCGAGCAATATCAAAGGTATCCAGCAAACCAGTTTTGAGCCAGATGGCAGCTCAGACGAGGAAAATGTTAATGGATTTATTTGTCTGCAAGTGGATGCATCCAAGTTGAAGCGTAGAAGGGAGACTTTGGCCTGCACATAGCAGTTTCTGCGTCACAAACCCGAGCTTTTTCAAACTGCGAGTTTTTGTCTGTTCTTGATCCATCACAATTTGATTAAAGAAATACTTGGGCTGCACGGTGGCGCAGTGGTTAGCGCTCCTGCCTCACAGCAAGAAGGTTCCCGGTTCAAGTCCTGGCTGGGGGACTTGAAACAGTGTCATCAATGGGGGACCTTTCTGTGTGGAGTTTGCATGTTCTCCCCGTGAATGTGAGTGTGTATGGGTGTGTGATTGTGACCCCTGGCGACCAGTCCAGGGGTGTACCCTGCCTTCGCCGGGTTAGGCTCCGGCAACCCCGTGACCCCGAAAGGGAAAAAGCGGATTGGAAAATGAATGAATGAAATACTCAGAAATGCAGTTTATATCTTAAATTCTTCTATATATGTCCACCATCATGAGAAAAATGCTACGTCAACATGTTAAAAACCCCAAAAAGAGGATTTTCATTGGAGTGGGTCTTTAAATACTAGATAAGGTCACTCTCCACTGGATTTTTCAAAATATTACGTTTACTCATCAAGAAAAAGTTAAAGTGTAAAAATATAAACATTTTGATTTTGCAAATGTTGTCTTCTCTTCAATTTGTTTACTACTTTTTGAAATAAACAGAAAATGCAAAGATTCTAATGGATTTTTTAAAAAAAAGTTACACATTTAATGCCTCTATTTCAACAATGCCTGACCCAACTGGAAAAGCATACTTCAGCTGGCTTACAAAAATGAACTGTTTCTTCTTCAGCATTGTTCTTCAACTTTTATACATTTTAGCACCCCTACATGTAATTTTACAAATGGCAGCCCTTGCAATCTTTTCCTTCTGTTCTCTAGAGCATGTCCGCCACCTACACTTGGAAGAAGCTTGGTGTGAAATGTCACAAGTGGTGCAAATCTGGTGAATCTTGCTCCAGGCTTTTTCTTTCACAGCTTTATTCCCATACATGAAAGATTTGGTGTTGTATAATAAAGGCTGGGCACAAACCGCAATTATTAAGTTCTCCTTCATGATCAATGCTCAAACGGTTGGCACTTCTATGAATTAAGGGGACGCCATCCATACATCACTACCAAATCCGAGTCCCTGATTGGTCAAAGTTTACTTTTTGTACGTTGAGCCCGACAATGGTTGTAGAGAGTTTTGAATGCGGAAGCCCAAAACATGCATTTACATACATTTACAACAACTTGTCATTTGAAACGGTCACTTGAACGCACGTTACCGAAAGCGACGTGGATGTAGTTTAAGATTACATAACTATCACTCTTGAAATTGAGATGAATTTGTCTTTAATAATATTAGTAATAGCATGCCAGAAAAGATATTTTTAATGAAAGAGTAAATGTGTAGTGTTAAAAACAGTGCTTTATAAGTACAAATGCTGAAGGATTTTTACATTGTTACTGCAGCAAATTCTAAATTAAGATTTGTCAAAGAAAATAAGTGTTTAAACGTTTGTTTTTTATGTGCAATCCAAAACTGCATTAGAGAATAAGCCTGTAGCCATGAATGTGAGAGGTGTGTCGGTCGTGTACCTGTTGGGATGCTCCTTGACCACCTGGTACACTTTGAGCAGGAAGGTTTCGTTGCGGAAAGCTCCACTCACACACTCCTTGTAGAGGCGAAATTCAGCTGCGGTGACGGCCTCGCCTTCTGGGATCTGTGAGAGGTTGAACTTAAACTCCTTGTGGTGACGCCGCTGTGGGGAGAACTCCTTGTCGTACTCCACTGTACCAGAGAAACACAAGCAAACAGGAAGTATTGAATGAACCCATTCAAGTAGTTTTTCAAACTTGAACTCATCTGTGTTTAATAATACGGTATGAATAAATGGTCTTGTAGGTTCTACAGAGAACCACGTTGCTCTCTTCATCACCCACACTCTGATTTTTGTGCCTACAAGGTTTTTGACATCAACAATTTGGTGTCAGTCGCTGGTTTGAAGCTCATGTCTGTCTTCTAAAGTTAGTTTCCGTTTACAGCAGTGAATAATGAGCGGATTTGGTTGTTACAGAAACTCCACTCAAGTCAGCCACAGAAGGCTTTCAAGCATGAAAAACGTGATTTACACATAAAGTCTAATAGGTTTTGTGGCTTTGAGTTTCCTTAAATAAATCATCAGTTTGGAGCACAATCCCAAGGGTTTTTTTCTTAAGTGGCAGTCTCCCAAAAAACTTGGAGACTTTCTGCAACCACTTCTGATGGTGTGAATAGACAAAAACCAACAAATGCCATCCCTCCTATGTTTTTAGGAGCAAAATGCAGCATAATGATCCTGCGGTCTCTGGAGAATTGGACTCTGTCACAGCAGGATGGTTCTCTCTTGAACTGGCCAAGAGCTAGAAGTAGACACTGAGTTAGGCAGAACACAAACATACATTTATTTCAGGGTTTTTTTCAAACTAAAGTATAAAAAATGACTCTAGTGCAGTGGTGGGCAAACTTTTTGACTTCAGGGGCCACAAAGGGTTCTAAAATCGGACAAAAGAGCCAGACCAAGAAAAGATGAGTGGAGTGTTTTGGTAATCCACTTTATAAGAGAAAGAAACAACATGAAATCTGGGAAAATAAAAACATGTTTTAGTTTGGATTGAAGATTAATCTATATTTTTTTAAACTGAATATTTTGGAGTTTTTATTTCTAAATTGTAGCTTTTGTTCTCATTTTAATGGATTAATGTCCCTCAGGGAAAATGCAAGCTCAAAGAAATGCTACGTTCATGTGATGCAGGAATGATCTGAAAAATGAACACACATGAATGTCAGAAAAACAACAATGCTTCCAACACAACAAAAAACGCCAAATAACTTTCTGCCCCTCGTCAAAGGTCACTTTATGCGTAGAGCATCATCCTATGAAGAGACAACATCATTTCAGGGAAAATAAAATAATAATAAGGATTATCAAAAAAACTTTTTCCAGAATACATGCTGGTGACACTACAGGCTGCGTATGGCCCTCGGTTGTAGTCTGCCTACCCCTGCTTCGTAGGATAAGGCATGTGCAAAGTATATGCTTAGAAAAGCAACAAATTATAAAGTTTTTTTATTAAAATATTCGCAGGATTAAAATATTAAACTGACATGGGTTATGTGACATATAAAATAGTAAATTGATGATACATTTTTTTTATTGTTTTGACTAAAATATCTCTCCATTTATAAATGGAAGTTGTCTTGTTTTTTTTAATTGGCTCAAAAATAATTTAAATTAGCAAATATGAAGGAAAATATCTGTGTACTCCAACCAAATAAAGCTGAAAAAATATCAATGCATTTTAAGTTTGTTGAAAGAACCCTCTCTCAAAAATGTACATGATGTCTCCTTTCAATCACACATTTGAAACCCCAAAATATTTGGGTAATAATAATTATTATTATTTATTGGTCTTTTAATTATGATTTTGCCTTTTTTTTTTTTTGGCTTAATCAAAAAGCCTGTGTCGTTTTCTAGGACAAAGTTTCTGCAGAGCGGCAGGATTACTTTAGAAATTCACCTCTGAGTCTTGGCATCACAAACGCTCTTTTTCAAACTGCATTTTTCATCTGCTCCTGATTCATTTGAATAAGAAAACACCCAGAAATGCAATTTTAAGCTTAATTTTCTTTATATAAGTCCTCCATCATCCGAAAAATGGCACAAGAACATGTTAAAAACACAGTTTTCATCATAATAAAAAAAATGTTTGGGACAAAAGGGTATTCAGGGTATCATTCTAAATCTTTTTTTTTTTACTTTTTTGAGTTTAAAATGAAAAGAGCAGGGACAACCCTCAGCAGTTTCTGTCAAAAAATATTCTCTAAAATTCAGTCATTTTTTAAATTTGTATGACTGTTTTGGAACAAAGTGGCAAATGATAACCCAGTTGTGCTTAGGAAAACTTGTTGAAATGATTGATACTTTTTACACTTAACTAAATGTGCTTAAAAATACTAAAGTTGGTGAGTGAGGTAAAGTAAAAAGTAATTTTCTTGTGTTTTTTCTGCCTAAAAATACAGATTAAAATCAATTACAAGCTAAGATGAAAGCTCTCGTCTTTAATGTGAGAAAACTTCCCTGCTTCTTTCGGATATGTGGTTTGTTATTCCTCCAATATCTTTCACATGTAGGCAGCTGGCAGCCGAAGACCTCTGTGGAGATATTTCTGGCACATTTTATATCAACACATTTCTTTTGTGGATAAATGTGAGGCCAAGGGCTTAGGTAAGAAAAATTTTGTTTTGTACACGGGCCAGGCTTGTTAAAACTTTCTTGTAATTTTATGATGTGGGGACCCACCCTGCATGTACCAATGACACATTTTGTTCCCAGGGTTAACGCTTAAGAGAAAATGAAGTTGATGTGAAAACACTGGAACCAATCAGGCTCCCTGAAGTGCCAGCCACACCTTGCACCCACACCCAGGAAGGTCAAAGCCTCCCTGCTCCCCTGACATGTCCAACTTTCATGGAAGCTGAGCTTCAAAATAAAAGCAGAACGGAAGGAGGGAGAAATAGACCTTTCTTTTTTCATTTCTGCATACAAGCAGAAAAGTTACAAAAACTGTCCAAAATTCAGATCACTAAAGCATCTCACTTTACCTCAAATCTGAACTTCACACTCTTTCCATTGAAGAAAAGGAAACCTCCAGCTGAGAGCGTTATTCCCATCACAGAGACTTCTGTCAGATGTAACTGTGATTATTTAATCATCCTACTCCACAAACTGCCCACACATGAACACACACATCAGTGTGCGATAACACGTCTGCTCCTGTGATGACAGGTAGATAGATCAGGCCGGCTTGTGTGTCCATGTGTGGAGGCTCTCCACAGAGGTCACCGTACTGCAAATGACTTTTAAAACGCTTGTTGGGCCTGAAGACAAACAGGATGAAAAACTATATTCCCTGCTTAACAGCCTGGCTGGAAAAGTCAGATAAACTATAGGCAGGTGGGAAAGTCAGGAGAAGTTTATATGCATCGTAAAATGTTCAACATCTGCAGCGATACACACACAAAAACACACCTGCACAAGGAAGATTAGGAGCTGTTAATAACCTGGTGTGGCAGCACTTATCAGATAAAAAGAAGATGATATTTGATGTGTTCATGTTTCACTTATCAGTATCATTTCATCCAAGCGTTGATTTGCAGCTGAAAAGTAAATGTTCATTCTGAGCCATTTAATCACGGCTTTGCTGATGACGCAGTTGTCAGCAGCAGAAAAATTTTCCCAGCATCACTGATTTAGAATCCCAGCTTGAAGGCTGTAATTAAAAGTTTCTCCCACAAGCTGCAGCTTTCTTCACAGCCACTTCTCTAACTGGGGTAATACCAGATAACCTGATGGGAAGTCTAGAGGCAGTTAGCCGTCATTAGCTGCCGCAGTTGGCTGCAGTGACAGCTAAAACCCACCAGCAACAGATGACAACACAGTTACCAAGATGTGCAAACACTGTGAGGCTCAACCGCTTTGAAGGATGGATTTCCTCACCGTAATCTTCTGTTTTTCTTGGGACAATCATAAACCCAATTTGGGGATTTTAATTTTAGCAAGCACTAAAACAGAATATCAACTTTCATTTTCTTTATTTAAAAAGAAAAGTTAGGTGGATTACACAACCTGAAAAATCTTTCTCACATTTAAACACAAAGGATGTGGTTAACATTGACATTCTATAATTCAAAAGTTTATTTCATTTTAGAAAAGAGGGGTTACTTTTGTGATGAAGGTTAACAAAATGATCAAACATGGAGGCAGTCTCACATGTCCCATTATGGCAGGTTTTCACTCTGCAAAAAAGCCTGGAAGGTACTGAGTAGAATTCCAGCTGCTTTTCCACCTTCTCAGCTTGAAAGTCGTTTGAAATCTACAGAGATTTTGCAACTAAAAATCCAAAGAAATTCTTCACACTGCGCATACAGGGAGCATAACCTCCGTGCTAATCCTCCGTGACAGGAGATTGGAGACAGGAACTCACAAAAGGGACAGAGGGATTTAAAATGACATGATCCAGTGAGGAATTCATTCAAAGTGAGTCTGTGTCATCCTGGTTTGTACAAAAACAGGATAATGGAAAACAGTTTCTTTCCATGATGCTTTATTTACACAAGGACAAAAATTTATTTGAGTAATGGGGAGATGCTGAAGATAACGAAGCAAAAAAATTTAGAAAGAAGACATCTGATTCCCGCAGAACTAAAGAAATGTTTAGTGACAGCATCAAGATTATTCAAAAAGGCTATCAATAAATAAATATTGGGAAAAATATGAGAGGAGGAGGAAAAAGGGGGGACAAAATGACAAAACCAGATGAAAAAAAAACAAAGTCTGTCTTCACAGAAGGGACTGCAGTGAACCAAAGGTAGAAAGCATGAAGGAGGAAGAGGAAAGAGAGGCTCTGAGCTGCACCCGGAGCCAGACAGACAGCTGCTGACAGAAAAAGAGTGAGGCGGAGGGTTTGCAGATTCACTTGGACACTTTCACAGAAGCTCTTCTCTCGTTTCCACCTGCGCAACATCTGGCTCTGCCGTCGCCACCGCCATTGCTGCTGTAGGTATTATGGCAGCTCACCCACAAACAAACACTCGCATGCATTCAGTAAGACAAACTTTAATATGACACACAAAGTTACTTTTGAGAGAAATAAATGTTCAATCCAGCTCTAATATTAATTATTTTAATGAAAAATGTACATTCAGTTCTTCAAAGTTCAAATGGGTGCCTGATAAATCAGCCTCAGCAAGCCACATATAGAAAAAAAAATAGGCTCAGCTGTTTGTAATCTAGTAGAAGATAAGCTAAAATTGCTATCTATGCATAGAGACAGAATTTTATGAACTTAGTTTAGTGTTCTCCTAAAAGAGACAGAAAAGTGCTGACAGAAAGACAATCAAATGAAACTTTGTACCAGATGTTCCCTGAGCACAAAAAGCCAAGGTGAAATGAAAACTGACCTTTGCCAAAGAAAAGAAGAGGCATCATTTATTCTGTTAGCGTAGTGGATTGATAGATACACAAAAAAGAACAAATTTGTGGTATAAGTTCAAACTATTTATGTAAAAGAAAAAAACTGAACGATTAAAATTGATACAAAATCATCAAAAGTTTGATGCTGTTTCACTTAAAGCACAGTCACGCTTCATAACAACTTTGAAGCATGGTGGCAGGAGGGTGATAATTTGTGTTTGCTTTACACTCACAGGCCTTGAGCACCCTGCAGTTGCTCAAACCATCATCTCCTATTAATAAGAAGTTTTAGATTTAATTTTTTTGATAGGGACAATGTACATTGATGGACATGTACTCAGTCATAGATGTAAATACAATAGATTACAGATGCTAATTTGCATTCGTAGTCCCCAGGCAGGTACAGAAAATAGTGAAAAAAAATATAGAAACACACATATTAAACACACATATTGATATAAAAGCACTAATACATACATTAGTTGATCAATAAAAAGTAGAACCTAAGATCACAATAACAGCACTTGACATGACAGTATAATAATAAGAAAAATTAGACAAAAAGAAAGAAAAATAAACCACTGACATACATTTCTAATGGAATTTAGAAAAACATTAGTAAAGACTGCTGAAAACTTACTTTCTTTAAAAAAAAGTTTTTTTATTGTTTTAAATATTATTTTGGGATAATTTCCAATGACTAAATTATTTAAGTGTCTGTCAATGGAGTCTGTGAACTTTAGGAGCAGAAGGAGCATTCTCCGTAACAGTTGTTGCTGCTGAAATTGATGCAAAAAGCAGAGAAATCCTATAAGGAAACAAGTTTTTCAATGAGGGTTTTTAGAATGAATTTGAGACTAAATGACATGCATTATTCTTTGTACTGGGAAACTGAGAAATGTCTTTAACATTAGTTTGATTAAAAACTTCAGAAGTATTTCTTTGACTTTTTTCTGGACTATTCATCCACAGAGTTACTTATTATCAACACACGCAGCATCTATATTTTAAAAACAATGATAGTTTCAATGAAATCTTTACACTCCAAAAAACTCGTCAGCATTGCCGCATGCTGTGCAGAAAGCTAAACCAATAAAAAATGTTCTGGATGTCCAAGGCATGAGAAGAATTCATCTGTGTTTATGTAATTACAGCCCCTAATCTGTCTGCTTTTTCTCTTAGGCTTGATGGTTTCTGGGGAGAGATCAGATACGTCCATGTCTATTCACAGAAAAAGTCTCAAAAAGTCCCCTGCAATTATCATTTCGACTTTCACTGGAAACTGTATTCACAACCCTCCAACAATCACCACAATATCAGTTGCAAAGAAAACATCTCATTAAGTGGAAATCTTTATTGTTTAAACACAAATCGTTCTAAAGAGGCTAAAGCCAGATGTAATGTCTTAAACTTTTTAACCTTTGGCACGGATGATGTTTGGGAAGATAAAACACGGAGGCAGCTCTTTGCAGAACAGCTCTAACATGAATACTGCTGCTGTGCCTCAGCTATGCTTGGCTGCTACTGCAGGAGATGTTTGCACCTCCTGCCATGCAGCTCTTTGTAGTCAGTCAGCTGGCAGAGCAGCTTCTCGGTCTGAGATGAAGGAGCTGTGGTCTGCTGGGAGCCATCATAATCTGTGAGCAGGGGTTTGTGCATGTGTCTTTAGGGGCTCATTCTGTGCTCTGATCTTTTCCCCTGACCCTGGATCAAAACCGACACACTGAGCACCACGGGATGCACTAAGGACCAGTTGTAACGCTCCTGACTCAACTGGCTGCACACACACTAAAACAGTGCAAACACAGGGAATAAAACCCTAATAAGTGAAAGGAAAGACAGAGAAAAAAATGACCTGGTTTGCATCAGAACAAAAAACAAAGGTTGCGTAGATGTTCATGACAAATTCGCAGACACTCGCAGAAGTCGGAGGTATGCAAAGTCAAGGCCAGCTAGCAACATCCGTCCGTAGAGAGGATATGAGGCACTTAGACCAGTCCATTTGCAACCTGTCAAGCTCCATTAGCAAACAGACAACAGCAGCCAACAGCTGTGTGCCGTGTGTTCAACAAAAGTCAGGAGTGGGATTTTAGCACATTGCTGTTTACTGATTTCTGTGCTTCCCGAACATGAGCTACAAACAATAAAAGGTCAAGAAAAATGTTGTAAATCTAAGCCTTTAGAGTTTATTGTCAGTCTGGGAAAGAAAAACTGAAGTTTTGAGAATGTGGGACTTATTTCTTAGTTTAAAAATGTGCGCTGTGGAGAAAGGTCAAGTTTTTTTCTAATAGAAATTTACCAGAAACATTTCAATCAGTTGATCAACTTTACCTCTAGAGCACCTGTACACACAAAGGTAACTAAAAGTGCTATTTAAGAGTAGCAAAATTCCATTTTATATGTTGGTACATAACAAAAATAATGCAGATATGTAAAATGTAAAACAGGATTCCCAATAACGCCTATTTCAATTTTTTTTGTATACTTTAATTTCTTACTCTTTGATTTATACCTGTTTTTAATAATTCTTTCTATGATTTTATCTTGTGTACTCCTGGTATGGCGTCTTTTATCGTATTGCATTTGTGTGAGTAGTTCATTACTGATGGATTATGAGTCTGGCAAAGATTCAATCAATCAATCAATAAAAAGCTCAGACAAAACTTTTAATTTGGCAAACAGTGGATTGATGAACATGTAGGAGACACTGGAGATGTTCATAGAAATTAATCATGAATAAAATTAAAGTTTCACTAATAGAAAATAAAGAAAAACTTTAAGGATGGAAATAAGGAGTACATGAATAAAATACCCTAAATCATTTAAATAGAACATTTTTATATCCAACCATCCATTTTCTCAACCCACTATATCCCTTTTGGGGGTCTCATGGGGGTCTCGTGTTGCTGGAGCCTATCCCATTTACGGTTGGGCAAAGGCAGGCAAAGGCAGGGTACACCTTGGACCTGGCATCAGTCTGTTGCAGGACACATAATCACTCTCACAAACACACTTAACACACTTAAGAGAAACCAAATAACCTATAAAGCATGTTTTTGAAAGCCAGAGTGCCCTTAAAAAAACCCACCTGTGCACAGGGAGAACATGCAAACTCCACACAAAAGGTCCCAGCTGGGATTTGAACCCAGACCTTCTCATATTTGATTTTGATTAAGTGCAAATTCACTCACATTTACTCAAAATATTCCGGTAATAAACAACTTAATGAGATATTTCTGTTCAAGCAAACTTCTCACAAGTAAAGCTATAAAAAAAAGCTGGTGCACAGACAAAAAAAAGTAAATGAATCATATTCAGTGTTACTTGTTATTGACTTTATGTTTTTTTTTTTGTTTGAAAAACTTGATAGATCTAGAGAATATGGAGCAGCCTTGCCAAAAGCACACACCAGCGAAGAAATTAATTTCAAAGAAACAAACTGACACTCATTCTCAATGACGTCTTGGATCCTGCTCTTCTTCCACTACCTCCCACAGGTTACAGTGTGTAATGAGCTCACAAGACAAGCATTCATTGGAACAAAGAGCCCATTTGAACCATGTAATCTTTTTTTTTTTGTACAGGAATCATCTTCCATATAATCCTTCAAAAACCATTTGGGTTTTTCTAGAGACCTATCCAAAAGCATGACACACTATGTCAGGCATTCTCCCCCCTCGAACACAAACGGACACACTCAGTATCTGCAAAGTTTGGGGTTATTTTGTTCCCACTGCCCCAGCCTCCATCACCACTGCATTCCATCCAAGATAATAAAATGAAGTCTGGATACACATCCCATGTTTTTGTAGTATTGAGAGGATTTTTTTCAGCCGGAGCGCAGCATGTGGAGGTTTGGTGTATGCCTAACCTCGAGGCTAGAAGGATAATTTGCTGTAATTGCTCCTCTGCTGGGGTTTTGCTAGCAGATAGATATCTGAGGTATGGCTGCTGGACTGTGCAGTATCGCTATTTTCCATCGATGTACTGACAGCTGACTGGTAGGGGTCTGAGACTTAACTCTCTGTTGAGTCTCCAGATGGCCTCCAGGTAGCTGGAAATGTCATACCTGTGTGTCAATGGGAGATTTTATTCCATCTTTCTAGCCACTATTATCCAGGATTAAGATGTGGACCCCCTAACGCTACGACTAGGGAGTTACAAAGCACAAGAATATCCCTGGATTTTTTTGTTACTTCTAGTTCTATACTAAATTTTAAATTGTATTCTCAAAGAACAGTATAGCACATTCCCTTTCGTCTTTGAAAATATCACTTTACTTCAATATTAGTAATATTTTGACTCAAATAAGTTAAAGTAAACAAAAGCTGGCATTAATTCTTAACAGTATGGCTTTATAATTAGCTTTATATTAACCTCTCTAACCTGTTCTTGACAGGACAGATGTGACAATGGTGGTTCAGCAGGATTACAAATTGCAAAATTGAATAATAATAATCCACATTGGCTGTCAAAAAGGGGGATGGATTACAAGGATTATCACTTCACTTATTGGTTTTCTAAATACACAATCTGAACTCTGTCTGTTCTTTTAAAAAAGGTCAGCTTTAAGATTTGATTACCTGTCCATCAAAAAAAATCTTACCTCCCCAGAAAAGGCTAAATGTTATGTTAAAAACTTAGCCTAAATATAGTTTATATGGGTATTGCAAAGTGTTGCATATAAGTGGCTGTGAACACTTACTTTAATAGTTAATTAATGCTTAGTTGTGCATTAATTAACATCAATAATGGGTCCCTATATATAATGTGTTACCTTTTATGTATAAAATATGTGTATGATGTAAAGCTAGTCCAATTCATATTGAAGTAAAGTATTTATAGCACATACAACTAGCCTCAAGTGGTTACCTGGTGAACTGTACCTGACTCCAGACACTATTTCTTTTTCTTAAACATGCTTCAATCTGGAAGTCAAAATCTTTGAGAAACGGTATTGTACTAATAACAATTTTACAGTGTACTTTCACTTGACTTTCGGCACATTAGCTAAAGCTAAGCTACCTCTGTATGGGGTTTGCACCAGCGCTAAAAGGAGCTCAGAGGAGAGTTGTAAACTGCTGCTCTGTTCCCAGGTCCCGTCTATGGGTTGTCAGGTTGCACGATTAATCCTTGCAGAAATGGTCTTGAAAGAAGTAGGATGGACGCCATCTCTCCACAAAAGAAAGAGCTTTCCCCAAAATGCACTTCAATTGTCTACAAAGCCAACGCCGTTTTCTGGGCACCATCTAGCTAACCAGCAGTTAAATGAATGAAATGATGAAAATCTGAGACACCAAAACAATCAAAAACAAAATATACTTTCATAATCGTGCTTTTCTTTTGCATCACCACATTAAATTATTGCAATTCTGCTCAAGACCCACAAGTTTGAAAAAAAACAAAGAATCAAATTCTTGGATTTCATACTGAACTTGCAACTTTTTTGTGAAACATGTTAGGTTATTGCACGAGAGGATTTTTCAAGACAAAGAGGAGAATAAGTTTTTTACGGTCAAACCCCCTTGTGGAACATTCACATGCATGTCTTGGTTTCACACAGTATTTGCATTGATTCAGACATTTGTCAAAATAGCCACAGACAATCACCCACTGAAATGAATGGCGAGTTGTGATTTCCCCTGAAGTCCCCGTTAAAACAGGTGCAGGTTTCACCGGACACTGCTTCACGCCAACGAGCTGTCAGCGAAAGATGGAGCAACATCTTTTCCACATTCATAAGAAAATTCCATGAAATCAGAACTGAAATGAGCTGGAAAATAAACAACACAGATTTTCTTTTTTCTTCCTTAAAATTTTATGGGATGTTAATAAAAATGTCAAACTCTGGCAGAACAGCTGTTTCAACAGTGAGAACAATGGAGATCTCCTTTACTCAGATTCAATGTGATAAATAGAGATGTGCAGTGATTGAAGGACAACTTTCCAAAAATGTTACGTGAAGTTTTTTTTATTTCTTTATCTTTGACTTTACTCCTTCCTGAGGTCTCAAAATTGGCACTTCATCCACATGGGGAGCTGAATCCGCAGAAAAACTACCGACCTTTTCATTTTGTCACGAACAAGAAAACAAACTGAACCAAACACAGAACTCATAAACAAAGCTGGTGAAAGAAAACACTTTGCGGTCTAACATATGTAACTGACAGCAGAAACTCAACACTGCAAGGAATAATCCTAGATTGCCCTAAACTGCTGAAAAATGTAATATGTTAGCATGTGATGTAGGGGTGTCAAATTATCTTGTTAAACGCAATTAATTATTACAGACAAATAATCTCTTTTTTAATCAAGTTAATCCCATTTTTTATCTATAACTATTGTCGTGTTACAGATATAAAAAAAACAAAGGACCAACTGTTTACGTGCTTGAAAGTTTTATTCAAGCTTGGAGTAGAGCCACTGCTCCTCCACATCAACAGAAGCCAGTTGAGGTGGCTCAGGCATCTGGTCCGGATGCCTCCAGGACGCCTACCTAGTGAGGTGTTCCGGGCATGTCCCACTGGGCGGAGGCCCCGGGACAGACCCAGGAAACGCTGGAGAGAAAGCGTCTCTTGGTTGGCCTGGAAAAGCCTCGGGGTCCTTCCAAAGGAGCTGGAGGAAGTGGCCGGGGAGAGGGAAGTCCGGGCATCTTTGCTTAGACTGCTGCCCCCATGACCCGGCCCCGGAAAAGTGGAAGAAGATGGATGGATGGATGGACGGACGGACGGACGGACGGATGAATGGCCAGACGGACGGACGGACAGATGGACGGACAGATGGATGGATGGATGGACGGACGGACGGACGGACAGATGGACGGACAGATGGATGGATGGATGGACGGACGGACGGACGGATGGATGGATGGACGAACGGACGGACGGATGGATGGATGGACGAACGGACAGACGGATGGATGGATGGACGGACGGACGGATGGATGGATGGACGAACGGACGGATGGATGGATGGAATTTTAGTCAATATTTATTGGATAAGTTTGTAACCCAAGCAAAGAGGTTTGACCACCAGAACGCAGACCACTGACCTGTTTGAGGAATTGCTTCCTGACAATTGGGAATCCATCAGCTGAGATGTTTTTTCCTGGCTTTGAATTGACTTGAGTCCTGCTAAATTTTTGTGGCTTTGAACTTTTACCAGAACTCAGTTAAATGATTCTACAAGTTCGACAAAAGTCCCTGTTTTATTTACTCATCCGTGTTTGCAGGAAGCTGTTTGAGGACTTAAGCAGACCTGTGGCTGTGTGTGGCAGCGGCCTTGTACTTCTGCTTTTTGGGTGTTTTTTTATTCTCATGACACTTGATTTCTATCCCGACTTATGCTACTTTAGGTGCATCTAAAGGATCCACAGCGCATATGCAGCACAGAAACCTGCTTTGGTTGTTAATGTATGCTTTACGGCAGCAGGTGTGTGTGTGTGAGTCTCTGTGTGCGTCGTAGCCGGTCTGGTCTTAGATTTAGAGGAGGAAGCCAGTGTCAGAGCTGAGAGATGAATCCCTCCTGAGGGATCCGATAAATAAGGAAAAAATATCTTTGAAAAAGGGAAACGCAGCTGTTTCCAAAGAGAAGTCAAAATAGCGGCTTCGCATTCCACAGTCGAAAGGTAGAAGACCGCCTCATTCTCTGCCCTCTCCATCTTCACCTCCGCCTTTCTCCCCCCTCCCCTCTCTCCGTCATGAAGACAGTCAGACCTCGGCGTAATTCTCTCTTGAACAACTGCGGTGACCACAATGCATTTCAGCGGCTTTGAAGCAGAGCAAGCGATCCACTAAGTAAATCAGCCTACGTTGGGTCCCCCCTCCACCCCCAGGGCTGACTTAAATGTAAGACCTTCTGCCTGTTTTACATGGAGGCTCTGCTCCAAAAACAGCCACTGTAACCAGATATCTTGATATTTAAAAAGCAGGAGAGCTTTGCAAAAAAGAAAAATAAAGTTTCTAATAATACATCTGTCTGTAATGTTCAATGTCAGCCCAGTGCTGGGAAGTAGGGAAGCCTGTGGATCAGCACACAGTTTCAGCTTTATTTAAAGCAAATATTGTACATGCTTTGCTCATGTGCTGAAATTCAGTGACTGATGCTAGAAACCCTTAACAAAACTGTAATCAACAAAAAAGTTTAAAAAACATACATTATAAAGGCAAACACCATCAAATCCAAATCCATTATTTTTCCAAACCAAGGAGATTCCACCATAGGAAATCGGCAGAATTCTTTTGTACACTGCAAAAACAGGCCCCATAGAAATAAGTTCTTACAATTTAAAACATTTTCTTTCAAAAAGCATGGGTTAAGAAAAATTATGTTACTGAACTTTTCTATTGCAAGGAAATAAATACAAGTCACTTTGTTTTTTGAAGTCCCATTCCGATCATCTTTTGATCTATTTTAAAAGCGTTCTCAGTGGCCTTTTAATAGTGATTACACCCCTTTTAGCAAAAATCTACTAAACCTGTGCAGTTTTCTAGGACAGTTTCTGCAGATCGTCATGTGTAAGCCCACCACTACTTCCCATCATCCATCTGTTTATCCATTGGAGCTATCCAGCCGTACAGCTTTGATCCAGATTCCAGTTCAGACAAAGAAAACAAATCATGGATCTGTTTGTCTGCAAGTGGATGCATCAGAATGGAGCGGAGTCAAATGTCATTTTTTGTCTGCTCCTGATTCACAAGGATTTGATTAAAAAATATTAAGAAATCTGGTTTAAAGCTGAATTTCCTTTCCTTGTATGTCCTCCATCATGAGAAAATGCTACAAGAACATGGTAAAAACATCAAAATCATGGTTTTCATCGGAGTGGATCTATAAACTAAGATTATTTTGCTATTGACAAATATTCCTATAAGATTATTTTCCTTGCTAGACAGAAAACAAGACATTTTTTCTTGAAAGAAGGGTCTTTTGACTTTCTAAAGACTCATTTTTTGCGGTGTGTGCAACTCTGAGCGTGTTGATTACAGTCAACACAACAACAAACAGAAGACTTCCTTTTGGAACCAGCTTCTTGCTGGACTTTTGAGCGGTCAGATAAGGTAACCAGGAGACGAGCTGCATGGAGGTGTGGACGGTGTCTGCGCAGGAGGAAGTACTGGGCAGAGTTTCCCCTGCACATCCTTACGATAAGATCCTGATATCCAAAATGCCTCATGGCACTTGGGGGAGGATGTACATTTTTTTTTTTTTGACAATGAGTCGCTTTAATTGTGAGTCGAACCCATTTAGACATGTTCATTCACTTTTGCACTCAAAGAGATGCATAAGACCACTCATTTATTTGGTACCTAAGTGTTTGATTATATCTCCTGGATTCTTTTCCTTCTCTGAGTCTCTCCTAATCCTGAATTATATTCCCCTTTCAGTGTCAAGCCTGGAAAGTCACTCTGAGGGTCAAACTTGGACTCATAAATTTGTTTGCGGCAGCAGAGTTGGGAGGCAGGCTACTTGTTCTCGAGGGTCAGCACCGTTTGCGCTTGCGTGGAGGCCCTTTTCTCCGGGTTGTTGTTTCAGGCACGTCCTCTTCAGAGAGGCAGCCAGTCTGACAACACGGAGGGGGAAAAAGTGACGGGCGTGTGGGTTTTTTTTCTTTTCTTTTTCTGTGACAAAAGTCAAAAGCTTCTTGCATGAGCACTCGCTGTCTTAAGAGTCCCTTCAGCAGACTCAGTGCAGACACGTCAGCGTTCATGTATGAGCAGGGTCTTGCACAGATGAGTGTGCATGTGCAGCTCGACCCTAACACACTTACCATGTTAAATAAACATCCAGTATTTATGGACATCACATTTCCATGCCCACTGTGTTTCAAAGGAATTAAAATTTCCTGAAGTGAACTTGCAAATGGAAAATTTGTTCCAGAGCAGGTGGAACAATGTTCTGTTCTGCACACTGAGGAATTTGCTCCGTTTTGTGTTCTGTGTCTTGAAGAGATTTACTTTCTTGTGATAGTCGCTTTTTCTGCATCTGCCTCTCTTTGCCTGTCAACCACAACTATGTTTACACAACTTTCCTGCTGAATGAAATACATTTATTTTTATTATATTTTTTATCATTTATTATGTGCAATAAACACTTTCTACGCACCAAGGAGCAATTGAACCATAAAAAAGCGGATTAATATAGTGGTGTTGACATAAAGTGTTCTGTTTTTGCTGCAATTGTAATCACAGGTTTAAAAATAAATTGTCCTTGTCTGGGCTTCCATCTGACTCAAAACTGTACGGTTGGATAGATACAATGGCTCTTGCCACTTTTAGCGCACCGCTAATGATAGGGTTGGGGATGTGAGGGGCTGTAAGCTACGGGGAGAGCGTGTAAGCAGAAAACAGAAAGAAAGGGGGACGGGGTTCCTCCGTCGGTCCCACCCACAACTCAGAAGCAAAATTCAAAAGAACTGCTGCCGCTCTGCAGAAACGATGTCTTAAATCGGCACATTCATTCATTCATTTTCCAATCCGCTTTATCCCTTTCGGGGTCACGGGGTTGCCGGAGCCTAACCCGGCTACTCATGGGCGAAGGCAGGGTACACCCCTGGACTGGTCGCCAGTCTGTCGCAGGGGCCACAATCATGCACACCCATACACACTCACATGCACACCTAGGGACAATTTAGAGTGACCAATTAAGCATGTTTTTGGACGGTGGGAGGAAGCCGGAGTACCCGGAGAAAACCCACGCATGCACGGGGAGAACATGCAAACTCCACACAGAAAGGTCCCCCAGCCAGGACTTGAACCGGGAACCTTCTTGCTGTGAGGCAGGAGCGCTAACCACTGCGCCACCGTGCAGCCCTAAATCGGCACAGTTTAATTAAATTTTTGTCTTAATAATTGTAATTAATAGACCACAGGGAACGATTTTACTATAGATCAAGGGGGAGTTGGACTTTAAAGTATGTTTAAAATGCAATGATTATGCTTTTTGAATTTTCTGCAGCCGTGTTTTGTGCATGCACACATTCTACTCTGCACGCAGCCCTACGAACAAGCACGCCACTCTGCTCGTTCAAGGTCACAGAAGGCTTTAAATCAGCTGACATCTGCCCCCACCCTTCAAACATCCTCCACATGGTTCTCCTTTCTTCATCCCTTTATTGATTTGAGATAAATTTCCCACAAAGTCACAGAAGAATGCGACAGCAGGAATACCCAACATGACATTTACGCCGTTCCCGCCTGTTGCCAAACGCCCTGGTCGTTATGATAATGGATGGAGTTTACTGGGCACGGGAGGAGACTCTTCTGCAGGGGTTCAGAGGTTCACAACCTTTATCCCTCCCTTGAAATTCCAAAGGCAAACAAGCTCCGGTAACCAGAAAATACCGTTGTGTAGTGTAACCCCACAAACGTCATCTCAGTAATCTCGGCAAATGAATCATTTGAGGGCGGAAAACAAGGTCTGAAAGCAAAATCTTTGCAGGATTTTTCTAAAAAAGCAACATGGAAACAAATGACTGTTAAATGTAAATTCAGGAGTCCTTTAATCTCCCACAACAACACAGTATGAGGAGGCTGGGGCTGTGAAGCACTTGGGGGACCCATGAGGTCAATGTGAATAGAGCTGTTTTAGAACGTCAGATCACTGCAGCATCTGCAGCCCATGTTTCTCATGTAAGAGTAAAATACTTTCATCTGCGGCTCACCTGACTATTCTGCAAGAGCTCCCAGCGACTCTGCAAACATCTGCAACACAAGGTCACTGGATATCTGCATAAACACCTCCTGGTTTAAACGAAATCTGCAGAAAATGATGCATAAATACGGGAAATTTTAACAATAAATCATGTTCATATAAGAGGCCGCTTTTAAATAAACGTGTTATGTGCAGGTTTCATGCACAATCCCACAGTTATAAACACAGGTTGATAGATAGATTTAAAAAAAGGCTGATTATCTGCTGCCTTTATCTTTAAAAAAGAAAAAGAGAAGAATAAAGAGATTTGGGGCAAGTCGAGTCGAGGTGCAACCATCCATCATTCTGTCAATTCAGAGGCCGACGAAACAAAACAACAGACGGGTCCAACAAAAGTCTGGCTCAAAAAGTGAAAAAAATCACAAATAATGTCACTTTTTGGAGTTCTAACGGAAAATGCTTACCTGTTTTTGTATTCCATATTTAATTTTATAGCTTTTTTCAGACAAGTTAATCAGGTTTTTTTTAATTCAATGTTTTATTACAATTTAAAATCATGATCAAACATCCAAACAAAACAATATATTGTGGACAAAACCTTAAGAATCAAGAAAGTTAATGAATCCAAAGGCAGTGCTTTTTTTTTTTTAGTTTGCAACATTTAATCCTTTGTTTTCTTTTGTCTCCACCTTTCACATATGCAGACATGAGATGTGCAAACAAAGCACGACACAAACACTATTTATAATGACCTCTTCTGTGTGGGCTCCACACAGACACTTAAAACAACACAAAGACGGAGAGTTTTGAAACCCTTTTAAGGAGGAGACAGCCGTGCTGAAGGTAAAACGCACGCTGACAAAAGACAACAGGGGGCTCCTCTACTCACAAGTTGTGTAAACGTAGTTGTGGTTGACAGGCAAAGAGAGGCAGATGCAGAAAAAGCGACTATCACAAGAAAGTAAATCTCTTCAAGACACAGAACACAAAACGGAGCAAATTCCTCGGTGTCTGCAGCCACATGTGATAGATGAGAGCAGCAGCCCCTAATCAGATGTTCCTGAAGGTTTATCAGGCCTGTTCACTGAATCGTTACCAGCAGGGAGTGTGCTGCACTTCACCTCCTTATCTGGTCACACTCCTTCATCCTGCTGCACTATCGCCCTGAGCTGGAGCTGCGCCCGACCAAAGACACAAGAATTGATGGGAAGGGAAAGGCCATCAGGAGAGGAGCGCAGCCAGAGGTGTAATCTCTGTACTTAGCCTCAATCTCAGCTGCCATCACGTCAAGGAGGAGAGTTATGGCGTGAGAGGGAGAGATATGATTGGGTGGGTGGGCGTAGGGCTGGAGGAGTCATGTGGGTACGTGCTGGGCGTTCGAAAGGGGTGTGACAGAGATGACTTCAACTTTAAATGGAATGCTATGTTCATAAATGCTGACCTGAAAGGTCATCCCAGCTGTGTGTCTGTGTGCATCGCCACTAATGAATTACTGCAGACTCACAACGAATTAACAACCACAAACAGAAAACTTTTTGATGCTTGTAAAGATTTAAAGTCTTGTTTTTAGATATTCAGGATATGTTAGCAGGTTTTAAGTTGTTTTCTCTACATCTTTCTAAGCTTTTCTGAAAATCAGCACAGTTTCATTCAGAGCTAAGATCTAGAAAAAAGAAAAATAGTAATAAAATGAGTGAAACTCCTTTTGTTCCACTCTTTAACAATAGTAAAGCTTGATTTAAGACTCAGAAAAACTCAAATTTCACTGGAATTTTTGCTTTGTTTTTTAGGATATTCTCAATTTCAATAAATGTAGACAAGCTGCAGGCTAGCACTCATCATTATTACTCTGAAAACAAAAACTTAGATTTATGTTCTAAAAAGAAACGCTAGTTTTAGTATGACATATAGATTGTTGTATAAATAGTGGGAAGCAATGTGTATCACGTTAAAAGTTGTTTTAATGAGCCTGAATTCATCTGACCACATTTCAATTAATTGTTGTGTCTCATCGTTGCTCTGCTACTGTGTTTACGTTCTGTAATACCTGGCTACGGTGGCCGTTGAGGTCCAATTGTTCCGCTCATAGCACAGAGCCTATTCAGACTTTTTTCAGGGTCTGCTTGGTTGCATTCAGACTAAAAATGTGCTCCAGATCATCAGGGAAAAGAATTTTGGTGCAATTTAAGAGAACTAAATGCATCCAGTCTGAATACACCCTTACATTTTATGAGGATTTATTAAGATGGGACGACTTGTACTAAGATCATATTCTCATTTTCTGAACATTTTGTTCTAAAATGAGTCATTTCCAATTATCGCACTAGGATTTTGTCCGTTTAATTAAAATGAACTACAAGTAGGTACATAAAAATGTGAAAAATACAAACCATTTGCTCAAAACTAGTAAAAAAAAAATACTCATTGTTGGGCTGTAAACCATTTAATTTCAATTAATTGTATCTAAAAGTTTGCTTTTGAGCTTATTTTTCCCTTTTTGAGTGCTCCTTGTTTCTATATTTTGATATCTTATTATAAGATTTTCTATTAAGTAAAAATGGCTGCTGCATGGACAGATAATTTTACTATTTTCTATTTAAGATTAGTGTTCTTTTCCTATTTAAGGTCACCTCCTTTTGCAGCAAGAGTCTTATAATGTTTGAAGGTGAGCTACAAAGCTGTTGTGTAACACTTCATCCTTTAAAAAACACAAAGTCAGACTGGAAAAGGCATAATCGGGTTAACCGAAGATGTTTCCTACATCAACCCGGTTTGTCTCTGGAGGCTGCGGCGTGTTTTTGCTAGAAGTTCTGACAACCAATACAATCCAAACACAGGGAAAGGGAAACGCTGAAACCCAATAAGCGGAATTATTTGTGTGTCTTGGGTCATTCTTGAGCAAGTTCAAATACATTTGTACCTGCAGTGAAAGAAGATCTTACAAACCTAATCTCTGTCGTTAGTATGTTTTTTTTTACATTATTATTATTACTGAATTTTTAGGCCGCCAAGTATCATGGATTCATAGCTGATCATGCTCCTTAGAGGGTTTTTAAAGCTAAGAAATGACGGGTGGTCCTCTGTTCCTGACAGGATCGACTTTATGACAATTTATCTAGTTTTCTCACTTAAACAATTGGCTCTTTGATTGCAGCCAACTGATTATTTGATCATGCAAGGGCTTTGGGACACATTTCACAACATATGAAGTGGCTTACCTGAGCTTAAACAGTAAGAAATGCAGCCAGGCATCATAAGACAAGCTAAATAGCCATCTAATAATGGCACTTCATTTCTAAATAAGCCCCAGGCCGTCTGGACGCAGGTAATCTCCTAAAAACCTACTTTTTTTTTCTTCTTTGTGCTTTCTGGTTTGTTTTCCCCATTTAAAGTGTGTGAGGTTGGTTGAAAAGCTGGCTGTGGATGGGAAAATGTGGTGACAGATGGGGGAACAAAACGGGTCATCTCAGTTTTCAAACATTTCAATTTCAGTTGATTTTTCAGACACAAGAAATAAATCCGGGTTCAAGTACCTCGAACAGAACCTTAGTATAAGATAACTTCAGGTCTCCAGGTTCTGTTTTATCAGTTTAGCTGAAAAACAAGCGTTTAAGTACAAATTGAAGTTGTATTTAGCATCTTAGTCAGTGAATAAGTACTGGTGCTTTCACAGTTTTTCTGGTGCAAATTAAAACTGCATTTTACAACTATTTTGGGAGGTGCTTGGAGACAAGTTTCATCCAGATGTTGAATAAGTTTTTACTCTCCCCAAGATGCAGGCAGAAACGTCACTGCTGAGCCACACCTGTAAAGGAATTTGACTGCAACCTGGCCAAGTACCCGCAAAGGTAAAACCATCAGTCTGAAATAGTGTCGAAAAGTGTCACATTTATCAACTAAAATAAAAAAAAAAAAAAACAGAAGGATGCAGCAGATGTCTTTCTGGATTATCACGAGAACTTGACTCATATCCAAGCAGGTGGACGGCATAGAAAGCAGCCGCTAGTGGGTTTGGATGTCCCCCAGGCACCCTCACTTGTCTGTCATGCTTGCATGGAGGAATCACAGTGAGGCAAACTCATCAGAGTTAAATTCAAAAGCAGCATGTACAGTTCCTCCTCTGCAGCCTGAAAAATCAACCACTTGTGCATCTTTGACTCACAGAGCAACTGCTCGACCACAAAAAGCAAACCATATAGGAAAAGCAAATTTACCCACGCTGGTGATTATAACTCTCACTGTGACTCTGGATATTTGCTCAGCTGTGTCATTAATCGGGTGAGAATTGACCGGTGGGAAACACTAGATGCAGCTTCATCTTTAACACATTGTAAATTAGCTTCTAAACGACATTTATATGTCTTTATGTGCTGGAGTTTTTCAACTTAAAATTTCCTTTTAAGCCCTAAAATCCCTCATAGTTAGAGTTTAAAGATCCACTCCAACGAAAATTGTGTTTTCGATTATTTTAATATGCTCTTTTAGCATTTTTCTTTTTGACAAAGGACATATATATTAAGAAAATTAAGCTTAAAACTGCATTTTTAAGTATTTCTCTTTTCATATCTTTGTGAATCGGGAGCAGATGGGAAAAATGCAGTTTGAAAAAAGCTGTAGCAGCACGTGGGTGCTAGGGTCAGCGGGCAACAAGCTCCCTTCCATTCTGATGCATCCACTTGCAGACAAATAGATCCATTAATGCCCTCCGTTTCTGGCATCTGACTCAAAACTATACGGCTGGATAGCTCCAATATTGCCAGTTTTGTTCACTGCTACTGGGGTGGTGAGTGGCTGTAAGCTAGCGGAAAATAAAGGGATAGTGGGAAATGAGTCCCGCCCACAACACAGAGATGAATTTCTGATGAACTACTGCCACTTTGCAGGAACTATCTTAGAAAACGACACAGGTTTTTTTTTTTTTTTTTGGGCTAAAACTGCATAATCGTGATAAAAAAGTCCACTGGGAACGCTTTAACAATAGATTAAAAGGTATGCAGCCTTTTCCTTTGGAAAAGCAGGATGGGTACAAACCAAGCAGAGATGCCCTTCCATGAGGAATGAGGAATCAGGAGCTGGAAAACTTGCTCCTGATGACTGCAAAGGAGAAAAGGACAACTGAGCAACAGGTCCTACCACAAAGGAGGCGGAGAGGAGAACAGGGGCATATGGTTTGCAGAGGGAGCATTTGAGGCAAGATGTAAGGCAGGAGCTCCTAAATCTATCTGTGTCCTGAGGGAGTACCTTCAGAAAATGAGCTGTCTGTCCGTGTTAGTCCCTCAGCTGCCAAAGACATCAGTTTGAAATAAGTTTCAATCACTGCCATTGTTTTATTTGCTGTCCAGCCTGCTAATGTGGGCAGGTGAATCCTGCTTTAACCACAAGCTGTCAACTTTTATGGCTTTGAGCGAACAAATGAACTGTCTTCCACTGAACAATATTTATCAAACACAGAGCTGCTCTCGCGTGTGTCTGTTAAACTCGCCCGATATTATTTAAATCACTTCAAGCAGGTTGTTTGACTCTTTACTTTACTTCCTTTCATTTATCTTAATTGTAACTTGTAGTTTCACTCCGACCACACATGATATCCAGATTTTTTGGGCAATAAGAAGGACCACCCAGAAGTGTTTCGGGCCTCTTTTAGCCCCGTTTCTTTAAGCTGCTGCACCAAAGTCGAGCAATAGACACATTAAAAACTAATCGGATGGTAGTGACACACAGTAGTCGTGCACGGCTTTATTTGCAAAGCAGATGGAAAGCCTTGGCCTTTTCCAGCATTAATTACAATCACATTCAGGGAGGAAGCCTTCCCTCCTCCAGGGCGGTTAAAACTCTGTGTACGGCTGGAGAATATGGCAACCTAATCCCCCAGGTCACCACAGAAATCTGAGGGAATTGTCAAAAGATGCACAGGACGTGATTAATCAAAGTGGAGAGCCAGATGTGCAACAGAACAGAAGTATAAACCCAAAGTGGAACAGAAGAGGAAGAACAAAAAACCCCAGACACACAAGCACAATGCTGCCACCATCATACTCCCCCACAGGAGCCAAACGAGGGGCTTTCGATACTTGAGACCCAAAACGATGGCTTCCTTCTTTCTGAAGATCTGGTTTTCATCACACGTTACAACACAGAGGAGCGAGAAGCAGGGCAGCGCTTTCTAACTTCAGCCTAACTCCCTTCATCACGTGCAGCATTGAGTGACTCTCAATGGTTCATAAAGACGAAGAGTCCCACATTAACAGACGTTCCCAGAGAAGATCAGGTCAGAACGATGGAGATGGACTCCATTTTTGAGCGGTGACACATGCTCACTGCTCTCCAGAGCAAATCCTGACAACGCCACGAGTTCCCAAACGGAATGACAATCCATCTGCGTTTAAGCCTCCTTGTCCACCAACTTGTGACTCTGCCAGAGCCTCTGTTTATGCTCAGCCTCTGTGTTTAGAGTCTCACAGTAAACTCTGGAGCTGCTAATGGAGGGAAGGCCTTTGAGCTTTTATGTTCCAAACTCGTTGTGATTAAAGTGCCCCTCTTTATCACTGCTCAGGCTAATTAAAGACTAATCTTCTTGGGAAAAACAAACAGTGCGACCCAATTTACACACAGAAACCCACAAATTGCTGCACTGGAGGTCAAGGGCAAGAATAACTCCTTTTTCTACAAATACCAGCGGTGGCAGTTGATGGTGGCTTGATGGAGCAGATTGTATGGAGGAGGGAGTCACCACAGGATTTTGAGGGCAAATCTCCCCAGAGAATGGAGGGGAACAATAAATCCCCCCTGAAACAACGCAAGCTTGTTTTATGAACCACATCGGAAATGAGGGAGATTTTTTTTTTTAGCCTATGTGTTGTTAACAAAGAGATCCTAATGAAGCAGTGATGGGAATTTGATGGGAAAGTTCCGAAATGGCTCAACAGGTGGATTTAATACTGAAAGAAGATATCAAATATAAGGTTAAACTGCTAAATGTTGAGCATTTTTCTGTTCTAGTCCTCTTTGTGGCTATATAGGCTACTTGGGGACCAGTCTGGATCTCCCTGTGCCGGTCCCCAGCCCGGGTAAAATACAGGGTTTTGTCAGGAAGGGCATCCGGCGTAAAACTCTCTGCCCAACCATCTACGCGAATCAACCTCTGCTGGGATGAACAGCAAACTGTTTGGGTACGAACACTTCATTAATCACTCATGTAATTTCGATCACTCACCCAGATTAACGAAACTCATCACCATGTCCGCGTCATTCAGAAAAGCTGTTTCTTGATGCGTCGCCAGTGGGGGCCTCTGCGTCGTGCGCATGGATGGGTACCTGTCCAAAATCTGGTTCTTGTCCTCGCTGGATATGGTGTTGTATAAGTCCAGCATGAAAAGTGGAGCCGAGTTGTACTTTCCCTGTGACAAGTGCGGCCGCGGTCTGTGCGGCAGTCCCAGGACGGACAGGATCTCCTTCTGCATCTCCCGCTTCTCGTGCGTCCGCAGCCGCCGGTGCATGAAGCCCGCGTGCGCTTCCACGTTTCCATCCACAGAAAAGCTGCTCCCCGCCGTGAACCCGCAGTAACAAGAACTCAAGCACAATCCGAGCAGGGCGAGCAGGGAGCTGGTCATGGTGTTGTCCAAAGTCCCAAGTGAACCTGGCTCGGGAGTTCTCAGTCACGAAAAGCAAAGCGTGCGTAATGGTAACCAAAGTCCGCCCGAGACTGCTGCTGTCGCAACCACTGATCAGAAGCTATAAAAGACTCGAGTGTCAAGCCATTTAAAATACCCTTTAAAGCAAAATACGCTTAAAAGAAGCGGCCCTGCTTTCATTTCTGATCCCGGTGGCGCGCTTTGCTGCGTCAGGATGGAGTGCACCATCAGAAACTTTATTTGGGGCGCTCCGGAAAGTCGGTTAGTAGGCTATACGCGCTGTTTTCCGAATCCTACATTGAGCGACAGAACATCTCCTGCTCCAGTAGAGGCCATGCTACTGGCTGGGTTTACTCCCCGCGATCTGAATGACACCGTCTATCAGCAGCTCAACCAGTCTGAGCCAAATCCCACAGGTTGTGCGGGAGTCGAGGAGGAACCAGCAGGTTGTAGTCCATAATTTGCGTACGTGCGCACGTACATGCTGTTAAAAGTGTGTTCAGAAACCGCCCATTTTGTGCGCAACTTACTCAAAGGTGGAGCTCTTGAGGCTGCAAGGACAAATCCAACATTATATTTTTATATTTAAAGGTCAAAATAAATATTTTCCAACAGCGAATGTTGATCCTTTTCTCCACTTTCATTTGATTTCATCTTACTTTCTTCTCTAGAGATTTTACTCTCCATCTTCTGCTTCATCCATATTGATATTTTTGGCTCCTTAAGTCAAGCAGACTTGTGCGTCTTCAAGGCAGTGCCATTTATTTCAGACTGCGCTTTTCTGGTGCTGGCATGGGCTTTGGGCTGCCATGTCCAGTTGAGGCACGACCCCTGACGATAGAATAAGAAACAACAAGCGCAGGCGCACAAACCGCTCAATGAAAACCCTCCCATTTCAATTAGAAATTCCAATTCTTTCTGTGGTTCAGTTTAAACATGATAAGATTAGATCACCGCAGGACTAAAGAACTAAAAAATAAAGTTATTGGTTTATTGCTCTTTCTGTAAACATTTGGTGAAAATTGTGATGTTTTATAAAAGGACACCGATGTAACATTTGGAATGTAACATTTATAAAATGTAAGGAAAACAATGTTTACACCTCCTATGATACACTAAGGTCAAATTCTGCTTGTAGAAAGCACTCAAATTACAGTTTACTCTGACAAAAAAATTATGTTTTTAACATGTTCTTCCATCTTTTTCTAATAATGGAAGACATATTTAAAGAAAATTCAGCTTAAAATTGCTTTTCTGTGTGTTTCCTTATTCAAATTATTGTGAATATTGTGAATTTTTGTGAATCAGGAGCTGACTCCAGACTGGAAACACTTTGAAAATGCATCAAAGTGGGACTACAAGCAACACCTTTTAGCCTTTAAAGCTGTGAACTCACAGGCTGTTGGGCTGGGGTGGACACCGCATCACCTTTACTGGGAGGGGACCATGTTTTAAAAAAGAAAATTAGTCTTAGAAGGACTACAAACACACTTATGCAAAATGTGTTGATGAAAAAAGCAACAAAAAAATCAAAATTTTAGACAAATTAAGTAGCAAACTTTAATGCAACATCTCAATGTTTAACATTTGCCTTATGTGTTTGAATTGTAATCATAGAGTCATATCTTGCTTTATAAGTCAGTTTATTTTGCATTGTCAGTCAGTAAATATTTAAGAGAATGACATAAATGTACTCCAGAAACCATCAGGATTCTTTGCAATCCTTCCTCCCCTCTCTGCCTTCCCTCCTTTCATTTCTTTTAGCCAAACCTGTGTTTTGTCTTCATGGTGCCTTCAGACTGTGATGGTTCTGATGATAAGGCCCAAAGGTGTCCCTATCTCCCTGCGCCTCTGCTACCACTGCAGCCAGAGCCCGTCTTATCAGCATGTGAAGAGTGAGAAGCCGCATCAAAGCTGCACATACCACAACCAAGCAAACATTTCCCGTGAATAGCTCCCACACGAAATAACATCCATGACTCCCAGCTTCTTCTTTTTTTCCCTCTCTTATAACAACAAAGTTATATTTTAAGGCTGTAGAACATACCAGGCCAGGCCAGAAGCGATGCTATCTAATATTTGAGACTAAAACATGTGAGTGACTCAATGAATGTAAAAGACGTGCAAATCAAACAAGACAACAAAGTAAACATTTGTATTTATTGGAAAGATAAAAACAAGAATTAAATATTTGCAGATTCGAAAAGTTCTGATCTTGGAAACCAATAAAGAAGATGTCACTCTGTAAATAAGACATAATGCATTTTCTCCACCTCTTCTGAAACAAGCTCTAACCTTAAAGGCTCGTGAAATATTTAGGGCAACAATCAGTATTTGTCAGTGTTTCTGCATTCATTCATCCTTCCAGAGGCAGAGCAGGTGATATGTGTGTGTTGCTGAACTGAAGCTAAAGCAGGAGGAAACATTAAACAGAAGCTCTGTGTCCTGTCATCACGCTGTCTAGACAGGACACCTCCTAGACCTAATGAGGTTTTTGTCTGTCTGAGTTAACCCCCACGCACCTCCACCACACTATCTTTCTCTTTTTCCTACAAAAAGCATCGTAAGTTGAGACTTTCGAACATATTTGCACTTGACAAACTGTAAGAAATCTTTCTGTGCATGTTTCTCATGTTTCAATGCAGATTAGTGTGTCTCAGATCCACAGGAATGCTTACACCTTTTTTATTCTGTAATTACATTGCTCTGGTTTTGCAGTCAATAATACACGTGCACGCATGGACCCGCGGGAGTGCCAGCAGATACCATGAAAGCCATCAAGTGGTTTTCAAGATGAGTTGAAGCAACGACAAGAGCTAGCGTAGGCGTGCAGCTCCTCGTGGCTTTGAAGTTGCCCGGACTTGTTTTGTGGTCGTAGTCTGCTGAATTTGCAATACAGTTCTTTTTAATGAGGCTTGTTTTGATTTTTTTTTATTTTTTGAATTCATAAAATAATTGAAAAGATTATCATGCACTTCTCTAAAAAGAAACATTGACATTTCCATCGTCTGCAGGGTCAGTCTGAGGAGAACTTTCCTCCTCGTCCTTCCCCTGCCGCAAACTTGGCCGCTCCTCGGATGGCTTCTTCTTGAATGACAGGAACTCCATGATCAAACTCATATTGAAGGGCCTAGACAGTACCACAAAAAAACATAAGCCAAGTTTTTTTCTAACTAGCATAAGAATTCATTTTTAAAAAGAGGTAAAATGGTAAGAAGGTATGGAGTCCCAAAAGGGACAACAAAAATGTTAACAAACTATAATAATACATCTATAAATTAAAACCAACAAATTGTGAACATTTACTGTTTAAAAATTTGCAATCCTATTTATGATACTGATGATTCAGGAACAAAACTCCCAAATTGTATTGAAATATTTGAGTTTTCAAACACAATTATTACATCAAGGAAGGTCTTGGATTTTTCTAGATAAAAATGAAATAAGAAAAACTCGGATTCCTGATGTGAAAAGTCTGAAAGCCGAACATAAATTTTTATGAAATACCTCAAATCTCCCCAAACACTAAGACTGACTCTTGTGCTAAAGTTCATATATGTGTGGGGGAAGGCTGGATACTGAAATTTACTTCAACAGAATACATTTGGAATAATTTATTGGGAAGCGTGGCAGGAAAATGGCTGTTTATAATAGAGCCTTAGCGTAATTAAAGATCATAAACAGATTCCATCCATCTCCTGATCGCCAGTCTAAATTTAAGGCAGGTGCTTTACCATTGTGTCTAAAAATGTAAAACTGAGACTGGCGCTCCCACGTCATCTCTGGTCCGGTCCGAAACTACAGAAATCCTCATCATTCAGGAGATGAAGAAGATTTTTGAGTCTAAAATTCTTCAGTTTGTTTCCTCTTTGGCCTTTATAATAACGTAAAATAAAATGTGCTGTTCCGTTGGATGTCACCTATTCTCCAACAACATCAAGGTGACAATGGATTATCACAGAATAGGATTTAACTTCCTGACGTGTAATGCACTCTAAACCAAGGGAATTTACTGAAAACCGGAAATCATTTCTGGATTGTGAAAAGGTGTGTGTTGATGATTCGGGATTCCGATTTTCTGTATGAGGTCTGCATTTATTAGAGATTGTGATGGCTATAACATGCATTACTGTCAAATTGTTGATTAAGGAAGCAGTTAATCTGCATCAATGATAATTACAGAAAGTGTTCGATCAATACAGTCAAGTTGAAGCCAGTAAGTTATCAAATTATTTACATAACATTTTCTGTCACTTTTTGCGCTATTTTTATTGTAATCTGTGTCAATTTGTATGAAATTTGTCACTTTTGTCGTTAGATTTATGTACTTTTGTATTTCTGAAAGCTCATTTGAAATAACTACATGATACAGCCACTTTTACAAAATAATTTCAGGTTAGTCTTCAATTCTTCAAAAAATGGAAAAGAAAAAAACCTGAAAATCTGCACAATTCATTAAAAAAAACGGAAAAGATTCTTGTGTTTGAGGAAATGAGGATAAACTGAAGTGCACCTGTGTGAAAGACGACGCGTCGAAGCAGCTGTACATGGCTGAGAAGCGGTCTGCCTGCAGACACCGCTGAGGGAAGGAGCTGATCTCTATGGCCAACTGCAGAGACGCCTGCAAAGCTGTGTTTACACAAAAAAATCAGTATAAAAACATCTACGCCAATTTTCATTATCAAGTAATTGGCCATAATTAAAGAAACACTGCATCCATTTCCTTTTTATTGATTTAGGAAATCATCATTAATGTCGCTGAGCTTTCACACCACTCACATGAAAGTGCATCCAGATCAGTCCTGCGAACAAACACCCCTCTCTATTCTCCATGGCACACTTTGATGCCATATTTGTGGCTAATACCTCTTCTCTCTGATCTTAAACGTATTGCTTCGGTTGAACAATTAGACTGAAGATCAACAGGAGGAAGACAAGCTTCCTAAATCACTTAAGCTAATCATCCTCCAGCATCTAAGTAGACTGATTTGTGAACGGCATGGCATCTACTACCACAAAAAAAAGGTCCATTAGGATTCTGGAACCACTGCATGATGAAGACAGAGGCGATTAACAATGACTTATAAATTGCAGTGAAGAATCCAAATGCAACAGATGCGCTGAAGGACATCTGGATCACGTATAATGCGAGTCGAGTTTTCTGCAAAACAGATTCCAAGCTTTTTGAGTTGTCAGTTCGGCCTGCTTTAAAAGAAAACATTATTTTGTCAGCTCTGCGTACTTGAGCATGATTTATTGGGATCATATTCCCTGTTTTCTTTGTTTTCTGACCTCAGTTCTCACATGACATCACTTGTTGGCTTTTTGAAGCTAAAAAAAAAAATCATACTTGAAGCTGAGAAAAGATAACTCTCAAATCTTCCTGATTTACCTTTTTTGAAATGGTGCAGAGTTGGGATCTTCTTTTATTAGAATTAACTTTAAATCCTCTGCAAAAAGACACAAATGTGAAGTAATGAGCTAATTTGAATACCTTGGTCGTTCGGAACAACTCTGTTGGCCAGTCCATAAGCAAGAGCCTCCTGTGCTCCAACAGGTCGTCCGGTCAGAATAAGGTCAAGCGCTCGGGATAGGCCAATGAGGCGAGGAAGTCGCACCGTGCCACCATCAATCAGGGGAACTCCTAAAATTAAAATCAAGTTTAGAATAAAAAGAATAAAGCTGTGTCCATATTCCCTCACTATTACAACTACATGAATGAATAGTGTAGCAGATGGGCTTCATTCAGATGAAACTGTGGGGCAGCTGTGGGTGCGAGACGAGCCAGATGCGAGATCCACAGCCAAAGACAGGAGCACAGACAATCCACGTGGAATCTCTCCCGCTCCCCCGGAGGGCAGTGGGACAACATATGAATCGCACTGCACCAAATAGAGGCTCGATGAACTAAATAAAAATAGTACTGGGTAAATGATAAAGAATAGAGGAGAGAAGTTATAGAGTACAGAAGCCCAGTGCACCATACTTTCCTCCGTTTCTAACTTCTAGTAGCCTGCTAGAAACTAATTTGTAATGGAATTTAACTCAAACATGGTAAGTTACATGTAATATGGCACAAATGGTGATTGGTAATAATAATGACAGTATTGGAGAATCTACAATTTTAGCATGTCAATATAAATATATTATTAATCTAATTGAAGCCCCTGTAAAGCCACTTACTGGGGGAAGAGGCCGCCATGACCCGGTTTATCAAACCATCTTCCCTCTGCTTAGCTCTGCAGAGAAGTATGTATAATGGATGTAATGCAAATTGCAATTATTCCTCCCAATGTCATTACAGTAGGTGAGGTAGAGCAGCAATAAGTTAAATATTCTCTGATTACTAGCTAGCCTGTCAATAAGCCTGTCCAAAGAGGAATGTTTTAAGCCTAACTTTGAATGTAGAAACTGTGTCAGCCTCTCTTACATGAGCTGGGAGCTTGTTCCATATGACAGGGGCTTTGTGGCTAAAGGCTCTACCTCCAACTGTGCTTTTAGAAATTCTAGGAACCACAAGCAGTTCTGCACTTTGTGAGCAAAGTGTTTTGTTTGGTTGGTAAGGCCCTATGAGGTCTATAATATAGGATGGGGCCATACCATTCAAGGCCTAGACGTAACAAATGCATGGATGAATTTTCACCATCAGTTCTCGTTCTCGATAATATATCTCTGATCTTCGATATATGGCATAGGTGAAAAAATGCAGTTTTACAAGCCTGTGATATGTGAGACTTAAATGAAAAATCCTGTTCAAATAAAACCCCTAGGTTTCTAACTGTGGGATTGGAGTCTATATTTACACCATCCAGAGAGACTGTCTGATCAGATGGAGCATCTCTCAGGTCTTTAGGACCTAGTATAATGTCCTCAACCTTACAATCCGGTGCACCGTATAGTGTGGAAAATGCCTCTGGATTTTATTGTAATTCAGACACTTTAAAATGTTATTTTAGACAACAAATATTGCTTCACCTATTTACAAAACATTTCACTAAAACTATATATGAATCCACTGTGTTCTGAAGGAAAAAACTTGGATAATTTATTTTTAAAAAAATAAATGTACCGGTAGATACATTTTTTTCAAATGATGAGTCGTTCAAACCCAATGCATTGTGGTCTATATTTGCCAATCTAGTGAGTGCTGATACACACTGTACTTTGTAGAGACTTCTGGTAAAATTCTAGTGGACTGGATTTGAGAATTTTAGATTCGGACACCCCGACAAAATTACAAACACGCTACAGTGCAGTAATTAGTGAGGGAATTCTGAATTTTCTGGAAAAATGTTGTGAACTTTTTGGTGTCTTCAATTTAGCAGACAGCACAGTGTTTACTTAAACATAAAGTAGCATTAATAGGAAAAGCAAAAAGAATAAAAAATCCACAACTAAAATCATTTTTTTTATTTAGCTCAAACAAAAGCAAGAAAGAGGATGGTTTGTTTCAGTGGACGCTTTGATCAAACAGAAAACTTACAATGTTAAAAGGAAAATAATTATTCAGACTCAAACCTGGACCGCAGTGACCTGAATTAAGCAGAGCTTGGGGGGCTTGTTTCCCAAATTTAGGGATCAAATTACTGCTACAAGGAAGATGCTTGAGGGTACATGAAAATGCTAAATCTGTTTCCGCTTTTTGAAACATGCTAAAAAGTAAAATCATTTAGAAAGTCTGGAACAGTTTTTTTTTAAAAAGGACTCTTAGTTGAGATGGATGGTCATTAGTTCTGCAACAATTTCACATCATAGCTTAGTTTTCTTTCCAGAAACTCAAACTTTGACTTATTCCTTGACAGAGAGTGAGAGACAGAGTTCTCTGCAGGTTACAGTGAGCCTCTGGCACCTTTCCTAATTCCTAAAGAGCACCAGCTGCAACTGGCACGTCCTACCGTTACGCTCCACACCGCAATCCCAACTGCATAATACCTTCGAGTCACTGATTCTATCTGACCGCAGCTTATTGAGAGCACATGTGTCCGACATGTTTTCCTAACCGATCGCGCTGCTTTTCCTTCAGATGTTCCTTTTCTCTCTTTTTTTTATTCTGTCTCTATTCTCTTTATTCTGGGGGGGTAAAGTGATTCTGAAGCTAGCGAGCTTCTTTTTTTCATGGAGTTTAAATTAATCCAATTAGAACAGCACCGGTACTAAATGTGTGGCCAATTCAAGGCTTTGGTTCGGTGACTGCATCTGACGGAGGAGATTGTGATTAAAGACAACCTTCAGTAAAACAGCTTAAAGAAATAAACTGGTTACAGTGGAGCATGTGTCCACCTCACGTTAGGAAACTGATTTTCTATTTCAGTATTTGTCTGTGACCTTTTAGTACGGTGGCCCTGAAGTACAAATCACACCAACAAACCAGTTAATGCAAAAATATATTTAAGATCACAATGAAAATTAAAAAAACCAAAATACTTTTTTTTTTTTTATTAAACATATGTCTGCATACAAATACAAGTTGTATGATCAGTGCAGAGCATATCCAGAGTTGCTTCATGCCAAATAACTTTGGGTTGAAATGATGGACAAACATCATCATCTTATCAGCAATGTTTAGTAGTACCTACCTTTTCCGGATTCTTTTTTTGTTTAATTTTTTAACATATCGTTTCGATTTCTGGAAATTACTTTTGTTTTCTGATTTTTTTTTTTGTCTATTTTATGTAAACCTGGCTTGTTAGTGTGGTTTGTACTTCAGTGCCACTGTATTTTGGCCATTTTTACAGCACTTTTAGTTTTCTCTCCTTAGAAGTTTGCTGCCGTCACTTCATTCCACATTCAATCTTTTCTTTTTTAAACTCAGCGCTGTCTTTTCACGTAACCATTGGGAACCGACTCAAGCAACACCCCAATCCTCGGTGCCTCCAACTTAATTAGAACAAGAAGGCCCTCCTGTCAGGTCCGGCTCTTGATTACAGGAAATGGTAGACAGAGAGAAAACGGAGTGGAAGGAGAAGAAAGCTTGAGTGAGATAAAAGGCTTAACTCAAAGAACATGAAGAGATAAAGACACAGGTTGACCTCCAGTCTTTTTGTCTTTGGTGCTGCTGTTGGCACCACAGCTATCAGCAGCAACCGGAAGGATCTCCCATCTTATCCGCTGCAGCCGTCTGCCCCCCTCCTCTCCCTGATAACCCCGTCTTTCATACGTCCTGTTTGACAGACCTGTGCTTTGTCCCACATGACCGCTAGCAAGCCGCTTCTTGAAATATCTTTTGACTCATAAAGCAGGCTGGGCCTGAAGGAGGTTTACAGCTGTTTCAAGCAGGAAATGTTTACAGGGATTCTAGTGCAGGATAAAGGTGGAACGGTTGTGGGTGGGACTGTTGGAGCAGAGCAAGTCTTCTCGCATTTCCCATCAACCATTTGTTTACACGCATTCCTAGTTTACAGCCCCTTACAATCCCAACCTAACATTACTGATGCAACAAAAAATGGCGAGCAGTATCAGCGCTATCCAGTCTTACAGGTTTGAGGCAGATACCAGCTCAGATGAGGAAAACATCCTTGTCTACAAGTGGATGTGTCTGGAGTGCAGCAGGGAGCTTGTGGCCCGCCGACTTTTTCCAACAGTATCTTTCCGTCTGCTCCTGATTAGCAACGATTTGATTAAATAAATACATTTAATCTTAATTTACGTGTTCACCATCAGAAAAACACCACAAGAACATGTTAAAGACACCAAAAACACAATTTTCATTGAGTGGGTCTTTAAAAAAAAAAAAAAAGAAAAGCAGATAAATGTAGCATCCAAACAGGCGCTGGTGTCAACATGAGCCAGCATAGTCTATTGTTATATAACTCCAGACACAAGGTGGTTCTTCTCTTCCTGCAGCATGGGGTCATCACTGCTTATGTGACTCAAGTGTAGCAGAAGCCTGCAGGGAAGAACAGTCCTTGTGTTTTATCTTCACGGCTCCCTTTGATATGTGTTTGCCGGAGAACAGCAGATGACTGAAAACTCTTGAGTCATCAGAAACTAAAAACTGTGACTTTCAGTGCTTTGCATCTGCAAAATCCTCTCCATTATCTGGTCAGCTTATCTTAAGGTGTCAGTGTTCATTCCTGTGAGGTCGTCTACCTTTAGACCCGGAATGCTGGGAAACGTGACACACTTGGGGTGTTCTGGTTGACTCCTGGTGCTGCTGGCATCTTGGCCACATCAAAGCCGGCCCCTGTACAATGGCCTCCCATGAGGGTAATGCGATTAAGTTTGATGTGGATTAACAGTTTCCGGATCACTCCAGACTAAATGGACGGAAAGGAGTAAACATTCAGTGGGAAGCTTTGAAAACTATCTGGGAACAGAGAGAAACCAGCTCAGCTGGGCTGGGTCAGGGATGAGCGCCTCCCGATTAACTTCATGTTTGAGCCCACTGCTTTAACACCAGGGAGATCCTTAGGAACAGAAAAAGCTTTAAAAACCAGAAATTAGAGGTTTCGCCGCTCATAAAAGAGCAAAAAGATCTTGCCTCTGTGATGTTACTTGCATTTTTTAAAAAAGCATGTCCAAATAAGTGTATACACATGGAATATTTCTTGTTTTCCATTTAAGCAGTTTTCCAGTTTGTTCATTCCTTCTGCAGGACCAGTCGGCAGTTTCAAAAATGAGGACCCGTCTGAAGAAATCACTGGAACATGTCGCTTAGGTTCAAACTCACTGAGCAGGTGTTTGGGTTGGCCCATTTTATGTCAGCTTCTGGATTGTGGTTTGACTTCAGTTCAAGTCTTTTTTTTTTTCATTTTTCTTCATCTTTCTGTTTTTCGTCACACTCGTTCCGCTGCCAGGACAGAGTCGACAAGAGCGAGAAAAGGGGGATGAGCTGACAGGACGCTGCAGATAAACGGAGAAAGGTCTCAACTTCAGACACTTAACATGCAGTTACAAACCTGATCTTTTTAGGTGGAAGATTTAGTAGCTGTATTCATTTTTTGGCCAAATTTTCTTTTTTTATTATTTGATTTCTTGCTCCTGGTTTAGGGACAAAACTCAGTGATGGGAGAATCAGATTTTTTTGTTTTGTTTTATTCATTTCTTGTGAGAACTCAAAAAAGCAGCAGTCGCTAATACCAGATTCCTGTGACGTAACCGTCTCCTCCCTCTCATTTCCTCCCTGGCAGGGGAGAGGGGGCCCCCAGACAGGAAGCCGCAGGTTTGTGCAGCCAATCGCGCGCCAGAAAACTGTCAGATCCTTGTGGTACGCAATGGCCCACATCAGAGCAGAAACGCAAGCCTCTGAGGGTTTTTCAACTCCAAAGCCACCAGGGATTCCCTCTGGCTGCTGCCATCTGTGCCCGACCCAAGAAATGGTTACAGAGTCCAACCATTAAAAGAAAATAATCACTAAGAGACAGTGGGTCTTTAAATAAACTGTGGCTCCCACAGAACAGATGTACTTTACATGTAAGAGGAGAAATGAAACATATTTCAACTGAGGAGACTTCTTTCATGTAATAATTTAAATTTTGACAAATAAAGCCAAATCCAAGCTTTTTTTTTTTTTTTACTTTATCGCCTAAACTGACCAAAACTAAAGATAAACAGGTTTATGAAGAATCTTTTTTTTTGCAGAGAGTATGCCTAAACTAAAAACTAGGCCTGCAAAATCAATAGAAAATCTATTGTCTTCGCAATATTAGCCTGTACGATAAGCATGTCGCAAAAGATAGTGTAAACTACACACACGTGCTCAAACAATCTCAAGGCAACTTGGCGTTTTAATGAACACATTTGACCAATCGGATGGGCCCCTCCACATCATTGACCAATCAAATGAAGGCCTTTTACGTTAGATGCCCGTCTCCAATGAAGACGTGGGTCAATTGGAGTATAATTAAAGTTATGTTGAAATGGTTTATTAGTTTGTTCACATATCGCAAGTCATGTCAAAATATTGATTACTTTTATTGCATTGAACTGTTTCAGGTTGATGGTGGAATTACTGCGTAAGATAATGATAAAAAGCTGGGGTTGTACTAAAATGATCAATACTAAGCTTTGCTACAAATTAATAAGTCATGTTCACACTGCCCTCAGCAATGCACATTCACTTTCAATGAAAAGTGTATGTAAATGCGCGTTTTGAGCTTCTGAGTTTTTACGACCGTTTTTGGACTCTACGTACAAAATGTGCAACCACTGAACGTGCGTTGAAAGTTAAACCAGGGTGAGCTTTGACCAATTAGACTTGGATTTGATAGTGACGTATAGATGGCGTCTATTTCAACCCGGAGAAGTGCCAACTGTTTGAAAATTGATCATGGAAGAGGAATTAATAATTGCAGGAAGTATATGACACCAAGTCTTTCATATATTGGAATAGAGCTGTGAAGCCTGGAGCAAAATTCATGACATTTGCACCATTTTGACATTTCGCACCAAGCCTCTTCCAACTGTAGGTGGCAGACATGTGCCAGTAAACAGTAGAAAAAGAAAAAGAAGCCCCTCCCTGCTTGTCCAGTGTGAACACCATGGGTTACAAGTGCGATCAGTAATGCTTATTTAGCCCGTTGTTGAACTCGTGTCAAATGCCTGCTGTCTTTGTTACTTTTGAGCAAACAGCAAAGTAACAAAAAGAAAAAATACGCTCAAAAAGGCCCCGGACTACTACGGGTAAAATTTGCTCACCAAAAATAAAAGGCGGCAAGCAAGCAAAAAGTTCAATAGTGGCAAATGTCTCCTGACAAGCAGTGGAGGAAAACCTAGGTGTGATGGGGGGAAGACAGGGATGAGTTCCCAAAACTTTGGATCAATGGCAGTTACAGTGTATCTTAATCTGACAAACAAACCAGAGCAAGTCTGATCTGCGGAGGTTCGGCAATACAAACTAAAAAGTCCAAAAAGCTGTTGTTGCTTTTTGTTGGGCTCCCATACCCCAAAAAACTCATCACATAAATTGACATTTAAACCAATTCCCCAAAATCAAAAAACAGACCTTCTATTAGGAACTTTTTTTTTTTATGTTGTGCAGGATTTTTATTTAAGCCAACTGCAGAAAGACAAAAACAAAAACAAAAAAAATTTTTATCATGCTAGTAAAAAAAACGATAAGATACGTAAAAGTTAAGCGTTTGCACCCTGACCTAAATGCCACAATGATGACGGTAAAATTGCTCTTACACTGGAAATTCAGTTAAACAGAAAGACATAAGCCCCGCCAGGATGCCTTCCTGGTAAATTACAGCCCTGGGATGATAAGCTTTGCATGTTTACACTTTAAACCTAGTATTCCCAGTAAATTATAGTACAACAGCTGTATTTTGAAGCACTATGGTTCTATTTTAAGACATGGTTATAGTTATATGGTTTAATGTGATACGAGAAAAAATTGGAGAAAAAGGCTACTTATGCGGCATCAGGGGAGTCTGGACTTCTTTCAAAAGGGACTTCTTTACAAGCCAAGTTAGTATGTAAATAGAGCAGCAGCAAGCTGCAAAAGACAGCAAAGATTCTGTTCATGCGAAGGATTCAAGCCCAGTACGGCCTTGCAGTGGAAACCTGGCAGTTGGCTGCTTCCTCTCCTACTTATCAAGACTGCCCAGCAGAGCCTGGCCGCGCCACCGAAAGGTCACGGTCACCAGCATTATCGCAGTATGACTCCATCCTCGCACACAAACAAGAGGAGGCAGGAGTGATAACAGAAAACATAGTAACAAAGCAGAAAAATAGAAACAGACACGACTTCCTGGTATTTGAGAGAGGAATGATATATGCTTGGATGTGGAGAAAAAACACCCCAGAAACTTCCGTCTATGACAGATATAATTAGCTCTGAGGGAAAAACACACGGAGATGCCAAAAATAAAATCTACAGCAATTCTAAAGCAGCTGTGACAGCAGAAACCATAATCTATATTTTACTAAAGAGCTGTTGTTTAGGTAATAACAACGATGGATTAAAGGTCATGCTTTTAATGTGGCACTATTAAACAGTCCCTATAAAAAAACGACAACATATCACTCCACCACACTGATTATTGAACAGAGTTTGAATGCTCCTCAAACTTACACACAAGCTTTTTTAAACAACGTTTTTCATCAGCTCCTGGTTTGCAACAATTTAAATAAGGAAAGATTCAGAAAAGCTATTTTAATCTTAATTTCCTGTATCTAAGTTCTCCATCATGAATAAAATGCTACAAGAACCTGTTAAAAATACCAAAAACACAACTTTCATTGGAAAGTGGGTCTTTCAAACATTCAGAGGTTTGCCTCTTTTGGATTTGAGATTCTGCAGTTCTAATCAAAGGTAAGCCATTGTTTCAGGTAAGCCGGACCTTTAACTTCAAAGCTTTTTTTTGTCATAGCTGGCCCTGAGATTTGCAGCAGAAATGACATTAGAGCATCATTTGTCATTAGAAACATTTTCATTGCATGAGTTTCAAATCTACAGACAGGTGCCAACTCTTGTCTCTCTTTTTTAGCCAAAGAACAATGTTATTTCAAGTAGAGGGAACTCTAAATTTGGCTGATTTCTGCCCTGACAAGGGTGGTCAAATCGGTTTTGAGAGCATGAAACAGAGCAGCTCCGATTACAGCAGACACAGTTTTTTCAACTTAAGAACAACTCTTCATATAGGGAAAAAAAAAAACTGGTTTTAAATTAAATATTTAAAGCGATTGCATTATTGCTAATGATGTAATGCAAAACATGTTTTTTCATTGTCAAGCTGTCAAATAGAATAATAAAAACTAACAAAAGTCCAAAGGAAAGAAAATTGTTTGTAGGAACTCGAACTTCAGTCTTCTGTAGATTGATTATTGCTTTTATTATATGAACATTTTTATTCCTAAAAAAATCTCATTAAAGATAAGATTATCTCTATGTCCAGATATGTTTCCAAAAATCCAGAATTACTGGAAAAATTGATCACTTTAAAAGAATATTTTGTTATTGTCTGCAGTTAACACCCCTTTTGCTCAGACCTGAATTAATGTGAACTGCATAACAGGTTACCATTCTGATCTTAGCAGCAGAAGTTAGCCCTGTTCTGAGCCCCCAGACGTACCAAACCGGCGACAGAACACCCCCATGATGGCACTCTCCTCCACCACCCTGAGATCTGCCAATAGAGCCAGTTCCAGGCCTCCAGCCACCGCAAAGCCACTGACGGCTGCAATCAGCGGCTTCGAGAGCTGCAGACGAGACGGACCCTGGAGGGACAAACTTTCCTCAGTAGAGTAATAACGTCAAAATGATTATTGTAAAAAAATATTAAAAACAGACTACGTACAGTATTCATTTATCAACTTCTACTATACAGAACTTTGAGATTTTTCTTGTACAGGCTTTTCATTTTTAAAGTAGACAGGATTTAAGAATAAGATGATTTTCCCAACCCAATAAATAAATGTGGATTATCTTTCTACAACAAATGTACTTTATGAAAGTCAACTTTTGTAAAGAGATAGCTAAAAAAGTAAGACCATCTTTACAAATTTTACTCATTTTTATTTTTATGGATCCAACTCACAAACTTCTGCATTTCAAAATTTACCCCCCCCCCCCCCCCCCAATCTATATTGTTATATTTCTCCATAAAAATGCATATTTTCTAATATTAGTTTTGTTTTATTTATATTTTGTAGAATCCTTGAACTCTTTGACATCACACAGAAATGCACAGTCACACAGACGGGTGACCCAGGAGCGGCTCACCATCGGACCGGGATCCTTTCGGACATCTTGCTCCAATTTCAGTGGAGCTTTTTCATTGGCCAACATTTTCAGATCATAACCAGCACAGAAATTTCCTCCTAGAAGAGACCACAAAATTACAAAGTATGGTAGCTGGAAACTCAGAAAGGAAAGGGAAAATAATGTGTACGAAAAAAATAAAAAGACAGACTGGTTCACAAGTGATTCTCTTTCCTGAAGAATTTGAGTTGAGATCCTACATGTGTCCGTGCTCCTATTAATGCAACCGCAGTCTCTTCCGCTGGATTCATCCAGTAATTGCTACATTGCTCAAGAGGAAAACAAACATTATGTCACAGTTTCGGGCAGGGACTCATAAAATCCTTCCCTCTTGAGTGATGGGCGCGTGTGACAGCTACACCCATCGACTGGGAGATACAGCTGTGGATCAAAACAGAGCACTTCTATCAAAGCAAAGCAAAACAACTCGGTTAGACCCGGTAAAATCCTTTCATAGAAGATTTGTTTCATGTGCAATTCAAGCGTGAGCGATAAGGTAAAAAAAAAAAGAATAATAATTAAAGGGTACAAAATCTCTTGTGGGGCTCAAGAAAATATTTAAAAATCAACCAATGAAACCAAAACGCACATGTTGGGATATCTAAAGGAAGTTTTGCATTAGGGATGGCCACATGACCTATGGCTTGATGGCCAGTTTGTGGCAAAGAGTGAAATTTGGCAATTTTCGCATTTTTGTACTATAAGATAAAAGAACACTTTTATCTGAAATTTTCACAAAATTTCATAAACAGCCCACCAGTTTAAGTCTACGACAAAAGCCAAAGTTTTCTTCACCTTTGACCTCCAAATTAGGCCACTATCTTGATTTTTTTTATTTTTATTTTTTTATCAATTTTTACCTTGTACAGATTTGAACTCCTCCAAAGGATTTTGATCATCACCTCCTAACTCCTTGAATATCATTGGGAGGCCACTTGGGAAAGAATGTTGGAATTAGAGGCTGTGGATTTTGAATGGTGTTAGCATGGCAAGCTCGCAAAAGTGGCGTTCCCCTGTTGCACACACATTTTTTAGCAGAACATTGGGAAAATGTAATACATGAATCCTTAGCTCAGGCTGAACGAAACCATATATTATACAATATGAACATGAAAAACATAAAAGTGGGCGTGGTTAACAATAAAAACGTCAGTTGCCAAGTAAATTCAAAAGTTTACTTTTGCAGATTCTTCTAAAAATTGCATAGACTTGTTCGTGAACCTCAGGCAACCAAAACCTAAAATGGTTGCTATGGGGAAAAAACCAACACAAAAGTCGCCATTTTTAAAAAAGTGTTTTTTGTATGTGTGTGTGAAGCTCTGACCAGGATGGCAGAGGCAGAGGGGGAGAGTGAAGGGCCTGAAGCACCCGCTTAGCCCCTGAGGACGGGCCAAAGGGGACAATCAGGGGGTGGCGAGGGCGGATAGCGTCTGCAGGCCGTCCAACCTGCTATAATCAATAAAATCTTCTATAACTTATAGTTATAATTTCTAAAATAATAGCAACCACAAAAGATTGCTTTGAAATGATTTTTTTCTCTAGTTTAACATTTTAGCTTTATTAGATTCATTTTTTTAATTGATAATTATTAGATTATTTATTTTAGATTTATTAGAGCTTTATAGGAGGAATTTTAGGGAATACTGCTGCAAAACACATCAGTCTCAATCATTCGCCTACATTGGAGTTGTTTTTGAGCTGTTAGCATGATCAGAAACAGTTTTACATCATTTTTTCTGACTTTTTATGCTCAAAGCAATGAGTTTTGACCCAAAAAATTCCCACATTTCAAAGGGCATCAAACCAATCAACAGTTAGTCACCCCCACCCCAAAACTTCAAGTGATCACTAATTGAACTGACCTCTGAACTGCCAGACTGCTTCCCACAAAGAACACCCAAACCTTGTTCAGAAATGTGTCTCGTGAAGACCCTTCTGCTCAGCTTCACTAGTGTCAACAGTGACCCAGCTGGGCTGACGTCTAAATTGCACCTGACTGAAAAACACTACGAGAGCTGAACCCCCTCTTACACACACACACACACAAATATATATATATATATATATATATATATATATATATATATATGTTCAAATATGCCCCAGCTTATTCAACACCTGCTGAAAGCAATTACTCTTAATTTCATATGCTAGAGCAAACACGCTGACGCTGAAAAACGAGAGCAGAAAGAGGGATTGTGTCGGCGCTAATTTGAAGAAAATGGATTCCGTATGTTTGCAGGAACATTACATTTGTAACCAAGCGTCCATGCTTGTCATCTCGCAGCACTGTTAATCACCAGCCAGGGTCAGCCATCTTGTTATTCCGGAGCTGACAGGAATGTGTGGAGGGATGATTCGAATGAAATTACAGAAAACTGTGGGAATGGTGGAGGAGCCACTTTTGCTGATGCTGCTAATTGCTAGCCCGTCTCAGCCGAGCAAATGATCCTCCAGCGCGCTGTTTTCAAGTCACCGCAGAGATTAGAGGCATCACCAGCCGCAACGCGGAAAGGCTCCAGGCCCAGGACTACCAAAGTGTATACTTTGAGGCCACATTGCACCTCATTCAGCAACCAGACCCTTCCAAAGTCGAAGACGGCGTTTCCACTAGTGGAAAGAGATCATTCTGTGTGTGTTGTGACTAATTTTAGGAGCAGTAAAACAGGCAGGAAACCTCCCAGGTGTGTATGTTTTCTATGTGCGCACTTGTCTGGTGTCCTCGACCTTTCGGGTGGACCTGAGCGCTGTGTAGAGGAAGGGATGGAAAAATACTCTCAGATGAGGAACGTTTACAGAAAAAAAAGAAGTTACAAGAATGAGTAAATTAGGAAAAAAGAAAAACACTTCAAAGCTACTTTGTTTCATGAAATCTTCAGCTTTAGATTTTAAATCGTCTGTATTTTGTGAATTTTTTGTTTGCACTCATCAAAGACTACATTTGAATTTGTGCAGTAAAATCTGAAAATGTTCACAAAATAACTTTTTGAATCCAAAGTAGAGAAAAGAAAGCCATTTCAGAGGCTACATTTTTGTTCAATTGTATTTTCTTTATTGGTGACAATCGCTCAGGTGTTGATGTTTTGGGTGTGTCAGCCCAACAGAATGACTGAATGACCAGCGTCAGCCTCTCCAGTGTGTCTAAACGTCTGCCTGAAATGAAAGGCCGGTGGGCAGGTCACTGACTGTCGAGCAGCCTCCCTGGAAAATACTAAAGAGCTCCTCGTCATCCGTCCATCCTGTCCCTCATAGTCCTTTTACCTTTACCATGCAGGACGGCGACTTTCAGCTCTGGGTCACGGTCGAAGGCCTGCAGCACCTCCAGCAGACGCCCCGCCGTCTCCTGGTTCACCGCGTTGCGTACCTCTGGTCGGTTTATCTCCACAATAACCACAGGCCCCCTTCGTTCTGAGACCACAGTCTGACCTGCAGCTAATGACAGGGAGGGACACGCTAAGAGATGACACGTCAGGATAAACGGACGGAACATCAACCCTCTGATGTGGACAAACTGAAGGAGAGAGCGACATATGGCGTGTAGGGTGTGACATGGACCTGGAGTCTCACTCTGACTTGGGTTGTGGCCTGGCTGAAAGCTTCTGACCTGCCATTGTTTAGGTTCATCTCAAGGAGTCCAAGTATCCACCACACCCAGCTGAAGCTGGAGCGAGGGGAAAAACTAAGCCACCAGGTGCATTAGCTGCACTCACACTGACTTTTCCAAGAAAGGCAGGCCCCGAAACTCGAACCATTCAAGCGAGAGGAAAAAGTCGGTTTGTTTTTGGTGTACTTTGTCCTCTGCTACACCTCAAACAAATCATTACACAGCCAGATTAAAGCTCTGAGGAAAGGAACTGCTTCTCTGCAGAGCATTTTTCTCCTGGCGACCCGTTTAATAACTGTATTTTAGGAAATCTGTCAATAAAGTTAAGTCCATCCATTTCAAAACAAAATTACAAAATAAAATCCAAGCACAAAGTAAAATCAATTTCTTGTGATTTCCCAGGCTAGAGATGAAACTCAAAATCAGTGTTTCTGTAGCAGCGTCATTCAGCCGCTTGTTTGTCAGCTTTAAGCTGAAGGAGACGGTTACTTCATGGTGCCTTCAGGCTCATAGCAAAGCTCTACACGTCAGCAACAGTTTCCTATGAATGAAGTGCCATCATCATCCACAAAAATCCAGAAAATACACAGTATCCAAAGTTTTTTCTCCCGGCTGCACGTCTGCTGCAGAAGATGGCCTGAAACTTCAGCAAATTTGATTTAAAAAAGCTTTTCTCACCAGAAATAGTGTCTATGTTTACAGTTTTAACCAGATCTGAATGGAATCATTCATCATCAATGTAGATCAGGCATGTTCAAAGCCCGGGCTATAGGCCAGCATTCAGGTTTCTACCAGCAGAGAGGTTCCTGTCATTAAATCAAAAAACTTGCACCTCCTAGCCCTTTCTTAGAACTGTGTGCATGATCTCATGATTGTGATTGGCTAAATTACGTAACAAGCCGCTGTAAACCTGTGGCTGCTTGGCCTTCAGAGCCTTATGGGCCAAATTAGATGAACACATTTGTGTGTTTCTGTGATCAAAACCACAGTGGTTTGTACTTCTGAATAAAATAAGTATTTGTGCTATTTTCTTGTTCACATAATTTCAATTTTATAGCTTACAGTGAGCACTTAAAAATTAATAAGATCTCATGTGCAGCCAGATTTGATGTTGACAAATTGTTTTTTTTTCCAAACAGACTTTTTATTTATTTTAATTTATATCTGGTCTTCAAATCGTATATTTACAGTAATTTGGGTAAATAGATATATAATTGGATGTATTTATGTTCCGTGTGATGAAAGGAAAACCATCTCATTGCAAAAAAATGTTCACTAAATTGTTCGTTTGCATTTAATGCTTTTATAAGTCTTCAAAGATTGCAGGTCAAATGGTTGACCCTCACACATTTTCAATCTCACCAAATTTGGCCCTCTTTGCAATCAATACTATGTTCTTGTATTTTCTTAACCCACATTGTAGTTTTTCCAACAAAATAATGGTACAACAATTTGAAGTTAACTATAGTAATTTAAGCACTTGTCAAATGATAATAAATCTTTCTTTCTTTACTATAGAAATATAAGATACTCCTCGTGTGTGGTTTTGTGTTTGTTTTCATTTTCTTTTTTTTACATTAGAAATAATAAGTAAACAGGTATTAACCCTTTCAAATCTGGAAAGCCTCAACTGGAACTGACACCACTGATTTTTTTTCAACCATAAATTAGGAAACCAGTGTGGTTTCATTCATATATTTGAGTTTACACATCCCATGTAGCAGACTGCAATTAACTGTTTTCAATTAATGCAGATATAACAGGTCAGATTAGATATAATCACTGAATTATCTTGCATTTAAATCAGAGATTAAGTTTTACCTTTAAAAAAATGTTTTTCATCATGTGATCAGCAAAAACAATAAAACACAAACTGGCGAAAATAACTCTGAAGATAAAAATACAAAGTATAGTTTAGACTGATTTTTAGACAGATAACTTCACCTTTATTTTAAAACAAATACAATACATTTAGGGCTTTTGAATTTGTTTATGTGTATGTACACACACACACACACACACACACACACACACACACATATACATATATAAAAACTTTTTTAAGGTTTAAAAAAAAAGCTGCGATTCACCTCTACACTAAGCTCTGTCGCCCTCTAGAGTTCAGATCAGGATACTGCATGCTCGTGCTCTCCTCGTTCTTACCTGTTTGAGCTCCTTCGTCTCCCGTGGAAGCGCTGTATGATTTTACTGAAGTAAAACTGGTCGTCTTCTTGATCCGGAAAAAGGTTTTGTCATGAAATGCTTCAAGCAAAACAAATCCAAAAGGCCGAACATGTCTAACCGCCATTGCTAACACAGCGCTATCTATAAAAAACAGAAACTCAGAGTGAAAAAAAAATGCGTAATAGTGAATGTTTACGACTTTTTATTTATAAAGTAAACTCTAAAACGAACTACAACTATTTATTAATGATCTTTGACTGCGACACGGCAATACTTTAATATTTCCTGAAAGAAACAAAGCGTCACACATATGTTCCTAGGCTACTAGGTTCCTAGGATAAATTGGACCGTGCACTGCAGTAGTAATAACCGGAAATGCCCAGCAGAGGGCGACATCATTTCTTTTAAAAAGTAAAAAAAAAAAAAATCATGCATTGCTGTAACATTTGTCTTACTGAAACATTGGTTATGTTTTAATACTGTTTACTTACAATTTACCCCTATTTTTAAGAAGCAGGTAGAAATATGACTTGGATTGAAGTGAGAAGCAATAGGATGAGCATGCCAATTCTTAAGTCTAAACCTATGGAATTAAAAAGTAAACAATGTGGGACTTCTAGTATTAACTATAGATTTACAAAAAGGTTTTTTAATTTACTAATTAAATGAGCATGTCCTTGATTGCATTTTCCATGGCAACAAGGTTTCACATTTTTTTTACTTTTTATGGATATCCAATTGGCAGATACTTTATATAAATCCCCACCCATGACAATTTGTTTGCATTTTAATAAGAAAGTAACATTTCTGTTGGTCTAACAAAATAGATTTAACACTGGTGAATCCAAGAGAATTTTTGGGGGCCTTTAAAAAATGTTATTTATTTATTTTTGGTAGAAGCAATTAATAACTGTCAAGAAATAAAAATAAAAAAAGAGAAAATACAAAATACAAAAAAAAAAGCCAAATATGACCCACTAGGGTTCTCGTTTTTAGGGCGTGACTCCTAAAATTTGGCAAAAATGTTCAAACCAAAATCAATGGCAATTACATTTTTGACAATATAACAAAAATAATGCCATTTCTTCTTTAATTACTCTGACGGACCAAATGCTTTTAATAGCAACAAGAGTCACAGGCTGATTATACCAAAACAAAACAACAAAGAAAAAAGCAGTGTTTTATTCTTTTGATTCCATATGTATTTGTTTTCGCTATTGAGTGGGATTTCTGTGTCAGAATTTACCTGCAGCTAGATTTTTTTTAAGCCAACAGTCAAAGAGTGAAATATTAATTTCCTGTAAATAAGGAAACGAAACATTGATATCTGCTGGAAGTTTTTTTTTTTAATAAAAAGGATTTCATTTGCTTTTAGTTTTCATTTCTTAACACATTTTAAGGCATCATGCACATAAAATTAGACTGAGGCAATACATGTACTCTCCAACCAAAGTTATGTTTGAACAATTGAAGATAAGCTAATAAAAATAAATTCACACAAATATGGCATGTAAGCTGGCATGTCAGTGAATCTTGAAGCAGCGTTTGGTCTGCTTTCACAGTTATTGTAAACATGGCTTTGAGCAAAAGAAGGTAAAGGAAGGAGTTAAGGGAAAAAATGTGCTTCAACGTAGGGTTACGGTTCCCTGAAAAGCATGCAATGCATTTTAATTTATATTTACATTGTTTTTTTTTTTCCTATAGAGATTTTCTCAAATGGTATCAGATAGAGTTGGAACATTAAAAATGTTAACATTAACAAATAAAAAAGAAGAAAGAGAGCTCTGCCAAAAAATATCCCAACCAGGAGTCTGAAGCAGAAGTTGCTAAGACTCATCAAACAAACAAAACACTACAAGACTTTTTTTGATACATCAACTACTGAAGTTTTCTTGCTTAATATTAAAATATAAATTATACTTTTATATTAAACAATAGAGCTACATCAACATAAAAAAAATCTTGTAGTGTCCACCATGGCAAACATCTTGGAGAGTGATGGAAGCTTTTTGGCACAGTTGTGTCCAGTTGTGCTCTTCTGTGATCGTCCGTCTATGTTATACTACATTAAAGACCATGGAAAGATACTGTTCATATGAAACCTGGATCCAGCCGTCCTGGTCTGTGTCGTACCGCCTGAACACATCAGTCAACCTCTGTGAAAAAGAAAAGAGAGTAAATCTTTAGAAAGCTTCAGCAGAAATAAATCAAAGGGTTTAGCATCAAAATAGAATTGCTTCTTTAGATTTTAGCTACTATAGGAATTATTTCAGACAAAAAAAATGTATCAATTGAAATATAACTCAACATTTTCTTATTCTTCTGATTACCTTTCAAAATAAATGTAGGACGGACAAGAAACCAAACAAGTCATTAGCTACTATAAATGAGATGCAGCCGTCTTTTCTATACACTGAAACACAATCCGAGGAGCTGCTGCTGCGGCTCTTCACCAACTCGGCTACTTTTGATGCAGCCAAAAGGCAAAAAGGCACATGGCAGCCGGTGAAAGTTTGAAAGAAAAGGACTGGGAAAACTGTGGGCCGAGGAAAACCAATGCCACTCCTATTACTAGGAGCTGGGAGCCGAGCCAGACAAAACATTTACAGAATGCTGAATCACATTTTTAAATGTGACATAAAAGGACATTACTCAGAAGAAAACTGTTCACAAAATAATAGAAACCTAAAGCATTAATGAGTATGGACAAAACAAGAGAACCTAAATTCTGCCAAATGTGCCGATAAGGTTCACTTAAAGACCTTTGCTGTAAAAATTTTGTTTTTGGTGTTTTTAACATGTTTTTGTACTTTTTTTCATGATGGAGGAAGTATATAAAGAAAACTAAGCTTACAATTGCATTTCTGAGTATTTCTTTATTCAAATAATTGTGAATCAGGAGCAGATGAAAAAATGTAATTTGAAAAAGCTTGTAACTTAGAAAATACGCTGGGCGGACCTCAAGCTCCCTGCTCTGCTCCATTCTGATCCATCCACTTGTAGACGACTAAATCCATGAACGAGCTGGCATCTGGATACAAATTGTACGGCTTGATAGATCCAACATTGCTCCCCATTTTTGTTGCACCGGTATCGTTAGCTTGGGGTTGAGAGCTAGCAGGAAAACGTGAACAAATGGGTGACGGTAATAGGGGCGGGCTTGCTCTGTGCCAAGAGTCCCGCCCACAACTCAGAGGCAAATTTTTAATGAACTCCTGTTACTCTGTAGAAACTGTGTCCTAACTATGACTGATTCTTTTTTTTAGAATTAATCTAAAAAAACTTTATTGATAAATGATGGAGGGGGCTTTTATAGATCCCTGTTTGGATCGACTGTGTTCGTCTAACCTGTAGTACAATGCAGCACTGGATGAAGTCGTCAAAGGCCACTTGTCCCTTCCTTTGTCGATCAAACTTGTCTATCAGAGTGCCGTAAAACTGGTCTGATAGACGGTAGCCTGAAAAACAGGAGCAATATGAAAATATCACTAATATAAGCAAAGCCATTTGAGAAAATGTTAATGTTTTCCCTTAAAGATGTCCTTCACATGTAGGAGCACCAACTCCAAAGCTGAAGTTTTATTTATCCATTATTTTTTCCAGCTTTTTTTTACAATAAAAAAAATGCTGAAACAATATATTTGTAGCTGATTGGATGAGTATTTAAAATCCTCCATGTGAAGTGTTTCAAAAGAGTTCTGCACCTGGTCAAACTCTCAGTTTTTACAGTCACAGGCCCTGATTCTGTGGTACATCTGTTCATCTGAGCCTCCTAGCTTACTCCTCCAAGGGCTGGATTTAAAAAGAAAATGAATTGAAGTGGACTTTGCTTTAAAAACACAATATTAATCTATAAAATCCTTTAATTAATTTTCTATTAAGGCAATTACTTGTGATTTTTTTCGGCAAAAGAAAAATATTTTTTGCGACTATAATTTCTTTAATGAAATTAGCCTTTTTTTTCAACCAGTCCTGCTAAAACTGTTTTTCAAAAGCATCAGAATTGGCTTTTAAAATTGAAAATTGAGAAATAGATGAATATTTAATCAACTTGCAAGTAAAATTCAGATGATAAATGTGCGAATCAAATTGATTCATTCGTTTAGCAAGTATTTATCTGCTTTCTATGAAAAAAAAGTTGAACAGACACATGTCAGTAGGAGCATGTGAGTGTTCATTCATGGAAACACAAATGCAGAAAAATTAAAACCAACCTGCAGACCCAGAAAAAAAGAGATCACTGAATCCATGTAGCCCTTTCACCACAGCAATCAATGAAATTCATAATCATACTTTGCTGCTCACCAAATCCGGTAAGCGCTTGCTTGAGCTCATTTTTGTCAATGAAGCCGGAGTTGTCCCTGTCATAAGTCCGGAAGATGTTCTGCCAGTCTGTGATGTACTTCCACACACCAGCAAACTCATTGAAGTTCACGCCTCCTTTGTTTTCCCGGTCGAACATGGCTGCAGGAGGAAGAGCAGGGTGAATCAGAGGTCCCACTAGCGTCACATACTTTTTCTTCATTTACCTGTTGGACTACGTTCACACAAGTCTGTCCCGGACTTCTGCCCGTCTCCGATTTAAAATAGCTGGTTGATTCAGTAACATTAAAAGCAGTGTAGCATCACGCGCAGCTTCACAGGGATGTCAGACAACGGCGGAGTTTACGGTGAGAGGCAGGCACGTTCACCATCCACTGACTTCTGCCTCAGAGCTTCTCACATCTGCACTCCTCACACCCCGTGAGGCGCAATCCAATTACCCTCCAACAAAGGGAGTGTTATCGCAGGACACGCTTCCTGCTTCGCCACTATTAAACACTATATTTGCAGCGCGTGGCACACAGGACTAAATTATAGGGATTCTTTTTAAGGTGGAACACCACATTAAATTACGGAGCGTGGTAATGTTATTTTCCTCACTAAAAACCAGGGGGCTGAACATCAAAACAGCAGACAGGCATGTTTTAGCTTCACACCTGAAAGATGCTGTAGCTGTCCTCCTATTCCTGAAGGAGGAGTACTTTCTAACATACAAGTCTGTGTGTGTCAACAGTTTAATGACTTAATCTGGTTGCCATGGGAATGAGTCAAACAGTCTGAATAAACAGAGTCAGCATGAAGGCAGTGTGTGAAGGCAGTGTTTGTCACTCACATATAATGGAGCGGACCGTCACTGGGTTGAAAGGAGTCCACGTTCCTGTGAATCATAGAGCATGAGCTTAAAATCAGCTTAAGCGGCGCTCAAAAGCTAGAAGATAAAAGGGTAAATGAGAAGCATTTAGCTGGAAATTGGTGGTTAACCTTCAGATAACATTTGACACTATAAGGTTAGTTGATCAATAAAATTTAAGCTTCGCTTGTTGGGACCAACCAGCCTCAAATCTGACTCCACACACAAGCAAAAGCTGATTTCTTTTTGGAAAATACGTGTTGCTTTGAATGAAATCTGCAATAAACAACCCAAACAGTTGCAGTAAGAATGTTTGAAATACGTTTTTTAGTCCCTGACAATCGTGTCATCAAATGTCAATGCATGCAAACATGCACAAATACCACAGGTCTAGAAGGAAACAGGACAAACACAAGACTAACAAGAGCTGCCTCCAAAACTCCCAAGGTTTAAGGAGATTTACAAAAAGAATGTCGCTGAGTCACAGACTCCTGATCAGGCTGAGTCCTCAAACATCGGTTCCTGCCCTGATTTCATTGTTAGAATGGGGTAAAAAAAAAAAAAAAAACACTGAATAATAGGTGTACTATTCAAAGCTGAAAAGAAATTCTGTCAAAAGACAAAAAAAACTTGTCTTGGAAAACTCCCATGTGAGACCTGCTGGTTCTCATGGTGAAACTCTAAGAAAATCCTTCTGTTAGGATGAGGAAATTATTAAAAGAGCTAAATTCAAGGAGATTTTCAGATTCACAGAGAAGATTTAAAGGAAAACTGAAACAAACTGTGGTTTGACTCCCTTTGTTATCAGGAGCTTTCATATTTAGATCTTTATCGGACATGTGACTCATTTCTTCCTAAATATGTCTGTTGACGTGTTTGTCCACATTGTGTTTTGTTGTGAGCAACATTATGAACTCTGAGATCATCTCTGAGCTAAATGCTCCTATAAACCATTACGTCATTTGGTCTAAAATAATTCTGTGTTTCAGAGTAATGCAGAAAATGAACTCCACACTTTTAGTTACTTCTACAAAGGAAAACTGTCATTCCTTGCCAACCCTTTGGCTAAGCAATATGCCCGAGCCAGAATTTTGATAAGCAACAGCCAAGAAGATAACATATCTTAATGCTGGCTTTTGCTGGGAGGATCTTCAGTTTCCGTTTTCCGTCCGTCCTCAAACTGCTCGTTATACTTTTAAAGTGTACATTTTAAGCATCAAGTGTTAGTTTTTGTTTTCTATTTTTGATCTCTCAGAAATGTCTTCTGCTGCTTCAGTGTTCATTTGCGACACCACTTGACCACTCACACCTCTGACCGGTGGACAGAATGTACAATCATCTGCTGCAGAGTGCATGCTCAACACAGTTCAAAAGGTGTGCTGCAAATTTAGAGCAGTTTTAGAAATACAAGTCCAGAACTTAAATTACCACTGACCGTTCTCCTGTGCGCATCTGCATCTGTAAGCTAACAGAAATATACATGTTATGCTGTTTGATGATTCCAAAAAGACATAGGAGTGATACACATTGACTAATAAATCTCTATAATTTTATAATAAATGTGTATGATTTCCCTGCAGTGCGGTGGCATCATTGGTTATGAGTTGTTGCTGTATAAACCAAATTAAATTCTACTAAAAGAAAAAAATATATATATATTTTGGTGCTGTAGCACTGAGTTGAGTGCATTTTGCTGATCTAAGACGAACTAGTTCTGCACAGCTCCGTCTGTAGGGCATCATCCTGCATGTGTGGAAATCTAACATCTTGCCGACGTTGTGGAGCATTTTTCACCCTGTGCTGCTTGTTTGATTTCTCTCCACAGTTTAGCTTTGCCAGCAATAAGTAGATCTGCAAAGAAGCGTGGCATGAGAGCAGATTAGCTCATTTTGAACATGTACTTCCCTGTTGACTTAAATTCAGTGTAACTTTATCTTGAAAATACTTCAGAGTGCTGAAAACAGATGGAATACAGGCAGTGACTTCAAGCTCTGGAACTGTGGAATGCTACAAATCCAGAAACTGCAGATGATCCTCATTTGTTGCGTGTTGCCACTGTAGAATGAGGCATGAAGCCTCTTCATTTACCTGTTGGACTACGTTCACACATTCCCCGTCAATGCAGGTTCAGACAGCTACTTCCAACGAAAAGTCTATGTACAGACAGTAACTGCAGCCAGGTCAGTTAATCAAGCAACCTCTAGGAGGCTTGTGGCACAAGATGGTCATTTCTTATTCACTCTAAGCTAGGGGAAAAAACTACAACCGTCCTAATTCTTGATTATATAGCAACTGTCTGGTTCAATGTATTATTCTTGACATCTGTACATGCTATGACTTTTAAATGTACCTCATTATTTTATATTCTCTATCAAAGGGCTGTGATCTGGACCCCTGAGCTCTAGGGCAGCCTTAAGTACATCTTTACCTGTTTTTTAAAGAATGGGAGACTTCAGTTGTGGCCAAGATGGAAACTATTGAGCTAAATAAGTGGCAGCAAAAAGACTCAAAACAAACCAAAGATCTCCATGAATACACTTCTCTTGACAGCCATTAAACCCTTCAAATCAAGTCTTCCAATTCAACCTTTGATGATTTAATGCAAAAATGTTCTGTAAACTACTGAAGCTGGCACACAAAATCATTTATACAAAGATCTGTTGTTTTGAAGAACCTATAAAAGTATGTATACAGTTCAATCAGACTGTGGGCTTTGCAGATTCTTCTGCTCACACATGAGCAGATAAACGTTTCACACCGAGACTGAGCTGTGAGGTTGCTCATGTTTTTTCCAGGCAGGCTGTGCCGGAGCCGCTCAGTGTGTGTGCGTCTTTGTGCGAGTCTGACAGCGAGCCGGGACAATCTGCTCTCTGTGCCGTCCGCACACTGGACTCTCTCACTGAGGTGGGCAGAACCAAGGAGGAGAAAAAGCAAAGGAGGTAAAAAAAAAAATAAAAAAAAAAAGTAGGCTGATGGAAAAACAGAGTGTTCTGACCACCATATGTACATAAACATTTAACTGCAGTGATAACACCAAGAGAAAACAAATTCTACTTCCACATATTCAAAAGCTAGCATATATTGAAATGTTTGTCTAACACAGTTTAAACACGAGCTAAACTTCAAACACAAAATCAAACAAGACCCGCCCCGAAACGTTGCAGGGGCCGCATCCTGTCTGATCAAGTAAAAGTACAGGTCACACTTCTGATGAAGCAGCATTACCACCACCTCCAGGTTTACACCTTTACAATCCATCCTCACCAAGACCCTAAACATTTTTCAAAATAAATGACGTGTTAAAATGAATTCTTTTTTTTGAGTTTTGGTTTTCAGTCAACATGCAACATAATGGTTTAGAATTTGACTTAAATGTTAAGATTATTTTGTATGGATGATTTCTTCACCATCTGGTAGGGGTGTAAAAATTAATCGACGAATCGATATATTTTTCTACGATGCAACCAGATCAATCTGTCTGAGGCAAGTTGGTAATTGAATCAACCTATACTCTTATCAAATAGTTTCAAAAGGAAATAAATGTACTATATTGATATTGGAAAATATCTTTTGGATTGAGGCACGGTAGATTTATTTTACTATAACCTAAAAATGACCATGTACCCCAGCGGACAACACACACGTGATGAGGCAAAAAATGTTCAACCATCATTATGGTCCAATGTTTGGAAGAACTGAATTTTTGCTCGTTTAAAGTGGAAAAACAACAGTGAAATGATAACCAATATAAATTATAAACAATATCAACTATGAATTATATTGTCAACCACAAGTTATGATATGAATGGAATTGTTTTTAAAATGAATCATCACACCCCTACCATCTGGTCAGTAACGGTCATGGATGTTAGACTCCATATATTTGAATGTAAATGAGTCAAAACAACAAAGATTGTAAACAGGTATTAAGACAATAATCTCAGTTTTTATAGTGTACACCGAGTTATGAAGCATAGGACACAAGAAGCCCAGCAGAACAGTTCTGATGGGTCAAACTGGATCCTAAAAACAACATGGATGCAGATCAGACATCAACAGGTCAGAAAGTAGTTACTTCTGTATTGACTGAAAAACAATATTTCACTTCCATGGAATATTACTTTGAGATGTTTTACAGAAAACAATTCCATATTTAGTTTCTTAAGCTCTGCCACTTGGTCAAATCTGCCTGTCAGCAGTTTTGGCAAGCTGCTGCTTCTTCACAATAAAACTACAAAAGAGAATTATAAATCTGAGAGTGTGGGAGGGCAAGCTGCCAACCGGGCTCTGTGAGGAGGAAAAAAAACAAGAGGAGTTCATCTATAAATGAAATAGCGCAAGATGAACAACAAGGAGTTCATGATTTGTGATTTATAACCATAAAAAAATATAAGTAGACTTATTTAAAAAGAAAAAAAATGCAATTTTCTTCTTGTAAAATATTTTCTTTCTACTGTCTGTAAAGATGAATTGAAAGCTGGCTAATGTACAAAAAAGCAAAACCTGAAATACATCGTAGCTCTTCCAAAGTGCAAAGAGAAAGCAGCCTCTGCAGTGAAACACTGGGAAGACCGGTAGCTCCAGCGAGCACGCCGCAGGACAGGATGCAGGGCGGCGTGTTCAGCTTCACTGACTCTGCTTTACCTCCCAATGAGCCCAGCAAAATGAGCGAGATTGGACTGGGAAACCTGCCACTGACTACAAGATCACAGCAAGGCATTCTCAGTGCGCACACACCTGAAAAACACTCACTCATACAACACAATTCTTTCATGGTAACACTTACCCTTGCAGATAAAAATGATTTATCTTGTATCAAAGGATACACAATAAATAAATGAATTGATGCATTCACATGCATGCATACATGAGAGGGCTGACTAATTATTATGCAGAGCCAGAGCCACAGTGGAGCCTGATAACAGCTTTCCTCTGCTTTTTTTTTTTTTTTTTTTTTACCAACTTTGAAGTTTACGAAAAATGGTTTCTGGAAAGTAGGATGTGATCAAATGTCTCATAATGAGGAACAATGCATTATTAAACAACAAACCTGAACCTACACTTTAAAATGTCTGGTTGGACAATACTGCACACGACTGCATTTCAACCTCTTTAAAAGCCAGGTCAAGATGCAGTGTTGGAGCAGTGGAGTTTGAACACAGACTGCTGTAATGAGGTTTTCAAGCACAGGTGTGTTATTCATGCTACACCTTTCCTCAGACCTCTCTTTTCTATTGAAAAAAAAAACATGTGTGGAGTGGCATGTTAATCCTAACTTTGGTCTTCACAAGACACAGTGACTGCACTTTCATCATTAGAGGGCCGTTATCCCGTCTTACGAGGGGATTTTACTGTTGTGTCTACCCAAACTTTAAACAAATCGAGGAAGCTCCTGGTCATAAATGACACTTTAATTATTTTTAATCTTCTACTGAGTCAAAACAAATGGCAAATTATGTTACTTAACACCTGCTTGATTCCTAAAATCTAAACATTGCTCTTAATATCTTTCAGTCTTTTTAAGCATCTAAGTTGTTTTAATGTTGTTTCTTTTTACCATATGCAATATAAAAAAAATCAAAAAAAATCAACCCGATTAAACATAAACGCAAAAAAAAAAAAAAAAAAAAAAAGATTAAAAACAATAATGCTGATTCTATTTTTGCAAGTTCTGGCTCACGTAAATTGTTTTCCATGTGCAAAAAGAAACAGGCACACTGGAAAATCAGGCCCCTTAGAAACATTTTCTTTAAATAAGCAAAATAATCTGCCAATGAGATAACAAAACTTCTCTTACCAAAAATTCTTATTTTAAGGAAAAATAATTCTTACTCAAGATTATTTTTGCTAATGTGCTTTGCTAATACTTTCTTTATAAGATCATTTTTCTTGCAGCAAATAAGACTATTTTTCTTCAAACAAGCGTCTTTTTGCTTTCTTGAGATTCTGTTTTTGCAGTGCAAAATTCAAGTGGTGACATGTTCACTGTGTCACAATTAAGTACGAGTTAACTTTTTATGAAATATTGCAAAAAAAAAGTTTTTCAAAACAACTTAGGAAAACTGCTGAGTTTTTTATTACTTTTTTGGGAAAAAGGGCTATCTTGACAATTCCTTGTTTAGAGTAAAAGTAAGTTGTGTTAAAAACTATGACTTTGACAGCAAAAAAAATCTGTTGATTTTACGTGAATAAAGCTTCACTTAATCACTATCTTGATTTAATTGCACAGAAGACGAGCTTCACTATGTAATGAGGGAGATTTTTGTTTTTGCAAAGATGCAAAAAACCTAAAACTTCCTATTGTTTGTCACTGTATAGACACAAAATTCATTAACTATCCTTTCAAACTCTGCTTGAATCCGTTTCATCCTTTTCTCTTTTATCCTGTGATAAAAAATAAAGCTAGAATGGTTTTGTTTTCGGTTCACCTGCCAACTGGGGATATAAATAAATTCTCAGTCTATTTTCTGCTACAGCTAGACAGTCATTTAAATCAAAGAGATCAATGGTCTGCTGCAAAGAGATGGAAAAGAAATTGGATTTTAAAATGGCATGAAAGTAAAAATAAAAAAGTTAGAAGGTGGAAGATTAGAAAAGCAAGACTGCAGAGGCAAAAAAAATAAACACAGCTAACACACGAGAGCGATATTTGTGACAGAAGAATGAGTACCATTTGATAGAGCCTGCTGGAGCTCCGAGTCCGATATCACTCCACTCCTGTCCTTGTCAACCCTGTGAATGAAAACACAGATTAAATACAGCCTGCTTTGAACCACATGGGAGCCACCCACACTCCAGCATACAATAACTGCAGATATCCACACTGTCCTGATGAAACTTTACTCCCTACAGCATGTGTTAGCATTTGAGCGGCCCTCTGGATGATGAATGACGCTCTATCAAGAAAACACTGAGCAGCTTGTGTGATCATGCTCAAGAGACCGTCCAAACAAGCCCTGACTGCAACTGCGTGTGTGTGTGTGTATGTGTGTGGTCATTCTTGGAGAGTAAAGTGAAATCTGCTAACTAAACAGTTCCTCCTCCATAATAGTGTATTCTTAAAAAGTCTTGTAGGAGGAAGTGATGCTTAAAAACTAAAATTGATTCAGACAGTAGTAAACAGGCAGCTAAGATTAACTAGATCATTGGTTATGACCTCAGAAACAAATCATCCTACTTCAGTTTCAGCAAAAAAATATAGCTGACCAAGACCTAAACAAGTGCCAGGAGTAATAATAAAAGGAAACGTTTTACATAATCAAAAGACGAATAAATGTGTTTGTGGGTTTTTATTTATATATATATATATATATATATATATATATTTATGTATTTATTTATTACACTGACATACTTCGGATACTGCTACAAACAATCTGAACAAAAATACAATGCTAAAAAAAACAAAGGGAACACCTAAACAACTTAATGTTACTCCAAGTCAATCACACTTCTGTGTCATCAAACTGCCCAATAAAATAAATACAGTAATTGAACAATATTCAATTTGTTCAAGTGGAATAGACAAGAGGAAATAATAGGCGATCAGCGAGACACCTCCAATAAAGGAGTGATTCTGCATGTGGTGACCACAAATGACTTCTACGTCCTTATGTTTTCTGGCTGATGTTTTGTGACTTTTGAATGCTGACATTGTTCCCACTCCAGTGGTACCATGAGCTGTGGCAAGAATGTTTGCTGTGTCTGTCAGCGTAGTGTCCAGAGTATAGACGCACTATGAGGAGACAGGTCAGTATATCAGGTGATGTGGAGGAGGCCATAGGAGGGCTTCAACTCTACATCAGGACCACTACCTTCTTCTTTGTGCAAGAGAAACAGGAGGAAAACTTCCAGAACCCTCCAAAATGACCTCCAGCAGGCCACAAATGTGCACATCTCTGCTCAAACCAATAGAAACAAGACTCCATTAAGGTGGTACGAGGGCCCAACGTCCACAGGTGGGAGTTGAACTTACAGCTCAACATCATGCAAGACTTTTGGCAATTGTTGGAAAACACAAAAATTGGTAAATTTGCCACTGGCGCCCTGTGCTCTTTACCGATGAAAGCAGGTTCACACTCAGCACACGTGACTGATGTGACAGCATCTGGAGACGTTGTGGAGAGCGTTCTGCTGCCTGCAACATCGTCTAACATGACCAGTTTGGCAGTGGGTCAGATATGGTTTGTGGTGCCATTTCTCTGATGGGCCGCAGAGCTCACCAGAGGTAGCCTGACTGCCATTGGGTACCGAGTTGAGATTCTCAGACCCTTTGTAAGACCATATGGGGGTGCAATTGGCCCTGGGTCTCTTCTAATGCAAGACAATGCTAGATCTTATGTGGCTGGTGTGTCAGCAGTTTCTGCTAAACAAAAGGTATACAAAGGTCGTTTACAAAGGTAGGTAAAGGACTGGCCCGCCCACTCCCCGGACCTGACTCCAATTGAGCACATCTGGGACATCATGTCTGACTCCATCCACCAATGCCAGGTTGCACCACAGATCGTCTAGGAGTTGGCGGATGCTTTGGACCAGGTGTTGGAGATTCTCCAGGAGACACTCTGCAGCCTCATCAGAAGCATCCCCAGGCGTTGCAGGGAAGTCACACGGGCACGTGGAGGCCACACCCACTACTGAGCCTTATTGTGACTCGTTTCAGGAACATTACATCCAAGGTGGATCAGCCTGTAGTGTGTTTTTCCACTTTATTTGGAGAATGATTCTACATCCAGACCTCCATAGGTTAATACATTTAATTTCTAGTATTAATGTTTGTTTGGTTGTGTAGTCAGCACACACAACTATGTGAAGAATAAAGCATTTAAAAAGAATATGTTATTTGACATATGTAGTGTTTTGCCTTATTCTTTTGAGCAGTGTATATATTTACATGTGTGGTACAGTAAATACATTTATGATATACAAAAATTAACTTGTCTAAGTCGTGTCTAAGTTCCTCTGAAATGCATAAATACAGGAAACACGTAACACATAAATAAAGGAAGTCTGTACAGTGAATGAAGAAGAACCTCACTTTTTTTTTTTCAAATGCAGATTACTTAAACATCCATTGAGTCAGTTATTCCCTGACAACCCAAACCATTTGACGCAGTGCTTAGTAAACAAGCCCCATCTGAACACGAGCATGGATGAGGCATAGGTGGAGACTGGAAAAACCCCATTACACAGAGAACACTTCCAAACTGCTATATTTAGAAAAAAAGGGGGGGATAAGACAGATTTTCTTAGTCATAGCAGTGAACCGCTCTCAGTATGTCGTTAAATGCAACCTTTGTAACAGAAGACGTGGTGAAGGGTGGAGGAATGCTCTGTAAAAACCCACCATCCTTTGCTAAACACTTTTACATTAACTTATAGAACTGCATGTGTTTGCGGGAAAGTGGAAGCCCTCCATTTTTTCCTCCACCGAATCTCTTCTTTCTGGTAACTCTCTTTGCCTCAGGCCAAGTCCTCTCAAAAGTAAAAGAAAGAAAAAAAAATATCTAAGGCATGATTAAAATTCCTCTTTGCTGCAGGGCAGAAACCATCTGGTGTCTCCACCTTCGTGTTGTTAAATTACCATACCTCCATGTAGTACAGTAGGACAATATAAAAACCTGATTCAGATTTTCCCATGTTTCACTTTTTCCTATCAGGAAACTTGAACTTGAGCTTGAGTAACACGGTTTGCTCCATTTTCCACATAAAAGGTCCAAAAGCCAAAAGCTCACTGTGGCTACGAGATCGAAAAAAACAACTGAAATAATTTAAGAATAAGCATAAAAGTGTCCATGTGTTATTTAGTAACAGGGCTGGAAGCCAACAGTTGTCATTTCATAATGACAGCAAAGAAAGCAGACATATAAGAGAGATATGGTGACTCATTCAGCATCATGTCATGGAACAAAAACATTTAGTAATGTTAATGGTTAACAGCTTTCATTGACCATATTTTTTTTGCATAATTTGGCCAGGGGTGTGACTTTTACTTGCGGCTTATTTGTTGGTTTGTTTGATTTTTTTTAATGGCAACAGCTGCTAGAGGGCACTGTAGATGTGTGTAACTGTATTTGCTACTAATAGCAACGAAGACGAAGAAGTCCGAAAAATACAGTACCTATTACAAAAACTCCACATCCGCTTCTTGTGTGAAGAATTCTTGATTTAAAAATAGTACTGAGTGAACTGATTTCCTACGGCAGCCATATGCCAATCTGGTTACAGTAAAAATCTGTAGGGAGTGTGTGTCTGAAACGCACACCGAGAGGCCTCCTGTGTCATTTCTGCTTTGCTGACTGCGGTCACATGACAAAGGGGATTCCAGCACAGCTCTGCCATACGTTTAACCAAAGGGAAACCAGGCGAAGCAGCTCGTGTGCGATGATCTTCATGACAGTCATACTTGCTGGAAGTGACCTTTGCTCTGGTGCTGACTCTATTAAGTCATGAGAATCATGACACGCATCTGTTTGCTCCTGTGACAGCCGATGCAAGTGAAAGAAGACACAGCAAACAACACAGGGGACGACATGAGTCCACGGAGCCCGCCTTGCCTCAGGTTCTGCACCATCCAGAAGTCATTTGAGAGGCTCAAGCCTTGATATGCCCGCAGCATTCCAACACTAAAAGAAACAAATCCTCTGCAGTATTACATAACACTATGGCTTATTAGCACCAGCAGTCAAAGTATTTCAACAAATCTCCCTCCGCACCTACTTTGTCAGCTGACAACCCTATGATTTTCTGCTTTTCTTGTGTCATTGTGATGTAATACTAAGCAGCTGTACACAATATCTAATTAGCCATGAGGTGAACGAGCAAACTTTGATCATAAGTTGTTTTATCTTGTCTGCAGTGGTACTTCAAGGACTTGTGGAGGTCTTTGAAGAAAGTTTTTTTTAAACTCGTACGGCCTCGTGCCTCTTCTGGAAGTGAACGGCGGTTTTTCTGCTCGATGGAAGTATGACAGCGACAGGAAGTACAGTTCTGGTACGCTTTGTTTTATCTGTGAAGTAGAGGTTGCGCGAAGAGCTAACCCTTAACACTTCATTCATTGCGGACCTTCAACGACAACACTAACGAACAGAACATGGGGGGGGAGCTGTCAATGAAATATTTAGTGTCACCCCCCCCAGCCCCTCTATTTTCTTTCTCTGCCGCTACAAACAGCAGCAGTTTTCAAGGGCTGCAGCGAAACCGACCGCCTCCCCCACTCACCTCTGGAAGATATTCCACAGGAAGCCCTGGTCCGGAGGGGCGTTGATGTGCGGGGGAGCTCGGTACGGACTGTGGTACGCCATTTTTGTTGTTTTCTGAGGAAACGTTCAGTCAAAGGTTGTGCGGCGTTTGTCTCTGGCTGCTCCTCCGATGCTGTAGTTTCCCTTTTCTGCGGCTTCAATCACACTCCACCAATCGACGTTGACTGGCTGGATCCTCGCGCACAGAGGCGTGGCCAACCATTCACCATGACCCTGGGGAAAGTGACGTCACAGCCCTCAAACCTTAATAAACCCACGTAAAAATTATGAATCGATAATTCCATTGCTCAGGAGAAAATGTGACGCACACATCAAATAATTTAAAGTCATGCAGCTATTTTTTTAGTTGGTAAATTAGGATTATTATTATTATTGTTGTTATGGTTATTATTGTTGCTGTTTGTGTAAGAACAAGTCAACAAATATGCCCTTTTGTCTAAGGGTGACATTGTGGAAAAAAATCGAAGAGTATCAAAATAAGTTAAAATTTTAACAAATTTTATCACAAAGTTTCAGACAGATATACGTATTAAAAATGAAAAGCCTAAAGGGACAATGTACGGACAACCATGATGTCATGACTTTGTTTCGGTACCTCGATCATTTTTCTTTCTTTAATTATTATTTCTGATTGTATGAATAATGATCAATGTGTACTCAATCAATCAATATTTCATACCAGTTAATTGAAAACCAGCATTCAGTTTAGCATAGACATACCACCACTTAGAAATGCAAAGCATTTTCCAAAATCTGAGAACTACAATTAATTCATAAAAAGGCATATTATGAGTAGTTTTAAACATTATCTCGTGTTTTTAAGTAGTTTAAGCATCTCAGTAAAAAAAAAAGAAAAAACATATAGAAAAATTTTACCAAGTTATAAATCAACTTTTTGAAGATAAACTAAGGTACATTTTCGATTATTGCATTTATTTAGATCACTCTGTCATTCAGAATTTTCAAATGATGAAGTCGATGAATTTTTTTATTCAAAACTGAAGATCCAGGCACAAGAAATGTTTTAGCTAAAGAGAGACAGAAAATAAAATCAGTGCTTTCTACTTAGTTGATGATTAAAGTTTAGAGAAGCCACAGTTTGGATGTCTGTTTTCGTCTCTCAAAAAACTAAAGACTAGACAGTATTCAAGTATTTTTGGTTTGAATATACAACTCAGTTCTACAAAATTACAAATTATGGCAAAATCTTGACATTGTACAGTTTTTAGTCTTACATTACTAATTTCCTAACACTGTTTGAACATTTTCAACATTCCAAAATACATTTTAAAAGATTTTTTCTTCAAGTAAATGAAACTAAGTTTAGAATAACTCTTCAGCTCTTTCCCACATTCTCTGTTGTTCTGGACTGACCCTAAATAACTTCCTCCACATTCTTCACCTCTGCACCCTGTAACCTCACCGTTGCACTTCAGTACCTCTCATTTGCACACATACAGTGTGTCTTGGTGCAGTTGGCCATCTTTTCTCTTCTTTCCAGAGTAAACTTCCGTCTCCCTAGATGTTTCTCCAGCCAGTCCCTGCAGATCACAGTGTCATCTGCAAACATCATGGTCCACATTTGATGATTTGGAAATGAACCACATGCTTACAAACAATTTAAAACTGTGATACTGTGATGGACCTTTAAATAAAATCCTTTATGATTTTTTTTCTTTCATTTCAAGTACAATTTTTAAAGCAATTTTTTTTTGGTGTGCAGAAATCACAATTTTTGTGGAATGCACTTCGATGCTTTTAAATACATACGTGTTAAGTTTTTGGACAAAAATAGGAAAATCTAAATAATACATGTAATCCTCACAAATAAATTAATCCTCACTACTGTAGAAAGAGTTCACATTTAGCTTTGTTCATTATTTATTTTTATGTACGTCTTTTCTCAATCAGAATTTCGGAAAAGGAATTGGTTCTCAGTTTCCGGATTTTTTTGAACGCATCAAAAGTGTTTACGTTTAAGCAGAATCCGATTCTATGATTGGTCCGTTCTAAGTCGACGCGGGAAATATTTTCGAACCAACTTAAAAGTGGTTATTTACGTTTCTTGATCAAGTTTGTAAACTTTGAGGCTTTTGTTCATTCGTACTAAACCTGCAAAAATAAAACAAGATGTTTTATTACCCAAACGTCCTTCTGAGACACACTGGATGTTTTTCTACTATTTGGTAAGTTAAAAATCCCAATCTAAATAAAACGTATCCTGGTTTGTCTTTGACTGCATGGTGCATCCATTTTCTAAAGTAATATTTATATTTTTTGAATTTTATATTTTTCAGGTTGGCTGCTACCCGAGGTATTCAAGTCCATCGCAGAGAACTTGTGAAAGTCAACGTAAAGATAACCTGGTAAGAATGCCTGAATTTTATAATATTTTGTCAGAAAAAGAAAATAAAAATAGGTGTATAGTGCAAAATTGGAATGACAACTTTTTAAAAATATTTATCCTTAATATTTCTTTCTGTAAATAATATATAAACAAAATGGGGTTTAATTGTATTTCAAATGAAAATGTTACCTGTTGTATGTTTACATTGTTTACTAAAAAAAAATCACAGAATTAAACTTACAGATACTTTAATGTAAAAATAAGGTAAAAAACACGTGTTTATTTTTATTTTTTGGCTATTTTCGTTCATATTTATGACTCATTGACACATATAAAACAAAAATAAAAAAATGGAAGAATGACCAGCATTTTTCCAAACCTAAAGCAATTAAGGAGTAAATACACTGAAAATAAATTCTAACTTTTGTTTACTTTTGATTTGTTAACATTTACAGCAGAGCCATTTTGGACTACATAACTGCACAGGTTCCTCCGCCACAGTCCAACCAGCCGAGGCCTCGCTTTTCTCTCTACCTGTCGTCCCAGCTGCAGTATGGCGTGGTCGTGGTATACTACAAACAATGTGGCTTCCTGCTTGGTAAGAAAAATAAAGCAAACAAGGAGAAACCTTTAAAAAGAAAAAAAATAAAAGTTTGAGAAAACTAACCTCCTCAAATATAAAAACATTTGTCAGTCACCGATTATGCAAATGGTTCCACTTAAAGAGACATGAGAGGTCATGTTCATCATAGATATACTTTATCTGTAAGAGAAAGAATGTATAAAAAGAAGAAACAGAGCATCACATTGTATTATTTTTTTATTATTTATTTGTATAACGAAAATAAATATTTAGCTCTACAAACAAGCAGGAATTCTGTCCCTCACCGATCTGTTACTTCATTAAGAAGCTCTTCATCCTCCTCAGAAGTGTATCAATACAGACCTCTCTCATCTTTTTAAGTTGGTTTTAAAGAAAAGAGACTTTTCAATCCCATTTGCATTTCCTGAGCCTCCACTTGAAGCCGTTTAAGAACTTTCTAATAGATAAAACAGAATATCAAATAAAAAATGTGCGTCTTTCCAAAAATCAAAAACACTTTTAAAGAAACTGTTGCAGTAAAAACATGCAGCATAAACCAGACAGGACAGGCCAGTGTAGAATTTCTTGAATCGATTGCAGGATGATATGAAAGAAATATGAAACTAAATCAAAGCAGCAGCATCTTTTCCTGTTGCACTTTTTCCAAAGTTAAACCAACTGGACTCTAAGAATACATGCTTTTTTCCTCTTAGTTTCAGAGATGTTAAAAATGAAGTCCTGCTTTCTGATGAGGTTTTGTTTTCCAGCTGAAATGATGTAATTTGGGAGCCAGCATGGAACTGATGAAAGCCCTGTAATCAAACACGGTTCTGCTGTCGTGTCTAGAGTCATCCAGGTTAAAATTACACACCAGCCCTGGCAGTGCATCCAACTGATTTGTAATCATCTGATTTGATGAAAACAACACAATGCAGTGCCGGGTGATCAAGAGTCGAGGATGATGAGCAAGCAGTCCATTTTAATTTCCTTTTATTGATCAGTAGAAATAGAAAATATATTATATGCAACATCTGCTGCATTTCTGATACATCTACTATTGATGAAAGTGTAACTATATTTATTTATTCTGCGTTTATGACAGGGATTGATGTAATGTTTTCAGTGAGTTTGTGATATTTCTGCAGACTACTGGTTTTCTGTGCGAAAATTTAACCCATTTTTTTACCTTTCAGAGGAAATTCAACAAACCATCCAGCGCCTGCTGCGCTATAAAAGACACGTACACATCGACATAGATGAGCCTGAAAGGTGTTGACACAGTCACACACACACACACACAGACTGACAATGCAAAAAAGGCTCGACGTAAACTGCAAAGTAGGAGCTACACTGTGGAGACATTTGAATTCAATTGTGAGCTTCAGGCAGAATTTTTATGAGACTGAATGTCTGATGGAATAAAGATGAGGCAGCGAAAAGCATAGGAACATTTATCGAGCGTGGGACAAACAAATGAAGCTCATCTGAATGGCTTTATGAATGTTTGATGAGCTGTTATTGAACAAGAGCAAAGAATGTGTCCACTTTTGGGGTATTGCATCATTGCGCTATTTTCTTACGGATATGCATTATTTAATTTCATGATGACTGAGTATTTTAACGCATTGGAAGTGGTGTAAAACTGGGACAAATGCCATCCTAAAGCTGCACAAGTTTGGGGTTTGAATTGAGGAATAACACAGGTGCATGTGTTTATGCAGGATGTTGATGGATGTTCCTGACAATCTGTACATGATGGTGGAGACGGATGGAGCTCAGGATCCTTTCTTCGGTGTCTTGGAATCCCACCAGCTCCCTAGTCCAAATGAAATACACCAGGTACAACTTAAGCCATAAATATGACTGCATAAGTACACATCCAAAAAGTCTCTTTAAAGTCCCACTTTGATGAAAATTGAGTTTTTGGTGTTTTTAACATGTTCTTGTGGCATTTTTCTGAAAATGGAGGACATGCAGGATATTGAGAAAATTCATCTTAATATTGCATTTCTGATTATTTCTTTATTCGTGATGAATCAAGAGCAGGGCATAATCATGATTAAAAGACCACTGGGAATGCTTTTATAAAAATCAAAAGATGACTGGAGTGAGACTAATAACGATGCATGTTGGGGAACAGTTCTGAAGTGTTTGAGAAACAATGAGGGAGATTTAATAAACACAAGGATGCGGTAGACCTTCCCTGTCCCTCAAACTTTTCTGGACTTGGATTAGCCAACACCATCTTGACTTGCAGCTTTCTTAGAAATAAGTTTCCTCAGCTGCCACCTCTCTGGATTTCTGAAGGCAGTTGGATGGAATGAGAAAGTAGGTTTGTAGAAAAGTGGAGGTGCGGTTGCATTAGCATTGATGAGTGAAGATGGCAGCGTAGGGAACCGGAGGATCCTTTGTTCCCTGTTTAGAAAAGCCAAGTAAAATCCACATCTACGGTCTTCAACCTTGACAAAACAATGCTGTCTTTTTGTTTTAATCTGGATGCGCTGGAATCTTTGACTGTAAACGAGAGCTGGATTGAGTAACCCCTCCGCCTGGTGTTCCCAACAGGAAGTACCCGCTGGTTCCTAAATCCTATAGACTAGAGATAGAGATAGAGATAGAGATATAAACAAGTATTACTCAGTCATTCTATTTGTCAGAATAAGCTTTTAACCCCGTTTTAATCTCAATTTTTTTCCATGACATTTTTTTTCTGTAATGCAAGTTATTCAAGTTAAAACTGACCAATAAGTTCAAAACATTTAATTGACAGATTCTACCGAGCCCACTTTTAAGTGGTAGGGGTGTGGACTTTAGACAAGCTGACTCTTGATTGGCTAGAGTGGTTGCCATAGAAATGTTAACTTAGACTAACTCGGGCCAATCACTGCTTACTGACAATTTCTGGTTCCAACATGGCGACGTCTGTATTGTAGAAAAAAATGGCGACTGAACTGACTTAATTTCACTGGAGCCGGAACCAGGCCATTTTCTATAGGTGATGTCACACTCGCTCAGTCCAGTTCCTATATACAGTCAATGACTGGAATCAGCCCGTGCATGTCTTTTTTCTATATAATGACTGTAATTTTTTTTTTTCTAGGCTGATTTTGTGATTGCAGACAGAAAAGTGCAGGACTCCTTGATGTGCAGCTGTAACACAGCACCTAATGATGGTGAGATTTGTTACTGTTAACAGCTAAAAAGCCTCTGTTTAAGATTAAAAGACCAAAAGATATTAAATATTCTAAGAGCTGTTTGTCTCACTGAGAGTGGAAACATACATAACTTATTCTTCCGTAGTTTGTTTATTGTTTTAGTGAATTTCAGGTTTATGAACTCAGCATCGGATGCATTAAATCTTGAGTACATAATTATGAAATCCATTTATTGGGTTGGCATTTAGAATGCTTTTCATTCAAATCTGCCATTCTCGCAGACAATAGTATTCTGATAGTTCTGGCTGCTTTCTGCTGTTGTTAAAGTCTGCTCATCCTTGTGGAGCCTCAAGCTCTATTTGTTCTGCTGTGTTAACCCAGGCTTCAGCTCACCTCCAGCTGCCATCACCCTGACAGAGAAGGAGCCGTTTGTCATCAACACTGCTGAGGTAAACTCCCCGTCAGAGTCCAGGTTCTGCAGAAAAAAATCCTCAGTCATCATTTTCAGGCTGGCCCGATGTCCGGGTGAATCACTGCGCCGAATGGACCACAGCTCACCGACTTAACGTCTTTGTTACACGTTTGAAGCTCGGTTAGCTTTTTTAAAACCCTGTCTGATGAGGAGGAAGCATTTAGACCGGTGCTGCTGTGTGCTTGTGATGAAGATGCGATGAAGATCAGGGATCATCTGGACTTTTTGGTGAATATTAAATCATGTCCTATTCTTTGCTGCACAGTGGTGTAGCGGTTGGCACTCTGGCCTCACAGCTTGAAGACCCCAGTTCAAATTCCAGCGGTGTCCTTTCTGTGTGGAGTTTGCACGTTCTCCACATGCATGCTTGGGTTTTTTTCTGTGCATTTCAGCTTCCCCCCACACTCCAAAAACATGCTTCATTGGTGACTAGACGATTTGGTTGTGTGTACCCAGCCTTCGCCCAACAGCTGGGATATGCTCCAGCAACACTGTGACTGAAAGGGATTCAGCAGGAAAACCTGTAGGACCTGCAAGTCTAACAGCAGTGCTTCTTTATGCTCTTCTAATTAAGTCTAAAGGCTATCCAGCATAAAGTCATTTTTAAAATATTTCCATCTGCAACAAATGACAATAAAAGCAACAGCCTTTTAATTTTAGCAACCGTGAAGTCAAAACACTCAGAAATAAAGCAAATAAAAAGGGAATTTGTCTTCACTTTTGAAGTGGCATTGACAACAAAGCCTGTTGATTGAATGTGGATAATAACCCTCATCCTCAAATCCAGAGCACAAGATCTTGTAGGGATAAAAAAAAAACTGTTGGATGAATAAAGAAAATCCTTGCTTCCAGAAAGCTCTTAGCCTAAAAACAAATGTAGGTCTATGAGAGCAGAATGAGTATCAATCATTGCATGATTGTAGCCTACCAAAATAATTAGAACAGTCTCTAAATAGCTGCAAGTTTGAGAACAGGACAGAGCAGCTCTTCCATACTCTAAACCTTTGAGAAAAACTGCATCAATGTGGAGCATCTGCCATGATTTGAAGGTGGATGAACTTTCAAGTTTGAACCACTGAACATTCATAGTCTGAAGAACACATGAGGGGTCCTCATTTTATCACCAGTAAACAGAACCAGGAGGCTCCCAAAGCTGAACTCCATTTGGTTTGGATGAATCCTATCAACCTGATCGGTGTTGTTTGTGGGATTAAGTTTGGTTTACAGATGACACGCCTTCATTCATTATTTCAAACACAAAACAAACAAAAATGCACTGCTTCAGTGATAGATCCCTTAAAGCATCCGTCTTTTTTTCTAGCATTTTGAAGGAGACGATCTCCCTGAAGCCACTGCCAAAGAGATCGACCTGCTGATGGAGCAACCAGACCTGTTCTGGAAAGGTGTGTGTTTCTGGGTTTTATATTTTTGTTGTTGACAAAAGGCAAATGTAATTTATTTTATTACAACGGGAGAGTGGAAAAAAAAAAGAAACTTGGACTGATTGTGTCGGGAAAAGTGGTTAATCTTTTGGAAAATGGAAATCTTGAGTCAGAATTTACAATAGTGTCTTACTTTATGAATAGATTGTCTTCTAAGAAAAGACAAAGAGGACAAATTATGATTAGTTAGACCTTGTGGGTATTTAATTTATTTAAAAAACTTTTAAATGCGTCCAATCCAAGTTTTCAGTTTTATTCTAGTGCAGTGATCTGCAACCTTATGCTGCAGAGCCACATTTATCCCTCCAGTCTCTGGCTTTGAAAAACAAATGCAAAAAAAATGGAAGAAGTAATAGGTTAGGGTTAGTTTTGGGTCATTTCCTCTAGATAGTTCTTGTTTGTCATTTATATTCAGATTTTTTACATCTAAGATAACTTCGTAAAAGCATAATTTTAGAAAATGCCATGTTTGATTTGCCTTTTCAGATTTTAATCCAAGTAAATCTGCTGCAGCAGGAAGATCTCATTTGTCACTGGGTGTATTTTATTTTGAAAGGAACTTGGATGTGATTCTGACAAAAGTGAAAGACAGTAATTTAGCGCTAAAGTTTGCAGATCCCAGGACTAGTGTAATGAATTTACAAAAATATGGACAAATTCCCTGTAAAATCTGTGGAATAGTTTGTCAAATTATATTGCTTTTTAAAAGAATAAGTTATAGCTTTATTCTTTTTACTCACGTTGAACGTTCTAAAATTAAAAAAACTTTCTAAAATTCAATTGTTGGTTTGAGAAGAAAATTTAAAATGACATTTTTTTATTTTGTTGTGAATATACAGAAGTGGAGCGGCAGCAGACAGAGGACTTAATCAAAGACCAGGGAATCAATACTTCTATTAATCAGTGAGTTTTTCTCTTTTTCTGCTCCTTCTATGAGGATGCTAGTGTTCATTCTCAGGAGGTTTAGCTTTGTCTCTTCCAGTTAGGAGCAGAAATGTCCACCAATCGAGTGCATGGTGCTGCTTTCAGGCTGAAGGAGACCACGTTTGGAGCGGAACAGGACAGTGTGTGGCTGCTGGACGAGGAGGCTGATCAACCAGTGGAGCTACTTGCAGCAGCTGCTGCTCTCGAGATGACGCCTCAACACGTTGCCATGCCAACTCCACCCAGAAGAGCATCCAAGAGCTTTGGAGATGAACCAGCAGGAATTTTGGATGAAGAGGTGAGCTGTGACTGAACCTGGCGAGCCCCGAATTTTAAGCAGGTTGCATTTTATTTAAAAGCAAGCAGATAGTCACGCGAACATCCCTGGAATGCACTTTCAATGGATATGTGATCAAAGCCATTCATTGTTTTCTTTTTTGTTGGTGCTCTGCTCTAAGATGGCAGTTCCTCCTCTTCGGAAGGGTAGACGCAGAAGACAGTTGGCTTTTGCAGACGTCCAGGTCCAGTTATCTCACAGCGCCATGCAGGAGCAGATTGGAAACCCACAGACTGAGACGCTGAATTTGGTAGATTAAACCAGCATCACTTCAAGAGAAGACACCAAATTTTCAATTAAAAAATATTTCACATTTTAAATGAGGTCAACATAATGGTTTGTTTGGTTTTTCTTTGGATGTTTAATAATACTTGCACGCACATTTTCCTAGGATCTGTGGTTCACTAAATTTTCAGTCTCTTCTGTTCTGTAATCAACTTCTTGGCAATAATGTGTCTCCAGTTAATTAAACAGCAGCTCACTGGCTATCTACAAACCAGTGGATGAGCGTTTATTGATTTTATTTCCTTTCTTCTTCTTCGTAATCTCCTGCTCCTTCCTTTAAGCTCCTGCCTCTTGATTTTAAGGGTTTTCTATCAATGCTATCAAGGTAATGTCTCTTCTTCTGTCAGGCTGAGGTGATTTTGGACTTTACTGCTGTGATCATGTGTGACAATCCTGCTCAGCTCTTTGGCGCCCCCTGTGGAGGTTTGTAGCAAGTGTTGGAATAAAAAAACAGACATAAAGGATGTATTTAGGAAGTAAATCATGTTCTGTTTCATACATTTGCTGTTGAAGAAACAGCAATTAGTAATTTTTCAACAAGAAGGGTTTGATTCATCCCTAAACGGCATGCTTTCCCGCTGTGGTCTCTCGCCACAACTCTGGTACAAAGGAACCATTTCATATGGTCCATGTTTGACTCCTTCAAAGCTCTTCTGCACCCTGACCTCCTGTCGCTATGGAGACAGCAGGCCTCGTTCTCCATCCTGTCGGGAGAAAGGCGAAGTGAGGAGGAGGGCATGGAAATACTCAGGGCGGAGAGGAAGAGAAGGCACTCACGCATGAAGGAGGTGAGAGGGTGGTCACAGCAGGACTCGATAATGATGATTGATTACGTCCTCCGCTTTGGTAAAGAAGTTGTAAATTTGAAAGCAGTTTAGTTTGTTTCCTGTTAAGCTTTTGTTCTCCTTTTGTCGTAGATGTCTAGTGTGTCAGAAATCCAACTGTCAGAGGGCTCGTGTGAGTTTTGTTTCACGCGTTTTTAAGCTTTGAAATCAAACAATATTTAGTTCTCTAACATTTTTGTGTGTGAACAGCTGTGTCAGACTTGATCCATGACCTGTCCAAAGAAGATAAATCTTCAAGCGATGTGCTGACTCCTGCCAGCAAATGGTGAGTGTCGGAGGAACTGAAGTCCAGCAGAAGGATGATGAAATACGAAAGCATTCACTCTGTGGGCTGGTGTTTCTGTGCAGGTCTCTGCAGGAGGAGCCCCAGCCACCTATGGAGCCCATCATGGAGGAAAACATCGAGATGCCCGAGGTTCCTGGAGACTTTGACATGTTGAGGTACTTGGTGCAGAACATGAATGAGCCCCAACGTACATGTGCACACTGATAGATTACTAGTAAAGACTTCATGAAACTATTTCTGTGGTGAGATGACACACTTTTAAAAGTAGATCAATTCCAAATTCTAATTAAAAAGCACACCTGAGGAATAAAAGTAAGCTCCAGGCCTTTCCATCTTCAAACTGCTGTATCTCCTCCTGGCTGTCGTTAATCATGCAGAAATTTACACTTTCGAACACTTTTCTTGGATAGTTTTTGCCATTTTTATGAGTAGTCAGTCATCATGTGACTGTATAGTTTTGGCTAAAATTTGCTGTTAGGTCCCGCAGCAGTCCTGTACTGCAAGGACCGTATTATTATGGCTATTCCTCTTTCATTTAGTTTCGCCACCGCCACATGCTCAAAAACTCGCCAAAATGTGCATAGTGTGCAAAAAGAGGTCTACTACACATCTGTCTGTAGACATCTAATCTTGTAATATTTTTAGACATCTATTAGAGTACTTAAAAAAAAAAAAACATTTACTAGTTAAAAAAATAAATACTACATCCATCTTCAGAACCCACTGAATCCCATTTGAGGTCACAGGTTTGATGGTTCCTACCCAGCTACTGTTGAAAGCGGAGTACACTCAGGTCTGACTAGGGTGGAAAGGGAAGAGTGAAGGCCATGTAGCAGCTGTTTAGCCGGTGAGCGTAGGTCAAAGGGGGGTGGCGAGGGCGGACGAGTAGCACCATGCAACGCTGCTCACGGCCTTCATTCGGTTTTATTTCTCCTGCCTTTAAATGACACATTCTGTACTTTCATTTTTCTCATTTCCAGTTGGATCAACTTCACCATTCAGAGACTAGGACAGGTTACCTTTGACTCACTGCTGCCCCCAGAGGCTGACCGCTTCATTGCAGCTCATGCTTTCTCCAAACTGCTGGGTCAGAAACCTCTATTTTTCATTTCTCATTCCTTTTCAGTTTTCATTCCTCAATGACCTTCACACTTTTCTGTTTATCTTCTCGAGCTTTTAAAAAACACAGGTTACATTTTAATCAAATACTATAAATGAATTTGTAGAAATATTCGTGTTAGGGCTTTCTTTAAAGAATATAAGTGTTGACTTTATTGTAATTAAGGGAAATGTGCATATTTTACTGTAGTGGGGTTTTGTTTGAACGTGATCTGTGTTCAGGTTGCATTTATGGGGCGTGGTGCTAACATGAAGCCTTTTCTCTCTGCAGAGCTACTGTCAGACAAACAAGTGACCACGTCTCAGTCTGAGCCCTATGCTGACATCCTCATAAAGCAAGCAGAGCTCAGGATGTCTGCCTGAAAGATCAAGTGATGTCGTAGCTGTTCTGTTTTTATGCGCATTTTTCTAATTTTCTTCAAATGTGTTGTTTGTTCGTGTTTTTTTATATGCTGTAAAGTTAGTTTTAAAACTGGAATAACAGCAAATTTATATTCAGAATAGTGGTGTTACGTTTGTTTATACATGAATTAAAGACTTGATGATACACTGTTGATACATGGGAGTGTGACCTCTTATGATGCTAGAATGTAGGTTTCGTGGGCACATCAGCAGAGAAAGTCCTGGTTCATGGCAGCTGTTGTTACTTGTGGTGCAGAGAAGCGTGCATAAATGAAAGGTGGCAGGCGCAGGTTTATCTTCCTGCGTCTAACAGGAACAGATTGTGTGTTGCTGGCAGAAATCTTCCATCTGACCTTATGCCTCAGCCGCTCTGCATATTTGAGGTGTTTTTGCTTGTTAAATACACCAGTCGCTGGTGTTTGTTTCTGAAAGAGATGGAGACCTATGTGGCACCTGGATGTGACCGAAAGAACTGAGCGGCAGAAATATCCTTCACATGCTGCATTGATGCTTTTTAATGTTGCAGGGCTGTGCCAGAAACAAAATAACACAGTATTGCGAGACTTAAACGTGAACATTCAAAGAGGTAGAAAGGCTTTAAATCAATAAGATATGGGATTAATAATATTTATTCCATATATGGTGAAACTCTAACAATGTAAAGTCCACTGGATCAAATAATTGACAGAGAATTCAAATTTTATTGTAATTAATTGTAATTTGAGATTTTTAATGGAAGCAGCTGTTTTGAAATGAGTAGGAAAAGCCCCTCTACCGCCCCTAGTGGAATGATGATGAACTACAGGGAAGAAAACATGGACTGTCATTTTCAATGGATTTTAAGGAAATTTTGGACCACACCAATGAGATAGGGGTCTCAGAATACAAATGGTATTTGGTTCTCAGTCTTGTAAATTACATAAGAATGCCTGAGAAATCAAAGAAACCTATCAGTTAAATGTATTTTATGACATCTTTGAAGATTCAATGTCAGCTAACTGAATCTTCCAGTAAAAACCATCGCAACCAGAACAAGGGCGGCCACCGCCCACACTGTTCTCCATCCCTGAAACATAAATGTGAGCATGACCTCACTGCGTTTACAGAGCAGGCTGCTGGGAAGGCAGGGTCACAGGCCGGTTAGAGGGGAGGAGGCGAAATGTCTGCTGAAAAATTAAGCCAAACTACAGCAAAGACACCAATCGGAAGTAACTGTCATTTATCACTAAATGAAACATTCCACGCAGTAATAGATATGCGGTGTTTTGCACATATCGGGCCATGAAAAACAATGCTGCAACACATCTTTTTTACTTCATAATGTGACACAAATGTGAAAGCCTCATAAATCAGAGTTCACCCCAACAGGAATGAGAGCACACTTGCTATTGATGAGCAGATGTATCAGAATATCACCTCACTCCAGTCAATAATCTGCTGGTCAGCTGATGACATTTCCCATCAAACACCAACTAGGTTAAATCATTTCTTTTTTTAAGCTAAAGATCCTTCAAAGCACACATTTGCTGGATTTTCTGTGAATCCAATGCTCCCACAAGCAGCATCCGTCCATCAGCCCCTGACAGTCTAATAAAGCTAACATGTAAGTGACACATTCACACCGGCTGCTTAAATCAGGAGGGAGTGCAGGTCCGCCTGCATCACACTAGAGAGGAAGGCAGAGCTCGGAACGATCAGCACCTACAGGACTGAGCTGGGAACATCAGTCACTGAGAATCAACAAACAAAAGAGAAAAGGTGTTTATTTTTTAACTCCGGTGAGATACTATGGCAGCAGACGACAAAAAGACTTTTGAGGAAGGAGAGGCCGGGACAGAAAAAATCTACAGAGAAACTAAAAACCCGGCAGGAAGGGGGCTCTGTGGGTCTAACGGTGTCTTGATCCGTGTAGAGGTGGATCGAGATGTTCCCATGGCTGTGGCTCTGCCCATTGAGCTGCAGGCAGACCCCACACACCAACGCTTTCCCTTTCTGGACACCACACTGGCTGACCTGGGCATCCAAGAGTGAGTCTTTAAGTTCATTCATTCATTTTCCAATCCGCTTCATCCCTTTCGGGGTCACGGGGCTGCCGGAGCCTAACCCGGCTACTCATGGGCGAAGGCAGGGTACACCCCTGGACTGGTCGCCAGTCTGTCGCAGGGGCGAGTCTTTAAGTGTTTGTGGGATTAATTTAAAAAGTTTTTACGAAGAAATAATACATCTGAAAATCTTGTGCAGATCAGAAGTGAAGGAGCGGATTGTGTGGGTTGACACCACAAAGACGCAGGTGAAGAACAAAGCAGGGAAACTAAAGGAGAAGGAGGTCACCATTTTGGAGGTTTGTAAATGCACATTTAGGAGTGAGCACAGTGAAGTGAAATCGGATGATGCTCCAACTTTGTGCTTCAGGTGCGCGTGAAAGCCCAGAAACCTGGAGACAAACAGCTGCAGGAGGTGTTGTACAGCACCGAGGCTCACACCGATCGCTCCTTCTGCCGCACGGGAATGAACATTCTGCCCTGGAAACAAAAACACGCAGGTCTGGCTGCTGACATTCAGGTTTCTTATTTAGCTTCCCAAATCTGTCCTTGTGACCCGCCATTAGCTCAGAGGTCGCGCATTTGACAGGAGGGTGAGATGGATACGGATCACAGGAGGGTGAGAAATACTTGGCAAATAAAATGGGATCATTCCACTCGTCTTATTTAGAAAACAGATGTTTTGAACACAAATGACAATGCTCAGTCTGTTAACAGAACTTCTCTCCATCAGGGAAGGACGGACTGACACCTGTGGAGATGACACTGGGCTTAACCAAGAACCAGCAGCAGCCCGACTCCACTGAAGTTCAGGAGCAACGGAGGATCTGAAGAGTGTCTTCATCACCGTACTCTAGCAGGGTTAAGAAAACTATTTGTATTATTTCAAATTTCAGCAAAACTAACAAATGTCCAAAAGCCAATCAAAGAGCAGACATGACGCAAGCTTAGAGTTTGTTTATTCAGGGGCGCCACATTCATTTTTCTTTTCTACAATAAAGTGAAGAAACAACATTGAAAATGTGAGATAGAAACTTTGAAGTAGCCTGAAAAATATTCCCTGCTTTTATAAAAACTTTAATAATATATTTCATGTTTAAGCATTTCTATATGTTTAATTTAATAGATGTTCGTACATGTGTTTGTTGAGCTAATTCTTTGTCTTTTTGAGTGAAAAAAATGGTTTTAAATAAACAGTATTTTTTATTTTAGTACTTCAGTGAAAGTCTACAGCAGCAGTTGTTACAGCTCAATCAAAACACAGCAAACAGTGACAGAAAGGCAGAATTCAAAGATGAACATTGTTGAGAATTAGAAACCATCCTTCAGTAGATCCAGATGTTCATTCCAACATATAGTGGCTTTTGCCACAAACTTCACAAAAACAGAAGCCCAAAATGCAAAATACAGAACTATTAAAAATGGTGAAATATCAACAAAAACTGAACATTTAAAGGGAATAAATTATAATACCGAGAGCCAGAACTGCTGAATGTAATAACTTTATTGGAAATGCTGCTCAGATCTTGTTTGTTCAAATGTCTCACTCGAACGCTTCATTTCCCACCTTTACACAAAGTCCATTCTCACGACTGGCTGCAGCGTGAGTGGAAGGGTGCGTTGGGGCTACGAGGCACTGACGGCTGCACAGAGTTTGGCCTGCTGCTCTGCGGGAAGTGAGCCTATTGCTACTTGGAAGTCTGCACTGTGGTTCTGGGCAAACTCTTTGATCAGTGCAACCAACATGCTTTGTGTTTCTGGAGAGGGGAGAGTCCAAGAGTTAAATTCAGTAAACAGATGAGTGCAAAGAGAAAATAAAGTCTGTGTACATCTAGATTTGTTTTTTTGTTTTTTTTTATGAGTTAAGCGAGCTTTTACCTTTATCCACATCTTTGTGGCCAGCAGCATGACCGGAAGCAGCAACTATAGGCTTCATTAACTCCACAATCTACAAAAAAAAAAAAATGAATTAATAAAGCAAGTTCTAAATGAATGCTTCTCATTCAAACTTCAATCAGGTTTGCTTTTTTTTCCTAAATCCTTTTTTCATTTTTACAATTATACCCACATTTTGAGCCTGAAAATAAATTGTAATTTAACTAGAAAATGCAAACAATAAAATAAAAAAATACTTTTGTGACAGTCATCCCTTCATTCTAAACATGCCAGCTTTGCTTTTAAGGTAAAAAAAGGTGTGCAAAAAAGATTCTAGGTGGAGAAAAAGTGGATTCTTTTTTAACAGTTCTACTTTAAGTGTTGCTGAAACATATCCAAACCTGCATACAGTTAATCCTGAGTGTAAATAGTTTGCACTTTACCATGTCAGAGCTGTGTTTGTAGAGCATGAGCAGGCACTTGAAGACAGTCTTGTTCTCCTCCATATCCTCTTTGAGAGGCAGACGGTTAACCAGAGCAGGCACGACCTGTCGGGGCAGAGCAGACATGTGACAGCAGCTTTCACTGCAGTGTGGGGCTTCTCCTCAGATTATATGAGGAAAACTAATTAGGAGGATTATCAACTATGAAAAGACAAACCTGCTTCAGAGGAACAGCACTGATGTTGCTCATTATCATCCTGCAGAGGGCGGCGCACAGGTTATCAATAACCCTCCGATCGGACTCCTTTGCGAGCAGGTTAGAAAACACAGACAGCATGGTGGGGTAGTCTCTGGACGACTTCGCTAAGGATTGGCGTCCAAAGCCCCTTTAGACTTCGTGTTTTTTTTTTTTATAATGCTCATTTCACACAGCAGCATATTTAAATGAGGATACGACACAACGATAGGTCCAGCTGCCTCAGCCAGGCATCCCAGACCAAACACGCTGTTGTTGCGAACCTCAGCATCGCTGTCCTTCACCCCAGCTACCAAAACAGGAAGTAAACGATTGGACAGTCGTCCCGCCACTCCGCGGCCTCCAGGTGCATTCACAAGAGCGTGGAGGATTTCCCCAATGGTGCCAATCGAAAATGACCGGTCTGCTACGGTGCATGAGGATTTCTATAGAGATGAATTTGAATTCAAACTTTATTTATAAAGCTCTTTTCATGCAGCAGCAACATAAAATGTTTTACACTTTTAAAACAAGAAAAAATAAAACTATAAAACACATAGAATACTCTCAACCCTCCTGACCCTTTGCTCACAACAAAAAGAGACAAAATGACAGGAATAAAACTCAGTGTAAATAGAAATAGAAACCGATGGAGCAGAAAGTAAAGACTATATCAACGGGATTTTATTTGTGTTAAAAAAAAAAAGGTGTTATTTTGTCAGGTGTTATTTTATATCTAAACTACTGCTGCAATTTCTGAGAAAGTGCCAGCAGAAAATGCATCCATAGAAATGTTTTACAAGTGCAAACAGTAACAAAGACGATACACTTTAACAAAACTGCCCTGAAAGAAACTGATTTGATCCTCTAATGCCACACCAAATAAGAAAAAAGATCAGATAAATAAAAACCTGCCAATAGTTTTAATGCACACTTACAGCTTTGCTCATGATGAGAGGCAGCAGCTCATTGAGAAAAGGAGCAAACTGGTCAGCAGGAACTGCAGAAGCCAGTAATGGAATCCCCTCCCCTGCAAACTCCTGCAGCATGGCATCAAACTCTGCCTGAAACACACACCACAAACAATGAACAGCAGGAATGGCTGCAGCACACCCAAACAGACAATGCTTTTATCTTTTTAACATCATGATGCCTGAATTTATCTTCAGCCATGAAAACTTAAAAAAAAAAAATTTGTGTTTTTGATTTACTGTAGATGGTTAATTACGGTAAGTATTAAGCTGAAGTGGTTTGATGCATTTTTGGATCATTAGGCATCAAGCGGTTAACATTAAAATGAACCCAAAATTTGTACAAAAGTTTAAAAAAAAGGAAATGAATTATATACGGCTAAATAAAAACTCCATTTTATCTGGGGGTGTATTGACTGATCTGCTGCACCTGTTGGTCTTCATCATCAGTGTCATCAGGATCACCACCCTGACAAGAAGTCTGATCAGATAACAGAAAAAAATGGAAAACAGTTTTAACATCTTTGACTGAAAGCGTTTTTTTAAAAGATCATGTTATCCAAATAAAAGCCTCTGCCGTCGCTCTTCCCTCACCTTCTTTGTGAGAACCTCTCGAATGACACAGCAGATCTCTTTCAGGCATGTAGGGTTTTTAAAGACCTCCTCCTTGCAGGATTTGATGACACCGTTCATGGATTCCAGGACCCCCATCACAACCTGGCGCTCTGAGTCTGTTCGCACCGTTTCCATAAAGCAAGGAATCACCACATTCAGTAATTTCAAGAGGGCTGAAATACAGAGGGAAATGCGTTTTTTTTAACAATGAAATCTCCAGAAGGAATTCATAAAGTTAACCAGCAGTTGCTGATCTCTGGTACATCAGAAAGGAGGGCAACTGGAGCCTGCATTACCCTGGTGGTTGGCCTCAGAGGGATTTTCTGTCCACACTTTGTGTAGAGCTCGACAAAACTGCCCCATCGCCCCCAGCGCTGCCCTGCGGACATCCTCGTGGGGGAACTCGGGGAGGCAACACACACATTTATTGTAAATCATAGAATCACTCAAACATTGAGGAGACAAAGAGCTTATGTGTGAAACTGCAGATCCAACAATTATGACCCAATAAGTGTTTCAGCTTCTTCACATTTTTGCCATGACCAATGTAACATCATTAACTGTGACAGAAGTCAAAGCTTATATGATGAATGCTAACACTGTTCAGTGTCAAAAGGTATCAGATGAACTGCTCTCTCTTTGTTAACAACACTGAATGTACAGTAATGTCCATCTCTGCTTTTTTAGTTTTGTGTTTCCAATCATTTTCTTTGACTGGCTGTGGTCTGACCCTCAATGGTATAGTAAATGAAAGCACATTGAAAGTGGAGTCATCGAACCGACTTACATCTCTCATCTCATAAATCTGCTGGAAGCTGGACTCTAAGAAGGGCTGGAAGGCAACTCTGTCAGAGGAAACAAGTGCAACTATAAGATCATCATAGAAAACCTGCTAACCATAGAGGAACAAGTTAAGAAGTATTTTAACAAATTACATCAAATGAGGTTTGGAAGGAGTTAGTGACATAGTAGTACAGTGGTCTCTCGCTATGCTGTGGTTCACCTTTCACAATGCTGTTCAGTGAATTCTTTCAGGGAAAACTTAGCTCGCTTCTTCTTTCTTTACTTTAACAATCCACTGTGTTCTGTGCCCTGATTGGCTGGCTGTGGACATTGTCAGCCAATCCCTAAACAGAATGCGTTCAGTTTGCCAGTTTACATAAATCTTCGACTGCGATCAGATCTTGGTTTTCCTTCTAGAATACCGGGCTTACTTTTCTATGAAGAGTTGAACTTTTAGAGTTCAAACAAGAGAGAAAAGAGTGAAAATATCCATGTCTGAGAAAAGTCTATTGTGTAGGAGTTTTACGGCCTTACACATCTGTAATTCAACAGATTTTACCTATTGCAGGTTATTTTTAGAATGTAACCTCGCAGTGCCAGGGAAAACTGTACAACTATCTTAATGTGACCAAAGTACTTTCTGAAAGATGACAGACTTTTTAAAAATGCAGTGAAAGTAAAGACCAGATTGTGCGTGAATGTTACCCAGTGCTGAAAGCAATCTCTCCCAGCGCTTCACAGGCGTCCTCCTTCTCGTCTATGTACGCATTTTCCACGCTGAACCTGAGTGGAAATCAAGTTTAGAGACAAGTGTTTTGTTAAAAAAAACGGTTCTGTTTTTGTGAGAAAAAACTACCCTGCAGCATCCAGAACGTCAGTTTTTGGTTCATCTTCCAAAAGGTCTTCGGCACTTTTCTCCTCTGCTGTGTCATCATCCTCATCATCCTCGCTGTCATCCAGCAGAACAAAGTCCTTGTCCTTTTCAAGGTGTGCCTCAGAACAAGAATAAAAACATTTAAAGATTCTATTTCGTGAATGCCTGCAAAAAATAAACTGTGTTTCCAGCTCTGCATTTGGTGTTTACCGAAACACCCTCGGTGGACTTCAGGGCAAGCAGCATCACGGTTGTAATGGCAGTCAGATGGGGAGTTAGGGATTCAGGGCAGATAGTGGCTACAGAAGAATACAGACTGTACCTGGGGAGGAAGGACAGAAGTGTCTAAAGTGTGTGTGGTCATTTCATGCTATAATTTATCACTGGTCTTTCAAACTTAATAAATGTTTTTAAATAGCTTGTTTCCCTACAGGGAATTTTATTTAGAAGACAATTATTTTATGTTTTACAGATATTCAGTTGCTTGTTTAAACTAATTTACCAATTTTTAACAAAAGTTCTCCAAAAAAATGAATGGGAGAATCAAATATTTTCAGAAAAAAACGTTTTTTTCTACTTTTAGATGGATATTAATTTATTTTTACTACCTAACTCTTAAAGATTACTCCTATGATTGCGTCTGTTCCCATCTTAGAATAAACTGATAGCTGAATTATTGTGGATGGAAGTTTCTGCAAGATTCAAGGTCTCTCTATCTCACCAACCTCTCTCAATACTTGTTTGAAGTTCTCCCGGATATGAGAGTTAAAGAGCTCCCTGACAGAGGGCTCAGACAGACATTCCCAGCAGACACGTTAAGGTCTGCCAAGTGTTTCCGGCCTCCTTGTGAATCCAATTTACCACCAGGTAGTGATCAGTGGACAGCTCTGCCCACACTTTACCCGAGTGTCCAAGAGCCTGGGCTCAGATATCGCAGGCTGTTGGACTTGATGGCGAGTTTGTGTAATACGGACATTTACACTCAGATTAAAATATTAAATGGCAGGTTCTCACGTGAACCTACGTTAGTTCAGAGGCCCGCGAGGTTGGCAGCAGAGCGTGTCTGCAGCAGGACCGTAAGCAATCCATAGTCAGTGTGAGTGACTGCCTGCCATAGCCTACCTGCCACAGCTAGAAGGCTACGCAGCCACACCGGAGCCGGACCGCATGCGGTGTGAGCCCAGGGTTATGTTGAAACGTGGTGTTCGTAATGGACAAACTATGATGAGCACAAAAGTACCGCGACAACCACTGGTTTCCCTTTTCAAGAAAGGGGACCAATGGGTGTGCTCAAACTTCCGAGGATTCACACTCCACAGCCTCCCAGGGAAAGGTCTATGCCAGGGTACTGGAGAGGAGAGTCCGGCCGATAGTGGAACCTCAGATCCAGGAACAACAGTGCGATTTCCCTCCTGGTCATGGACTTGTGGACCAGCTCTACACCCTCTCTTGAGTCCTGGAGGGTTTGTGGGAGTTCACTCATCCAGTCCATTTATGTTTTGTGGATTTGGAGAAAGTGTTCAACCGTGTCCCCCATGGAGTCCTGTGGAGGGTGCTCTGGGAGTAAGGGGTCCGGGGAGTCTTACTCGGGGCTGTCCGGTCTCTGTAGGACCAGAGCAGGAGCTTGGTCCGCATAGCAGTAAGTAAGTCAGACCTGTTCGGGCTGCCCTTTATGACCGGTTCTGTTCATAGTCATTATGGACAGAATTTCTAGGTACAGCCTAGGTGGAGTGCTTCTGTCTCAGGTGGAGGAGTTGAAGTATCTTGGGGTCTTGCTCATGAGTGAGGGAAGATCGGAGCGCGAGATCGACAAGCGGATTGGTGCGGCGTCCGCCATTATACAGTCGCTGTACCGGTCCATTGTGGTAAGAGAGCTAAGCCAGAAAGCAAAGCTCTCAATTTACCGGTCAATCTTTGTTCCAGTCCCTACCTATGACCATGAGATCTGGGTCATGACCTAAAGAACAAGGTCCCAAATCCAAGCGGCCAAAATGAGCTTCCTCTGTAGGGTGGCTGGGGTGCCGGAGCGTAACCCAGCCACTTGTGGGGGAAGGCAGGGTACACCCTGGACAGGTCACCAGTCTGTCGCCACAATCACACACTCACATTCTCACTTAAGAGACAATTTAGAGTAACCAATTAATTAACCTATGAAGCATGTTTTTGGACGGTAGGAGGAAGCCAGAGTCCCTGGAGAAAACCCACACAAGCACGTCATGGTAATATCTACAAAAACTTAAACCTAGAGACACTAAGTAAATAGCGCAGATCATAGTATCTTTTCTATAAACACCCACGGAACTTAGTAAATGCTCTAAAAGATCAACGGTTACTTTTAGAAACCAACTTAAAAGAAAAGAAAATCAAAGTAAACTGGAATAAAAAAATCTCAGCAGGATGTGTTGATTTTAGTGTTGTAGACGTTCCATCCTTCAATGTAACATCTCAAAGCTTTTCAGGCTGCTTACATCTGTGAGAGCGGACAAAGTTACATACGTGCATCGTCTTAGGTCAGGGTCATCAATGGCATCTGTAAGATTCATGCCTAGCTGGATGCACTCTGCAGCAAGGGGACTGAAGACATCTTTGCCGATCGTGCGCGCCAGAACAGATAGAGTATCTGAGAGAATCAGAATAACTGAGTGAGTGCAGACTGAAACAAAACCTAAAGTGCTTCCCAAAAACACATAAAACTGTGAGAGAATAACAAAAACAGTTTTACAAACCCAAAGACTGAGTTTGAAGGGACCTCATCTCCTCTGTGGTAGCAGTCAGGAAACCCTTCAGGCTTTCAATGATTGGAGGAAAATAGGGAACCAGCAACTCTTTGGCAGCATTGGCTGATAAATAAAGAAATGAAAAAATTGGAAATGATATGCTAAACAGTGTGCTCTGAGAGTCTCAATTTAAAGTTTGCATTTAAGATTTTTAACAAGTGGAATATATTTGGGACTGTGCAGTGAAATGCTTTATTTAAAGTAAATCCATACCTATGGCGCCTATGGCTGACACAGCCAGCTCTTTAATCTTGAGCTTGTTGCTATTGTTGAGAGCAGACAGCATGGCCTCCATTAAAGTAGGCAGGTAAGGCTCAATATCAGCTCCTGGTTGAGCAAACAAAACAAAATTTAAAACCTCAAGCTAATTCTGATTATCTAAGAATTCTGACAATTTATTGAGGGGACAGAGCAGTAAAAGCTTTGCGGTCAAACTGTTTAAACTTACCCAGATTCTCCATGAAGTTCTCTAGAGCATAAAAGGCTCTAGTAACGTGTCCAACCTTTTCCTCATTCAGCGAAGAGAGGTAACCCAACAGCAAAGGCATCAACTCCGAACAGTATTTACTCACTTCTGGCTGGAAAACAGATCATTTAAAAAAATGGTTTTTAATAAATCTTAAAACTGTTTGACACACTGGTGATGCTGAGAAAAAAATAATATCAGTCTATACATGTGCCTAATCTCCTTAATAAATAAATTCAAAGCTGTAGATAAAGTTCATCTTAAAGTGTGGATGACAGTCGTGAGAGTCCTCACCTGCAGGTGTTCGGAGAACTGCCCAAGAGCAAACAGAGCAGCACTACGAACCACTTGACTGTCGTCTGAGAGACTCTGACAGACCGTCTGCAGCACAGTTGAGAGCATGCTGCCATGGAAGGACACAGACAAAAAAGTGTTTTTGTTGCATCATTACTGTGATCACACAAAGAACAAGTTTAAAAAAAAAATATCAGAGAAAATTTGTTTCTGAACACACTTGGTGCGGATGTGGTCAGCACATCCCTCAGCCAGCACAGCGAGACACATGAGACCCCCCTTCTTTTGGTAGGGGTTTTCACTTGAAAGGCAGGCTTGAGTGAGGGGTATCTAAAACACAATATAGAATCTGTGTAATTACACACAAGTACTGTAATTAACTGTTAAAAACAGGCAGATCTGTTGTTTAGTCAGCAGAGTAAACCACTTACCAAGTGATGGAAGAGTTTCTCTGGAGGCATGTGGAGAGCCATGGTGTCAATCACCTGCAAACAGACAACATAAGATCTATATTGATTCTTCCTCAAAGTGCAGAAAAAGTAGATCAAAAACATTGGGAACAAAAAAAAAGTTCTTTTTTTTTTATTTTTTTTTTTTATCTACACCTGAGCAGAACAGTGTTTGGGATTCGCATTGTCTGTGGTGTCATCGCTGTCGCAATCCTCCTCATCTTCGGGGTCATGCTCACCAGGTGGGGGGGCTGCAGTCAGTATTGGGAAAAGAGCCTTGAGAATGGGGCTCAGCAACTTCAGCTTCAACACAGACTGGAAAGAAGAAGCAGAAAAGTAACATGGATTACTAATGCTTTGTTTCTGCTTGGAAACACACACACAAAAAGAACAGCTATGGATGTTTATGTAACTGAAATACAAATTGTAGACAATACTTTGCTGCAAAACGTAGCTGATCATAATAATCAGTGACTCTACCTTACTCCTTAGTTTGATCAGGAAGGTGATGCACAAGAGGGCTTTGACTCGCAGATCATCACTCAGTGTTGTGTCACTGGCCACCTGAAGAACACATCGAAAGTTTTCATCAAAGAAATCAAGAGATTTTGAAAACGTGTCCTTCAAAATAAATGTCTGATTTCAAAAATATATTTTTCGGAAAAACAGACTCCAAGGTTACCTCGAGGCAAAAGTGGACGATGTCGGCAACATGAGGGACAATGACAGATACTTCAATCTCCATCAGCTCAATAAACACCTCCATGGCTTCAGTGGCTTGATGCTGGGGGAAAATAAAACTTTTGGATGAGATCTTGTTTGTCACCAGATTCAGACAAAACAAACAAACAAACAAAAAAAACGGCTTAAATATCAGCATTTACCTCGTTGGCCTTGATGAGGTGTTTGACAGCAACAATCAGATCTGGGATGACGGAGCGCATTTGTTTCTGGAGAAAATTATAAGCCATGTTAGTCATTCCTGTTATTATAACCACATGTTTATTGTATTTAAGGGTCTGGCAAAGAGAATTCCAATGGAATGCAGCAGCACTGCCTCACCATTTCTTCAGTACCAATGAAAACAGTTATTTCTGTCAGGGTGAGGATGCAGTAATACAGCGCTGTGGGGTTGTTGTGGTCCTGCAGGGAAGTAGTGAGCAGCTGCAGCAGCTGGCAGTAGTGAGGTTGGAAAGATTCAGGGTTGGACTCTATCACCTTATTCAACAGTAAGAGGCCAACCTGATGAGACAAAATACATATTTTAGGTCTAAATTTACTTTAACGTGTCAAATACTTAGTTTAAATTTTGACAATTTAATATGTTTCAAAACATTTTCAATGAAAAACTCTAAACGAGGTAACTTCGTTAAAAAAAGAAGTGTTTGTTTCTGAAAACTCACCTGTCTGTCATGAGGGTTTGTGCTCTTGGTGGCCTGATTAAGAAGCTGCAGCAGAGCAGGCCAGCGGTCAGGAGTTTCGTGTTTGACCATCACTGCACACAGCTGGGAGAGTGCATGCTGCACAGTGTGACTGCAAACAAAGGTGGAAAGGTCAGAGAATACGCCATGCAACATTTTATGTTGAATACTGCAGCATAACTGGTAGTTAAGTACAAGTGCTTACTCTGTTTCCTGCATGAAGGCTTGCAAAACCACTGCTTTAAGGCTAAATGACAAAAGGTGACATTACCATCACAGCTAGGTCACCAACATAAAAAACATAATTTTGAGAAGAATGAAATTCAAAAGCTATGCAACCTTTCTCTGTCATTAGAGTCGATCTTCTTCCAGTGCTTCTTCACTTTGAGCCTTAGGGTCACTGTCGCTGTCTGACGAATCTGAAAGTCAACAGTCAAAATAAAGTATAGCAAAGTTTTCATAAATAACACGAAGACATCTGTGGTTGAAAAATATGAGGTGCTTTAGCACAAGAGTCAATAAAGCAAATCATAATCACTTGGTTATTTATGTAGTGGAAAAGAATGAAGGTCCGAAAAATGTCTTCAAAAATATGACATAAAAATATAGTTTAATTATCCTGGCAAAAGGTACAGCGACTCAAACGTGTCTCCGTCCAATTTTATTTTCCAAATCAGACTATCCAATTTCTCCATGCTGCTCATGAGGCGGCAATCCATGTCAGGAATATTGTGAGGATCACAATCTATTGTGAGGATTCCAGTGGTGCTCTGTGTTCTGCGATCATTTCTTACAATAACTGGTTTCTAATGTCATTGAAAATGGTTTGCTTCTGGCTCGAAATAAATGATCAATTCAGTCGCAATTATTTTGTCAGTACAAAGTGATTGTTTAAAACTGGTCTGAGTCACCATTTCTATGGCAACCACTCTCACCAATCAGGAGTGAGCTTGTTGGAAGGCTCTGGAGAATCTGTCAAACTTTTCGAATGTTGAACGCATACTTTTATTGAGACATCAGGAAAACGTGTATTGGTTTCTTGGGACCAGTAGGTACTTCCTATTTGGAATGCGAGAGGGAAGAAGTCATTCAGTCCAGTTCTCATATACAGTTAATGAGTTGAAACTATAGCTTTTCCCTGTAGCAAAGGCCTTTTTTTTTTTCAACCAGTAAAGCACAATACTGAAAAAACTTGAAAATGTGCCAGAATATTTTTTTTCTAAATAGTAGGTTTAGATTTATACCTTTCAGCCTTAAAATACTTTTTAGGACCACACAATAAAGAAAATAGTAAGTTTCCTGATGCCTATTCTTAAAGACCCACAACAATGAAAATTGTGTTTTTGGCATTTTTAACATGTTCTTGTGGCATGTTCACTGATGCTGTGGGACACCTATAAAGAAAATTTATCTTAAAATTGCATTTCAGGGTATATTTTTGTTCAAATTGTTATTTAGAAGCAGTCAAAACATGCCATTTAAAAAAGATTGTAGGTGTTACAATCGGTAGGTCACAAGCTTCCTGCTCATTCTGATGTATCTGCTTGTAGACAACTAAATCCATATAGGTCTTTGTTCTTCTTGTCTGAGCTGGCAACTGGCACAAAATTACAGCTGGATAGCTCAAGTATTGCTCGCCTTTTTGTTGCACTGCTAAGGTTAGGTTGGGGTTGTAAGCTAGAGGGAGTGAGTGTAAACAGATAGGTGACAGGAAGAGGGGTGGGCTCACTCCATGCCAACAGACCCACCCACAATTTAGAGGCATGATGGTTGATCAGTTTTTGCTGCATCACGTGTGCTGTTCACTGTGATGGCACCCTTCAGACAGATTGATCTGGTTGGATTGTAAGAATACAAATCGATTCATTGTTACACCCCTATCCAATAAATAAGCAGAAGGTTTGGGCTTGATCATCACAAAAACACAGAGACAGATTAAGTGTTGAATGTCAGACAGCAAAATCTAAAACCACAGAAAGATTGTTTCACACCCTTAAAAACATGCTTTTTCAAAAAGGTTTTTTCTCAGTGAGAAGCATGGGAGCTTTGCCAGTTGTAATGTGCTCACTCTGCAGACCCAGGAGTATTTGTTTTGCATGTTTAACTCTACACAAAAGTCATCAAGGCTGCCTAAAAAGGTCTGCTTCTTCTCATCAAAACCACACAACCTTACCTCTCACCCTGGGGGCCCACCATGTTTTCCTCATATAAGAAGAGGGCTAATCCTCTGTCGGTGTTTGCGATGCAAGCCAGAACGTCTGCAATGACAGTCAGTGTGGCTGCAGTACGGATCTAAAAGGAGTCTATTGTGCTTGTGCAAGCATAACCACATGCATCTGATGAGCTCTTATTTTTTTTTAACCTATTATTTACTCTGCTGCTTGCTCATCAGTATATAAACTTTCAAATTTAGGGATTATACCCTAATTGAATTATAGTGTGGACTAATTTAAACGTAGATAAAATAGTAGCTTTCTCAGATCCCACTCTTATTCTGACATGTCTGCTATAGCTGAGAAAATACAACAGTTCTCATTGGGTCATTTTGTGTATGAATATTAACGTGTGTGTTGGCATTCTGTGTATACCAGGGGGTTTTGGGAGCCGCTTATGACAGCACACAGGGCTGGTATGACCGCTGGGTCTTTGCATGCCTGCTTCAGCTGGGCTGTGGCCTAAAAATGGGGGAAAAAATGAGGATGATCCGTGTTATACAGGGTGCAACTGCAAAAAAGAACTGACAGAAAACAAGACATTCAATTCAACAAGAACTTTTCAAGCAGCCTTCACCACTGACATTGACCTTCCACTAAAATTGATAATTTATGGAACTTTTTTGGGGTTACCTGCTGGATAGCGGCATTGTCAGGCTGTGTCAACTGTAGGAGAATTCTCTCGAGTTCCTCTGACATCTTTAAAGGTTGCTTTCAGACAATATTTTTCTGCCCGTTAGCGAAAATCCAATAACCTTTTAAAAAAACACCGAAAAACAACAACGAACTATACACCCTTATCAAACGAGTTGGCTACACGGTCGAGTTGTATGTAAACCGAGTCGCTTTGCTCAATTTTTTAAATAGATTTTCAACGTTTGTCGTTAAAACGCGGTTAAAACGGTCAAAAGGTGGCTCGTGTCGGCTCCGGTCGTTTGAGAATAGTAGGTTCGAGCCTCGAGCTCGGTTTGGCGACCGGCACGCGGGACAGTTGGAACAGGCACCAGAGTTCCATGCGTGTTGCGTTAAAGGAACCTGGGAATTTCGGAGTTATCAGTCCGATAAAAAACAAAACAGCGCCCACATATGGAGAGGAAGACATTCTGCAAAATATTTGAATGCATTTAATGTTTTTTAAGGCTTTCTTTTTGTACGGATGAGAAGAAGAGGCAATTGTCAGACCAGACACAAATTGCACGAAAAACAAATTTTAACCAGCGCGTTAACTGACACGATGACAATTAACAGCATCATAAGGCTCTTGATGCTAACACAAATCAAGACACCAAACAGTCTCTAACAGGAATTTTAATAAATACGTCATTTTAAATCCCTGGACAAGAACATAAAATATTGAAAAAGCAAATGCTGATTTTAGGTGACATATGAATAAACAAATATTTGTGTGACAATATGGGAAATTTGGTCTGTTTAATTCAATTAAATTTTAATTATGAAGTATAGTATACCATACTATACACATGATTACGCCAACCGGGATAGGCTCTAACATGCCTTAATGTATGATGCAATTTTCTAAGGAAAAAAATGGAATATTATTGTGTTAAATAAAAGTCAAAACAAACTGGAATCAAATACCCTTGTGCTCCTAGACAAGATATATGACGATTTTAAAATGAATCCTACTTGACAAAAATAACATAATATATGAAGACTCTTAAAAATAATCCAGAAAACCCATTTCTAAAGCACAATAATTGTGTATCGTGCATAATGGGAGTCTTTACATTAAACTGAATACTAGCCCAATTGATTCTTTTCTGATAAATAGGCTTTCATTTTGAAAGATAAAACATAATTATATTTTAAAACGACTAATAAACTAATATTATAAACCAAACAATAAAAACAATCAATACTAGTTTGGTTAAAACATTTTTTGTCAGTGTGATTTTCTATTTTTGGACACGAGGTTCTGAAACCAGATAAACTGAACACCATGGCTGTACTTTACAGAGCTTCTTTTAAATACATTTTAAAGTAATGTTGGTTCAGGTCTGACTCGTCAAGCTGAAATAGACCCATGTGTTTATCAAACCACATAGTGATGCTAATGTGCTGCCCACCTGTTTACCCTAACCCAATGCACACTGGACATCAACTCCATTCCATTCCTCACAGTATCAGACAAACACACCCTGTCCATCTGGGGGCTGGATTGAAATGCTAAATGTGACATTAGGTTCACTCTTCTCATCTCATTCCAGCATTTACAGATTGTTACCATGTCAATGCAGCAGGTAGGCAAAAGACAGACAAGACTGAGATGCTAACGTTCCATTAATCTAATTCATCTTTATGAAAAGGGATGCAAATAGAGAAGAAAAAAACTAATTACAAACATGTGCAAGTCTGCACAAAAAAGACAGATGTTACCAGAAAATGTTGTCTTTGTTCTGCATTTCCAACTTTTAAATTGTTTTTTTTTTTAATGTCTAGCACTAAATATACAATAATAGCTTTTACCTAGAATATAGACAAATGCCTCTAAACTCATTCTTTTAGAGTTTTATAGCAAGTAATGCAACCTAACAAAGCAACGTCCTGTATGTATCTAAATGTGCAAATACTGTGCATGGGTAAATACGCCACTGTCTATTCTAGCACCACAGTAACAAAGTGCTAAGAAATCCAAACAAGAAATCAAAAATGCAAAACTTGAGAAGTCAAATGAAGAAGTTGATTTTAAAATCTTTAAATTCTGTTTGCATAGCCAATGCAAAATCTATGGAGTAATGCAAGTCCTCAATCAAATCTCTATTTATTTAAAAAATAAATTAAAAAAGGAAGGAGGAAAGAAGATATCTTGACCCAAAGCCAATAAACACGAAATGTATTGACATCTGTCAACATAAATTAAAAAATTACAAAATTACAACTAGCCAATCTGAGGATATTATGCCTTTAAAAAAAAACTTCAAGCAAAACTTTATTTAGTATAGTTATATTATATTTATTTAGCAATATTTGGGATATTAGACATTGTGTGTGTTTTTTAAGAAAAAAAGGGCTGAAATCTGTTAAATATGAAATCAAAAAAGGTACAAAGGAAGTAAAAAAAATGCTAGTGGGTCTTGTACTGTTCCCTTCCGTATTTGACCACTTCCTTATGAAATTATTATTATATGTCTTTATTTACCAATTAACAGAGGAGGCTGCTTGGGGGAGAGAAGAAAGGCAGAAAAATCCAGATTATTTAAAAATATGCCTCCAGGCGAAAGAACCTCAGCGATTGGCCCAAATCTACACACCGTTAGTAGAGGCCACACCCACTCACCTCCTTTTAAACAGCCGTTTGAAAGCCGCGCGGGAGATACCATGTCAGGAATTGTTCCCCCTTTTTTATTTTGATTTTTAATGCATTCTTAACTCCGTGGTCTCGTTGAATTTTCATTTTTTTTGGACGAATATCCTCCCTTTTTTGTTAATAATGGCGGATTGGAAAACCCAGGTCAACTACAATTACAATCCCACATTCCATTCGTACACCTACGGCTTCATGTATCAAGCCGGGCCCGAACAGAACCACGGCAGCGGCTGGAGCGAGAACTGTGAGCAGAACGGCTACAACGGAGGGCCGTCGCCGGGTCACTTCCCAGCTACTAGAGGCCAGGAGGAGACCCCATCTCGCACCCCGGAGCAGCAGCCTGAAAGCGGCCACTTCTACCAGGATTCCGGGGTGGTGTACATCAGGGAACCCCAGGCAGGCTTGGTAGTGGCGGGACCGCAACGGGTTGGTTATGACGGCGGCGAAAACGGCACGAGACGGACCGGAAGCGATTCTGCTAGCGACTCTGAGACACACACCTCACCGGGTAAGTACTGAAACATTTATTTGAGCTTACTCCAACAAGAAGAGCAGCGATTTCTCCTTCAAGTTCTGCCATGGAGGTCCAGGCTTCCTTCTGCTGGTATTTGAAAATGGCGCCAGCGTCGATGCAGCAAATTTAAAGTAGCGCCATCTAGCGACAGGGAATAAGAATAGCACTTCCAGAAATTAGGAGACATTTGGGGTTTTTTTGTGAAAAGACACTAAAAATATTTTTTTCCCTAACAGATTCTTGGAGTTCTGGCAGCAACTATGAAAGAAGCGTTCCTCAGACAGATCCTGCAGTCTGGATCAAAAATGAAGAGGAGACGAGAGCAAGGAGTCCAGACCACAGCGAGAATGTCTCCAGCTCACTCATGGATGAGTCCCAATCATTTACAGTCCAAGATACTGGAGATGCAAACAGTTCCATACATGCACCCTGCACTGCCACAAAGAAGCAAAGCAGTTGCACCCCAAATGCTCCAAAGGCAAAAATCCGGGCTGCTTTCTCAGAGAGCCAGATGAACACTCTGGTGCAGCGCTTCAACGTGCAGAGGTACCTCACTCCAGCTGAGATGAAGAACCTGGCAGATGTGACTGGACTCACCTACAAGCAGGTAACAATCCTACGTGGTGTATAAAATAGTCAAAGTTCCATCTAAACGATGCATGTTTTTTTTTTTAAGATAAAAACGTGGTTTCAGAACCGTAGGATGAAGCTGAGGAGGCATCAGAAGGATACCAGCTGGATTTCAGAGCGATATGCAATCAAAAAAGATGACACTGCTACTAACGCTGCATTCACAAACATGGCTCCACATGTACCCCCTGTGAGTACAAGTGTGTTTTAGACAAAATATCCTTAAAAGGAGTAGAGTTGTCACCACTGACAGTGATCTCATCCATTTATGTTCCAGTATCAGGGGGATGGGACGTCCCATCTTCGGGATCACTACAACCAGCACATGATGAGTGCAACTTTTAAGAACACCCCGCAGAACTTGGCCTTCTACCTGGCTGCCATGGGCAGCCCCACTGGAACTGCTGCTTACCCTCCGTGGTCTTCCAGCCCACCCCAGACTGCTGTATCCAGCAGGCCCCAGGTACCAGGATGGCCTCTGCCGCCCGCCTGCGGTCAGTTTGAATTTCGCCCGCTTTCATACAACTCCGCTGGCGCCGCCTCTTTAAACACCTTTGGACGCAACACAAGCTTTGACGGCAAAGATGGGGAGTCTGTCGGAGGTCCGAATGCAGCCATTTTGCATAATGCTGTCCAACTGTCCAATGAGCTAAACTGTTGATGTTCAGTTTAAGCATGTTCAGTGTTCAAACGCTTAGTACTGTCCCGTAGCATTTTAATACCTTGTAGTTTTATTTTTATATGCTACTATTTAATGAATGTTCTCGTTCATTCAGTGATGACACAACTATGGCTCTACACTGTTTTGTGACATGAGCTGCATTTTTAAAATCATTTTTCAATAAAAACAAGTTACCATATCAAGTCAAAAGTGTTTTTATTATCCTAGCATGTTTGGAAAAAATATCAGACACAACAAATATTTGTATGAAAAGTACTTTATTCAAAAGACTATTTACAACAGAGCTGGAATCCACGATTATAGAATAAAAGATTGAGCAACGGAGGCAAAGTTTGACCATTATGCACTGCAAGGACAAACCTTTGGAGTACGTTTGCTTGTTGATTTTTTTTGCATCTAATATGGGGGAGATTGTAAATAATAAAATGAACCACTTGTATTAATGAATGTAATTTACTGTAAAGTGCACACATTGGTGCTGCCTACCCTTGATTGCCGAAGCAGATGATTCCCCACACAGCAGTACTTCATATTAATTTATCCCCATGAAAAGCTATTGTCCCTTCAATTCTAACTTGATCCCATCATCCCCTTAGAACTAATATAATCCATCAACACCTTCCAAATGTCCAATTGTCCACCGTTTGCTTGAATGAACTAAAAGCTCAAAGACCCTTTATGTCATTTGAGGTTCAAGGCCCCTTTTTCTGGTCTTGTTAGACCAGCAGAAATGAAGACAGTACGTAATGACATTTAATCCATTTTGAGGCTGCGGTAGATGTAGCGGATAAAGGCGAGGGACGACCAGAAGGACACGCTGCCCAGCATCAGGGAGAAGACCAACGCCGTGAGCAGGGAGTATCCGAAGAACTCTGTGCTCTGCACCAACCCGCTCATGGAAGATCGGTTCCTGTAGTAGAAAACCGAGTAGACGAAGATGAAGAGACCCGTAGAACCGGTGCTGAGGACGCTTCGCCACCACCACTGGTAGTCCTCGCCCGACAACAGGAAGTAGGTCAGTGCCACGGAGATGCAAGCTCCCACTGACAAGAGGATTGCAAAGACGCACAAGAGGATCCCGTAGAGGGTGTAGTGCTCCCTGCCCCAAACCGTGGCAAAAATGTAATACAGCTCCACGGAAATGGCACTGAGGAAAACATCAAAAAGAGAATCAAAGCCAACGATGAATCAAATGACAGTCATTTAATCAACTGGCTCGTCTCCACTGACTGCACACCTGAAGGGCAGGAAGCCACCAATGGCCATGTGAACCACCGTATGCTTGTACCAAGGCTGCGGTGGGATCTGCCGGGGAATGTTACGGGTGCGGCACGGGGCTTGGAAGCTACCGGCTCGGTTCTTTCCCACAATGCCGCCGATGACGGTGAGGGGGAAGCCTACCAGCACCCAGGCGCCCAGCAGGAGGAGAACGGTGGTGGCTGGCAGAGCCTGGGTGGAGCCGCTCCACCAGTGGATGGAGTTTACTACACTCCAAGTGATAAACAAGGGAGCTGTGGGAAAAGATGAACACGCTTTTATCATTTCAGTGGTAGTTTAGTCCAGAGTAATTATTAAAAAAAAATAATGCTTTTTTTAATGTTTGCAAAAATTACAACAAAGCAGAAAAATGATTTAAAATTCCGTCACCCTAAATTTTAACATGACAACCACACCCCCACCTGATAACAACCCTGTTGCATGTTCATAGGATTAGATCTATGGTCATTTAAAGGGTTTTACCAGTCCTGCATTAACATAACTGGTTTTATTGAAACAGCACTGCATCCAGACAACTGCATCTACATACCCAGCGTGTAAAAAACAAAGTAAGGTGGATGAGCTCAAAGGCCACGTAGACACGTTTATTTGTGCCTGCAGACAATTCAAAGTGCATAAAACATCAAGAAAAACAGTGAAAAGAAATATATTAGGAGTGATCATTAAAACAAAAAAACTGACAGAGAAAAAAACGAATTTAAAGCAAACTTAAAGTAAGAGTGTAGATGCAGCTGAGAACAGCTGAGTCTTTAAACTGGATTGAAATGAACTGGGTGTTTAGGTCTAAGGTTTTCATAAAGCTGAACTGGCACCTTTAAATAAAAAAAAGATTTGAGTTGAAACTAATGCACAAATAAACAGCGAAAAATTTGCAGCAAAACGCTATTTCCATGTTTTTACCTTTTTTTTATTTTAATTTGAAAAGTTCTTTTTTTTTAATAAGAGATCTTAGAATTAAATGACTGTTACATGTGTGTATTTTTGAAAATATTCACAAAAACTCTTTGAAGATAAGCTAAAACAAGTCCAAATCACAATATACAAACTCGTCTCCATTTCAGTCCATTTTCTGGATCCTCCTTTTTCACACAAACACCCCTCGTGTCACCACCTCCAAGAAGCCCCTCTTAGGTCTTTTTTTTAGCCCTCTTTCCTGGTATTTCAAATCTTTTACCACTGTCATCACTGTATTCTCCTCTCAACATGTCTAAACCATCTCAATCTGCTTCCCTGCATTTATCTCCAAAACATCTAAAATGAGCTGTCCTTTGACGGATTCTTCCTTGATCCTATCCATCCTCGTCACTCCCAAAGAGAACATCTTCATCTCTTCCCCTTTATTTTCACCTCCAGCTTTGCCTTCTATCTCTTTCTCAAAGCCACTATTTCTTCTACACCTTTTCATTCCTCCTGACAATCTTTTGTCACAAATTACAACTGAAACCTTCCTCCACCTATTCTAACACACTCGCACACGCCTCTTCTCCTCTTTCTCCATTGCTCTGGACTGTTAACTACTTCCAGCTCTCCACCATTATCACCGCTGCTCATTGTATTCACATTGTTCCACTGGAGTTCCTCTCATTTACACACATATATTCAGTCTTACTGCGGCTGACCTTCCTTCTTTCCAGAGTACCTCTAGATCAGAAATGAGATTTTAAAAAGTCCTACATTTACATGAAATTTAGAGAACAGTTTAGTGGACACATTTTTATTTTATATTAGTTTCTCACAATGGCGAGGATGGTTTACAGGTGAGGCACTGGCTCATCTGCCTCCCCTGACCACACGTACTTGGTGAGACGGGTTTCAATCAGGAACCACCAAACCAAACCCAAACCCAAACCCAAACCTGCCCAAATGATGTCCACCAGTCCAAGGCCATTTTTGCCCATAAATGTAGAATCTAAACCGCACAAGTGGGCGGGAAACCGCTTATTCTGGCAGCTGACGCACTGCATGATGGGATTTGTAGTTAACATTGTAGTGATGGTCACAGTGATGGTCTTGCTGTTAGTAATTTTATCCTGTTTGTTTATTTCTTTCTGCACCATGAGGGAGGGGATGGTTTTAAAGATAAAGCCAGAGTTTATTAAAACTGATTTCTCAACTTCTTTGTTGTAGCGTTGTTAGAATGTTACCAGCGCGCGGTATCGCCAGGCCAGCAATAACAATAATATAAAAAGGTCTGGTGGGCCATAAAACTACATTGTGGACTAGATGCGGCCCGCAGGCCTCGACTTTGACACATAAGCTCTTAGTATTCCTCCATTGACTCCCTGCTTTCACTACAGATCACAATGTCATCTGCAAACATCTTGATGTTCCTGTCTAACCTCATCACCACAGCAAACAAGAAGAGGATGAAAGGCGATTCTTGGTGTGATCACACTTCCACCTCTAAATGTAATACACATTTAAAACAAACAAAAGAAAGAATTAAATAAAATAATATTTACTGTTTTAAAGAGCTCAATCGATCACAAATATCTAGAAATCTTTTTTTTTATCTAAATCTTTAGTGGCCCCAAACAAAAACAATAACCACAAGGACAAAACAGATTTCTGAGTATAAACATATTTCCTGTCCTTTTGTTATTCCAAGAAATGCTTTACTTGTGTTTTCCTTCACCACCTGCAAAAGTCCAACTGGCTAAAAACATACTAAGTTTGCAATTTTCTTCCATAAAAAGCAGATCCTGTCTAAGATTAATGCAATCGGAAGAGGCTTTGGGACATTACTTATGACAAAGCACATTATGTGTGAATATGTGTGTAACGAGGAAACAATGCTTCAGTTTAATGCCAGGCTTCTTCGGAACTTTTTTAAACCATTACAACGATTTGTCTTCCTGTCAATAACTGTCTTTTTCCCACAACACAAATTGCAACTTTTGCAAATTTAAACACATATTTCTGAAAATTAACTGTAAGTTTGTAAACGTTTTATTTTTATTATTTTTTAATTTCCTTTTGCAACTCTTACTGTGGAAATGCATCCATTACGTGGTTTCTCTGGATTAGAAAATTACTAAATTCTTCGGACTCCTCTGTTTGGAGCTGAGGTTTTGTGGTGAGAGAAACTCTGTGGAATCTGACCTGAGAAGAGAGCAGATGTGAGGATGATGTTCCAGACCCAGCGCTGGCCGTTGATCTGTGTGTAGAAGCTGCACGAGACGTAGCCTGACACACAGCTGGTCAGAGCGTACAGGACGATGGCTGCGGAGTTTATGGCGCCGTGGCGGTGTACGTTGAACATTCCCAGCAACGCCATGATGATGATAGCTGCGGGTCACATCACAGTCATCGGACTCTTACAAAAGAAGTGACATGAAGATGCTAAAATCTTGAGCTAAATCTTTCCCTTACTTACTAAAATATAGTTTTCAACCATTTATGAATAAAACTAAAGCTGATCTGGTTTTCACAGACTTGGGACAGGTTTCTGCAGACTTCCTGAACGCTCACCTGTAGCAAGGGTCAGGAACTGAGCTCCGACTCCCAGCACAGCACACAGCAAGCTTTTGAAAGGAGGAAACCTGAAGACATCAGTGTGGATGATTTTCCAGCCGTTGTCTCCTTGGTCCAGGTCATCGCAGCTGCCATCTTCTTCCACGTTGTACCTGCAGATGACACAAAAGTATTGTCTGTGGGCCTAAAAACCTCTTTAAGTACATACTTGGCGGCCGTGGTGCAGTGGAAAGGGCAGTCGACTTGTGATCGAAGGGTTGCAGGTTTGATTCCCGCCTTGCCCTCCCATGTGTCAGCGCCAGTGTTCGGCAGCGGAGCCACCATCAGTGTGTGAATGTGTGTGTGAATGGGTGAATGGCTCTGTGATTGCAAAGCGCTTTGGGCCTTCAATAGGCTAGAAAAGCGCTATATAAGTAAACGCCATTTACCATTTACTTATTAAAAAAAGGGTCTTTTTTAGGCACGTTCAATTAAAAATTACTGTGGAAAAATCTGACAAATAATGTTCCACAAATATGCACAAAAACATTCAGTTCTTTAGTAAACTAAGTAAGAAAAATGGAGATGCTTAAACACATAAAGCAAATAGTGTGTATTTTATAACTATGGATATGATGTGAAAAAAGTTTTTACAGTAAAAAATAAAAAAAAATAAGATTCAGATTGTGTGTCAGTTATTAAAATTCCTCAGGGAGTAAACACCACTCTGTGTCGCCTTCAGTCTAGTTAGGATTAAAAATAATACAAGTCAGAATGTTGTGGAGCGACTTCAAAAGTAAATTCATCCCCGGATCTGCTCTGGCTGCTGTAAATGTCAAAGTGAAATGCAGCCACTGCGCAGTTAGAAAGAGACTGCAGTAGCTTGACCTTCACGAGGGGTTCTGAAGTGACCGGTGGTTCTTGCGGTGAAAGATGAGCCTCGGAGCCAAAGCAGAGTTTGCAAATCGCCCAAAAAATGGGCCAACATAAAAACGAATGCAATCTAGAAGCATAAATCCGTCATTTTTTTGGCGTGATTTTCAAAGGCATTTTAATCCTCCTGTGAGGCAGAAACAGTCAGCCTTTCAAGGTAGACTTTTCTGTTACAGTTTGCTCTTCCCAAAGCAGTTAATATCTACTGGATGGTCATAAATGCAGTTTGTGCAATCATTTCAACTTTTAAAGGATTAATTTATGAAAAAAATACAGTAAAAGTGACAGCTGAATTGTTTTTCTGTCTCACCTGGCAAAGTCATTCTTGAGAACGCGCATGAGGATGATGATGACGAAGCCCAGCAGCAGCACCACCAGAACCAGTGAGTTGATGATGGAGAGCCAGTGGATCTCCAAAGTTTTCGGGAAGAATGAATAATCCCTAAGGCGCTCTGCTCTCCGGGAATAAGGCAGGTTGGACTCGTACCAGTGCACGCTATAGGTGTGGGTCACCGTCAAAGTGCCCCCGCCCACTCCGACCCCACCCACTGCAGCACCTGCACCCTCCTCTAAAGGGACAGGCTTTACGTCCTTCACAGACACATTGGCGAAGATCACAGACTCGCCGTTGTACTCTATGTTGAAGTCGAGGTGCGTCCACAAGCCCACCTGAAGAAAAAAAAGACAAGATCAGTGATCACAAGATGAAAACAGATCTGGAATCAGCAGATCGCTCAGTTACCTTGTGGCTGTGAGGCAGGAAGCCGCTCTCCTCTATGTATCCCACAAAACCCCAGATTGGTATTTCCGCCAGCACAAATTCAAAGTAGTACAGCTCTTCGATGGCTTCCCGAAGCTGGTCAACCTGATGCACACAGATCAAATCCAAACTGTGTTCAATGGAGGAACGACTAGAGAGGAAGGTTTGATTCTGCGCCCAGTTTTCAGTCACTGACACAATGAAACACTCTTTGTTGGACAGGGCTGCTCAGCAAACACTTAACAGCCGACATGAAATCCTGTTACAAACACAGAGGACTCAGAGTGGAAAACAAAAGCTAACAAACCACAAGAAGTTTAAATATTTACTCAAGACAAAATAAAAAAATAATTAGTTTTTAAAGTACAGTCAGTTCATTTGAAGGGAATTATCTTGTGCTGATCAGTGTCAGTGTTTGAATCCATGTCATGATGAGTTCAATTTTTTTTTGACGAAGGTGTTTTACCTGCTTCTCAGACAGAGTCAACTGACAAAGGGTTTTTTTCTCCACGTTCTCTCTGAAGCGGATGTGATACAAGGATTCTGCCATCCTGTCACCATCCAGCACTTCGCCGAGACTCAGGGATTTGTGGTGCACCTATCCAGAAACATCAGAAAGACTCTCAGCAGCGAGGAAACAGCAAAGGCGAGCAACTAATCCTAGAGCAGCACATCCAGTTTCCATTGTAACTGAATAAATGAACAGCAACACAACCTAAATTAATCTTTTGTGAATATTTTCATTGATACAGTCAAGCTTAAAAGTTTAAATAAAAGTTATAAACATGCATAGGAGTTTCAAAAACAACACAGACCTGCAAATACAGTATGTAAATGTCACATCACCAACTTTAACATTCATTCTAAAAATTGACATTTGTATTTTATTATATTCATATACATTGGAGGAAATGCTTGCTGATTTTGAAGGTTTCCCCACTTGAAAAGGAATTGACATTCTGTCCTCTTAATGGTAGGTTCATTTGAACAGTGAGAAATAGAATTTATATACATTTCTTTACATTTCATTGAGGGAGATAAGTATTTGAACCCCTTTGCCAGAAAGACTTGGTACTTTGTGGTAAAATCCTCATTAGCGGCACAGAGGTCAGACATTTCTTGTGGTTGATGATCAGGTTTCTTCACAAAATGAGGAGAAATTTTGTTCCACTCTTCTTTGCAAATGACTACTAAATCATTCAAATTTGGTGGCTGTTGCTTGGCAACTCTGAGCTTCATCAGCTCTCTCTAGAGGTTTTCTATAGGATTGAAGATGGATGGATGAAGCTTCTCACTCAGGATCTGATGGTACATCCAGCCATCCTTCTATCCACACGGTTAAGTAGCCCTGTGCAGAATGACATCCCCAAAGTATAATGTTCCCACCTCCATGCTTGACAGTAGGGATGGTGTTCTTGGGGTCACAGGCTGCTCTTGTATTTTGGCACAGTTGCGCCAACAGTTTTCCCCTTAACCCCCAGCTTCTTGCTGATGGTTTTGTAGTCCATTCCAGTCTTTCCCATGTTGGACAGTTTGAAATCTGACTAATTATTTGGACGACTCGCTTTTGTACAAGTGATTAATTCAAACAGGTGTCAGGTTGATCAGGAGAGTCCAACTGGTCGGTGGCACCAGAACCCTTCATGGTTACTTAGGGATCAAATACTAATTTTCCTCATTAAAATGCAAAATAAATTTATATAAATTATTTTAAGTCGATTTCTTGATTTTCTGTCTCTCGCTTTTCAACTGTACCATTAGCATGGCAGACTGTCAATTTATTTTTAAGCGGCAAACCTACAAAATCTGCAAGGGATCAAAAAGACTTATTTCCTCCACTATAAATGAAAAAAACATCTCGAAACCAAAAACAACTAAATGAGAATTAATAAATAAAACACAAAAAGTACCTTCTCTGGCCTGCAAACTGGCAATGTGTAGTAGTGATATGTCTCCTGGGGGTTATGATAAGGTCCCACTTTATTGACGTAAAGAGTCACATTGTCTCCCTGCTTGTAGCCTGCTGCCCAGCCAGAGAACAGGCACAGCATCAGGACACGGCGCAGTTCCATGGTCCTCTGAGGGCCAGATGGGAGGCGTCCTCTTCCACGGTGCACAAAAACCCTCTTCAGCAGAAAATAGATCGTCAGATTACGTTGGACGAGTCATCGAAACTCAACTTTTACGGGCAACCAAACAACTCTGTGACATTGAGATTTGAAGAGGTACAAACCTGAAGCTATTTCTGCAACATCATGATGTTTTAACAAACGTCAGGACATTTCATCACTTTGTCTCCTCTGTATGGTTTCCTACTTTTCCTGTACATTTTACATTTTTATGCTACAAGTCATTTGAATTTTAAAAGACAAAGTAACTCCCTACTAAATGAATTTATTACAGTAGCATAATACAAATATATTTAGTATTACTGATACATTTTAAGGAATATTTTACTGATTAAATGTTCCGCAACGTGTGCATTACAACAGACAAAATACCCAGAAAGCAGCTGTTCAAGGAAGCAGATAGTTTTGAGTAAAAAAAAAATCTTCTTCAGGATGTAGTTGATCACTTTAAGCTTCCATCCATTAATCTTGTAAACTCCCCTAATACCTGTCGGGGTCATGCGGTTGCTGGAGCTTATCCCAGCTACGGTTGGGTGAAGGCAGGGTGTACTCTGAATGGGTCACCAGTCCATTTCTGGACTACACACACTTAAATTCACACCTAGGGACAATTTAGAGACACCAATCAGCTTATGAAGCTGGTTTTTGGACTGTGGGAGGAAGCCGGAAAAAACCCACATATGCATGAGGAGAACATGCAAACTCCCCACAGAGAGGTCCCAGCTGAGATTTGAACCACAGCCTTCTCGATGTACGATGACAGTGCCAACCACTAAAACCACCGTACAGTCTCCACTTTAGGCTTTTATTTTCTACTTCAGTTTGACTTAAAAAAAAACTGAAACAAACTTCCTGTGACGGTTCAGTAAAACAAACACTTGAGTAATAACAGAAGTGGATAATAAGAAGTTATCTTTACTCCATTACATTTGAGTAACTTTTGGTCAAAATTTTACTCCTCATAGTAGTTTTCCTGCAGCATATTTCTTACTTTTACTCAAGTAGATTTATGATGATAAACAAGCGCTCTTTCTCAGTTAAAATGAGCTGCTTCTGTCTAGTTATGTTTTTTTGGGATGAAACGTTTATTCAAAGGATGCATAATAATATCAATGTTGGGAAGGAAGTGCATTGAAAGATAAACATCGACACAAGCCAGTGTAAAGTCATTCAGCTTTGACTTTACCCCACTGAACACATCAGTCCATAAAACTTTAACATAGTTAGGACATGGAGAAATGTTGAAATCTCAGAGAGACGACAAACTGGTTTGTAACTTTTGTAAAGCAGCAGGGATGTGCAACAAAGTTTTACTCCAATATAAAGAAAATAAAAAAACGTTATTACCGCACAACAGGTATAGCCCCACATTTTTAAGGAATCAAGTATTGTAAACAAAAAGAAGCTTCTTTTAAATTTGTGAATTAAGTTTATTTTACATTTTTTTATTCTTTTGTTTCTCCTGATTCACAACAATTTGAATAAAGAAATACTCAGAAATGCTATTTTAAGCTTAATTTTCTTCTTATGTGTCCTCCATCATGAGAAAAATGCCACAAGAACACGCCAAAAACTCCAGGGATATGAAGATGATGACGATGTTCATGGCACGCTGTCTGTTGTTTAACTTTTTATTGTACTACTGGCATGCTCCTCACGTACGACCGAGGCACACCCTTAGATTTAATTTTTTTCTCCACTCGGCTTTTCAGACTGATCAGCTGGATTCTATGTCTTTGGACCCGGTCTTCATTGGAGTACCGGTACTTTTCCCCGCAGCACTAAGCCTCGGCAGCTCCGGGGGAGATGAAGCGGGAGAATTGTTCGGCTTCTGGGGCTTTCTGATGAAGCTCTACAGTGGATGGTCTTATCTCACAGACAGGTCTTTCAGTGTTAGCATGGGCCCTCACTCATCCGAGTGTTTACACCTGAGATGGGGAGTTCCTCGGGGATCAGTTCTGGGTCCATTGCTTTGTCCTATTTACATGCTACCACTGGGAATGCTGCTTTGTAAGCATAAGGTGGGTTTCCGTCTTCATGCCGACGACAGCCAAATTTATCTATCAAATTTACACAAGGGTCTTGACCACACAGTTAAGGCATTAACTGACTGCCTTGATGAAGTTAGGTGGCGGATGCCAGCTAACTTCCTTGGGCTTAATGAAACAAAAACTGAAGTAATTGTGCTTTACCCCAGTGGTCAAAAGGATCATGGTCTTTATCCTCCCTCGCTCTCCCCGTTAGCACAGACCGTGGAGTCTAACCTAGGTGTGAAACTTGATGCTACCTTGAAACTGGGCCTCCAAATAAATGCTGTAACCAGGTCCTGCTTTTTTCAGCTGCATTGTTTGGCCAGGATTAAGTCTTTTTTTTATCTATATGAAATCTTGAAATTGTGACGCATGCTTTTGTGTTGTCCAGGCTGAATTATTGCAGATCCTTTTATGCCGGGTTGCCCAAAGCTTTAATGGCGAGGCTGCAGCTGGTTCAAAATGCAGTAGCCAGATTTATTTGTGGTGCAAAGAAAAATGAGCATATCACCCCGATCCTGGTCTCAAAGAACTGGCTGACTGTGCAATAGTTGATTTTTATGAAAATTCTTGGTTTTGTTTTTAAGTCATTGGCAGGTACTGCACCTTCTTACCACCTTTCTAGTCTGCTTTTAAGACATCCCCCCCTTAAGTCCTCACGCTCTGCGGACCAGTGTGCGTTACTGGTTCCGAAAACCAAGTGTAAGTTCTGGAGGGACCGTGCGTTCGCTGTGCTGGCTCCTAAACTCCGCAATCAACTGCCACCAGCTATTAGATAGGTTACACTCTTGGAGACTTTTAAAGCCAAACTGTTACTCCATTACCGTGCCGTAGTATCTGCCTAGCTGCTTTTAATTATGTTGAATTTAATCTCTGTTTTAAATTTGTTTTTTTTTTTAATCTTTTATTCTTTTTCTGATTTTATCATGTATTCTGGCTTCCTTGTGTACAGCACTTTGGGCCTCCTTGGCTGGTGGTGTAAGGTGCTCTAGAAGTTAATAAACGTCCATCCTTTTTAAATTAGCTTTTAGTTAGTTTTTATCATGTTAATTTATCCTGTTTTTATTCTTTTTATCATGTTTTATGATTTTACGTCGGATTATTTATAGCTTATTTGAATATTTTTTATTCTCATGTTTTATTGCTTGTTGCTTTTATCAAATGTTCCATTTTAATTTTAGGTTTATATTTTATTATTTTTAAATCCAGTGCCTCCTCGGCTGGGTCCTCTCCCTCTGGGTCAGCTACGGTTCAGCTCTAGATGGGGACCTGCCTCGCTACCTTGCTGTGGTGGGGCTGCGTCCTCGCCTGTGATGCTGCATAGACTGGCTATGTGGTTGTCCTCGGAGGAAGAGGTCCCAACGTGCTCAGCCTGTTTCCCAATGGGTTCCATCAGCTAAGGGGGGGGGGGAATTGTGAAAGGGGTTGGATGGATTGCATGTGTGTGGTGGGGGTGGGGGTGGGGGTTCTACATTTTTATGGTTGTGCTTGTTTTTAATCTGTTTTATTTTAATGTAAAGCACTTTGTGTTATGCTTCATAGGAAAAGTGCTATAGAAATAAAGTTTGATTTGATTTTGATTTGATCCTGTTGATACAGGTAACTGTAATCATTTGAATGTACTTTGATTTGACAGCATTAGTCCTTTAGTCGGTCTTTAACATCATTTTTAAAAGTAGATATTCTGCATTTTTCTATTTTATGGACAACACTGAATAAAGCTAAGACTGCTTTGACTGCCAAAATAAAATTAAATTTTTAGCAATTTTGAAATCATATTTCCACTAGTCTGAAGTAAAGTTCTCTGCAGTACCTTGTCCCTTGAGACTATTGTGTTTTGCTGGTATTAGAAAGAAAGTAACTAACTCTGAGACAGTAATATTGGAATGTTTCAGGATTAATTTTGAAGAGCAACAACAAGTAACCTGAACTAGATTAGAGTTTGGAAGAAACTTGCACAACACTATTTATAAATGCTTTATAAGAAGAAAAAAATTACCCACGTGTTTCCATAAACACAATTCCAAGTCAAACCTGCTGCTGTCATGACATCCCTCACATTCCTGACATTTATTGTAAATAAGGTGGATTTTTTAAAGTAAAATTTAAAATGTTTTCATAGTGAGGATCTTGTCAGACAGATCATGTCACTAGAAAGACCTTAGCTGTCATCTGAACCGAGAATAATATTAAAGATAAAGATTAAACGGCAAATCAACCACCCTGTGTCTGAGGTGTCAGCTAGATGAGTAGCAGAAATACCAGATTCCTTTATAACAAGCTGCGATTCAAACGTTGGGGCTAAAATAAGAGCACATCTATGTGGTTTCTGTCTCTCAAAACGTCCCTATAACGAGAAGGGGTTCTTATCGACCCTCTAATCTAAACATTTCAGTTCTTAGTGTTCTAAGAAAACGACCCAAGATTGTTACAAACATCCGGTTTGCAAAACCTCACTGCCGTGTCACCTCAATTCCGATGCTGCAGATCCGACTAGACCTCTCTGTCCGCCGGACTCCGTGGACTTCAGGCCCCGGCGGTCTCCTCTGCTCCGGTATGCGCCGACGGTGGAGATCACAGCAAAGGCACAACCTCAGGGCTAAACATCTCGGAAATCCTCGATAAAGTGTACTGGCGGGTTAGACATTCACGCCGATCATATGCGGGTACATTTAGTGCCACATTGGTCGGCGAAAAAAAAAAAGGACTCTGGCAACACGTCACCTTAAAAATAAAAATAACGACGAGTCCCTTCAATTTTCCGGAGTGGGAGGAGAAAAGAAAAATACACCTGCAACATAATTTCATACGTCAAAAGTTAGAATAAAAATACATTTAAAAGCAGTGATCTTTTAGGGAGTGCTTTTATAACGAGACCGGAATGACCAATTCGGACGTTTTAGCAAGTATTACAACAAATTTTCAATGTTTCGATGTTAGACCGGATTTCCTGTATCCTAAATTAACCAATCAGATGCGTCTGTGGGACTCCGCTGCCTTTAGACAGGCCAGACTAATCAAACCCGGAAGTTCGATGAAAGCACTCGCAATTGCTTTTCAGGATTCGCTGCTCGATTATTTGACTGGTGATGCCTGCCATTTGATTTCCCGCGAAAGAAGCGCAATTCCTCCCGCTCTTCTTGCTCGAGCAGTTGTTTAGTGCTCAGTGCTGTTGCTAACAAGTAAGCTATGAAACGTTTACGTATAAAACCTTCACCTGTTTCTGTTGTTAATGGTTATTTTAATCGAAAACGACCATGTCGACTTCCTGACCGTCGCAGAGCGCAAACCTAGCTAGAGCGAATGTATCTTTCCCCTATCGACTACCACCGTTTACCGCTATATTTATGTTATTTGGGGTTAAAAGCCGCATACAAACCTGCTGTAAACGCTGTTTTCTTATTGACGTGAACATTTAATCAGCGCGTGCAGAAGTGCCCATGACTTTGGAATGTGCTCCAAATGGCTGCGAAAATGACGTTTTTGTGCTGAAACTGGAATAATTTGCTGCTTTTCCTTCAGATATCCTCCAATAATGGGAATACACGGACTTGCCAAACTGATTGCTGACCATGCCCCTGCTGCAATAAAAGAACAAGACATTAAGAACTACTTTGGTAACTGGTTGAGTTTTTTCTATTGTTTTTATGGAGCCCCAACATGACATTACAAAGTATATCAATTGTTCCTTCTAATTAATAAGTTATGGTCAGAAAGGATAATTTTAGAAGCATTTTGTTGGCACAAGTTAGTATTCTTTTGTCATCAGTTGTTATTAATAATTTGTGCTCTCCAAATGAATGCTAATTTGCGTGCACAAAATGTTCACTTGTGCCTCCAAAATGCTATATGTGGCCACAAAATAATTTTTGCGCTTTAAATACTCATTTGTTTTTAAAAATACTAATTTGTTTCTATACCATGCTAATTGTGGACACACTAAATGCTCATTTGTGCCCCCAAAATGCTAATTGTGGCCACAAAACACTACTTTGTTTCCATAAATACAAATTTCTGTGCACTAAATGTTCATTTGTGCCCACAAAAATACTTATTTGCGCCCACAAAATACTAATTTTTGCTAACAAAAACTAATTAAAAACTATTTTGTGCACACAAATCATGTATTTGAAAGAACAACTTTTAAAATGTATTTTTCATATCCAGGGCTTTGTAGTTTTTAAATTAATCACTGCTTGATGGTGAATTCTCTTCTTAGGCAGGAAAATTGCCATTGATGCCTCCATGTGCATTTACCAGTTCCTGATTGCTGTGAGACAGGATGGTAATGTTCTACAGAATGAAGATGGAGAAACAACAAGGTATGAATGAAGCAACAGACACGGGGAACAGATGATGATGAATTACAGCTGCAATTAGCCTATTGTATATCTGTGTAAGTGTTAAATTACCGTGTTAACTTTTCACAGCCACCTGATGGGAATGTTCTACCGTACGATCCGCATGCTGGAGCACGGGATCAAGCCGGTGTACGTTTTTGATGGGAAGCCTCCACAACTCAAATCATCAGAGGTCAGTTCTGTCTCAAGAACCCTGTGCAGATTTTTTGCTGCCATTAAAGGCGCACAAATTATATTTTTTACACCTTTTTCACTAAACATTGTCTAGCTTGAGAAGAGAGGAGAAAGGAGGGCAGAAGCTGAAAAGCTGCTTGCTCAAGCACAGGAAATGGGTAACTAAAATTTTAAATTCTGCCGCGTGATTCCTTAATTGTTATGCTTGGAATGCAGAAAAGAAATAAAATGATTATTTATTCAATCTAGTCAGATAAATAATGTCTACTTTGTCTTTTGAAAATCAGGGGAACAAGAAAATATTGAAAAATTCACCAAACGGCTGGTTAAAGTGACTAAGCAGCATAACGATGAATGTAAAAAGCTGCTATCCCTGATGGGAGTTCCTTACATTGAGGTATCATACTTTCCTTTTTAATTAAACACATTTATGTGTTGCTGTATTTGTACATTGTGTCTAACAGTACAGGAATATTAAACATTTATTCAATATATTTCCAGACGTGTTCCTGTGTGACACAGAATGGTGCTGTAAAGTCGTTTTTAATGTATTTATTTTCAGGCTCCATGTGAGGCCGAGGCCAGCTGTGCTGCTTTAGTTAAAGAAGGGAAGGTCTTTGCCACGGCAACAGAGGATATGGACGGCCTGACCTTTGGGACAAACGTGCTGCTCAGACATCTCACAGCCAGCGAAGCAAAGTATGTCCTGCTGCTTAATGTAACATATTTGCTCCAAAAGTAGTGAAACGAATTATTAACCAATAATGCACCTGCTGATAAAACACTCATTCATTGTTTTAGAAAACTTCCTATTCAAGAGTTCCACTTTAATCGCATCTTGCAGGACATGGACCTGACCAAAGAGCAGGTTTGTTATTCTTCTTTCTTTTCTAGGATTTGACAACCTGTCAGAAGTCTTCAGTTTTCTGCGTTCTCTGTATTTCAGTTCATCGATCTGTGTATTCTGCTGGGTTGCGACTACTGTGGCACCATCAAGGGAATTGGCCCCAAAAGAGCCGTGGACCTGATCCGACAGCACGGTTGCATCGAGGAAATCCTAGAAAACATCGACTCAAAGGTGACGTTTTGAAGCTGCAGTTCTGACCCCGCTCTTTTTGAAGCATCGTCCTCTGATTCCATCCACCCTGCTTGGCTTTTTGCAGAAACACTCGGCTCCAGAGGACTGGCTATATAAAGAGGCCAGGGGTCTGTTTCTGAAGCCGGAGGTGGTGGATTGTTCCTCAGTGGAGCTGAAGTGGAGCGAGCCTGATGAGGACGGCCTGGTCCAGTTCATGTGCAACGAGAAACAGTTCAGGTGAAAGAGCTTTATTTCCTCACACTCCCATCCCTGTTCGATCTGCCATGTTATGTGTGAGCGCTCCTTTGTGGATCTTTTAGTGTTTAATGTTGAGATTTAATCTGAGCTGTCGAGACGGAATGAAATGAAGCTTTCATTGTTTTTTTTATGAAGTTGGTCTGTTGTTTTGTGTGTGCAGTGAGGAGAGAATTTGTAACGGTTGTAAGAAGATCGTAAAAAGCAGACAGGGCAGCACACAGGGAAGACTGGACTCTTTCTTCACCGTCACGGGATCCCTGTCCTCCAAACGAAAGGTACGTTAACCAATGTCCAAATGAAAGAGAGTTGTAAACTCACTGCTTAGGAAATGCTTCTTTTTTTTCAGTTTACAATTTTCAAAACCAGTTGCTTTTACTTTTGTTGTAGGAACCAGAAACAAAAGGACCAGCAAAGAAAAAGCAGAAAACAGGAGCCACACCAGGAAAATTCAAGAAGGCCAAATAAGCTTAAAGCGGAACTTTGTTTGATTGGTTAAGATTGTTAGTATGTCAAACCACACAGAGGACTGTGCATAAGTAGAGAAAAGAAAGATGTTGTGTGAAAACTTAGGCATCAAGACTGAAACACATCCAGGCTAGCTGTTTTTTTTCTTTTTAATGATGAAATAAATAGTTTCTGTGGAGAAACGCTCGACTTTTTGTTGATCCTGTTTACTAGAGGTGTAGCAATGAATCAATTTATTATTCTACGATCAGATCGATGTGTCTGAGGCACGTTGGTACTTGAGTCAAATCGAATGATTCCATTCTAAAATTGTTCAAGAATCAAATAAATTAAATATAATTGATATTGGGAACTATCATTTGGATTGAGGTAGGGTAGGTTTGTTTTACTATAATGCAAAACGATACATTTCCAACACAGCAGACAACACACACGTGATGCAGCAAAAAACCATCAACCATCATTACAATCCAATGTGTGGAAGCACAAAAGACGTGACCATACAGTGTGGTAGAATGTTCAACAATGTTTCCTTTGGATTATTTTGATGTGGAAAAACAACAGTGGGCTGAACTTTTATCAAACTAAAATGTGCATGCATTTTGACATTAATTCTTGTTTACTCGTTTGTTTGTACACATATTTAATTTACACTTTTGCCCACATGAGGGCGTTTACTCTTCACACAAATTTTCTTGAGTTTCAAGTGAACTTCTGTTTATACAGCAGGTATAAAAAGTTTGGGCACCCCAGGTAAGATGTTATATTATTGTGCATAAAGAACCCAAGAAAATATTGAAAAATCTCCTAAAGTCATCCGTTTACAGATGATACAATGTCAAAAAATTAGGTTTTATTTCCATCATTTACCCTTTCAAATAACAAAACAAAATAATGGTGTGTGCAAAGGTTTGGGCACCCTGCAGAGTTAGTACCTTGTACTGCCTCCCTTGGCAAGTATCGCAGCTTTAAATACTTTTTGTGTCCAGCCAAGAGTCTCAATTCTTGTTTGGGGTATCTTTATTAATTCTTCTTTACAAAAGTCTTCCAGTTCTTTGAGATTTCTGGGATGTCTGTTACACACTGCTATTTTCAAGTCTATCCATAGATTTTCAATGATGTTAAGGTCAGGTGAAGGCCACTGCAAAACCTTCAGTTTCTTCCTCTTAATGTCAGACAGCGTGGATTTTGAGATGTGTTCAGGATCATTATCCATTTGGAGAAGCCATGCTCTATTCAACTTCAGCTTTTTCACAGATGGCATCAAGTTAGTGTCCAAAATTTGCTGAAATTTGGTGGAATCCATTCTTCCTTCTACTCATGAAATCTTTCCTATTCTGCTGGTTGCAATACAAGCCCAAAGCATGATTGATCCACCCCCATGCTTAACAGTTGGACAGAGGTTCTTTTCATTAAACTCTGTTCCCTTTCTTCACCAAACGTGCCTTTGCTCGTTGCAGCCATTGCTTTTTTATATGTTCATTTGTGAACTTCAAACGTTGAATTTTGCGGTGAAGACGTAGAAGACCCTATTTGTACAAGTATCTCTTGACAGTAGAGCAGTGTACCACAACTCTAGAGTCTGCAGGTCTTTCTGGAGGGATCCTGCAGTCAAACGTGGGTTTTGATTTGCTTTTCTCACAAACCTGTGAGCTGATCTGTCTGAGATTTTTCTTGGTCTTCCAGATCTTGCTTTCTTCCACGACTACACACAAACCTCCACGGTTCCTGTTGACCGCCATTTCTTAATGACATTCTGAACAGAGGTTATTGACATCTGAAAACGCTTTGCTATCTTCTTCTAGCCTTCTCCTGCTTTGTGAGCATCAACTATTTTCAGGTTCATTGTTCTGGACAACTGCTTGGAAGAACCCATGATGCTGATTGTTGGGGCAAGGTCAGATGACTCAGATTATGAAAAATCTTTGAGATTGAAATCACCTTGCAAACAATGATTGTGAACAATCAATGACACTGTCAGGTCAGGAGGTGGTGGATACTATAAATTTTGCAGGGTGCCTAAACTTTTGATCCCAACTGTAGATGGTGAATAGTAATTGACTGAGTCTTTGTTTTTATAAATCAGGCTCAAAATGAAACCGCAGCTTTCCAGGAACTTGTCTCATTAATACAAATTTGGCAACTCATCTTCTTGGTTTTTGGTGCAAGATGCAATTAAGTAGATAATAAGTCCTAAATCTGTTGCAGCAGCAAACCAGACGAGCTGCAGCGAGGAGGCCTCCATTCTGCAGAAGAAGAGATGCACTGCAGCCCACCATCACTGCAGGGACTGAGCAGTCAACCACTAAAGTAAATTCAAATATGTGATTAGACAAGTTCTTAGTTTTTGAATCAAAACATTAAAAAAAAACTCACCGAAAGGCTGAAAATGTAACAACATTTCATACTGACATTCATATGCATACACTCAATGCAACTTTTGTCTTCCTGCAAACACATTTTTTAAAAATAAAAACAGCTATTTATCATAACTGTGTCATTACTACTGACAAACAGAAAAGAAACAAGACTCGATTTTTGTTTGGAATCCCTTTTCAGAGACATACGTTTTTTTAGTTAGAATCCCGAGATTGTTCTATTTAAAGAATAGCCGAAATGGATCATAAAAAAAATCATTCTTCTTCAAAAGACAAATGAGGAAGTAAAAATGTGTGACCTGATAAAGATGTTAAGTTCTGTGTAAAAAGAAAATTGGCAATAAACTTTGACTGAAATGGATGGAGCTATCCAGTGAAAACAGATCCAAAGACTGCAATACAGTACTCACACCATTTCTTTGTATTTGCTGCACAACCTGTTTCTACCTGTTTCCATCTCAAACCTGTTTTTGTTTAGTTTGACTAGTCAAACTCAAGAGTGAAGAAACTGTTTAAAATGAAAACACATTTTATCTCATTAAATTGTAAATCCTGTTCAATGTGAACAATTTGTGTGGAAATATGTTATAAATGCATGCAATCAAAGATAAACAGATTGCAGTCTTTTTTTTTTTTTTAAATAAGCAAGTAATCCAGATCATTAAAACTGGAGGAGTTAGTTTTTCTTTCAAGCATGACAAAAAGTTTCATCATCTGAGCTGATAAATCACACGAGTATTTGCTTTTTTTACTTACGGAAAAAAACTCAATGGAAATACTGGACATTTATAGTACTTAATCCTGATTTAAACACATCTTACACAGATAATACTACTTCAGAGTCATGAACAGGCCATTAAGAGCAACTGAACCCATTCAAATTACAGTTAAAAGGGTTTTTTTGTTTTGAAATTTTAAATGCAAGATACCTTCTTGGTGACTTAGTATCTATTGTTATATCTAGGATAAAATAAAAAGCTTAATTTTAAACCTAAAATTTTAATTTAAGTGCCTTTTAACAGAAATGGTTACCTTTTCAATGTATTTCAGAATTGAAAGAGCCTCTTGGCTAAGAGGTCAGACGTCTTCAGCTTAAAAAAAAGTCCATGAGACCGTTTTAAAAGCCTTTTTGAAGATGAAAGTCTTTACAGATAAATTACAGATTTTTTGCATCATTTGATTTGATTTGAATCATTAGCAGATCTTTAAATGGATCCTTTTATGCAGTACGAAACATACCATTTCATTCATTCACTTTTGGGAACATTAATATTTTATATTGTGTGTGTTTCATGTGAAAGCTTCTCTGTGGGTTGCAAGAATTGACCTTAAGGAGTCTGTCACTCAAACCAAGCAGAATCTCATACAGGATAAACAATGGGACAAATAGTTCTTAGTCAGCTACCAATTGTGTTAGTTCTCACACTGAAAAACATGAGAGGTCCTTCAACCATGGATACACTTCAACCCTCAGAGACAGAATGAGGGACAAGATTCCAGGAAATCATATTGTAAGACTTCTAAAGAATTCTGTTGCAAATTAAGGTGGAAAATAAGTATTTAGTCAATAATAAAAGTTCAACTCAATACCATTTTCTATTGATGACAGAGCTCAAATGTTTTTAGATGTTTTCACAAGGTTTTCAGAAATTGTTGCTGGTATTTTGGCCCATTCTTCCATGCAGCTCTCCTCTAGAGCAGTGATGTTTTGGGGCTGTTGCTGGGCATCAAGGACTTTCAACTCCCTTGGCCTCGCTTGGCCATTCCAGAACCTTAAAATGCTTCTTATGAAGCCACTCCTTTGTTACCTGGACAGTGTGTTTGGGATCACTGTCATGCTGGAAGATCCAGCCACGTTTTATCTTTAATGCCGTAGCCGGCAGGAGGAAGTTTTCACTCAAAATCTCACCACTCATGGCCACATTCATTCTTTTGGTCGATCGGTGGTCCTGGTCTCTTTGCAGAACAACAGCCCCAAAGCATGATGTTTCCACCCCCATGCCCCACAGTAGGTATGGTGTTTTTGGAATGCAAACAAGACATGTTAAATTTTACCAAAAAGTTTCTTTTTTTGGTTTCATCATCCAAATCCAACTGCTCTCTAGCAAACTTCAGATAGGCCTGCACACACACTGGCTTTAGCAGGAGGACATTTCTGGCAGTCCCCCAGTGTGTTACTTTGTTACTGTGGTCCCAGTTTTCTGTAGGTCAATCACTAGGTCCCCCCATGTGCTTCTACGACATTTGCTTACTGTCCTTGTGATCATTTTGACCCCACAGTGTGAGGTCTTGTGTGGAACCCAGATTGAGGGAGATTATTAATGACCTTTCATGTCAATAATTGCTCCCGCAGTTGATTTTGTCACACCAAACTGCTTACCTAGTGCAGATTATTTATTTATTATGAATGGAGTTTAAGGTCTTCCCAGCCTGGTGCACGTCTACAATTTTTTTTCTGGTGTTCTTTGTCAGCGCATTGGAGTTTGACTGTTTAAGAGTGTGGATAGGTGTCTTTTTTATACTGATAATAAGTTCAAACAGGTAATGAGAAGACAGGGGAGCCTCCTAAAGAAGTTACAAATCTGTGAAAGTCAGAAATCTTACTTTTTTGTAGGTATCCAAATACTAATTGTACTCAGGAATGTACAATTTATCCATAGAAAAGAATTCCTGAATTCTTTCCCTCAATTCTGTCTCTCATAGTTGAAGTGTACCTTTGAGGAAAATAACAGGCCTCCTTTTTTTTAATTCTCAATTGGTGGCTTAATAAATCCTTTTCTGACCAGTGTATAAAATAAAGCAGCTACTATCTAAATATAGATAAGGATTCCTGCCAAAACAACACACAAAGCTTTTTAAAAAAAAAAAAAACGCCCAAAACCAAGGGATCGTGAGAACATGAGACAAATTGAAAAGGGAAGTGCTATTGGCACATATGTTATTTTGGTGAAACAAGTTGCTGACAGCAGGAAATTATCACGCACATTTTTTTTATTATTATTGTTTTAAAAGTTAGGATTTTAAAACTTCCTCCACCTATCCATTTTTTAAACTCACTCAATTCCTTTTGGTGTCACGGCGTTGCTGGAGCCTATCCCAGCTCCTGTGAGGTGGAGGTGGGGTACACCCTGTATGGGTTGCCAGTTCATCGCAGGGCCTTTTTTTTTATTTCTCAGTTTTATTAAAAATATTTCTGAACCTTTCTGTATATGCTCTCATAGAGGTGACTCCAAGTTAAATAAAAAGACCATTTACATTTTTATTTGACAAAAAATGAACTTTTTTTTTTTTAAATGTATGAAACACTTAAAGATTACAAGATGTTGAAATCCTTCTCTGAGGGATTCAAAACAGAATCGAAACCATTGGTCATGTGATGTTTAACAGTTTTGAAACAGTTTGCCTGCTTGCATGTGGTGTTGCAGTAACAGGACAGCATTGCATTTCTATTTATGACTTCATAATTGCCGTTGGGATCAAGGTATGGAAAGTTTTCTCCACATCTCTTTCTGAACTTCTTTAATCGATCCTTCGGTTTTGTTGTTCCTTCTATCCTGCATTCAATTGTGTACATTATTGGTATAATACAGCTGCTTTTTAAAATAGTTTTAAAGTTGTCACACTTTTCCAGACAACTGTCTATAGTTGTGAAATGTAAAAGACTTATCTTGCACTTGGAAAGACATGGAAGCTAGATCAAAAAGAGATCTAATAAGAATACATTCAGTGAAACATTTTAACAATGGATTGTTTTTTATTTGTTTTTCAAATCTAGGAAACAAGAATGTTTGTGGATATGCTGACAACAATAATGGTCCTCTTTGCTGCAGGTGATCCTTTTTTCCTTTATTTATTTTTCCTCATGCGGTTGACCTGTAAAGTAGAACCTACGGCTGGCTGAGCTTATCACAATCTGAACAAGAAGTTATTCTGAAACCATGAATAGTACATAGCATTTTTCCCATGTATGACAGTGTTTTCAGGTGCAGCGTCTTGTCCCAACCCAGCAGAAATCCTCATTGAAGCACCGAAGAGCTTGGAAGCCTTGGCAGGAACGTGTCTGCAGATCCCGTGTACATTTAAGGACAAGAACGGAATCAAAATTCAGACCACAGACAAATCTGTTGGAGTGTGGATTAAAAATGATCCCAAATTTGGCCAAAAGCCGCACAATGTGGTTTACAACAGCACCAGGATGGAAAATGAATATTCAATGACTTTCATTGGGAGACTGAGTCAGACAAACTGCACAACTGTTCTAAATGATGTTCAAATGAACTACAAAGACCAGTACTACTTCAGAGTTGAGGATAGGCTGCTAACAGCAACAGCCTCTTGTCATCCTGTTCAAATAAAAGTCAACGGTAAGACATTTGTGTTTTATTCGTGTTTATAACTCTGAAGCCCTGTTGCTTTTACTGATTTAATGCAAGAATTTTGTTTGATCAGTTTTACATCAGCCATTGAGCTTTTGCTCAAGGCCGAAAATTATCTGAAAATAAATATCTAAATCACAGAGAAATTTTCTTTTTGTTATATAATTGTCCATATGTATACCAGTATACAAGATCATTCCAACTGTTCTGTCAGCTTCTCTCACGGCCCTACGCCCTGGCTGCGCTGCTTTCAGACTGTCTTTTCACATGTGTGTTTCTAACCAATCACATTTAAGCCTCACTTATTGCTAGATTCATAAAAAATCTACCTTACACTCATACAGTCAGTGCTTTCCATAAAAAACCACTACTGCTTAAACGCATTGACGTTGATTCAACCAATCAGAATTTGAGTTGGATTCTCTGGGACATCATGAAGGTGTACGATGACATAATTGCCTCTGACTGGATGGTCAAAACTCGAGCTACCAAAAGCTAACTTCTTCTGTACTTTGTTTTAGGCCGTAGGCAGTAACTGCACTTGATTTTTGTTTGAATTACTCGCTGTTATGCAATTAGCAGTGGAAGAAGGGGGAGACGCTGACTTAGTTGCGAATTTATTGCATAAGCCATTCTTAAGAGAAACTTTTCTGGAAGAATTGGACATTGTCAAAAAATGTCGACCAGTTCCGAAGCTAGCAAGCCTGTCTCGCGGAAAAGGATTTGTCCCTTTCAGCCTTCCAGCTGTTTTGTTTGGCAAATGGAGTTTTGTGACAGTGTTGAGCGGCAAAGGGGCAAGCATGAGAACATCCATGCTGCCACTGAATGCACCACGGGCCCTCCGACTGCCTGAGCTGCAGCCTCTCAGTAGATGCTGACTGTCATAAGCTGCATGCAGGATTTTGCAGGGAAATCTCCAGCTGATCTCCTGGGCTTCCTTCAGCAGAAAGGTCTGAAGGGAAGGACAGCTTGGTACAGCTTAAACTCTCGTGTGTTTGTCGGTGACCATCCCGGTGTCCACTGCTTCTGTGGAGCAGAGCTTTTCGGCCCTGAAGTGGATCAAAACATACACCCGAAACACAACAGGACAGACTCGGCTCTCATATATGACCTTGAAGAGCTTTGAGAAGGACTTCCAATTGGAACTCAAATACATTGAGTTGCAATCATGTGAATTGTAGTAAATTCATTCTATATAAATTATCCATTTATTATGGAATAGCTCCATAAATAATATTTATAGATAAGAGGATGGTGTCAGAAACATAAAATAGTTGCTATGACGAGAAAGGTTTAAGTGGAGGAAAACTGAAGCCTCAGCTCTGAAATGCATGGACTGCCACTGGTTTTTGATTAGCTAACATTTTATGCGTGTAGCCTCTTAGAGGCACACTGTTGTCTTTGTGCAGTGAATCTATATGTGGACAAAATTTGCAAACAACTTTTGATGAATAGTTTTGTTTTTGTTTTGTTTTTTGGGGGGATGTTACAGTTATTTGTGTTTTTGCAGTTCAAAGTGCATGATTCTTACATAGACCAAGTGTTTTTTAGCAGACTTCTGGCCAAGTAAAACAAAGGCTGATTTAAGGTTCAGATTTATGTCAAATAGAGTTTCAGAATTAATTTTAGTCGTCAATCTGTCATTTATAAAACAGAGAGAACAAAAAAAAAAACAAAAAAACCCACAGCTAAAACTTTGCCAAAAATACAAACAAACTGCATCCACTGCAGCATGATTTAAATTTCCTTTTAAAACATGTCACAAGAAAAAACAAAAGATATTTTTGAGCATCTCGATAGGCCACAAAAGCAGGCATTGATCCTTCTTTAAAAAAACGTATAAAATATTCAGATGTGCGGGCAAGTCAGGGAAAAAAAGCCCTCCATATATTTTTCAAAATAAAAAAAATATCTTTATTTGGCAAAATAGAAACTGTAAAGAAGAAAAACCCATAACATGTCAAATTTGGATTTTGACAAAAATATTTTAAATGTAAAATACTAAATAAGCATTTATATTGGTATATTTATACATTTTGGTTCTACTTGGTTGAAAAGGTTCAATTTTAAACAGTTATTGATTGTTTTCTTAGAAATCATCATTGGTTATTTCCTAAAGTTCTCTCCTTAATCTTTTGCATTGTTGCAGTCAAAAATGAAGGAATAAGTGTTTAATGGCAACTTCAATAAATGATCTTGGTACTGATATGTCTTTAGTTTTGTGTAATCTTTTGTTGATTGTGTGTTTGATGTGAAACCACAGATTCTCCTTGGAGTCCCAGCATTGAAATCCCTGCTGATCTGAAGGAGGACGAGTCCGTCACTGTCACCTGCTCAGCTCACACTCCCTGCCCTCAATCGCCTCCCAAACTCACCTGGAATCTTCAAACAAACTCTCAAAGAAGAACTGAGAAAAACACAGATGGAAGCTTTACAACAAAAGTCCAGGAGACCATCACTCTGTCAGACGCTCATGATGGATTCACCATCAACTGCTCTGCCAGATATTTTGTGAACGAAGGAAAAGATGTAAAAACAGCAGAGACACAAAAAACTCTCAATGTTTCCTGTAAGTGATCCTCTTCATCATGGTTTAGATGTTTCTGAATAAAAAAGTTAATCTGTCTCGCTTTTCTCAGGTTCTCCCAAGGACACATCATTATTCCACAGTCCATCGGGTTTGGTGTCAGTCATTGGAGGGATCGTAGGAGCCATCCTGCTCATCTGTTTGGTTTTTCTCATTCAGTAATTATCTTATTTTTCAACCTTTTTTGTGTCCAATTTGTTTCCCAAGTTTCCCAATTTAATTAATTCATTTAATTTTTCGAGCAGTGGGGTAAGGAGCGGGGGAGGCAGATGGATCCATATGCAAAAGTTTATTGATTGGGAGGAGAAAAGCAGGGAAGTTCAGGGAGCTGGACAGGTGAGGGCTGAGGCAGCAAACAAAGACAGGCTTCCAGGGTGGATCTGAGGCATGGCTGAGCAAAGCCAGAGAAGTACATCAGATGAGCATGAACAAGACTTCGCACTGAGCTTGGCTGAGTGCACAGCATAAATAGAGAATGGGTGATTGCAGAGGAGCGACAGGAGAGTGATGACTGAGTAAAACCAGCTGGGAAACATCTGAGTATTGAGGGCATAGACTGATTGGAAACGCAGTAAGGGAACCAGGAAATGATCAGTATTCAGGTGACAGTTGCCAGAGGGGGAGACAGGACCAGTTCCTGACAGTGGTCTGCAACCATGAACATTGCAAATCCTACTATTAGCTAGTAAAATGTTGCTTTAAATATTTACAATAGTTCAATTTTAATAGGATTATATTATTCTATACATAATAGTTTTAACTGGTTTTACTTTTGACAGAAGCACATGCAAGTTCTTTTCAAAATAAAATACAGCCTGTGTCAAATTAGATCATCGTGCTGCAGCAGATTTACTTGAATTAAAAAAAAACAGCCAAGTCAAGCATGACATTTTCTAATAATATGACTTTGATGTGCCTCTATTGATTTTCTCTATTTACTATCAAATATACACATGACAACAGTGGTGTCTATATGTTTATAATAAACTAATAAACTACTCCTACAGTAGATTAAATAATTTACTTTTGTTAAGTTATCTGCAGGGGCGAGTTATTTGTATCCACTTGATCTTCTGAAGAAGCAAATATTGTGTTAAATATCTGGTAAATATCTGTTGTAATCCAAATCTTCTCTTCAGTCTTCTTTAAAATAAAACTGGGACATAAAATGTTAACTTAATTAGTATGAAGTGCAATAGTTCTGTTAAAGTTGTGTAACAATGTTATTTTTGTACAAAAATGACACTAAATCTATGAAAAACGCCTTATCAGAGCACAATCGGGGTCACATGTTGTGCTGTGTTCACGTGTAATCCAGTGTAATCATTTGTAATCCAGTGTATTCACGTGTAATCCACGTGTAAACTCTTTGTCTCAAGTTCTTGGCCTTTTTCTTTCTTTCTTTTTTTTTACAGTTGGTTTAAGTCTAGACGTTCATCTTCAAATCAGAGTCCTGTGAAAACCTTTCACCGCACCACACAGGTTTGTTTGTTTTTTATCAGTTTTTATCCCTGTTTGTCTGATTCCAATTACAGCGGGTTTACATGAGGGAGTTTTTTGTGCCTCTGGGGAACTTCCTTTTAACTTAGCGGAGCGAAAAGGACATGTTGAAACATCCTGTTGGCAAACGACACTTTTTCCTTTTTTGCAAGTGAACAAACATTTTTTGCTTGCTTTGTGTAAGATCTTCCCAGACCTCAATGGCTGCTGACAGCAGATTCCTGCAACGACCAGATCTTTTTATTATCATGCTTGTTTCAGAGTTTGGGGGAAGAAGAAGCTGCTCAAAACCAAGACATCCACTATGGAGAAGTTGACTTTTCCAAAGTGAGACTTCCCGCACACTCAACGCAGAAGACAGCAGACCAGCATTGTGTTGTGTATTCACAAATAAACATAGGCCAGAGTGGAAACACAAACACAGGTGAAGACGTATACTCCTTGGTGAAGAGATGACTGGACTGATGTGTACAAATGTAAAGTTTTTTTACTAACATCATCATTAAATCTCATTTAGCAAATAATTAGAATGTACCTGGGTGTGTTTTGTTTGCACGATTTGACATTCATACAAGTCAAAAGTGAAAGTCTCTATAAAAATGTAAATCCAGCCAAACAAAGTTATGACATGTGTTTCATATCTTTCACAAGCGTCTTAAAAATATGTACAAGTTTAATTTTAGGTGTGGAAATATGTTCACCCTAAGGCGTCTTGAAGCGTGAAAAAAAAAGTCTAAAAATGTACTTTCAAAATAGGAAGCAGGAGGAAGTTTCATTTATGTGTGCACTTTTATTCAGTAATTTATTCATTCAGTTTGTCACACTTCCCTTCCCAAAAGATTCAGTCATATTCTCAGATGCCAATGTTGCCCTAACCGTAACCCCACTGCCATATACATTTTCTCAGTTTTTAAGTAAAACTACATGTTTAAATATTTTCACAGTAACGCCTCTAATGTAAGAGTAAAAAAGTGTTTTAGAAAAAAAAGCTCTGTATCACTAAAATATATATTAAGTTTCTGCAGTTTTGTTCTTTAGGTTATTTTACTAAACATGTGTTTTAAGAGTCTCATTTATTCTATCTCTAACTCTAAAAGTGAAGCAAAACTCCAGTGTCAAATTAGGAAAAGATTTTTAAAAGTTCTGGACTTTTCCATTTTTTTCTTTTGACCTTGTGTTATAGATGGTCATGATGGGATTCTTATATTTCTAAATTTAGATTGTAATTCTGTTCAAACTTCCTCTTTTATTTTAAAAGTGCTGCTTTATGGTCTTCTGCTATAATGATCTTGGTTTTCTCCTCTTTTTAAACATTTTTCCTGAACAGATTAACTAAGAAAGATTTAACGTTGATGCACTGCTAACGTTACGACACACCCATTACCACAAAAAGCCTAAGTTTGCACTTTTCATCTACTGTTTGTCTTTGTGTATTTTTTTGTTTTTTGTGCACATAAATGTCACTCTCAAAAGTTTACATTTCCTTATAATTGTGTCTTTATGGGATAAAATAAAATGACCTACATTCTTTCTTCCTTCTTTGAAATTATTTAACGAAAAGAAAAATAGCGATGAAAATCAAACATAGCTCAAAGCACTGGTCTGTCAAAATAGACTCTTTTGAAAACCTTTCATTCTCAGTCCGGGTTTCAGAGCCCCTCTCATGATTCATTTTTCTACTCGAACTCATCGGCTCATCAGCTCTGCAGAGCAGTGAACTTGCAGCACTAGATTGGGGTTGGGAAACACTGCTTCACATCATTGTGGAAATGCACAAACAGACGAATATGAATGCATCCTTGGCTCATATTACAGTGTCCCTGTCTTAAAAAAAACACAGTGTTAAACAGCACACTTTTTAGCTAATGCTTAACTCTAAAGTGATTTGCATGGTTTGAAATTTAACCTGCTCTGATTAGTTGAACACCATAAAGAGTGGGTCAGTTGGTTGCTTTATAAACACAACTTTAACCTTGGTTTTAGACGCTCTTCCTGTTTTTCTTCTGTGCCATAGAGATTGGATTTCAGTTTAACTTTATTTTCCCTTTTTGAGACTTGTGTAGGAGCAAACAGAATGACATGTTTTGGTGGCATTTTTTTTTAAAGAATTGCAATTGACCCAAACGTTTTCCATTCACTACCATTAAAATGTTTCTTCCAACTTTCACATGATCTTATTTGCATTGAAGGTTGGCCCTGTGCTAGCTCTGATGATCTTAGTTGTGACCTACAGGAAGTTCAATTTATTTAGGCTACAACAGTAAAAAAAAAAAAAAAAGAGGAAGTTCATGTAGTGTTCAAATTTAAGATCAGGTCATTAGACCTCCTCTCTATGATGGTTGTATGAAAAATTCTTCTGGTTGGGTAAGACAGACTTTTTGTCAATTTAAAACACATTAAGTTGCGGAGAATTGAATTATTTTACATGTGCATTGGAGCAGTGATATCTAAGCTTACTAAATAATGAGTCAAATGAAGATACTGTAATATTTTCACACCAAGAGGAATCTATTTGTTGCATTTATGATTAGTATTTGTTTATTATTTGATTCATTTCTTTTGCAAACAGTAACTGTTGCTTGTTTAAGTACGATAGATCCCTTTCAGTAAAGCTCAGCTAGCACTTTTCATTTTAACTCTTCATGCATCCATCAATATTAGGAATCGGTTGAAACAATTTCTTAAGGGTCACAATTTTGTGTAAGCACACCACCAAGCTTGGTTGTGTCTTATATAATGTTTATTAACTTAATATTTACTTAAAATTCCATAAACTGAAAGAGATAGGCACAATTGCTTTTTATGAAAAGCTTTTCTTTTAATGTTTTGTTTAATGAATTCCATGCATTAAATAAAAAATGCAGCTGGTAACTTGGAACAATACATTTAAAGGGTAGAATGTTTTACATCCTAAAACAGCAAATCTTTGCTTGGGATTCAGGGTTATTGCAGTTTTTGTCATTTATAAACAAGAAAAACAAGTATTCTTTCAAAATAAGGCAAATGCGTTTTTCATCAGATCAGAGTGTGCAGTCTTGCAACTTTTGGTCCAGACTAAAAAAGAAGAAACTTGGAGGTTTTAAAAAAAGAAAGAAGACTAATCTCCTTTTGACAGGCTCTTTGAAGTAGCTGCACCATGCATGAACAGGAAACCGTTGGTTTGGCCATAGCAGCTTAACTCAGCAATTTCTTCGCATCAGGTAATGTGGTCTGGTGATTCAATTAGATAAAATAGAATATAGAACGTGTGCACTCATTTACAGACTTACCTTTTTGCTGTTGCCTTTCTGTCTTAAAAAGAACTGATTATATGTGTTATGCTTGCGTGATTTCCATCCTCTGAACCTGCTGAATTGCACTTGGCTGCTGGAGCCCATCCAGTTACTCTTGGGTAAAGGCGAGGTACAGTCCACACAATCACACACCTGGGGGGGAAATTATCATAAGAAACTCCGATTGACCCATGTCTTTGGACTGTGGGAGGAAAACGGAAAAGCCATGCATGAGGAGATCATTCAAACTCCACACAGAAAAGGTCCCAGCTGGGAGTTGAAACAGAACCTCCTGGTTGGGAGGCAAGAGTGCGAACCACTACACCACAGTGCATCTCTGCCTGTGTGATTTAAAGAATGTAAATGGATGAAGAGAGCTGTCCATTTTAACAACCCTAAAGAGTGATAGAACAGAGTGATTTTTTTTCTACAAGGTTACAAAAGTACATATTTAATTTCCAGGAGATGATAGACAACATTTCCTTAAAACAACAAAAAAATTCTACATCTGCACAAAAAAAGTCTCCTTTTTGATAAACTGTTCTTATCAAACACATTTAGCTAAATATGTGTTCAGTTCAGAACAACACTGATGGGTGTCATTAAA
>BSAI01000108.1:39222138-39318595 GCA_036245035.1 Adrianichthys oophorus
GCTAAATATGTGTTCAGTTCAGAACAACACTGATGGGTGTCATTAAACTCATTGAACTCAAGATGCTAAAAAAAAAAGGATAACTTCCTCCTTTTCTGAATTCTCAGCAGCACAGACATCTGGAAATGAGAAGGGCTGTTTTTTAAGAGGTCCTTTCAGTCTTTTGCTGAGAGAAGTTTCCCTACTTGCTAGAAAATTATTTAAGAACTTATTAGGAATTACTGCTTTGAGTAATCACTAAAAACCAACTTTTTTCAATTGGCATTACTTCCTTTCATTTCCACAAAACAGCAAAAACAAAAAATCCTGGCGAAACGGAACAGAAAGGGGAAAACTTCTTTTTGATTTGTGATCTGCTTTCTTTAATTTACGTTTTTTTTTCAATGTATTTCAGTCTTGAAAGATGACGGATCGTTGCAGGAGTTTGATGACAGCTGTGTCTGTGAACGTGCTGACGGTCAGCATGTTACTGAGCGTCCTTGTTGATCCTGGTGAGCTGTTTCCACCTTTTTTTCTTTAGACCCTTCACTTGAATCACTTGAAATATTTGTTTTTAGAAGCTGAATTGCAGTTTATACATTTTTATCCATAATATGTTTGTCCTCGCAGGGGTGGCTGGTTGCAGTAGATCAGATCTTTTCATCACTACACCAAAGACGATATTGGGGCTGAATGGATCCTGCTTGCAGATCCCATGTAATTATTCAGTTCCAGGAGGAAAATATTTTGATGCTGCAAAACCTATAGCTGGACTGTGGTTGAAAACACATTCCAAAATAAAAGATAACATAGTTTTCGATAGCAGCCTTGAACCCAATATCCACCCAATCAACATCATCGGAGACTTAAAGGAGAAAGACTGCACCACTTTGTTTTTTAATCTACTGACAAACTACACAGATAAATACTTCTTCAGGATTGTTAATGAGAAGTTCAAGGCGACTGCCATTTGTGACGAACTTCAAATAAACGTTGAAGGTAAGAACGCTTCTTTTTTTGAAAGTTTAAAATACATTTAAAATAAGAAACTGAAACAAATTATTTCATCGACTGAAAGACAAGTAAATGTTCTGAGCTGAACATAAAGATTTTTACCTGAGCACTCAAAAATGTAAATTAGACTGTAAGTTACTTAATTTACAGTGCTTACTCATAATCATAAATAGACATTTTGGCAGTAACATACTATCCACACATGTTACATAAAATGTGGTCAATATATTAATTATCAAATAAAGTCAAGTAGAGTTTGATTTGTTGCTTGAAAGGGAGTGGGAAGACGCTAACTTATTAAAACTGTCCCCTGTTACCGTATTGCTTTTCAAATGTATTTTCTTCTAGTTGCCATAATCAGGTCCTTATCAGATCAAGTGCAGATTATTTATCAAATAACAAAATGCAGTGCTCGTTGATTATCCTCAAGAAACATTTTTACATCATTTTAGTAAACATTCAAATGAGTCATGCGCGTCCTTCCTGTCTGCGCACAATTGATGCATAAGAGCCCGTAGGATGCAGACACTCTGATTGTTTAAATTGCATGTTGCATGGGATGCTTGTTTTGCTCTCAGCATCTCCAGACATAAATGTCATTTGGCCATTTTTTAACCCTTAGTAGTCTCTGAACTCATTGCTCAGTTTGCCAGTCACATCGGCTGTTTACAATGACGTACAAATGACACCAACCCTTCCATTAGTTTAGCTTTCGTTCAAAATTTTAGGAAAAGGTTTCAAAAAGGTTTTTAGCTTTAAAATGTTTTTTAAAAAATGTAAAAAAAAAACACATAACTTTGATACCCCTTGGAATAAATCCTATGCAGTGGAGCTTTGTCTGGTTTTGACATTTTTTTTCCAGTTTTGTCTCTACATGTTTGAAATGTGCAGTAACATAAAAAATCGGTTTGATCTCAATTTTTGCTATTTATACAGTTTAAAAAAAAGAGACAAAACTTACTGCTCAGAATGGACTTTTTTGGACAGTTTCAGGTTCAATTTGGAATGAATGTGTAATAAACTAGAGATGTTGTGTAAAAAAAGAAGCTCGGGTTGTACGGAAAAGATGGATATGAATAATTTCCACTAAAAAAACTGTTTTAAAGATAAATGATTAGAGAAAATTGCAAAGTGCTAAAACACACACACACAAAGGCCCCAGACTACTAAAGATTAAGGCAAGGAAAAACAACAAGAAGCAAAAATATTAGGATTTCTACAGGCAAAAGTTAATATTCACCACCAACCACCTCTCTGAATTTTCTGTCAACTAATTGATAATCTTGTCTCAAGTCAAACGTATTCGATTTCAAGTGAATCAAAGGAGAAGGTCAAATAAAAATGTAAAAAAAAATGTGAAAGAAGTGCAGGCTTGACTTTCTATTTTATTAGATGATTTATTATATCTGTATGAGAGTGCCTGATCACTAAACACACACAGAAAACCCCCTTTAACCGCATCGGAAAATAATAGTTCATTCATTTTCCAATCTGCTTTATCCCTTTCGGGGTCACGGGGTTGCCGGAGCCTAACCCGGCTACTCATGGGCGAAGGCAGGGTACACCCCTGGACTGGTCGCCAGTCTGTCGCAGGGGCCACAAACACACACCCATGCACACTCACATTCACACCTAGGGACAATTTACAGTGACCAATTAACCTATGAAGCATGTTTTTGGACGGTGGGAGGAAGCCGGAGTACCCGGAGAAAACCCACGCATGCACGGGGAGAACATGCAAACTCCACACAGAAAGGTCCCCCAGCCAGGACTTGAACCGGGAACCTTCTTGCTGTGAGGCAGGAGCGCTAACCACTGCCCCACCGTGCCGCCCGGAAAATAATAGTGTCACTTTAATTGTTAGCTGATATGTGAGTGTTTAAATTGTGTTACTAATGTGAAACCACAGATTCTGCTTGGAGTCCCAGCATTGAAATCCCTGCTGATCTGAAGGAGGACGAGTCCGTCACTGTCACCTGCTCAGCTCACACTCCCTGCCCTCAATTGCCTCCCAAACTCACCTGGAATCTTCAAACAAACTCTCAAAGACAAACTGAGACAAACACAGACGGAATCTTTGCAAGTAAAATCCAGGAGACCATCACTCTGTCGGACGCTCATGATGGATTCACCATCAACTGCTCTGCCAGATATCCTGTGGACAAAGGAAATAATGTAAAGGCATCAGAGGCACAACAAACTCTCAATGTTTCATGTAAGTGATCATCTTCATCGCAGCGCCGCATTTCTGATCAATAAAGTTATAAGAGTTTCAATTTTCACAGATGCTCCTAAGAACACCTCAGTATCCATGAGTCAGACGGGTTTGGTGTCAACTGGTAGCTGTGTCAACCTGACCTGCTCCAGCAGAGCCAATCCTCCTCACATCAGCTTCAGCTGGTTCAGGATCAGCAAAGAGGGAGACGTCAAAGTAGCTGATGGAAACTTTTACAGTGTTAATCCGACAGAAAATGCAGAGTATCGCTGTACAGCTGCAAATCTTATGGGAAATCAGACTTCAGAAATTGTGGCTCTTCGGATAAAAGGTAAATCCTTCATGTTCCAGCAAGACCAGGCCATAGTACATGATAGTTTAGGCCTGTTTGACACAATGTTTATCTTCCATCAGACGAGTCTTCATCCTGGGGGGCAATACTTGGAGGAGGAGTTGTTCTCCTCTGTCTGATTATGGTCTCTTTGTAAGTTTAAAACAAATGGAGGCTCTCTAGTATTTATGTGACTTTATAAACTTTGATCATAAGTGTGTTTTTGCTTAAACTTCTCTGGCACAAATGCTAATTGTGGTTCATCTTTGATCACATATACCTTCCAGAGCTTGGTTGCACTGGAGACGGAAAAACTCTTCAGACTCAACTGAACGGCAAAGCCAGGTCAGCGCCACATGCAATTAATCTATAGAACCTTTAAAAAGCCTGTTTTCATTTCTGTCAAGCTACGGACACTCTGGGTATTCTAAGCCCAACTCTCAGCGTTCAAGAGATCACTAAACGCCGGTTCTTGTTCCACATTTAGCCTACGGCGTTCACACTGGACGAGCAAGGAGGGGCTTCTTTTTGATGTCTGATGCCTGCTCCATGGTCAATTTTCAAACAGTTGGGACTTCTGTGAACAAAAGGGATGCCATTCATACATCACTACCAAATCTAAGTCACTAATTGGTCATCTGAGCTGCTTTAACCTTCAACCAGCAGTCAAAGTTTTGTTCAAAGACCCCGAAAGTGGTCTTAAAAATATGCGTAGCCATCCGCGCACACAGGAGTTTTCAACACGGAAGCCCTAAAGCCGTGTTTACACTCGTTTACATGGACTTGTCATTGGAAGTGGTCTCTTGAACGGGCGTTGCAGAGGGCAGTGTGATTGTAGCTTCACAGGGGAGGGGATTCTAAAAGAAGATGCTTTCCGTTTACCAGAGGTTGTTGTTTTTTCTCCAGACTCAAACAAGCAAAAATCTCAGCGCTGACGCAGACTCAACAAAAAAAGAAAACATCCATTACGGGGAAATAATATTCAATAAGAAGGCGTCAACCGGCTCGGCACAGATCAACAGGGAAGAGGTGGATACTATATATGCACAGGTTAAAGTGTGAGGTAACTCACGCTGCTCTGTGGAAGACAATGGGACAGCACATGGCTGCCAGCGTTGCTGCAGCAACGTTTGTGATGCGTCACAAACAGAACCACGATAACAAGCTCTTTTTACTTTTAAACATTAGAAATGTTAATCAGCACTCTCAAAACGGAATTTACTTTAGCTTAAAATCTTAAAATAATTGAAGAAAACTTCTTCTGAAATGTTTAACTTAGTTTATTGTTCGGTGAGATGCCACAAACACATCAGTCTTAAGCAAAGGGAGAACTTTTATTCCTTTAATTCTTGCAGGTAAAAAAAAAAAAAAAAGGTGCACCTTTTAATCTTAATATTATGCAATAGAAAACTGAATTATTTTTGCTTGGAGGGGTGTTGTGATGTGCAACATGTGGTCTTTTAAAATGTTTTTAAAAGATTTAGTCTTAAGATTCACTTAAAAGTTTTGTGTTTGTGTGTTTTCATTGTGTAACATTTGCATATTTAACTTCAGTCTGTTCATCGTCCTTTAAGGTGACATTTTTTGGTACACATCAAAACACATGGTTAAGTTCACTCTTGAACATTTTCTATATTTATACAAAAAGTCGCAGGAGCCAAAAATATATACAAAAATAAAATCATGTTAAAGTAAAAAAAACAAACATGAGTCGCTCCAGAGCACAAGTGTTTTGAAAATCTGTTTTAAAAAAGGTTGTTTTAAATTTAAAATGATGCTTTTTAATAATGATTTTTCTTTATCAGCCATAAGCTCCACCAGGTGGGAGCAACACAGACCACAATCACAAGTTTTTCTTAATTTAGATGTTTTACAGTTTAGTTTTAAATTGAGAAAGTAGCTGGCCTAAAAGACGGCTGTACGTGTTTGTTTTTAATATTTTGTTATGTCAAGTCATAACAAGTCAGTGTCCAGTCATTGCTTCTGATCATTATGCTCTTCCTGCTGCTGTATTCTCCACAGTCGTTTGGTTAAATCATTAACAGGAAACTTCCACAACCCTCTATGCAGGACAGTCAGTGCAAGTAAGAAAATCAGGTTTTCCAGCCACTGCTACAAAAGACCATGAATGTATTTTTAAAACCACTCTGCAATGGACTGGAGACCTGTTCAGGATGTTCCCTGCCTTTGCTCTTCAGTACCTCAGATAGGCTGCAGTAACCGCGTGACCCAAAAGGGATTAAGTGGGTTTGGAAAATGAATATTAAAACTATATATTTTGCATTTATCTGCAATGCAAACTCCATATTTTGTAACAGATCACAGAGAGAATGTCAGTTTTCCATGTAATTTGTCATATCTTGTCCACATAAGCAATGTGTCAGGGTTTGGCCGGTCCCCGTCCCTCTGCCTCCCTCTACTGGTTATTCTAATGCTGACCTCTGGTCTCTTTCTGAGTAGTTTTGTCTCTACGGGAGTGTTGGGACTCCTGACATACCTGCGACCCATCTACACTCACCCTGACTGTATTTAAGACTGGTTTTTACCAGCACTTACCCGCCAATCCTGTTGAGCTCACATCTGTGAAAGGAATACTCTGGCCTTTTCCCGGTTCCTGATTCATTTTATTCTTCCTGCCTGATCAACTCCTTTGATAATCTTCACCTTTTGGACAACTGTCCCTCCCAGTTTCTGGACTTCACCCCCTTCCTTAAACCAATCAACAGTTTTTTCTTCGTCGGGCAGTTTCCTCCTCCTTCTATCTTGATAACCTTAGCAAAAAGAAAAAAAGTAAAAAACTTCACGTGTATCACTTTTTATAATGGGAAGATAAATACTTTTTAATTTGTTATCATTTTATTTTCACTTGGCAAGTTTTTTGCTGAAAAAAAGGAAACAATGACAGCACAATAAAATCACGTCTTTTTCAAAACCATTCGAGCCTGACCACCATGCTTTCCAAATCAATTTTACATTTTCCTAACAGTCTGGATATATCACTAATCCAAAATGACCCATAGCTCTAAAAGACTACTACAGTGCCACTGTGGACGACAAATCGGGACTTGACACATTTGAAATGATGTAAAAATAAAATGCTTTTCAGAACAATTTGACACTGTCAACTTCGCTAAAACTCCTGCGTATATCCAGGAAGTTTAGTCTGCACTAGGTCGTTGCAGGGGGGTCTGCCAGCATGAACTTCTGCTGGTAAAAGATTTACCACTCAAATACGTCCAAACTGCACAATGAAATGTCCAATGCCACTTTATTATCAGCACACTGACAATAACCAAGCCACGAAGACAAAGTTTTTGAAGACTGAAGCACACTTGATTTAACAGAACACCTCAATTCTATTTAACAAATCTGATGATAAACCCATAGTATGACAAACAAACTGGACTTTTTTAAGTTTTAAGGACCCACTCTGATGAAAATGGGGTTTTTGGTGTTTCTCATGTGTTCTTGTAGCATTTTTCTCACGATGGAGGACAAACAGTGGGGCAAAAATGTATTTAGTCAGGCACTAATTGTGCAAGTTCTTCCACTTAAAAAGAAGAGAGAGGCCTGTCATTTTCATCATAGGTATGCCTCAACCATGAGAGACAAAATGATAACAAAAAATCACACTGTCTAATTTTACAAGAATTTATTCACAAATTATGGTGGAAAATAAATATTTGGTGAGTAACAAAACAAGCAAGATTTCTGGCTCTCATAGACCCGGAGCTTCTTCTGGAAGAGGATCCCCTTTTCTCCACTTGTTACCTGTATTAATGGCACCTGTTTGAACTTGTTATCTATATAAAAAAACACCTGTCCACAGTCTAGCTCAGGGGACGGGGTTAGCAAGCGACTCCTGCATGTGACAGCCTTGCCTGCCTTCAGAAGCTTCAGACTGCAACCAGGTCTGGACAGTGGTGGAGTCTGTCCACATGAAGGTGGCTGTGATTTAGCTCATCCTCGAGAAGTTTGGCAAGCTGTGCTCCCCTCAGAGCTGCACAGAGCTCCAACCTGGGAATGCAATGGAGGAGTTATGGGGGTACTCTGGCCATCACAAAGGCAAGGTGAGTGCGACCGTCTTCATAGACCATCCTTAGGCAGACCATTGTTCCATACGCCAGCTCGATCTCCTTCTACAGAACTAATCTTGTTTCAACAAAGAGGTGTGAATGCTACTAACTACATTACACTCCTGAATGCTGCAGAGTCCAAACAGATGGTTGTTGTGGGTCATCTTTATAGAGGTCCAGAAGCGACAATATTAAATGTATACGCCATGAAATCTTTCAATAAAAGTGTCTGTAATGATTTAAAGTTAGCTTTTAAATAGCTGCCTGCGCCTAAAGCCTTAGTTACATGAACTCTTATGGTGGGTTGACCTGCAGGGGTCCGTGGAGTGGACGAGGGCGAGCATATGGTCAATGTATCATGAAATATTTGTAAGACTAATAGAAGTTGCACACACTTAAGATGTATGATGCCATCATGCTGCACTCCAGTGGTTAGCAAGGTGCGAAGCTGGCTGCTTACTGACCACACACAAATGCCGCACGCATGGGGTGTGCATGCTATAAGATGCCCACGCAAACTATGAACTAGTTGTCTAATTTCCTAATTACTAACAGTCAAGGAGACCTCTAACACATTAAAAGCACTCATAGCTCCTTGCTTGGTCTGCAGGAGCTGGGAAGGTCTGCAAAAATGGAAACATTTGTACAAAGTGCCTGCATCTCACCTACTTCTTTACTACTACTTTAACCTCACATGTTGCATAAGGGTTTGCCACAACCTGTCGCTTGCAGTATGCTCAAAGAAAAAAAAAATCTACCAGAACGTTTTTACTCGCTGTGAGGCCTACCACATGCCTCGAACAAGTTTGCCTATTTGTTCTTAATTACTTAATGAGAAATCCAATAAAAAAGTCATGTTTTACTATCTAACTGCTGATATGTGCTTCATTTGAGACACAAGATTGGCAAAGTAAAGCCAGTCTTGCCAACTGCCTAAAAGCTGCCACAGATTCATGTACTCTGCAGTCTTTACTTTGCCTTTTGTGTGTTAATGCAGGATTTTTCAATTGTTTTAAGGATGCTCTGCTGCTTTCAATGCAACCAAAAGCTGAAGGATCAACCTTTTCTCTGCCTCTCTTCCACAGAACACAGAAGAACCAGACAGTGTCAAAAGTGAACCACTACTGTAATCTAATATCTTAATGATTATTGTTTCACCACAAATTAGACACTGGTGTAGTAGTTAGCACTCTCTTCGTACAACAAGGCCACAGTACACAGCTGGGTTTTTTCTGCGTGGAGTTTGCATGTTATCCTCGTGTATGCACGAGCTCCCTCCCACCTTTACAGTCCAAAAATCTGCTTCATAATGAGTGATTTTAATTTAGTGCTGTCATTCCATCAATTTTTTTTGTGAGATTAATCTTCTTCTGTAATTAAAGATCTAAACAATCTATTTTCAATCAGATTGCTCTAATTTCACACAAAAAAGTAGGAACACTTTTCTAAGCAATCCAGAAAAAAAATGACCACAAACTACTTTAAACAACCTACCACTTTCAAAATCAGGATCTTGGATGCAAAAATATATCCTTTTCAAAGAGCACATCTACAACTTTATTTTGTGATTATTATCATTATTATTATTTTTGTAGGAATTGTGGGCTTTCATTGTTTTTCCACCTGCAACTTCTGCCTTTTTACCAACAAGAAACTGTTTCTTTGAGCTCGTCCTGACATTTTATGTCCTTTCAGTCCTTAGCTTCCAATTAGAGATAATTTCCCATAAATTTTGGTCCTCAAAAAAGCTAAATTATTCACTCAGCTCTTTTCATTTTTAACTTCATAAATGAAGACACCACAGAAGCCACATTTAAAACGGTTTATTCATTGCACTGGTAAAAACGTGTCAAAACACCCGATAACTTCAGCGGCTGATATTGGTCCAACATTTCACATTGTGTGTGTAAACATCAGCTAATATCAGACAGTTGAATCATAAATGTTACAGAAGTGTTTGGATAAATAATTTTTTTCAAGCTTCTGTAATGAATTTTCTGACAGATATGTCATCATCGTGGTAACATCAGAGGATTTGGTGTCGAAAAACTTTTACCGTGGTCTAATTGCACTGCAGCGCTTTGGGCTTCAGCCCGGGAAGTCCCGGACTGTTAGATTGTTAAAGGCACTTAAACGCCACAATGAGTTGAATCTCCTGCTTATCAAGTCAGCTCCAGTTTCTCAAGTGTTGAGACAAAAATGTCAAGTAGTGACTTCAAAAAGTGTTTTGTTGTAGCTGCATCTTTTTTCCCCAATAAATTTGCTGTCAGGCAAAACTGACTGTCTGCGTGCACCAAGACGGACTGATACCGAAATGCCTGAATAAATGTGTGCTCGTCTGCTTTTCCCTGATTCAGCACCACCATTTTTGCCCAAAAAGTTGCTCTACATAAAACTTTTTTCCGAATTCCCCGTGTATGTGAATCAGAGACTTCGATCAGGCGCCGTGATGACCTGAATCCAGTTTCCTGCCTGTTTCCTTTATTTGTGGACTCTGTCCTCCAGCGCCTTCAGCTCAGCCTTCAACTGAGCGGGCAGATCTGCTCCAACTTGCTGGGTGAAGTACGCTTGCAGCTCCTTGGTCTCCTTCTGCCAGAAAGACTTCGGGACGTCAAACAGGGCACCCATATCCACCTTGCTGCCCAGCCCCTCTGTGTTGATGGCGCCCTCCTGTGGCAGCCAGCCAATGATGCTTTTCTTTGCTGCCTCGTCCTCCCTCTCTCTGCTGCAGCGCTTGAAGATCCACTCCAGGACTCGGGCGTTTTCACCAAATCCGGGCCAGAGGAAGGCGCCACTGGCCGGGTCCTTCCTAAACCAGTTGACGTGGAAGATCCTCGGCAGCTGAGTGGGAGCCTTTCGGCTCTGCATGCTTAGCCAGTGAGCGAGGTAGTCTCCGAAGTTGTAGCCAAAGAACGGCCGCATGGCAAAGGGGTCGTGCATGATCACCTTTCCTGGAGGAAAAAAAAAAGTTAACTTCAAAGATTGAGCCTTACACCTTTTGAGTACCTCAAAAGTTCATGGTTAAACGTAAAGCTGGTGTGCAGGAGTTTTTCACCTTTGTGCTCTGCAGCTGCTGTGGCCTCTGACCTCATTGCAGCTCCAACAAAAACCCCGTGTTGCCAGTTGAAAGACTCATAAACCAAAGGAACTCCTGGAGACATCAACATTTCACATTCAGCACCACAACATAAAAGTGGGAAAAGTCTTCTGAAAGTATCAAAGGATAAGAACAGCACGAAGAGGCCCAAAGAAGCTCAAAGGAAATGAGGTTTGGACCAAAAGTGCGTTAGTCTGCACTTTGCTTCAGAGATCAGAGTGATGCCAACCTTCTGGCCTCCTGCCGCCGAAAATGATGGCATCGATGGGAACCCCCTCCTCGCTCTCCCACTGAGGGTCGATGATGGGACACTGAGCCGCGGGGGCGCAGAAGCGGGAGTTGGGGTGAGCACAAGGTTTTGAGCTCCCTGCAGACAAACAACAGTTTCCTCTTAAAGGCCAAAATAGTTTTTAAACTGTTCTTGTGGCGTTTTTCTCATGATGGGAGACCCATGTAAAGAAAATTAAGCTTAAAATGTAGTGTTAGGTTGGGGTGTGAGGGGCTGTAAGCTAGTGGGAGAGCACGTAAACCGATTGATGACAGGAAGTGGTGCAGAAATGACTCCGCCCCAACTGTCCTACACAGATTTGTAGATTTTGTCTAAAAACCCCATAATGGTAATTCCAATGCCACTATTACCTGATTTCCAGGTGTTTCCGTGCCAGTCTGTCAGCGTGATTCCTGCAGGAGGGTTGTCGAGCCCCTCCCACCAAACTCCCCCGTCACTGGTCTCGCCCACATTGGTGAACACTGTGTTCTTGGCGATTGTTGCCATGGCGTAGGGGTTGGTCTTGTTCGAGGTGCCCGGCGCCACTCCGAAGAAGCCGTTCTCCGGGTTGATGGCCCGCAGCTTTCCTGCGGAGAGGAAAATGATGGTGCCTGAAGCCCCGTGTGCTGAGTCTCAGAGCTGCTGCGGGAGCTCAGCTGTCACCTTGACTGTCGAACTTCATCCAGGCGATGTCGTCGCCCACGCACTCCACCTTCCAGCCGGGTAGAGACGGTTTCATCATGGCCAGGTTTGTTTTCCCACAGGCGCTGGGAAAAGCCGCCGCTACGTATCGCTTCACCCCCTGAGGGTTGGTGATGCCCAGGATCTGAGAGAACACGGAGCTGATGAGAACCTGAAAACCTCTAACCCACCCTCCAGTTATGTCTTTCTCACCAACATGTGCTCAGCCAGCCAGCCCTCATCCTTAGCGATGCGGGAGGCAATGCGGAGGGCAAAGCACTTCTTCCCAAGCAGAGAGTTGCCTCCGTAACCGCTGCCAAAAGACAGGATCTGCCTGGTGTCTGGCAGATGAGATATCAACACCTTCTCTGGGTTGCAGGGCCACGAGTTGTTGAGAGGAGCTGGAAGGCAAGAGGAGAGGAAGGCTGTTTGTGGGGAAGTTGTTTGCAATCCGGCAGCAACTTCGATCAGGATGAGGAAACCTACCGGTGAGAGGTAAGGGGCATCCCACTGAGTGCTGGCAGCGGACAAACTCCACACCCTCTGAAAGTTTCTGCAGAACCAGAGTGCCCATTCGTGTCATGATGCCCATACTGGCCACCACGTACGGCGAGTCCGTCACCTGGCAGAAACATAAGAAGTTCACCACAAAGTTCATCCTTTCAGAGGAGAACAGCCATAAAATACGACAGCTATCTAATTACAAACACATAACAGCAGCTTTGTAAGTCTGACATTAACAGCAGTTACCTGGACACCATATTTACTGAGAGTGGAGCCTACAGGGCCCATGCTGAAGGGAATCACATACATGGTCCGACCTGGAAGTAAACAGGTTTTATTTTTAACATTTCTATTTATAAAAAAGGGTTAAAGGCAATAAAAACAAGTTTGCAATGAATTGAAGTGAGTTAAGGGCAGAACTGTTGGTGCAGACACCCCCTAACCCCCTTACCCTCCCCCTTGCTGAGAGCTATCTGTTTTATTCTCGTGCTAGCTTACAGCCCTTCACAACCCCAAACTATAGCAAAAAAATGTCGACCAACATTGAAGCGGTCAAGTCAGCCACCAGCTCGGACGAGTAAAACAAAGATGAACATGGATCTAGTCGTCTACAAGTGGATGCATCAGAATGGAGAGGGTCAGGGAGCTTGTGACCCGCCCAGTGTATTTTCTACATCACAAATAAGCTCTTTTTCAAACTGACTGTTTTTGTCTGCTCCTGATTCACAAAGATTAGACTAAAGAAATACTCAGAAATGCTATTTTAACCTTTTTTTTTTTTTTATATATACTGAATGTCCTCCATCATCAGAAAAATGTCACAAGAACATGTTTATAACACGATTTTCATCTGAGGGGGTCTTTATGCTTTTATCAGGTTATGCTTTTTCACAAAACCAAACAATTGGTTAAACATTTTCATGAATTGATCACCAGGTTATTTCCTGCCTTTACCTGCAGACTAGAAAGCCCTTTAGAACAAAACACCCAGAACAAACCAAATATAGATATTTTGGTATGTGTTTTCTTCTGCTCAAGGAGATCTTGAGGTGATATAGTGTTGTTGAAGAATTCTCCGGAGTAAAGTCAATCTAACGCAAAAACTAGTTAGTTTAGTTTTTGAGTCTCTCTGTCATTTTAGCTGATTTGGGAACAGTTTGTTCTTACAAACAAGCACACAATCAAAACAGGTTAGCAGTGAAAGGCTGAAGATATGTAAGTCAAAAAACAAGTTTACATACCTACATGTTTTTAAACCTGAAAGGTTTTAGCCTGAAAGGAAATACCTGTTACTTTGATAGCCTGTTTGTCACGTCACCATTTATACACAGCGTCACTTCAATGAAAGTCATGGAAGGACCACTGAAGGTATAAGAGAACTGGACTGAGCTATCCTCCCCCGGCGTTCCAAAAAGGAAGTACCTGCTGGCTCCAAGAAGCCAAACCCACATAGACTTCTATAGAGAAATAAATGGCTATTACTCAGTCATTCTATTTGCCAGATTAACCATCTTTGCTCTACTACATCTTCCTACTAATCCTAGTTTTTTTTTTCATGACATTTTTCTTCAACGCAAGTTATAAACTGACCATTTAGATGCCTCAGTAAAAGCATGTGATGCTTGCTGGCTCCTACCTCCAACGTTTGATTGACGGATTCTCCCGAGCAACTTTCAGTGGAAGGCGTGTGGACTTCCAACAAGCTCACTCATGATTGGCGACAGTAGTTGCCATAGAAACGTTGACTTAGACCAACTTGGACCAATCTCTGTCATCTGGCTCCAACATAATGACATCTATATTGCAGAAAAATGGCGGCTGTATTGGCTTCATTTTGCTGGAGCTAGAGGTAAGGCATTTTCTATGGATGACGCTCAGTCCAGTTCTCTTATACAGTCAATGGGAAGGCCACAAATGGGTTTGGCGTTTATCTTTTCTTCTACATAAAAACGATCATAAATGGTAATATCAAATCTTTTTTGAGTTTAAAGAGTAATTCGTTTACCTTTTAATTCTTTTTATGGAGTCAAAAACATGACATATGAGCACCATCTGTCAAAGTACCTGCCATGCTGCCAGGAAAACGGTCTCGTCTGGCTTTTTCCCAGTCCGACTCACTCATCCAGCTGCCCAGCTGGCTCTTCACCCCCCCAGCAGGGATTGGAATTGTGTCTCGCTGGTTTTTGGTCACGATCACCGTCTTACTTTCGACTCTTGCCACATCCTTTGGGTCTGTGCGCGCAAGCCAGCTGCCAAGCAGAGATTTTGTCAGTGATTTCCAGAAAAAAAACACATAGGAAAATGTGCTTGAAGACGTACTGTTCAAGCCAATGAGCCTCACCAGTTTTCATATTTGGGAAGCCTCTTGACCATGCCATCCCGCTCCAAACCTGCCAGGATGTTAGCCGTTTCCTCTGGAGTGCCGGTCACCACCTGGACATTGGCGGGTTTGCACTCGTCCACAGCTCCCTTCACAAAATCCGCCACTGCTGGCGGTAGCGAGGGAATGGAGGCCAAGGATCGAACATTTACCCCAACACTTCCCTGTCTGAGAGGCAAGGAAACAAAGTATTAGCTTAAAGTTCAAACCAAGGTTAGACAACATCTGTGGGATTTCAGATTCCTCCAGTGTGTGGAGGTATTCTCCAACAAAACATACCCAAGAAACTAAGTGTGAAATAAATCAGACAGTAAAGGATGAGAGCTGTATGCAGACGCTACACATGAATGACTAGACTCCGAATGTGCGAGCTGTAGCTGTGTTTACTTTTAAACACAGACCTGTACGGGAGTGGCATGCAAGCAACTGCCAGAAGGGGCCATGCGGGAGCTGGGGGGGGGGTTGAGTCTGGATTTCCTTTTAATTTTTTTCTTTGTGCCAATCAACACCTGTAGGGTTCTGAGGTAGAGTGGCCATATTGACTGAAGCTTGACACGAGAGCGCTCTGAAAATGGGCAAAAGAGCTGGTGCATTAACACCTAGGGAAAATTTGGCATCACCAATTAAGCATAAAGCATGACTGTTGGAGGAAACTGGAGTTCCAGAGTGAATCCGCTCATGTATGAGGATAACACACAAACTGGTGTCCCAGCCAGGATTCAAACCAGGGCCTTCTGGCTGTGAGGCGAGAGTGCGAGAATTTGAGCTCTTGCAAAATAAAAAGAACTGGTTTGAAAAAGAAAATTGGGAATTTGCTCCCTCCTGAAAGCAGCCTTCAGGGGTCACATGAGAGTCTGCAACATTTGACCCCTCTGGGTCGGCTTCAAATCTGAGAGCAGACTGTGAGACTGTGGCTTTCATGTATGCCCACCAAAACAATTTAGTTTGTTCACTTTAAGGGTTCAAAACTTGACTTTGTTGTCATGTGTTCTGAATCTGGACTGTGACTGTGACTACATGCACATCACATACATTGATGCAGATAAACACGTAAATCTGGTCTGAGAGAACAAAGTGCACAGGCACAATGATTCATGGAATTCCAACCCTGCAGAACCTCCAACAGAACGGTCAGAAGATATGAATTTTGCTGTCAAACATTGAATGGACGTTCTGACCCAAGTGGGGTTTCTGGCTGATATGAGGCAACAGTGTGTGTCACCTGTGGAAAGCTTTAAACACTGACGTCAGCACACAAACACTCACAATGCAAATGCTGACATGAGAATGAGTTGCATGCTTTTTGTGTGCACCTACCTTTAGCATGTCAGCATGCATTTACATGACTTTCCTTTGGACACCACTGTGGTGAAATTAACAGATACGTTACTTTCTCTAGTATTATAAATCATAGTTGTTTCATTAGAGATGGACATTAGGCAGAATTTCATTCCTGGAAACTATAAATGTTTGAACATAGTTTGTGGAGTGGAGAAATTTGCCCTGCAGACTTAATCATTTATTGACCAAAGCAAAGAAACAACACAGAAAATGGAAATAATTTAATATAAGTCTCTAAGTGCTATCTTCTTGTGGATACAGAATGACAGGAGTGCCATAAAATCTACAAAACAACTAGGTGATAAAAACACAATAAAAAAAGGAAAAAAGTTGACATGTTGAAGTTAAAGCTTCAAATTGAAAACTAGAAACACATTATTCTTTTTTTTTTTTGTTACTTTATTGAATATAATCTGAAACAAACATGCTTTGTAATACATTTACAAAGCATGTTTGTTTCAGGAGGTGTTTAATGGTTTTTTTTTTATTGACTTGGATTTTTCCATTGACTGTATAAGAGAACTGGACTCAGTGACAACTCCAACCTCATATACGTCAAGAGACGTCTGGCTCCAACATGGTGGCATTCATTTCACCAAAAACTGTTGACTGAACTGAATTATTTTCGTTGGAGCCAGAAGTAAAACATTTCCTTTGGATGACGTCACACTTACTCCGTGAACTCTTTTCCCTAAGAGTTCAGAACAAAGTTTTTAAGAGGCTAGAACAAATAAAACTGAGAAACAAAATGTTACCCATAAAAAATATTTTTATTTTTTTAAAAGTCTTAAAAAAACAAAATTAGAAAAACGTTTCAACTTTGCCTGTGTTTGTGTGTGGGCGTGTATTTGGCACTCATGTCATTCCAGCTAACCTTTGCTCCACATACGTTATAAAGAAAGTGTTTGTGTCCTCCGTCCCGTGACATAAAGAGCTTCTTCCTTTAAATGAATTGGTCTGTTTTTACCACATGAAATAAACCAATCATACCTTCAAACCCCCAGACTGTCACGCTTTACAATAACCAGCAGGGTGGTGCTTGGTATTACTGTCAGTGTGACTGGGGTTAGGAAAGAGACGGGTTGAACTACGATTGAATTTAGGAAAGAACGGTGGAGATTTGCTTCTGTCTGTTTTTTTTCCTCTGCTATTCTGTTTTTCTTCTTCCTATATGCTGTCAAGGAAACTGGAATGTGATTATTCAGCTGCAGCCACGTCACGACACATGCGCTTAAGGGCAAAAAGAAAAAAAAATCCTGGTTTGTTTCTCTGTCAGATGACAAAAGTTCTGCATAAAACACACCTCCAAGTCGGCGAGCCAATCCTAACACAACACAGGTTGTCAGTGTAAACACTCCCCTTTAACGCCCAGACACATCCTGCCCGTCAGCCTTGGCAGGACAGAGTCTACCCGTGCTGCAGAGGGCCAAGTATGCACGTGCTGCATGACATTAGCCTCCATCACGGTGAGGTGAGCACACACGGAGAGCACACAGAAGCAAACGCTCCAGGACATTCAGTGACAACTCCAGTGATTAACAGTCCCTCAGGCAGAAGGGCAAACAAAAGGTAGCCGAGCTCTGGTTCCACCAAAGGCTTCAGACGCATGTCAATAAAAGTAAACACTTTTCATGACATCAGCATAAAACCTGAAGGGTGATGGTTGCACAAAATAAATTAATAAATCGGACTATTATTTTGAAATTTAAGATAATTTAAATCAAATACGCAAAAGGGTATAGATTGTTTAGATACTGAAAATCAAGTCTGACAAGTTTCCAGTTCAAGTTAACACAACAGCAGACTCACACCTTCTGTGTTCTTAAAAACTCAAAAGAAAATTTGAAGAAACACTCTAAGATGGAAAACAGCAGTATTTGTACTAAATAAAGTTATTGTTATACATGCAGACTTGGACTCACAACACAAATAAGTGTGATAACTCACCTCCTTATAACTCCTAATAGAAGGCACGACATCTTTAGTGGAAGAACTTAACAGAAAGTGTCAAAATAAAAGCACATCAGCGGTGTCTGCAGTCAGTAACTAAAGCTCCTCTAGGCTCATATCTGTGCTCCGAGGGGACCTTGCACTTTGGATCCAGTCAACTGGATGCTGGCCTGGCCCCGCTCCACGGCTCCAGGGGACGGATAACCCCGCACGCAGTCCACGCACGGCTTTATGGGATGAAGTTCAAAAGCTGCCGGGGGCGGGAGGGTTCGCGTCCTCCTTTTGCGTTTGCGTCAGCCCACGCCGCCATGCAGATGTGTGGCTGCCGGAGCTCACATCTGGCCGATAGGAAACAGGAAGTCGGAGCGAAAACGCGGAAATGGAATTCGGAGCACACAGAAAGCAAAAAAAAAGCAAACTTTTTCTCTCTGTTTTTTAAATTATAACAATTAAAAAAAACTAAGACAAACACTCTCCTATTCCAGTAACTTTACATGTAATTTATGCCTAAATTAAAATAAAAACACAGTCGTCATTACAAACAAAAATAAAATAACTAATTTACAAACAAAAGCTCACACAACACCCCAAAAAGTCAACTGTAGCTGGACCCCTCTCCTTAAAGTGAGGAGGAAAGAGTTAATTCATATCAAATGGCTTTAACAAAACAAACAAAAAAAACTTTAATACTTTTGAAACTAGTTTCGGACTTTACCGGATTCTTCTTTGTAGTCAAATCGACCTAAAAACCAACTTCCGACAAAGAAATTCAAATTTGAAGGGTCTGAGATCTGGATCTATATTATGCTACAATAAACTTTCTGCTTTTTGATGATTCTTTGTTTTAAAGATATACGACAGTTATCAAAAATAATCCCACTTAATGTCTATTCCAAACATGCACATCAAACCACTTGTACTCCAAACTTACCTTCATTTACCATCTACTTGACATAAAAGAACACAAGTGATTTTTTCATAGTTGGAAGTAAATTCAGGCGTCAAAGTATCAAAAGGAGCTGCTGCTAAATAATCTGTAAAATACAGTAACGTGAATGAACCTCCTGGATATCAGCCAAAGCAATCCACTACAAACACAATTTACTTCCATCATTATCTGTAGCAGTGTACTCAATTGAGCATTGTTATAGTTCTACTATAAACTATAATCTAGATGCCCTTTCAGCTACTTTCATTTTTTTTAAGCAAAACCAAATGTTAGGCACCACTCAAATGTCTTAGTGAAGTTATGTTTGTACATTTTTAACAGCTCAGTCTACAAAGCAGCGCTCAAATGCTGTAAGATCGCGGATCCTTTTATCAATTTGTGGTATTAAAACTGCCCAAAAAGCTGCACTTGTGGACATTTCTTCAGAGATTTTTTGTACCCAAAGAAAAATGGGAGAAAAAAAGCATTCTTCTCAAATTAACTGCTTTGAGTCACATACAAAATATTCTAACACTGAGATCAATTCAGTGGATGGTGCTTACAGACAAAAATAAACATGCAGCTGATCATCTCCTGTTTTTATGGAATTAGTTATAAAGTTAAGCGATTAATTACGATTTTGTTTGCAGGACATTCCGTTGTCCAATAAACTACCACTTTATTGGTGGGCAATGGAAAAAATTGTAAAAAAAAAAAAAAACCGAAACAGTTTTTTTTATTACATTTTTTCTTGCTTTTTCTGAACACATTTTCCATGTGTAGGTCTGCATGAGTTTTTTTTTTTATTCTAAATGTCAAAAAAACATCATTGTGAGGTTTACTGACGTCGTAAAAGGAATATAAACTATAGGAGTTATCTTGAATTTACTTCTGCTAACTCCATGTTTCCTTACAACATGCATCCAAAGCATGTGACAATGTGAAAAATAAATACAGCAGAAAAAGAAAATGTAATAAAATTTACACAAAAAAGAAACTACAGTAAAAGTGAACAGCTTTTATTGTCAAAATCAGATACATTTTTCCTGAAAGCTGCCCTTCCATCGATGAAAATAAGAAAAAATAATCACTTGGTAGTTTCAGATTTTTATTTAAACTATCAAACCCCGGAGAATTGAAATGTTATTGTCATCCTGATAAAGTAAAAAGCTTTTGGAATTCTGCCTAACACTTTATAGCCAGTGTTCCAGGTGAATAGTTTTGCTGTCACATTGCTGATAAGATTTTTGTATCAGTGACAGAGATTTTTTTTTTTTAGCCCTGCAGAGTCTTACAGGCCTATAAAGTGTGTTCAATATCTCCTAGTGAATTTCCTGTGTATATTGTTTGTTTTATCTGTGGCCAACATGGCCCCCTCTCTTTCAATTTCTTGCATGGATATAATATAGGGATGGGGAGACCTGGCATTGGGCTGGGGGTTGTTTTTGAGAGGAAAATAAACGCAGAGTGGAGACAGGTGGAGATCCGACAGTCGAAGGCGTCGAGTTAAACTTCACCCTTCCTTTTCGTGTTCACTGATAATGCCTGCAGAGTCAGCAGTTATCCCAAGTCACTCCAAGAGAGCAAGCTCAACACACGTACACACAATGACTGCAATGAATCACTGCGCCAGAAGATCCAGATTGTGTTCTTGGGAAGAAACAATCAAAAACACACAACAGTTGTCAAAAGTGAAAAGACACCAAAAGCAGAGCTCATATTTGAAATATCAATGGACATGGCACGTTAAAAAGATGTATTTTTTTAAACGTTTTTAAAGCTGTAGAAGGGGTGCCTAAGGAGAAAGTAAAAAAAAGAAATACTGCATTTCTTAATTTTGAAATATTTATATGGGCTGGAAAATATTTAGCTAGTAATCCCATAGTAAATTCAAATGTATTTCTCTTTCGTGAGTTTTTTCCTGATTGACCAATGGCTTGAAGTACAATCTTAACCTATCTTGACAATAATTAGCTAATAATGTTGTGCTATAATTGAATGCATTGATCTACTATGTAGGCAAAGAGAATAAATACAGAACATGGTAATTTATTATTTCTAGTTATCAATCAGTTTTTTCCATAACTTGTACACTGTAAGTGCTCAAATGTTTCTATCACTTTATTTGTAGAGCACCCTTCACCAACATGCATAGATGTCATGATGATTATTGATATAAAAGATATAAACATAGATTGAAACAATAGGAAGTCATAAAACACAATTGACTTCCATTTTTATTGGATATTTTCTAAATGGAGATGTTGGATTCAGATCATTGCATTAAATTCACACAGAAATTCATTTATTTCTTGAAAAATACTTTCATTTTTTTCCCCAAATCCTATTATGTCAGGACTTTTGCCTTAATCCCAATGTTATAGATTATATAAGCAGCTAAATGAAAGATGCATTTTGTTACAGTGTTATACAAATACATCTTGTGAAGCTATTATTTGTTGAACAATATTTACAGGACATTTTAAAAACTACTCTGTATTTTTATTCAAGCATTTCATTTATACATTTCCCCCATTTCAAATGATGAATGTAGAATGTTTCAGTTTTTACAATTTTCTCTTATTTACTTCTGAGCTCTTTCACAGTATTTCCAATGAAATCTAAGACTTAGACCTGCTGGGGGGTCTTTACATGGCTGTTAGTGTCTCAAACAACCCTTTTGGTTTCAGCTGATTATCCGTAAATGAGACACGTTATTAATTCGTTTTCTTTGAATGAGCATGTGACGTGTACAGTTGGAAACCAGCCATGACAGCTTCACCTACGTGAATCTACAACTGTAACATGAATAGTTTATGGGACTATGTTTAAGAAAATCAAAGAAAAAACCTTTATAAAGCTACTATATGGCATGTGGCGGAGGGTTGGTGATATGGGCTTGTTTTAAAATCAGATTTCTGGTGGCGAGGTAATTGGGAACTTCTGTGCCTAACTTAATTCAGAAGTTCACTTTCTCCAAATACTTTTTCACAGGACTATAGCTTAAATTATTCAAATAAAAACAAAACCGCATGTTGTCAGTGATGAGCTTTCCTGAATGTTTGAATGACGACCTTAAGATGTAGTGCTTCAACGTCCAGGTCTTTCAATTCCTGTTTGTGTAGTTTTAATTTAATAATTTGCAAACTGCGCCTTGTGTCATAAACATATCTGCATAATACAAAACAAATTAAAGGGCCTATACCATGAGAAATCAACTTTGTTTAATTCTTGGAATAGGCCCATTAAAGGGAAAGGTTGTGCTAATAAATACAGTCATATAAAATCCTTCAAAGCTTGAGCAATAACAGGCTTAAAATGCTTATAATAATGATACATTTCTGGCAAGGAACTGGTTTTTCCTCCTACCTCATATAAATGATAATTTCTCAGTTACTGTTGACAAAATAAAACATCATTTTAACTTTGACATTTGCTGATCAATGGTTAGCTAAACAGGAAAGAATTTTAGTAACAATTTAATCATAATTCCAAAACTGAGGTGAGTCCAAGGATTTCTGTGTGCAAAGAAGACCTGAAGACAGCAACTGGAAACCTTCATCCCCAGATAAGGGAAGGAAAATACACAATGTCCTAATACGCCCGGTCTTCATCGGTGTCTGCCAAACATTTGCTCGGATACCCGACCTTTGTCCAGACGATTTCTCAACGGCGGTTCCAACACACCGCAGACTTTCAATCACTTATCCAGTCAAAGCGTTCACAAACGGTTGTTCCGTGTCAACAAGTGCAGCCTTTGCCCTTTGCATCCAACCCTGAATATTACATAACACTGCAGGAGTTAAGATAGACATGCAAGAGTGAAAATATTGCACTAAGAGTTTTGTAAACCTATGCGTCGATGGAAGAGAGGTTATAGATATGATGCACTTAATACTAGCTAGCTTAATGAGGGGTGTCCACTTTTAACCCTTTTTAAAAAATATATTTGGCCTACAAAGATTGGATTTAACCCTGTTTAACAAAATAGTGAAGACATTTCTCATTGATGGAAGACAGCAGATCCCATGAAATAGAAACAAAGATTGTGTTATCCTAAAATCATTCTTGACTTTATTTTCCCTTTTAATCACTTTTTTGTGCACATTTTTATACATACATATTGAACATTCATCTTTCTTGCTTGGATGTTGTTCATTATTTTTCTTGCAATAACATTTTATTAAATTCCTTTGACAAAAGATCAAGTGCATATGAGCTGAAAATGAAGGGCGTGGCTTAGATTGAAATCAACCACAAAGCAAATAGTAATTTTCTCCTTGTGTTAGCTCAGTGGCTGTTCATTTTTTGTAAACTTGTGGTTATTGACACACCTTTCCTGGACACATGAGACAACACCCCCCTCTAGCGGTCATAGCAGAAATACACAATTATTTATTTATTTATTGGTTAAACCTCGGTTGTACGGAGCGATGGAAATGACATAAGGAAAAAACAAGTGAATTGTTCCATTAAAATTGAATTTTATGGACATAAATGAGAAGTTTTTGCACATTATTTTGAGGTCACAAATTAGACATTTATTTTCATTTAATGGGCAAAAATGTGTTTTTTTAATTTACATTTAGTAAAGCCCAAAGTAGCATTTTGTGAGCATAGATTCTTATTTTTGTGCTCACAAATGATTATTTTAGTATCTTCGATTCCCACTTCTAATTTCTGGCCACTAAATACTCATTTGTGAGCACCTATAATTTCTGTGCAAAAACTCTTCATTTGTGCCCACAGAACGCTATTTTGTGTCCACAGAATACTAATTTGTGTGCACAAAATGTAAACTGGTGTCTCCATAATATCTTTTATTGCACAGAAAATACTAATTTCTGCCCTCAAAATGCAAATAAAATGCTAATTTGCACCAACAAAATGTACATTTAAGCACATAAAATATAAATTTATGGACACAAACTAAATTTTTAAAAGGTCATGTCCATATCAATGTCATGTTATTGCGCCATGTCTTTCATATTGCATGGAACAAGTTAAAACAAATATATATATATATACACCAGTAATATTAATATAATTCTGAACTAATATTGTTATTTTGAAAACAAAAAGATCCAAAAAAGGTTGCATTATTTTTATAAATACTTTTATTTTGAACATCTATGCAAAAGTTATGTGTGACTTGCACTTTAAGTTTTTAGGGTTTAATTGCTTCCTTCGTTTATTGATCAGTTCAAAGATCTATTTTCTTGCTTTACTTTTTTAAATAAACACACACATGTAAAAAGAAAAAAAAACGCGTTGAAGTGGGTTTGTTAGTTATGTAATTGTAAATATGAGGGAACCTTACTACAGGTCCCAGAATGCAACATGGTGGACTGTAGAGACGTGGGAAAGTACGGATATTGCAGGAAAAACACTTTCATTTTCGATTTTTATGCTGAGTAACTGCAAGTATTGTACGCGCCGTCTCTCTGGCGTCGAATTACTCACTAAAAACCACATATTTTTTCCTGGATTTTTTAAATCGAAGCCAAAACTCTTAAACAAGTTTAGCAAACTTTTTTTTGCAGAAACAAGATGACTTCTCTGGGTATTCGCCACGAATCAAAAAAGCAGGTGGGTGTCTGCTAGCATAAAGTGTCAAATAGCAGCGGCTTAAACAAGACGCTTCCCCCTTCTAAAATACCTGACAGGTGTGTGTGTCGGGGATACAAATAGTGGAGGAAGAGTTCAGGTAAGTGTCGGCTCTCAAACGCAGGCAGCCAGCAGCAGATCCGGGGTGAAATGAGGTGACGGCTCTGGTGTACGGCCTGTTGCGTTTACCGAACCCAAAAAATCGTTAAAAACAGCTGCACAATGGCGACACATTCAAAACAAAAGATTTCTAAAATTTAGCTTCTGCTTGTAGGTTGATGAATTCTGCCAGAAGCTTTCTAAGGAGGTAATTTTGTTCTATTTACACTTATTTTTGTCATTTTTAGTCTCATATGGGTGAAACGAGCTGTTTTGTTCAAACAGGCAGAAGAACTGCTTTCCAAAATTTTCCCGGAGAAGATGGAGCAACTCCAGATGTTGCTGAAGGTAAACGTTAACTGATTTTTCAAGGGAAAAGCGCAAATACATGCCTTAATAGGATTGGAAATGTCATGTTTGTGATTACAGACCTCCTTTACCTGCGATGACCTAGCGTCCTTGAAAGCCCCTCTGGACATCCCAATACCAGATCCAGCTAAAGAGGAGGAAAAACGGAAGAAGAAGGAGGAAGTAGGTCTTTGGTCTGTAACTCCAGTATGGCTGCCAGTAGAGTTTTTCAACTAAAAATGGCTCTTTTAAGCTTTATCTTTACTTTTTTTTTTTAAGTTATTCTATGTCAATATTTCTTATTATTTATTTCCCTTTTTTTCTTATATGAAGCCTTAATTTTCCTGCCATGTTTAGCCAAAGGAATTAATAAAGCTCTACTTATCTGATGTTAGAGGTTTCAGAGCAAACTTCATGATTGCTGAATAGAGTTCATCAGCAGGGGTCCTCAGATCAAGGTTTATATTTAGTAAAACGGAGTCAAAAACACTCAAACTGAGTCCTTGATTACTGTGGCAACCAGCCGTATATGCAGTTTCCAAGGGTTTTTTTCCCATTAAATGGCCTTTCATGCTGGGTGACGTTTGAAAACCCAAAGCAATGGCAATCATTCATCTGTAAAAAGGAATAATTATTCCAATTTAAACAAAACTGGAACAGTTTTTTTTTGCTAAAAGAAAATAAAGGTTTCGATGGTGACTGCGTTTGTATAATTTGAACAAAAACCTTCAAGAGTTACTGTAATTAAGAAAGAAAAAAACAATAGTATTAATAAAGCCTGGATTGTTTTAAATACGTTTTTTCTTATCTGTGAAGGGAGATACATGTCACTTAGGGCATTTATTAGGATATCCAGAGAGAATTAAAAAACAGAACTCTAAGCTCTGACAGATGTATTGGCATTAAAATTGGTTTAATGGGATGCTTTTTTGTTTCAGAAAGAGGCAAAAGAAGGGAAAAAAAACAAGGACAGCGATAAAGAGGATGAAGATGCAGGTAAATTAGATGATGAGAAAGAACAAGAGATTAAGAAAGCTTCAGTGGATATTTTTTGCACAAATCTATAGATTGGGGCTTGCATTCTTTTCTCAAAAAGAATGTCTGACAGGATGTGTATCCTCTTTCCTTCAGGTCCTCCGTGTGGTCCCATCTATAGCAACGAGCGAGTTGATAGCCTCCTGCAGGAGGTTAAACCGGAGATCCAGATGCTGAAGGAGAACCTCAACACGGTCAGCCATCTCCTTCTGATTTTTGGTTGAGTGGTACATCATAAATATTTTTCTAAATGCGTAAACATAATCAAGTTTTTTAATGATCCCAAGGTGTCAATGTGGGTGCAGCTTCAAATCCCTAGAATTGAGGATGGCAACAACTTTGGAGTGGCTGTACAGGTGGGTGAAAGCGTCCCTGAGATGTAGCAGCTTTATTCCAAGAGGTGGCTGTGTTCAAAAGTTGAACAGAGATATTGATGTTTTCATTTTATAAGCGGTGACTTATTCATCATACTGTATATGTGTCCACAATTCAGTTATCTTTCTAAAAATGACTGCTTCTTAATATTTTGAATATTTAAATTAGTAATTTAACATGAATTTTTACAGTGTTTTCTTTCTAATATCACAAATCAATTTTTTAAAATTGTTTTACACAATTTGAATCCATTAGAAACAGACTCTGATCAACTTTTGGACTATTTTAAAGCATTCCAAGTGGCCTTTTAATGCCGTTTTTAGCCAAAATTAACAAAACCTGTGTCGTTTTAGGACATAGTTTTTGCAGAGCGGCAGAAGTTCATTAGAAATTTGCCACTGAGTGGTGGATGGGATAATGCCGTATCCCCCTTTACCCTTCCCATTGCTGAGGGCGCTCTGTTTACACACTTTCCTGCTACCTTACAGCCCCTCACACCTCCAAGCTAACCAGTGCAACAAAAATTGGCAAACAATATTGGAACTATCTACCCGTAAATAGATAGATCAGAGTGGAATCTGTGTATTTTCTACATCATAACTAAGCTCTTTCAAACTGCATTTTTTTGGTCTGCTCCTGATTCACGATTTGAATAAGGAAATACACAGAAATGCCATTTTAAGCTTAATTTTCTTAATATATGTGCTCCGTTCTTAGAAAAATGCCACAACAACATGTCCAAAACACAATTTTAATCAGAATGATTCTTTAATGAGCTACAGTGGTAGAAGACTGCTGGAAAAGCTCAAAACTTGTTTTGATATTTTCATAAGAAGCTCTTGAATATGAGCAGCGTGAAGCCAGAACATAACCCTTTCACATCCTACAGGAGAAAGTTTTTGAGCTGCTGACCAGCACGCGCACCAAGATCGAGGCAATCCAGACTCAGATTTCAAAGTAAGAGCTGGATGATTCCAGTTTTTAATATGCAGGATGCTGGGTTTGTTTTGCTCAGCTATTCTTTTTTTTTTACTGTTATATTTACAAACACTTTATTAAATAACCTTTTCTAAATATGAACAAAAGACTACAGAAATTGGAAAAAATAAAGGTTCAGCCTGTCTCCTTTTTATCCAGATATTACAGTGAGAGAGGTGACGCCGTGGCCAAGGCCTCCAAACAACCCCACGTGGTGTGTATCTGTAGTTGCGTAATTGCAAGGTCAAGTGCTGCAGCATCGCTGTTTGTGCCTCTAAACTTGTGGACCTTCTGCTGCAGGGCGACTACAGACAGTTGGTCCACGAGCTGGACCAGTACCAGTACAACGAACTCCGCCTTATCGTCTTGGACATCCGCAACACATATGTAAGACATCGAGTCATCTGTGTTCTATTGTGAGATGAATGGCGTGTTAAAAGCACCAGCTGTTTCCAAGCAGCAGGATGGTGGCTCTATTTCTGCCTAATAAGGGGGTAATTAAACTAATTGCCGTGGTTGTTTTAAACTGATTGGGGCCCAGCGTGCAGTCCATTGATCAGATTGTCTCTTTGGCCATTGTCCTCCTGCGTTTGATGCTGCTGATGAGCAAGGTCATATCTGATGAAAGGGGCTGTTGAATAGCGGCTCCAGTACTGGAGCGTTGCTCTTGCTCGCCTATCTTTTAGTTATTTCTTGATGTAAGCGTCCCATCTCTGCTTCTTCATCACTGTGTGTGTTTCTGTCTCCAGGCTGTGCTGTTTGACATCATTAACAAGAACTACGACAAGATTAAGAGGCCCAGAGGAGATGGGAAAGCTCTCATCTACTGAGACTGGCTTTTACACAAGTGTAGTATAACAATCCCCTATCTCTGACAAGAAAGTTTTCATTTTCTCATTGTGCTAGCATTTTGGCTCAGATTACAAAATAAAGCAACATAATCCCTCTTGTATGTCTTATTTTGAAAACTTCCATCAAAGGGGTTTGGGCTCCTTTTCAGAGCACAAGGTGGTAAAAAGTTCTTCTCCCGGTAAGCCAGGGCAGCACCATCTGGGTTTCAGCCGGTACCATCCCTGATAGAGTCCTCTCCAGCCAAGGTAGCCTAGCGCTCCTCCCAGCTGCTGGGACGGCCAGTTGGGGAAGTTTGCAAGCAAGCAGAGAAGCAAGAAAATCCACAGGATGAGCAGGACCACACAGAGAAGGAAGAGGACTCTTATCGGGGCTCCAGGTGACCTCTGCTGGCGTTTCTCTCGGGATAAGTGTCGGCCAAAGACGGAGGTCTCCTCCAGGAGCAGCAAGCAGCACAAACAGAGAATGAGCACATCCTGGGACACTTCATAACCCGTCCACAGTAAATTTGCCTTGAGGCAGGAGGCTTTTGTTAGTTTTTCATGCAGGAGCAGCGGAGGCTGTGCTGCCACAGCAGGGCTCTGGACATCCTGGGCGGGGAGCACGGATTCATAACAGCTCCCGGCGGCGTCCTCCAGCAGGGTGAGGAGGCGTCGAGCCCCCCACCAGAGCAAACCCGTGATCACTATCCGGGAGAAGTGGCGGACAGAGAGAGGGACAGATCGACGAGCAGAGAAGGAGAGGAGGAGGATGAAGGAGCCTGTGAGGATGCAGGTCCAGCCCCAAGTGGATCTGAGGAACTTCCTGGAAATATAGAATGTGCTATGAATCATAATAATAACAAATATTGTTTTCACATATCCTACCTATCAATTCTAAAGTGTAGTAGAAACTACACAATCTAATTTAGATATATATTAAAAAAGACAAAAACTCCTTAATTTTACTCCATTCTTTTAAATGTGGACCTTCTGAAACTAGTAGTGCATCTGCTTATGACAATAATAAATATGTGCCATGTTTAGCAAGGGCACACAAATACATTCAATTAAAAATGAATACATGTGGTCTTACAATCTGTAAATCCTACAACTTCCTGGTAGAGCCGAGTTTGTCTTCCCCCGTACTGAATCGGGTTTGATTTAAGTCAGTTTAGTTCAAATGGATTTACAGGCACAATTAAAAAAAATCTTGATGGGTTTTTCCAATTTTCATCATAATATATGTTTCTGGGTAAAAAAATAAAAAAACGGTTTTACATAATTAATGAATTGACAGAACAAAAGTGAAACTTTTATGAATAAAATGAGCAATCAGATTAAAATGAACCAATATTGACTATGAATCATATCACCTACAAATAAATATATGAATTGAATTCTTGTTAAATATGAATGGTTACAGCTCTATTTAAAAGAAATACAATTTTGGTGCTTGATAAACTATTACACTTCCTGAATAAAGGTTGATTCAATTTATATATATATATTTTTTTTTAATCCAACACATTTCCAGAAAACTGTAACACTCATATTTTCATGCTGTAAATCAGTATAATCTATTCCAACTTCTGTGTGATATTCCTTTACAGACAGGCCTCACCTGTACAGGAAGTGGTTGCTGTTTGCAAAGATGTTGTACTTGGATACCCAGAAAGTCAGCAAAGGTCCAAAGAGGACCAGGCCAGACAGCACCAGGTGGAAATGTCTTCGGATCAGGTTGGTCCCTAAAATCCTGGCTAATAAGTCGGTGACCAACTGCAGAGCTGCATCCAGAGGTCTGAGGAGGAATCTGCCAGGCACCTTCAGCTCTGCAGCTATCACGTGAAACCTTTCCAGGTGGAGCTCTGAGACAAGGCCCTTCCAGGAGTTTCCAGGTTTTGGATCCATTTTTTTTTTTGTTTGTTTGACCTTCTATGTTTTTCAGCTATAGAGAACCCTGCTAATGTTTGCCCTCCTGCCTTTTTTTCTGCTAAAAGGCAAATTAGCTCCACTCCTAGAGGCAGGCATGCAGCAGAGCGCATAGTTTTTAAAAATACTCCCCCTATGTCCTCTTTACCCTCAAACCCCCTCCGGGTTCACAACAGACTGAAAGAGGAAACCGCCTATTTCAGCAAAATGAGCTCATTATGTGTGAATGATGCACATGTAATCATCAATGTCTTACTCAAACCTACAAGTCTCCTTCTCACTATTCGTGTATATTTACACCTTCACAATAAAAGTCTTTCTTGTCCGGACAGAACCTTTGGCTTCCCTCCTGAAAGCAGCTGCTGGAGCCAAAATTAATTTGAGTTAGAAACTGCTGCCAGGCTACATTTGGATCTGAACAGCTGCTTTTCTCACAGCACTTTTCACATCCTGGCTCATTCCTCCTCACGGAGCTGATAACTAACTCCATCCGACGCAGAAATAACCAGGTTGAAAGCAGCAGGTTTTCCTGATAATCAGGTAAAGAGTCGGTAAGATCAGCAGGTGTAAAGGAAATCTCAGTCTAATTTTAGAGCACTTATTACATTGTTGTAACCACAATGCCCTTCAAATCACCTTGCTGTAGCTAACTGTCAGAGTTACAGTGACTGTAAGTCATGTTTTTACTGTGGTGTGAATGTTAAACACATAAAAAACATACTTAGGCTTTTCTTTGTGACGCGTTTGGAGAAAGTTTCCTTTTATTGTTAAAGAGAATCATTATAAACACCAGAAAATTGCATACAGATGTCTTTAGTGCACACATCTGCAGTCCTGAACTGAACATGTTAATATACAAATCTTTGAAACAGATCATTGGCTTAAATTGGCAAACAAAACAAAAAACATTTTTCAGAATCAAAATACAACCAGCAGGTAAATTTTCCAGCAGTGTGCTGACATACTGTGAGTTGAAGTTGAATCGAGCATTGCCGTAGTAACAAGAGACGGCTGGAAAACAAAATTCTATTACATTCTGTTTTAAAGTGGGAGTTGAAAATAAGAGAGCACCTAAAATAGGGCACTTCTTTGTGTTACTTATAACAGCAGAGTCAAAACTGATCCACTGACAACTACCTAAACACACTCCCTGACGCACAAACCATTAAAATACTATACATGTGTACAGAATTCTCTCAGTATCCCTGCATTTTCCGATGTTGCTTAATTATTGGATCTAATGAAGCATGAAAATTCGACAGCCTTCAGCGGGAACACAGTTTGCGTGAAGCGTTTTAGTCCAGACGCAGCTGTTGGGTGGCGCTGCAATGGACGGCGAGACAACCTGAAGGGTGCTCTCCTCTGCGCTGGACAAAGAGCCACCACACTTTCCAAAATAATACTTCACAGCCATGCTTAACTTGGACTTAATAATACCCATAATTAAATTTTAAAAAGTATTATACATCTCTCACAGTCGCTCTGAGCTTAAAAGCTTCAGAAACCGACTGAAGCTTCGTCTATTGGGATGTCACATCCGTTTCTTCATCTCGTTGCTCCTCTTCTCCTGTCGGTCGCACTCCCGCTCTCGGTCCTCCTCCAGAGGATGGGTTTGCCTGTGCTCCCACATTCGCACCGCGCCATCCCACTGCAGGCGACCATTACAGACCGTGAGTCATGGGAATAAACCTGCAGCTGATCTGCAGCACCTGAGCCCTCCTCTATTAAGAAAATACCTCTATTATTTTGAAAATACTTGCAACAGCTATCTTAAAACAGTAACATACATTCATGTACTGTCTGCTGATCAGTCTGCGCACCGTGAAGTTTGAAAAGTTACTGGGTGATGCTGCAAATAATGTTTACCATGGAGAAAGAACTAAGATTTAAAACCTAATGGACCATAGAGATCAAGCTTCACTCAATTTAACACATACTGCTTACTAATAGTCTTTTACATTTGAATTTAAATAATAATTAGCAACTTAAAATACTAATTATTTTGCTAATTGGGGCAGATATGTTTGCTCTAAAGAAATTGAATTGATGTTGTTTATTTCATTTTAAGTACAGGCACAAACATAAAAAAAAAAACAAAGTTCAAATTGATTTGCTGAAAATCAGTTGCCAAATTAAAAAGCATTTGCCACAATGAAGCCTGTAAAACAAGCAAGAGAATTTTCATGAATTTTGAAAGAAATTAAATAAAATTCAGCTCATTTCTATCAAAACCTTTCTTATTATTGATAGATACCTTTTAATAATTTAAGTATTTAAATATATATTTAAAAAAAGCATAGATTGTGTTGGATATCACAGATTTCATTAGCTTAAGAATCAAACAAGAATCTTATAAATGAGTAAGTGTATGTTAAAAAACACAAACCTTTAGTAAATATGCAACTATTTTCATTTAGATATTGAAAGAAACTTTTAAATTGACAAATACCATCCTTTATTTTTAATTATTTACCAAAATAAAATATTTCTTTATGTGAAAAAGCACAATATAAAATATATAAGCATTAGTTTAAAAAGCCTCAAACCCATAATTTGTATTTTTATATTAAGATAAAAAATATTTTTGCTTTTAAATCTCTTTAATTTCTTGATTTTTTCTCATTTAAGATGATTTCTTACAGTCTGAAGAAGTGACAACACTTTAAAGAAAGTCTTTTTTAGTTTAACACAGGCTCTGAGAAGAAAACCCAGTTTAAATGAACATGACTTTTTTTTTTAAAACGTTTTCTGAATAAAGTGCCACTAAAACTCAGTGCAGCTTGAACATTTTTTGCAAACATGTTTAATCCAATCTGTAAAGTTTCCTAAAAAGGACTCACAGAGCTGCTGATGATGTTGGCTTCATACGGGTGCCAGCTGATGTCCCGCACGCACGCGTCATGACCCAACAGTCTGGAAACCACGGCTCCGCTCAGCACGTCATAAACTGGACACACCAGCGTTCACACACTCTCACTTTCAGAAAAAGAGCATCCCGTCTACACATATTTACACTCAGAGACTTACTGATGATTTTGCCGGTGGAACAGCCGGAATAAATGTATCTCTGACCAGTGCTGAACTCCGGCGAAAAGCGGCAGCGGATGAGCGTGTGCAGAACGCCGTGGCCGCGGTACGTCATCACTGAAGTGTCACCTGTCAGTTTGTGCTTCTTTAGGGCTGCGAGGAACAGCAGAGACAAAAACACAACCTTCAACGACAATGGAGAAACACATTTTCTGATTTGTTTCCTTCTTTTTGTAATTCAACCATGTGACCTTCCAAAGGTCTCATTACTAAGAAATTAGAAACGATCCTTTCAACAAAAAATACCAAACTTGACCGAGTTTGGCCTGTTTTCAGTATTCCAAATCTGCCATGATACCCTTTTATGTCACATAAACACACAAAAAAGATTTTTTTTACAAATATATCGAGGGAATCAAAGGATGAGAAGATTTGCTGGTCGTTGTCACACAGAAAACCCCACTGAGGACCAGAGAGGCCTGAACACTGCAAAAACAGACCCCTTCAAAATAAGTCAAACATTCTTACCCCATTGGCAGATTTTGCTTAAATAAACAATAAATATACGCAAATGCGGTAAGAAAAATTGTCTTACAAATAATTCTTATTAAGAAATAAATTCTAGTCACACATTTTAGAACAGGAAAACAGGTAGCAAAGCAAGAATCTCATCCTCAATCCCAATGATTAAGTACAGGTAGTGGAGATGTGCAATAGCTATGAGAAATTACTGCTAGAAAAGAGGATAGTTGAAAGAGTCCTTTTAAATAAACTCATTTTATTTTGACTTTTTGTTTTTTAACTAAAAATCTCCTTGTTTCTCTTTGTTAGCTTCTACTAGAGCAGGAGTCTGCAATCTGAGGATTCGGGGCCACATGTGACTCTTATCTTTCCATTGTGGCTCTTTGGCTTTGAAAAAAAATGCTAACGATTTCAATAAATAATGGATTTGTAGTTTTGAATAATTTGCTTCACTTAATTAAGTTTTGTTACTGTTGTCTAGATTGTCAAATAACTGAGAACAATGAGAGTAGAAGGTTTCATCTTCTGTCAGAGTGATTCATTATTAGAGCAAGCTTAAAGCACATAATCTAGCTGCTGTTCAGAGGCAAAGTTCATTGGATTTACACGTAACCGAAAGATTTTTAAAGAAACTGGATTTTACAACAATGTTCATATTTAACTGTAAAAGCAGAAAAAAGGCGATGATCCACCATAAGGGTAGAAAACGTTTAGAAACATTTAGAAATGTTAGAAAATTGTAGTTTGCGCGTCACATCCACAAAGCTTTCTCCAACTGTATTTTTTCGTCTGCTCCTGATTCACAACGATTTGAATAAAGAAATACTCAGAAATGCAATTTTGAGGTACATTTTCTTGACGTATATCCTTCATCAGAAAAATGCAACAAGAACGTGTCAAAATAACCAAAAACACCATTTTCATTGGAGCGGTTCTTTAATTTGTGTCACTGCATTAATAAATCCCCAATAGGGCTAACAGTTCTATGAGTGTCGTCATCTATTTTCCACTCCTAATTGCGAGTCTTTGTCTCTGCTGTGGGCTGCACGGTGGCGCAGTGGTTAGCGCTCCTGCCTCACAGCAAGAAGGTTCCCGGTTCAAGTCCTGGCTGGTGGACCTTTCTGTGTGGAGTTTGCATGTTCTCCCCGTGCATGCGTGGGTTTTCTCCGGGTACTCCGGCTTCCTCCCACCGTCCAAAAACATGCTTCACAGGTTAATTGGTTACTCTAAAATTGTCCCTAGGTGTGAATGTGAGTGTGTATGGGTGTGTGATTGTGGCCCCTGCGACAGACTGGCGACCAGTCCAGGGGTGTACCCTGCCTTTGCCCATGAGTAGCCGGGTTAGGCTCCGGCAACCCCGTGACCCCGAAAGGGATAAAGCGGATTGGAAAATGAATGAATGAATGAATGTCTCTGCTGTCATCTTGAGCAGGACCGAAACTTTTCAGAGTAAGAGAGACAAAAGACAGATCAAAAACTGCAGCTAGGATTGGTGTTTCCCTTCTTATTGAAAAGCTGAAACGTTGATTTCCATAACTTGCAACCTGCACAGCATAATCATCATTAAATATGCACTTGTGCTGTGACTCATGCACACGCATGCTCTAAAAAGGTCGCTCTCTCAACATAATTAGTATTTGCAGCCACAATAACATATGAAAAGCCTGGGTAAGCCAAAGGCAGCCTGAAAGCCATGTAATCAGGAGGGCTGCTTTAACTCCCATCCCTCCTCTCCTCACCTCTCTGGGGAACCTGCTGCCAGCGGTAATCCCAGTTTTGCTGGGTGACGGCCAGGCGGGAGGCGGCCAACCCCTCTTTGGGTGAGAACTTTCTGACATCCCACAGCTTGATGGACTGGTCCTTGGAGTTGCTGATTAGATAGCGCGCATCCCCCTGGCACAATGGGGAGGAAAGAATAATAAGGAAAGCCAAGAGCACGTTCGCACTGACATTCCAGACGAATGGAGCAGTTGGAGTCAGTTAAAAATACAAACTCCACAACCCATGGTTTCGTGAGAGGAAATTTCTCACGCATACCTTGCTGTGGATGAACGTGATGCCATCTCGATGGCCGGCCAGCTGTCCGACGGGCTGCGGTCGGTCCTCTCGTAGCGTCCGCCTGTCCCACACCTTGCACAGTGCGTCGTCGCTGCCAGAGAAGAGCAGCTGGGACGAGGTGTCGGCAAACGCCACCGCATTCACGTCGTCTTCGTGGGCATCAATCTATGGGCAGCAGGTGGAAAATTCAGGGAGGTCTGTGGGAATGAATTTCTTTGTGTGTTTGTCTGGTCAGACATGCGCAAACACAGACGTAATGGGAGGGAGAGACTCCTAAAGACAGCAGGACAAATATGAAGCAGATGGTGGAGATCAACGACTGACTGGTACACAGAGGGTGGCTGTGGGAGGAGGAGGAGGAGGAGAGGCGGGTTTAAACATGACTGCCTCTCTGCAGGGTGGGGCCGCTCCCTTTGTTGCTTTAAAAAAACTTCATGTAAGATACCTCTTTCTAGTTTAGCTAAAGGTGCCATTAAGGCCAATAGTTGAGGTTTCTGTGAGGATTATGGAGAGCAGGGTTCATCCGAGGACAGCGTACCTTCGTCGCATCAACACAACATTCTAATCTCTGCTGAATTTCAGCTCCAATAATCCTCTACATCACGCTCTTTTTCCCCCCATCTTTATAGTTTGAATTTGACAAAAGAATGCAAGGTTTTTTAGTTTTATTCAGCCAATCGACAAAACTGTATGCAACCTTCTAATAAGAGTAGAGAGGTTTTAAAGTCCAGAACCGGTCCATAGTGAGAAAAAAAAAACGTGATCTTCATTTTTTAATGTTTTAATGTTTCATTTACAAACTAATTCTGAAGGAAGTTACAACTACTGGATTCTCTCCACCACATCGGACTCATTCTTAATGCATGGTAAGTCGCACGGTCACGTGTCAAATCCATTTGCTACTTTTTTAAAGCGACTGCACCAACAACTAAATTGAAACCTCCAAGCTAGCAAAGTTTGCAAAAACAACCAAACATATCCGGAAAGTTTATTTCCACAGAAAAAAGTCAGTGAGGAAACAGAATTAGAAAATTCGACTTCCAAGTGAAAAAAAGTTTAACAAAAAAATCTGTAGTCTTTACTCCAAATATGGATTTATTGTGACAATTGTTCCCACGCACCATATTAATGATGCATAATGTTCAGCAACCGTCTGTCTAATGTTATGAGGATTTTGCTGATTAAGTTGCTCAAATAATGGATTAATGTTTTTATTATATTTAGAAAGTTTTAGAGATTTTTTTTGGTATTATCTCCACCTTAAAAGACGGACGAGGCTAATGTTGACGTCTTACTTTTTAGCTTCCATTTTGACAGTTTAGGGGAAATCTATTTCACTTTCTAATGGTTTCTACACAAAATCTACGGTGCAAATAAAGTTTAAAACAGCTGGAGATATTTTACAGAGGATGTAGATAAACTATACTTTCAAAAGTAAAGAGAAACTGGAAGCTAAATTTTAGGGCAATCTCACATGGAGCCAAAAAGAAAGCATTCAGTTAATCGTCTCCATGAGCTTCTACAGTTTAATTGAAAAGTAAGCAGTACTACGGCACTAAAAAAGAACATTTTTGATTCACAGGTACACAAATATAGATGTGATGCAGAAAAACAACATGAAGCCACATGGAAAAGAAAAAAAAACAACCTTCAACGTTCGTCTGTTCTGCTCAAGATCAAAAACGTAAAGGCAGCCGTCGTTTGCTCTGGAAAAAGAAAGAGACAATTCCAGAATGAAAACATTTGCGTTACAACTTTTAAGTGTTCTATTAAATAACGTGTTTGACTTATGTGAACAGAAAACGTTGGAAACCTTCAGTGGTTGTCAATCAAAAAAGCGAATGGTACTCACCCGCCCAGAATCTCTTTGCCATCTGTTGACGCCGTCAGTGAGAACACACAGAACCTCCTCTCATCTGGACTACAAAACACAAACACACAAAATCTGATCATGCTGTAAAAGCACAATGACTCACAACCTCACTGCCTATGATACACCACCCAAGATTACAATGCTTCATGTGAACACACATCACCGCTAGAGCACTTACTGTTAGAAATGCTGTGAGTTTGATGGTGGTACACATTTTTTTAGAGACAAACACTAAATACTGCATTGACACAATCTGACAGCCTCATTCATCCATGTGGGAATGAAAAGGTGGGAGGAGGGTCAGCGGGTAGGAATGATAGATTACCTGCTTTACAATTTTATAAATTATTATGAAGGAAACACTAACTTGAGGTCCAGGGCGGTGTGGTTTTCACTGTCTCCGTCTATACTGCACAAATGAACTGTGGGAGGAAGAAACAAACCAAAGAACTCATCAGAAACAGCTCATTCGTTCAGTTTTGGTGAACTATCACTGTTTATTTTAAATTCTTCTCTCCTGAGAAGTTAATATAACCCTTAATATAAACCCTCATTGCTATTTCAATGACCTTTTTGTGTTTGTAAAGTGCAACATATTAGTGAATCTCTTCACACCCAAAAATGAAATATCTCAATCAGTACAGCACAGCACAACATATCTACAGGTCGACAAGCGCAAACTAAGCAACAGCGACTTTAAGGAGCTCTTGAACATATAAAAAAAGACACAAAACAAAAATAAATAAATAAAACACTTCTAAAAATAGAAAAAGTACACAGAAACAATTCTACACAAAACAACAACGCTGGATGGATCTTTTCGGAAGAACACAAACTCCTTCACTACATCCAGCTGAGAGGGCAACCCTTCCACGGGTACTCATGTGTGTGCAGTCTACATCTGGAAGAGGGCTTTACGTATGAAGCCCCATCTATTAACACAGAATAAAACCTCGTAATTGCCAATCAGGAAACAACCTGACAACCCCAAACAAACATTACCGGTGCAACAAAAATGGCGAGAAAGCCAGATGACAGCTCAGATAAGGAAATCGAAGGCATTAATGCATCTATTTGTCTACAAGTGCATGCATCAGAACGGAGCAGAGCAGGGAGCTTGTGGTTTGCCCAGTGCTTTTTCTACATCACATGTATGATCTTTTTTAAAGTCTACTCCTGATTCAAAACAATTAGAAAATAGAAATACCCAGAAATGTGCTTTTGAGCTTAATTCACTTAATATATGTCCTCCATCTTGAGAAAAATGCCACAAGATCATGTTCGAAACACAATTTTCATTGGAGTGGGTCTTTAAACGTTTAGATTTACTAAACTAAACTGATTAGAAGTCAGGCTAACATTTTAAAATACGTTTTCTCAAACCCTCCCTATTGCTTATTTTTGCATTCATTACTTGATCCCAGATTGATTTCTGAGACTTTGATTTATAAAAACAAAACAATAATGCTTATAATCAATGTTTATCTTTTTCTGGACTGTCTATGTTTAACATCCAGAAAATACCTGAAACATCTGTAAAGCTTAAAACAGCTCACAAAGCAAACAACTTTTTTTAACCACATTTGTCAATTATTTCAAAATGTATGATTGAATTTACTTTATAAAATGTGTATAGCAAGAACCAGGCCTAGAACAGAAGTGTGTGTACATGTTCTTTTCCTTGCATAATATTACCGATCATCAGACCCACTCTCATCTCAGCCGAGTGCACGTGTCAGATTTTTCCTGCTGCTCTTCATTGACGCTGTGACATGGTCCAGAGAAACAGTTTGTGCAAAGACGTTTTAATAATTCGCATGTTTTAGTCCTGCTCTGTCTGGCTTCCTGCTCGCTTGATCTGCTATGTGCAGACTGATGAAGCGAGACCTGGACTGAACGCCAAAACACGCTTGGTTGGTATCTTGAGCAAAGTAGACGGTTGCCTCTGGGACGTTTTTGAAATCCACTAACTCTGGTGAAACCGTGCTGATTAGCTAGATAGCAGCAGTTCCCAAAAACAATCTGATAAACGACCCACGCTGTAACAGTTGTTTAAAGACCCGCTCCATTTGAACATTCAGTGAAATCCAGCGACGGAGAGGAAAAACTGCAGCAGCAAGGAATTTTACCCAACTCTGACAAATGTGTGGCAACATGTTAGGAGAAGTTAAATAATAATAAAAAAAAAAAAACTTTTCAAACCATTAATCTGCACATTTCTGTGCCGTGAGAATCAACAGCACATCAAGACACCTATTTCAACATGAGGTATTTTAAAGGTTTATGCGTCTTACTGTAGTCAGACCAGCTGGAGTACAGCACATGTCGAGCATCGGGAGTGAAGCAGACGTCGAGCACGCTCCAACCCACGTCGCGCGCCTTCACCGTACGCTGGAGATGAAAGCGGCCCTTGCTTGTGTCGTACAAACGTATGATCTGGTCTGCAAAAAATATTCAACAAAACAGGAAAAGTCTCAGTCAGTTCATCAAAGTATCATTTCTAACAAATAGTAACAACTTTAAGTGATAAAAGTGATCCTTTTATTACTTTAAATCCTTTGGTAACATTTGATCAACAACACACATGAATGGGAAAAGAACTAGAATCAGATTAAACACAGGGTGCGTTTAGATGTGTTTACATAATCAGATATCTGGGGGAAACCAGTTTACAGGTTTACATGCAAGAGAGTGACCCGGTACACCTCCACTTTCTCACCTTATTCACTTCTCTTTTCATCTCTTTTGAAAGCAGAGTGCCAGCAAACTCAGATCATCTTTTAAACTATTTTAAAAGTGGTCTTTCTATTTTGGTTATGCCGTTTTTAGCCAAAATTAAAAAACCTGTGTTGTTTTCTAGGACATAACTTCTGCAGAGCAGCAAGTAGAAATTCGCCTCAGAGATGTGGGAAAGATTATTTTAGCTTGAATAGTAAAACACCAGCATAAATGTCCTTATAAGGTGAAAAACAACACTAGAACAACAGTCAAAAGGATGGATGCCACACTTTTTTTTTTTTTTTTATTACCTTGGCAGGCAGAAAGAAACATGTTGCCATCTTCACTGTAAACGCCGCAAAAGGCTTTCTGCTGGTACGTATCCTTATGGGACACATAGTTTGGCAGGAAACTATAAAGAATCAAGAAAGGGCACAATCATCTTATGTGGTCCCTTTCATATCAGGGGGAATTGAACTGTTTAGCAAGAAAGTACAAAACAGAAAATTATGATTTATGCAGAGATTTTTATTTGCCCAGTTTACTTGCTTGATTACTTTGAAGCATACTTACTGTGTTCGTACACGGCTGCACTCCCCATGAGAAAAACTAGAACCTCGACAACGGCCTTGCTCCCTCTGTGCACAGAAAAGATAGACTATCGGCGCCAAACTCGCATAAAAAAATATATCAATGAGTCATCTTAACTGTAGAGATAATAAAAGATGCTACAATTTATGACAAAAAGTCTGATAAAAACTCTTAAAACCTCTGTTAGCATGTAGGTGAAGTTGTGACGGCCTTTCAAGGAGGACGAGGCAGTAGCCAGCAGGATCTGCGTTCGGATCTCGCTGGTGTCTATCTCATGCGTGTCCGGCTGGGTGTCCACTACCAGGAAGAAAAAACAACAAAGTGAAGTTGATGCCCAAATATGATGTCAAACTCTTGAAACTGGCAATTTATAGATGAAAAATATCAAAGGAAAAGTCAAAATGTTAACAATCATACAAACTACATAAAGGTATGACTGTTTTTCTTTTCTGATCATATTTTTACACAAAAACTACAATTCCCAGAAACCCACCCCTTAACATTTATTGTCATTGAAAAGCCCCAAATGTCCTCTGTACATACCAAAAGGAGTTAACTCCGTACAATGCAGTGTTTGGGAGTTATTCAGGTTTAGAAACCGTCTCTACTATAGAGGTCCAAAAGAGACTATATTAAATAAATATATACGCTGGTAAATTATTAAATAAATGTGTCATTAATTATTAAAAATTTGCATTAAATAAATAAAATTGGAAAGCAATGAATAAATGTTTAAATATGTGTGGCATTAAAATATTAAAATTACCATTAAAAAGCACAGTGTGTGTTTTTTGGGGGGGACTGGGTGTCGAGGAGTTACCGTCCCGCTTCGCTCCCTCCACACCCAGCAACCTGCTCTGCAGTATAAGTGGAGAGGGGTTCTGCCGTGAGGGATATGATGTCTCGATCAGCTCTACGCCCGCCTCTCTGAGGCAAGCAGAAGCACGCACTGCACACTGCAGCTCGGGGTAATTGTCGAGTCCCGCTTCAGGGCAGGACGAGAGCCAAACCTCTGTGAGGAAGTAGGCAGCGCAGCAGAGTTCCCGCGGACGGAGAAGCTAAGCGACCCTCACAAAAGATGCAACGTTTCACCAAAAAAATGTTTGCCGCGTGTATGTGTGTGAGGTGCCAGACAAAAACGCAAATAAATTCCTGAGTTTCATTATATCAGCAGTCTTGCGCCATGATGAGATTCACTAATGATTATTTCCAAAGTCGATTATTTTTTTGATTAGTCAAAGATTATTGTTTACGGAAGATAATGTGCAAGTTTTTTCCCAAAAGGTGATAGTACGGGTACCGACCATGGAGGTTTGCGTCATGTATGGTACTACTAGTGCTCAGCATATGCTGCATTCACAGAAACTGAAAATATACATGTACAGTTCATGAATTACAATTTCACTTTACGAAATATAAAAAGCCCAAGGTCCAAGTTAAGCTATTTGCTAGAACAAAAAAAGCCATAATTCAAGGATTCCTGGTCCCTGCGCTAAATCATTGTCTAAATTTCCTATAGAAGTAGTAAGCATAAATATTTTTATGAACATGGCTTTTACTTTATTTCATTTAGTAAACAATTTTTCCAACATTTTTTCTTCCATTAGTTAGCAAAAGTGACTTAGGTGGTAGCCAGGGTGCAGGACCCCAATCATGTCTTTAAATCCATCCTCTTCAACCTTTGACAGAGGTATTGTTTCTTTTAAAAACACATTTAGGATGTTCTGTGAAAATGTTGCAGCCTCTAAAAGAACTATTTGGTCCAGTTTCTAACTGTCAAAAGAGAAACGCATAATTTCACTACACTGTTGATAAAAAAAAATTTGCAGCCATTAGGCTATTTATTTATATATAAATAAATAGCCTAATTTATTATTATTTAAATATGAATAAATAGCCTAATTATCATGACTATAACTTGTAACTTTTAAATAGTCATGATAATTACACTAATAGTGTTATATTTTTCAATAGGTTTTAAAATAATTTTGATTTATTTCAATCTAACAGCAGCTCCTATAAGTTCCCTTCAAAATAAAACTCTGCGTCAATAAAGATCTTCATAAAGCAGTACATTTACTTACGCTTATTATTAGAAGAAGAACTTTGCTTCTGAACAGAAACTATATGTACTGCTGTGCAGCAGAAGATAAGAACATGAGCTTTAAACTTAATCCAATAACAGTTCTGACAATAGATAATAATTTTACTCAGTCATCTGACATGTGTGCATTTTGGAGGATTGATAAAACACATTAGGCCTCTTAATTTAGTGTCATGTCGGGAGTGGTTCAAAACACATTAATTTTACTATAAGATCATCTCATTAAGAAAAATACAATTAAATATGGTAACAAAATGTAACTAAGAAACCCATTCTTGATCCACAATAAGAAACAAATCAGGCTTCTGTGAAGCTCCATGCAAAAGCTTATTGTGAAACCTTTAAAAAAAAAAGAACAATTTTCAGAATAACTCAAACTTTATTCCACTGCCCTCTGAGTTTGATGGGACAGTTTGAAAGATAACATAATGAAATGCTGCAAACGGGACCATGAAATTATTAATTAAATATGTCATGAAATAAATTAATATTTCTTAAATTATTTCAAATTGAATTTTAATGAAATATTGACACATTTATTTGACACTTTTTACTATTATAATTATTATTTAAATAATTAATGACATGTATTTAATAATTTAATTTTAAATATATTTATTTCAATTAGTCTCTTCCAGCCCACACTGGCCACAAAATAATTAAATATGTCATTAAATATTTAAATGTGCTTATTAATGGCAATTTTTATTTTTTAATGTCACATATATTTAAACATATATCTTTTGATTTCCAATTTTTTTTAATTTCATGTCAATTTTAAAAAATATTGATGCTTTTATTTATTTATTATTATTATTTGTATTATTATTTATTTATTCAATGGCGTATCTATTTATTTCATATTGTCTCTTCTGGACCTCCATACTTTATGTTAGTAGCTTCCTCTCATCTCCTCTGATCTCCCTAATGAACTCTGTTGCCTTCCTCAGGATCGCCACCTTTGCTGCCTTGTCATTGTTGGCCTTCTTGTAAAGTACTTCTTGAACTTCTAGTTAGTTGTTTTTGACTCATACACAGAATCTCAACTGGCACAAACACATTTAAGTGTGTGATCATCAAATCACCAGAAGAAGGTTACCTGGTGGATTGTAGCGGTCACCCAGCCGTCCGTCCCAGGCTCCTTCACTGTCGTCATCAGAATCCGAGTGCGACTGGACCAACTGAAGCCCCGTGGCTCCGCTGCCATGGACCAGCCTAACCTGGCCCCTGCATACACAAAGCGGCCAAAAACCTCAACTGCATAATGTATTTAAGATGTCTTAACACAGCTACAGCAGGGTTGCTATCAAAAATGTGTCAATAAAAATATAAGATAAAGTAAAGAAAACTATGGCTGAAGTCAAAAGGACAAACAGCAGTGAGAGTAATGTTGACTTTAGTGCAGCCACCTTTTTTTGACTTACTGTAAACAAACAGACGAACGAACACTGACTTTCTCAAAGGTAATTCCACAAACTTAAGTTTTTCTGTGCTGCATGATTCTGATAGATGAATAGTGTATATACGGAGAGGATTCAAATCATAAAGCTTGAAGTAGTCGCCGACTTGGAAAAGACATAACAACACAGGCTTTCCCTGCTCTGGCAGCTGTTGTGATTGAGTTAGGAACCTTTTACAAGCAAAAACATTCTCGTACCTTCCTTTCCATGCAACTCACAATGAATTTTAACAACTCCAATTAAAATAAATACAACAAAATACACAAGTTTTGAGCACAGATTACGTGTATGTTTAGCCTGAAACTACAAACTAATATTACCTGCGCTCGAAAATGAAATTGTAGTGTTCCTGATGGAAATAATTTAGGAAATATAAAACATCCTCCAAATGTAAAAGCTCATTACTATTTTCTTTGCAATTATTGGAAATGTTCTACTTATTGGTGCAACGAGTTACTTCTGTAGGATTGAGATTTTGACGCTAAGAGGAGTTGAAATAAACAAACCTTTATTGTCAAGGGAAATTTTTACATATTCGCAAAGCTATTTAGAAGAAAAGGAGTGTGCATATGTTGTCTGATTAAAAAGAACTAGCTGAGATTGAATAAAGTGTCACCTTCTCAGTAGATAAGCCAGCACTTCAGCTAAATCGACGTCCTCCTCCGAAGCAGACTGTCCGTCTCCCTGTTGCCTGTCGGCCGTCCTGCGGCCTCGGCTGCTGCTCTGGTTCGGTTCTACTGCTTCGGACTGCTCTGCTGGGTTGCCACTGGAAGAGCCTCTTCCACCAGACATCCCAGAACTAGACTGAGAGCCCATAAACCCCGAGGGCCTAGCACGGGGGAATAGAAGTAGGAAGGGGCGGTGTGAGATTTACCTGAGGTTCAGGTGAGGCGCTGTCAGAAAAGAAGCAGAAAAAGCAGCGGAGAAAATAAAGTAACTGACTCCATAATTACTCACGTCTACGTACTTTGTGACTTTTGCGACAAAGTGAGTGTTTTAACAAACAAAGTGAGGAGCGTATTTGTGCAGTGCGTTCCTCAGCACGGTTAGGCTGTGTGGCGCTAGCTGAACTGCTAACATTCTGACGAAAACATTAGCTACCTTTTGACAGTCTTCGTGACAGGTCTTTGGGTCGGCTCCCAGTCGTATCGGCCCGAACTTGACTGTTTGCTATTTCCCAGAAGTCAGCCTGGTCTGTCACATATCACTTGTTAGACAGTAAGGTGTAGTTTTTCCACACAGCGGTAGATCATTCGGCTAGCAGGGCTAGCCCGTGATGCGCCATGTTGTTTACTAAAGTGTGAAAAAAAAAAAAAAACTGCGCGTGCCCCCTCGACTTTCATCGTCACGTGATTCGCTCGCGGACAAGTGCACTGACCTACATTCAGGTCGAAATTTACAGACATCGGTATCTTTTTTTAAAACACAGAGCCACAACACATATTTAAACACATGTTGAAACATAAGTTTATTTTTTACTTTTATGACAAAAAGATTTATTTAAAATGGCAACAAAACAAAATATGCTCTGAGAAGTGTTTCTTAGGTGAACTTTATCTTTCTATTTATGTATTTTAAAAAGTTGAAATGTAAGAAAAAAATGTGTGTTTTTTTTATTATCTCCTTGAATTTGGATGAAAACTATTTTTGGATTGGTTTTTGTAATTTCTTGATCTATGTCTTAAGAAAACCATGGAAAAAAGATATTTGATTGTATCTGCTCACTATAAATTAATATTTTCCTATTTCAATGGGGTTTTGTTTATTTATTTATTTTTTTATTTCCAAAAATGTAAGAAAAACAGCACAACCGTATACTTTACAGCTCTTAAGAAGTTTACAAATTGAGATCAATACAGTGTTTTTCTGTATAATTTGAATTTGTTATTATAATTATTAATATTAAAACCAAAGACATCTTTCTTTTTTGTTTTTTGGGGCCAGTTTCACATTTTTGTGTATCTGAATACTTTTTAATGTCTTAACATTCTATCTCCTGGTTAGAGAGGAACAATTCTGGGAACAAAATGTTTCACATTTTGTACATATTTGAAATAACGCTGAAAAACAAAGGTAAAGGTAAAATTGCAAATGTATTTTGCCTTTAAGGTTGTTTTGATGAATTTCTTTTTATGTCTATGTTTTGAATGCAACAAAAACTACAATAAATAAATCACTAATCATATACAATATTAATAAAATGTAAAGAAATATTTAACCACTGAGAAACTGGACAAAAAAGCCCAGCCAGTCCAGACTTAAAAAAATACTAATTTGCTCATCTACATATCTTAATTTTAGTATCCTTTTTGGTTCTCTGTGGTCTTGTTTCAGGGTTTAAAATTATTATTATTATTATTATTACTATTATTATTATTATTAGTAGTAGTAGTAGTAGTAGTAGTAGTGGTATTAAATGTCTTAGTTTCTGCCACCAAGCCTGCTCCTGCATTTTGGGTCCTTCGCCACCATTTTCTGACACTAGCAGCAGGGTCAGATCATCTGTAATCATAATTTTACAGCGACATTAATAAATTCTGTTGCACCAACATACTTGCATTCAGGTCTCCCAACACAAGTTTATTGCTATATTAACACATTTGGTTTAGATGAAAATACTTTCCAAATTTTGTGATTTTCACCCAACAATTGATTTTTTGAGTATATACATATTCCAACAAGCCATTTTTTGTTTGTTTTATCCCTCTGTTATTAGTATTATTACATTTATTTGTCCAAATTTAAAATTTGCCTGACATCAAAAAGGGGTAAATATCATGATGTCAAATTGCTCACTGATAGATCCAACAAAACCAGTAAATACAGGATAGTCACCAAACTCCTCATCTCAATTTAATGTCCTTGCGTCATAAGGCAAAACTTTCTGATGTGACACAACACTTCGGTTAACTAAAATTACAATTACTGCATTCTAAATTAGCTACAGCTCATTGTATGTGTTGTTGCAATTTTCCCGTCATCTTAAGTTTCATTCTCTCTCTTGTAGCTATCAAGAAAGTTTCTGTTCTGTCTCAATATCTATGAAAGAATTTCATTGTGTGATGTTTTCAAAGTAAGATGTTGTGCTAAAGTCTGGTGGAAATAAATCTCAAATTGTGTCTATTTGAATCTGAAGTTGCGTCAAACAATTTCTAAATGATACAAATTAAGATAGCTCTCAACAAGAACACAAGTCAGAAACACTACCACATTGTTTTTTGGTCACATCTTTTCTTTTGGTCTCAGGAATTATTACCGTTAATGTGACAAAGCACAATTATTGGATTTATGTAATTCCACAGTACTATCTTCTCTTGTAGTGCTAAACACTAAATGAGTGCATTGGTAGATTAAAATTTAAAGCTGAATGAAATGTAACACTGGTGAGCACATTTTGACCAAAATCTTACAAATTTAATCCACGTTTTGAATATATATATGTAGTATACAGGAGGTTTTGAGGAGTCTGAAAATCTGAATATCTTTAATATCCTAAAAATGTTACCTCTCTCTTGGCCAAATGGTGCTGCTCTTCCCAATACATCATTCATGAACAAAATAGACACAGGATGGTAACAAGTTACATTTCCTCAGTTACATTTAAGTAACTTTAGGTAAAAATTGTAGTACTTTGAGTAGTCTTGCTGTGTCGTAGTTTCTACTTTTACTCAACTAGACTTTTGATGACAAACAGTTGGCTATATCTGTCTTTTTACTTTTTTTATGACACATTTGAACCATTTATTCTAAGAATGCATAATAATATCAGTAATGGCAGATAACTTCCCCAAGAGGTAAACATCAGCAGAAGTCAGAGTAAAGTAATTCAGCTATGAGTGTACAACCAAACTGAACATGAGTGCACACTTTTTGGCATGAGGTCAACTTGTGTGTACTGATGGTAGAGCAGCAACGATGTGCAGCAAAATGTTTATTACTGCATGTCATTTGTAAGCCAACAGGCGTTTTTTTTCTTCTCTTTTTTACCAAGTCAATGGTTGTAAAAAGTTTCCTTTTTTTATTTTACATTTTCAATTCAGAATCTGCAAATAAATTTGACTTTAAACTACACTTTAAGTTCAAACTTTTACCAGATACTTTTGTATTCTTACTCATAATAATTTGGAGGACAAATTTTCCTCCTACTCAAGTATTATTTTTGTAGCAAATGTTACATTTATTTCAGAACTGTTTTTAGATCCTCTTCTGCCTCTAAAGCTAAATTTAAATGTATCCCTTTCAGATTTCAGGTTTGTGTCACACAACATTTGTACAAGTTCCATTTGAACAATGCTGCTGGAACAGTTAGAAATACTTGCTAAGAAAAATGAATGTTTCCCTATTCCTGGCATATATCCCAAAATTCCACTTGATAACTTAACTGCATGTTATTCTTCTTTTAAACAAACTGATGGCGTTTCACATACATCAAGCACGAAAACATTTACATAAACTGGTTAAAATTAATTGTTACGAAACAAAGTTGTGTGTTTTCTGAGTCAAGTTGCAGATATATTCCTATATAACCACCTGTGATGCAAGTACATGTACTGTAAATGCAACAAAATAAATACAAAAACACAGTTGAAAGAGCAATTACAGAAAAAGCTCTCAGAATTTAAAAAAAAGAGCAAAATTTAAATAGTTTATTTATTAGAATATGCCAAATATATTTTTTCCCTTTTAAAAATGACGGCCGGTACATAACCCAGTGGTGCACAATCTATATTCTTTCCAACTGAAGAAACATCTTTTTGATCCACTTATCTTGGGTTGTTTCATTAATAAAACATATAGTTTACAGTTTTAATGATCAACTAAAGCTAATAATTATTTAGTCCATAATGTTTTACAAAATATGCGCATTCAGTAGGTTTACGTAGTGCTCTGGATGATATCTTTTAAGATAAACATTCATTTTTCCTTCCACTCGCTCATCTCCACTAAGGCCTGCAAAAAGAAAAAAAGTCACTAGTTTGGAGAACATCATATCACAGATAACCACAGTGGAACTGGTGAACGTCAGGATCAGTTTGGAGGCTTTGAGCTCACCCAGTTTTTGAGCGGCATTTCTGATCTTCTCTTGAGCAGAATGCACATCTCCTCCCTCTGGTATGAGGACCTCTATCTCTCCCACATGATAACCAAAGTCAGCCTGGTCCAGATCTATCTGCACCCCCTCTTCTAAAGTGAATGACCGGCGCATTGTTGTAAACTCTGCAAAGCAGACTAGATTCAGTTTGCTCAGCCACAGCTCATCTTCCTGTGAGGGGGCGGTCTCTATGTCTGGGTCTTCATATGTGCCTTTTATGACCTTCTTCACTCTCTGCTGAATTTCAGGCAGATTGGTTATCTCCTTGTAATGAGTACACAGAGATTGCTCTTCACTCAGCTCTCCTGTCCCACTCGCTGTTGAGATCGGGCACTTCAATTCCCAGCATCCTTTCCGCTTGCGCAGCCAGAAGTCTCTCAAAGTCAGCTCAAACCCAGGAGAGTCAAAATACTGGTCATGAAACTGACGTTGGCCAACACAAACTGTGGAAAAATTACAAATATTAGACACAAAACAGTTTAAATTAAATAAATACTACTAAGGCAAACAAATCATTCATCTTCATCGCTTGAAATAAGCTGAATTACAGTAGCTACACAGCTGTTAATATCTTTAAGCATTGGAAATGTTTTAGAGAACATGTCTAAGTTATAATTCATCAAGTTTGTTTAAACATTTTTGTGAATGTGCGTCAAACACCAAAAACGACATACCTCCAATCTTCTCAAGGGTTTTTAAGGTGTCTTCACTGAATGCAAATTTTCTTTCCACTTCCACACTCATCTGAAATCAAAAGATCAGTAATAAGCAAAGTAATCGGATTAAAATGACACACGTGATCACTTTCGCATACAGGGTTCACAGCGAAACTGAATTAAAATACTGCTCATTCATTAAGTATGTCGGTGTGTGTTTCCACATATAAAATAAGATAATACCCAAGTAAGGTAATAATAATTGTTCAAAACTAGAAAATAGAAAGAGAAAAACAATAGAATAAACTGTGGAAGAATCAGATTTTTAACAGGCACCAAAACTGTCCACTATTGGTGCAGATGCATTCAAATCCAAAATTTTTTATCTTAATTATTTTTAAATAACTAAATTTAGGTAGCCTGAAAACAACACATTTGTTTCTGCAAATTAGCTATGCATAAAAATAATCCTAATAAATACAATTCATCAGTAGTGAGAAAATTTGGGTTTCTATTATCATTTCTCAAATATAATAATGTTTCATAGCAAAAAATAAATAAATCAATAAAAGTAAACTTAAATTTTGCTTATTTCATTTTAACATTGAGCCATATTTGAGCAGCAGGGCTTTCTGTGAGTTTGACATTGTTTTCATCCATGTCTTTTTAAATTTAATGTGACTTTGGTGTGCATAGAACACCTAATTCAGAGGAAATTTAACTTAAAACTATTTTACTATAACAATACATTTAAATATTATTGTTTGATAATATATCCTGCATTGCATACCAAAGTTTCAATTAGGTAGGAAACCGAAACTGAGCTACCAACCACATAAATCAATAAATTTACAACTGACTAACGCGCACAAATCTCCTTACTAAGGCATTTATAAAATATAATATAAATACTACAAAGCCGTATATGTTTTTTTAAATACATAACTGTAATCATTTAAGTTGTGAAAAATAAACTGTTGTGCACAGTTTCTATAACAAAAGCCTGTGAGAATTACAGACCGTAATGACCTGTCACATGAGGCTTGAACGAGTTTAAAAAACGGATTTGAACAAAATAAACATTTAAAATAATAATGTATCTTTTCACATACCTTCACGTTTGATGCCCTTATTTTAAAAAACAATTTACTTCGTGTAAAACAACAAAAACTAGGGTGAAGCCGAGCTGCTCCCACAGTGCAGGAACTTTAATTTTGCACAGGCATAATGAGGGGCACCTATCGGGGCATTCGTTGATAATCACTTCCTGCCCTAGCAACGCAGAAGCATACAGATGGTGCAGTTCTAATCCGCACCGCTTCATAAATATGTATTCCACACACTCTGAAGTTCGCCACACCTATTACTTCTTTGGAAACATCTCATAATCTATACGGAGGGGATTGAGCTGAGCTTTTTTTCTGTAATAAATCCATTATTTATCTCTAACTGAGTCGTCTTACTTTTGAATTCAATCCAAATAGGCAAAATGAGGACTCATTTATTATTCACCTTACATGTGAACACGAGGAAGTGTTTCACATTGATGGTATCTGGACTTTATTTATTGTTTTTAATAATTACATTTCTTAATGAGCCTTTTTATTAATAGTATGTAATATATGCGGGGTTACATAAGTGATTCGATAGCCAAGTATGTCCCCTCTGAATGTCAGCAATCAGCCTTGGGGGGAGCTGTGGTCTGTTTACTAGAGGGAAGAGGGGAAGGAGAGAAGGCGAATGAAGGGAGGGGGAGAACAGGAGAGGAGGAGGGCAGGCAAGCAAGAAAACTTTTCACTTGTGAAGAGCCACAGTGTGTGTGTGCGCGCGCGCGCGTGTGCTGAAGCGGATACCATGCAGGTAAAAAAAAAAAAACGCATTAGCTAATTGCTCCGAACTTAATTAATTGTCGTTCGTGATCGGTTAATTGCACCGATTGAAGTGGAGAGACGGGCTCTTCCTGCTGGTGAAAACAACGAGCGAGCGAAAGACGTTTTACCCGATCCCTAACAGAAATCCAAAATTAAATCCTAAACTTTTTCTTCCTCCCGTGTTTCCTATCGCCTCTCTTCCTACGCCACCCCCATCGTCGAGGCGAACGCACGTCCGCTTCAAGTCGCTTTGTATCGCTTAATTCTTACTCCAATTGCGACTCGAAGCTGCAAATTAATACTTTAAATGACCATGTGTTGCCACGCGAGTGCTTAGGACGGAGATTTGAGCGCTGGGACGCGTGAAAAGGGGGCTCTGCTTGGCGGGTAGGGAGGAGGGGGTGCGAGCGTTCTTTACACATCTGTAAACGGAGCCCACGTTCATTAATTAAATGGTTTTAGTCCGGCTAGGCCTCAATTTGCGCTGTTGAGCAGCAGGAAGCGGGCAGTGCAACACTAGATGCCCGATTGGCAGCCCACAATCAGAGGGGTAAGGACATAACTCGAGGCCGAGGTTTGTTTTATTTTAATTTTTTGGGATCTCCAGCTCGCCGAGTGCTTTTTTTCCCCTTCTCGGTTATCCTGGATGAACTCGGTCGATGGTTTGAAGCTGCAGCTCCTGTCGTGTACAGGCGGAGTTTGTCAGGAGTGGAGGGCAGCCAGTCGGAGACAGTTTGACTAGCCATTAATTATCTCTGCCTGCTAACAGGCTAGCTAGCAAAGTGACACGACTGTTAACAGTCCCAGTCCTTTTGTTTATTAATTTACTGATGGCCCAGCGCTAACCGAGAGCCAAAAGATTATGCTGACGTATGCTGTGAGTTTTCAGTTTCCTTTAAGTGTGCCCATCTTCACAGAATTATTATTAATATTTTTACTTTAGCAAAAAAGCTACCGAGGATTCACAAACACCGCTGTTATGCGACGTTATTTGGGGGGATTCACAACCTAGCTTGCTAGCTAATTGATTTGTCTCTCGTTGGTACAGCTAATTAGACTAACTCGTAATTAGCCTATTAGGATTAGAAGACGCAGGACGAGAAATAATTTTTATTTTTTATTGGTTTTCAAACAGTGATACGCTTACAAAACTGGGTATTTTTATTTAGAGATGCACACTCGTCGAAATAATAATCTGGCCATGTAACCCCGCTAGCTTGCTAATTGGCATGACGAGGAAGTGAGGGTGGAATCTGTTGGTATTTCTCCTCGTAGGCATGGATAGTTGACTGAACTGTAGCTGGGGATGATCGATTCTATAGCTAAACCCATAAACAAAAAACCACCACTCGCCACTTACGGTCTGCGTCGTTCCCGCAAAGTAGGAGTTTTATGTATTACTGTAGTTTTTACGCTAATGCAGTATGGAACTAAAAATGCGCCTCTCAGGGGCTGCAGTACATGCCAAAAGTGGAAGGATCACGCTCGTGTCAGGATATTAGGGGTTGTTGATGTGCTATTTTTGCTTCCTAAACACATCTGAAGGGATAATATCAACAGAAACGTAAAAAAATACATGTATATAAAGAACATCATGTAAAACCTGTTGCAAACTTTGTACAACTCCCATTTCACTTGAGAAATTGACGTGGTCAAAGCAAAAACTAAAAAATAAACTTAGCTGTCAGAATTGCTTTAATAGACTTACTGTATTTTCCTGAAATAAACAAGTTTATATATATTTTTATGTTTCTACATCTACTAAGTTAACGTTGTTGTTTTGAAGTGATTTGAGATTGTTACTCACTATTTAAAGTGATAATAAAGCAAGTAACAGCTTATAAAAGTACAATCACACTATAGAAGTTGGACTTTTTCTTGTCAGGCTGGTAAATAACAAGCTCAATGTACTTGAACAAGCATTTTTTTTCTGTCTTTTGTCCATCTATCCAACCATTTTCTAACGCGCAGTGTCCCTTTCGGGGTCACAGGTGTGCCAGAGCCTAACCCGGCCACTCGTGGGTGAAGGCATTGTACACCTTGGACAGGTGTCCAGTCTGTCGCAGTTCTGTCTTTCACCAAAACAAAAATTATTTGACGTGTTTTGTTTTTTTTTCCTTGAACTGAAATGACACTACAATCACACCAATTATTTTCCATCTATTCAGTTTTGAAGTTCCACTCCAATCATCTTTTGATCTATTGTATAATTGTTCCCAGTATCTTTTTTATTTATGATTGTGCCGTTTGAAATTCACCTCTGCCCGCCCCCACTTTTTGTCATCCATGTGTTTACACGCTCTACTGCTAGCTTAAATCGCCATCACAACTCCAACCTAACATTACCAATGCAACAAAAATGGTACTACCAGATCAGACGAGGAAAACAAAGATGTACATGGATCTATTTGTCTACAAGTGGATGCATCAGAATGGAACGAAGCAGGGAGTTTGTGGCCTGCTGATTTTAGCTTCTACGTCACAACTTTTTGAAACAACATTCTATTTATTCTGCTCCTGATTTACAACTATTTGAATAAATAAATCTTCAGAAATGCAATTTTAAGCTTAATTTTCTTTATACATGTCTTCCATCAGGAGAAAAATGCCACAAGAACATATTGAAAACTCAAAAAACTTGATTTTCATCGGAGCGGATCTTAAATGGGCTTTTTGACATTTATTGAAATACCTTTTCCAATTTTTCTCTTTATCAGGAGGAGTCTGGTGAGCTGGTGCACAGTCAAAGGAATGGAGTGGCAAAGTGGGTGTGCCCCCTCTGCCAGCAAGGGCAATCAAACAGATCTTCCTTGTCTTTACATCTCAATGAGCAACACAGCGTACTTCCATCGTGTGTCAACCGGCTGCTGGACATTGTAAGTCTTTTTAAGAAGAAATGACGTCGTGATGGCAATAACGTTTTTTCTTTTGGTCATACTTATTTGTGCATGATTTTTTTTAAATGTATTTTTTAACAGTTTAAATTGTTAGATTTCAGGTTTTACACAAGTTGCATTTCTTCATTAAACGCTAGGATTACATTTGTGGTTGAAAAGTTTTAAACCCTTGACATTTGATACATTTATAAGAGTTGTTTTCCATATTAAAGGGACAAGGCAGAGGGGGAACTTTGAACATTCATTATTTTAAAAGCAAAAGCATTGCAGACTTACTCTACTTCACCCTAAAATAGATCTGAAACCTTAGATAAGCATGACAAAATGGTCGATTAATGCTGAGGTATAATGATGTGAAGTTGGCAGTGTGTCCTCCCACTGCATTTAGTGTTATGGTACAAGAAAACTTGCTTGGACATAATTTGTCATTCCTTTCCTAAGAGTGAAGTTATAGCAACATTGTAAAGGATTTGGAATGTAAACCAAAGGATGAAAGTACTTGATGCTTTTTCATTTTTGTCCCTTTGTGTGTTTTCTTATGTTGCTCTGTTTCTTTAAAAAAAAAGTGCAGATCTGTTAGAGATTTTTCTTTTTCTTTTCATTTTCATGTGTTGTCTTCCACCATCCCCACTACATTTTCCAGTGTGTTTATTCTGATTAAAAGTTTGTAGAAGATAAACATCAACCAGCAAGTATTGCTCCCATTTACTGTTAGCATTTTTCTTTTAGTCTAAAATTACAGCGTTTGTGGTTTCCACTCAAAATGGCCTGGGCAGCACCTTGATTAAAATTTTTGAATTTTTTTTTTTTTTTTAAGTCAATTAGGTTTGCAAACATGCTTGTAATGGTTGTTGTATTGTATGACCCAGTTTTGTTCAAGCTGTGACACAGATGGCTTCACATTTGAGGATCCTGATCCACAGATGAGCTCTAGTTTGATTCATGTGTCCAATTGATATCAAAGTGATAGAACTACCGTGCTTTTTTTCTTCTTCGTCATAGTTTAAATGGTTTAGGGTGTTTCTTTATTGTAACCATTCAGAACAAACTATGTGTTCAGTCATTTTAGAGTTTTAGAGCTCCATTTACCGTGCCAGCTGAGGCCTGTTGAGTCAGTGTTGAAGAACTCAAGTGGTCTGCAGTTTTTTTTTTTTTTTTTTTTCTGGGCATTGCACAGTTTGACCTTGAGCTAAGCACATACTTCTGAGAGGATTTGCAACTTTCTTGAATGATTTGCTTGTGGGAGTTAACTTTGTCGCTGTAGTGCAGACTCTTTGGTTGTTAGGAAATAGCTTTTTTATGGTCATTTTCAGGTTAAGGCCATTTGTTTTGTTTTTTTACACAATCTATTTCATTTTAAGGTTCCTTTGGTTTTGTAGAAATGTGTTAAAGGATTTAATTAAAAAAATCTGATTTGATGCCAGGAGTAAGGGGGGTAGATGTGGACTCACTGCTTTTTGATTGCAATTTCTTTTATTATTATTTTTTATTCTAAGCTTCACCTTAAACGTTTCTGATTATAGACAGTTTTATATTAAAACTGTAAATTTCATACATTACTAAAGAAAGAAAATGAATTAGTCATTTGACATGTACTAAAACATTTACGTTTTTCAACTACCTTGTTGGTGATGTATCACTGCTAAATTATTTAAAGTTGTTTGAGTTAATTCATACATTTTACAGAATCTTCACAGCCCCATGATTTATTTTTAATACCCAAAAGAAACCGAAGTTCGCACAGTTGTGCCGTCTGTTTTGCAAACTCAAAAATTCACCAAATCATACAGCAAAACGTATTTTCTTTCTTTCTAAGACAAGTGGAATTTATATCCAGTAGTAAAATTGATTGCAGCTGGTTTAATTTATGCTTTAGAGGCAAAGAAACAAATGAAAAGCCATTATTTAAGTTGTGGTGCATAAGGTGCTCTGCTCCTGAGGAATGTGTTGTTGTAAATTAAAGCCTGATTAAAAAAAATAAACTAACTTAATTTCTTTTATACAGATTGTTTTAAAACAAAGTGCAAGTGAAGAAGAAGAAAATCAAGCTCCACAGTCAACAGGTGTGTGTGTGTTTTAAACTTTCCTGTGTGTTCAAACACTGTAAAGGTCAAAACAATCTCACAAGTTAAGATCTGAAGTGAAATAGAAACTGTTTTTTTGTTCAATATAGTAGGTATTTGAGTCTAGTACACAATAGAATCTTTAATTTAGTGCATTTTTATATTTTCAGATACCGAATCTTTACAAGTGAGGCACACTGAAGACAGCAGTTCAGAGCCCCGGCAGTCTCGCGAAACTTCTGACACTACCCAGATGCTCGGAGACAAAGACATGGATGAAGAGAGAGCACAGGAGCAGGAGGGAGGTAAAGTTCAACAAGAGCAAGAAGAGGAGGAAACCCCAATCGCAGGAGCCAAACAACAAAATGCAACCGAAAGCACAGAAATGCCAGACACAAGTGAAAAGTCACTTGGTAAAAATGGTGTGCCAGCTGAAAATAGTACTCGGTCATTCAAATGCAGTGCTTGCCAGGAAAGTTTCTCTAGCAGAACTGCCTTGAGTGTTCATTACACTTCCACTTCTCACATTCAGAGAATGACGACAGGTCCTGCAAAGCAAGGTGCAGAAAGTAATCTTCAGTCTCCCTCAGTTTCAGCCCGGCCATTTACATTAAACAAGCCCTATCAGTGCGCTGTATGCCGAGTCTCTTACAATCATGCCATCACCCTTGAGAGCCATATGAAATCTGTCTTACACCAGACTCGCAGTAGAAATGCTGGAACGGCTGCTGCTAATCTGAGAGGTAACGCCGCCTGCGCCTCAAATATTGTAGTGACTTCTGGAAGTGAAACGGGTCACTTAGTCACCTCCAGCAGCAGCACTGCTCCTGGGACACTACTGCCAACCTCTGCTAAAGAGGGAGAGCAGATTCCAACTTCACAAGTGGCTCAATCCCTTCTCGCCTCCCCGGTGGCCTCAGCTCAAGCGGTCTCAGCCTTTCTCACTCTTCTCACTTCGAGTCCCAACACCCTCTCGCACTCTCTGCTCCCCTCCCTGTTCACAGCCAGTGCGGCTCCTGGTGCTACTGCGCCTCAGCTCGTGCCTCAGCCTCAAATGGTAATGCCCTTGATCCTGAATGGGCTTCAAGCCCAAATGCAGCAGCATCAGGAGAACCAGCAAGGCCAGCTCCTCACCCAGTGTGTGCCATTTGTAGGCCTCGGTGCAGCCCAACAAGCCCTCCTAACCCAAAGACTTAACAGCTTACAGAACCAGTGGCCCTCTGCCGGACTCCTAAACATACAGCCTTCTCAGGAAGACCCGAAGCAAACTGTACAGTCTGAGGGAGAGCAAGAGAAGAAGGACACCTTTGAGACTTCTGAAGATCAGGTGAGAGATAAGAGGATTTCAGTCAACGTAAAGGAAGAGAACTGCCAAGAACTTTACCAATGTGCAATTACAGAGGTGAATGTTGAAAGTAATGAAGGCAGTAAGAAGGAACGTCGCAGCAGCAGCTCATCAGACAGAAACGGTGCCGCAAATCAGCTGGAGTCGGATGGTGATAAAGCAGCCGTGTTAAATCTTTCCCCAGCAGCCACGGAGAAAAGCCTCTGCAATAATATTTCACCTTCTACATCTACACCCAGCAATGCAAGCCTCAGTCCTGTAAATTTAAACCTAACACTCAGCCCTGATTCTACCCCTCAAAAACCCCTTACGGACACGAGCCCCGGTGGTTCCCCAAAGTTCAACCCCAGTTCCAATGCCTTAACAACAAGCCAAACTCGTCTCCACCCTAAACCAGTGAGATCCAGTTATCCAGACCTTCAGGTGCTATCAGAGTTCCAGTCAGAGGTGCTCTGGGCGTTCTTTGAGTCGCGTAGTGAAGCAGATGCTGCCAGTCCTCCTCACGAGGACTGTGAAGCTCTGGGCAGAGAGGTCGGTCTGTCCGAAGAAGAGGTACGAAGGTGGTTGACCCAAGCCTGTCACGCAAAGCAAAGACAGAGGGCAACAGACCTGGAACGACTGACACGATTTTCAGGACGATGCCAAGGCTCTGAGGACTACTATGATGATGAGGAAGGTATGCTAGTCATAGCAGAGGGTGAGTCTGAGAGTGATGTTCAAGCTACAAGTGGTCGAGCCATAGATTTGTCCAATAATAGAAAGAAGCACAAGCCCAGAGTTGTAGGACGTAAGGGTCAAGATTCCTGTCTGACTTCTGACTCAGAAAATGAGGTGTACACCTCGGTTATCGTTTCTGATGAGGAAAGTCAGAATGAACCGGTCAGAGAGAGCCGTGAAAGCCCTGCTAAAGACGAAACCCAACAAGATGCTCACAACGGGTCAGCTGGTGGGAAGGTACTGCGCTCCACTACTGTGTTTTTGTCCGACGCAGAGGACGAGTATGAAGATGATGAAGGTGGGGGGAGCCAAGGAGCCAAGAAGAAAAAACGGAAAGGCGAGTTTGAGCGGGATGAGGTGGAGGTCAAGAGGGAGAGGCCGGATCCAGACGTGGATCTGGAGTTGGAAGCTCAGGGCGATCCTCCAAGTTCACACTCCTCAGCAACTGATGTTGCTGGGATTACGCCCAGTGCGCTACACTCATTTCCATTGTCGCTTGGTCCCTTTTCTGCACAGTTTCTTAACCCCTACATTCTCTCCCTTCCTCCCTCAATGCTCACTGATGGAGGCAAGATGCCCCTTTTTTCGAATCCCCAAAATGTTGCACGCTTTTCCAGCTCCCTCCTGTCCCAGTCTCTTTCTTCTCACAGCCCATTGTCTCCCTACCTGTCCAACGGAGATGATTGCGAGTCAGCTTTGGATCTTAGTATGGGGAAAAGCAACTTCAAATCAGTTTCTTCATCCTCATCTCTTGCTGATAGTATTGCAGCACAGAAGGGACAGTTGTTGGACGGGCTCGGCTTGCGGCCTACATCCAAAGGTTTGGTTGTTGTGCAGGTTAAGCCAGAATCCATCGCCGCCATGTCCCCTTCAAACAGCCCTATAAATCTGGTCAACTGTAGCAATGTGGCAGCACCCCACATTAACGCACGAGCAGCAGCAAAAATGAATGCCATGCTAATGGAGAGGGAACGAGAGAAGGAGAAGTACCAAGAGCAGCAGCAGCAGCAGAGGAAGTCCAAAGGAAAAAGGTATAGAGATATGCGACGCTCAAGGACCATCATTCAGGCTGAACAACTTGACATTTTGTACGGCTGCTATTTCAAAGACCCAAATCCCGGGAAGCATGAGTTTGAACAGATTTCCGAGTGGGTTCACCTTCCAAAGAAAGTTGTGCAGATTTGGTTCCAGAACATGAGAGCAAGGGAAAGAAAAGGAGAGGTCCGTTTCATCAGCGATGGGACTCTGGCAGCTGTTGGAAAGCCTCTCATCAAATTCACTTGGCCTCTCTCCAAGCCGATTTTCTCCAACAAGTCTGCTTCAAACAACACAGGGGGCATCACTGCCACTCCAATTGTGCGCACCCTCATAAAAACAGACAGAGATTCTGGAAAAGAGCTAGACAAGGCAGTCATGGGGAAAAAAATAACTCCAGTTCCGATCAAGCCCAAGGAGATGAGTTCCACTGCTGCGGGATCACCTGTGAACAGCAGCGCTTCAGCTATGCCAAAGACACATCCTGAAACCACCAGCAATGTCACTATGGTTAAAGTTGCACCCAAAGTCAATACCCCGGTGCTCTTAGCAGCACCCAGGGACCTCATTCCAATCGCCCCAAGACCGCCTCATCCACAAAAAGTAGAAGAAAGCGAAGAGGAAAAGACTGATGAGGAAAAAGATGATGGAAATGAAATGACATCTGGACCGGGAATAGCTAATCGCATGGTACCAAAGCTGGCCACAACTCCCATCAATAACAGGGCTTCAGTGACGGCAGTGGTGCCACAAAAACAGAACGGGCTGAACTACTGGACCCCCAAAGTTCCCATTAAAATCAACACGCTGTCAAGAGAACAATTGGCTCTTCCCACACACAGCGCTCGAACCATCCCGCCTCCTCCCACGCCCAACATTGCACCAGTGAGTCCAAATACCCAGAGCTCGGTCAAAGTGGCCAGCCCCTCCACTCCAGCTGTGGCTAAATCGAGCCCGGGAGATGGCGGCTTTCTGTCCCACTCATCCAGCCGCCGGCCACGTACTCACTTGTCTTGCCTACAGCTGTCCATCCTGCAGTCATGCTACGAGACCTGTGCTCACCCTAACGCCATGGAGTGCGAGGCCATCGGAAGCGAACTAAACCTTCCGCTGAAGGTGGTCCAGATCTGGTTCCAGAACACGAGAGCAAAGGAGAAGCGCTGGAGGCTGCAGCAGGAAAAATTGGTAAGTTAACAACAAACAGAAACAATTAGATCAGGGCTGCCCAACCCTGGTCCTCCAGATCTACCAGCCTGCCTGTTTCCACGCTCTCCATGCACTTCCTGCTGCTCATTTTCAGGAATAGGTGTGCTCAGTCAATCCGAACAGAGAAAGATCTGAATCAGCTAATCAGCGGCAGGGGGAAGGGTTGAAACAGGTCATGTCCAAATTCCCTCCATACTCCCTAACTACTAAGAACTATATAGTGCGGGACTATCTAGTGCCCTGGATTTTAAAAGCAATTTAGACACCATGCTCTTTTTTTTCATGGCAAATATGACGTTATTGATTTTCCCGTAAAACCCTTGTAAATATGACAATTTTACAAAGACTTTTAATGAATCCACTATTTTCTGATGATGAAAACCTGGATGGTTTATAAATAAAATGAATATTTTTATATGAAAAGTCGTTCAAACACAATTCATTGTGGTTTATATTTGCCAGTCTAGAGAGCATCGATGTATATTGGTTTTTCACAGAAACTTCTGGAAAATTTCTAGGACGCTGGATTTTGGAATTGTAGTTTCAGACAGCTCTACAAAATGGCAAACACACGATATAGTTCACTATGTAGTGTGAGTAGTGAAGGAGTTAAGACAGAACCACAGAGTGGAAGATATCGAGGGACCAGGATTAAGCAGACCTTAATTATATGTTTGTTAAAATACACCGATAGGGTTGTGTTGACATTTAATAGGTTTTCGTCTGCTAAAAACCTGTTTTTCCTTTAACACTAGAGCTTTAGCTCCAGTGTAGACAAACTTATGATTACCATAACTCTTCAACTGTTTACGTAATTTAATGTAATTTCTGCTGATTCTGAAGTGGAGAAAAGCAGCATTGCACCAATATGCAACACTTTACACTAGTAATGTGATGCATTTTAGTGCAACGCTGCTCTTCTCCATGTTGGAATCTGCTGATTCATGTTGATCGCATAAACATCAAAGTGTTATGTTAGGTGAAAGAGCCTGTGTTATTTAGGTGTTGCCAGTGACATCTCTGGTGTTAAAGGACTAATTTTGAACACCCAGGAAATAATACATGTTGATAATCAGTCAAAACTACCATTAAAAACTTCTAAAACATTTTTTTCTTCTCGTTTCATATCTGAACTTGGACCACAGTCTCCTCTGACAGGTGGGAAGGTGGACATGAGCTCAGGAGGCTACCTGCAGTACAGTGCTCTTAAGGCAAATCGGCCCATTCTACCCAAGCCCGTTCAGTTAACAGTCACTGAACCTCTAGCCTCTCCAGTGCCAGGCCAACCAGTGCCAAAGGAGGCCCTGACGGGGCACTGCGATGCCTGCAAAATCTCCTTTGAGTCACGAGCTGCTGCAAGGGCCCATGTTTTCTCCCCACGTCATCTGGCTACCCTGAGAACCACTAACTTTGGCCAGCCGACGGCGCTCGTCAAAAGTGGAAGCAGTACCAGCGGATCGGGCAGTATATTGCCAAGCTCACAAGTCTCTCTTCCCACCCCTGCAACCAGCTCTGGAGCTGTTTCTGAGGGCGAGATAGTCATCGAGCTGCCTCTGTCGACGGCCACCAGCAGCAGTTAGATTCAGATCATGAACGGTCTGCAAATTGACAATTGTTGGACCCATTTGGGCTCCTCACATTTAAAAACAAAAACAAATTGGAGCACTAATCCTCTAAAGCTAATACTCTTTTGAAATGACATTTGCTATCCCTTTGCCCGCTGTTCTTTGCTCAACCTTCTCTCAACTTAACCTAGAGACTCCACCCGGAATCAAACACAAACGCTTTCCTTGCTGCTTGTCACTTTGTGGTCGGGGGAAACTTTTAAACTTCTCAATTTTCTTGAGCCCTCACAAACTTTATACTGATGTTTTTGGTCCTGACCCTGTGGTATGTATTAACCTTACTTCCTATTGTTTATAAAGCCCATGACTTTCTATGCTTAAATCCTACCCTAAAGACTGAAGCAGGTTTTTTTTTAACCCTCATTCTCTTTTGCAATGGGCCCAGCAATTCTGTTTTTTGGGATGATAACATAAAATGTTGATAATAGAAGGCTTCCTGTTTGCTCCTGTGGAATTGTATTTCTCATGCCTGCTATCACTTTTAGGGCAAAGGTTATTTGGTTATACCAAAAGACTGAAGCAATGGGAAAGGAAAAACTGATACTTTTTTGTTTTTTTACTCTGAATGATCTAAAGTGTCTGCTCATTTGGGATAGAAAAAGGTACTGATGAGAGAATAGGGCTGTTGAATTATTCCTTAAATACACCTTCATAATTTCCTGACAATCCAAATAGACTGCGCTTTGAAAGGTTTAGGAAAGTAGAATTTTTTTTGGCATACTGCACTTTGACAGATTTTACTTATTCTGAAAATATTTTAAACATTCTAATACTGGTGTCTTTTTACTGAAAGATGCATGTTGGACGCCATAATATGAAATAAATTGATTTTTTTTCCCTTCTAATTAAACATGCTTTAGGTGTCGGCATATTCTTGCCCAAAAATTAGACCTGGGTATTTTAAAAGAAGAGCTTTATTCCAATTGACACTTATATCCATTTTTGAAGGAATCTAACAATTTCCTGCCTGTAAAGTTGTCAGCATTCTCTTTGCCAACGGCTGTAATTATTACATTTTTTGCTTTCACTTTAAATTTTGACAATACTTTATACTTCTGACTCCCATCTCATTTTGTAATATGGGTCTTCAGTCAGGAATAACGGATCTTTTCCTGTTGGATATAACAGGCTCAAATGGGGAAACACCACCATGTTAATTCAAGTCCAGATAATCCATGTATAATGTGGAAGGTAAAGACCCCCTTTTCTGTATTTAAGATTTTCATTAAATGCTTTCTAAATATTTTTTTTTTGTTTTTACTTGAGTGTTTAACAAATGACAATATAAGCAATGACAGATTTATGGAGGTCAAAAGCCAATCCTCCTAACGCAAGGGTTTCAAAATTGACTGTTTTTCTGTTATTTGTTGCCTTGTTTAAATCGGTTTAAAAGAAGATGAATTCTGCGCCCGAAAATCAGCCATCTAACAACCATGACAAGGGAGACCGTAGGGTGCAACAAGTATTCTCAAGGGACTATTGGATACTCAAACCTAGGAAGCAAATTAGTGAACTAAATTAGTTGACTGAGCTAACAAGATGGTGCTGTTTTGAAGGATCTTCAACAAACTAATGGTGTTTTTTTTTTCCTTCAAATTAAGTTGTATATTAATGTTTCTATTGATAGTTTTAACAAAATGCAAAACTAAAACAAACTTTTGTAAAGAAATATATAAAAAAATAACTGATATTCCAAAGTGATCCTCCCTGTGCTTTCTGTCATTCAAAAACCAAAAAGCAATCTTGAGGTCGACAGAGCAGGAGGGGTGTAATGCAAACTGTAAATGACATCCCACGGCTTGGCACTTGCACTAGTCCACAATTTTTTGCACAAGCTACAGAACACAGCCATTACCACAGCATTGAGTCACTTGGTGTTTTTTTTTTTTTTCCCAAACAAAGCCGCTAACCTTCAATGAGTAAGTTGTACATCTGTTGGAAACTGTATCTTGTGTGTAAAGCAAAGGACTGGAATGCTTGAATCTCAAGACTGGGATTACACACATACACACACGCACACACATTCAAACACGGTGTTGCACTGTCCAAACTAGATTCATTTTATGGAGATCTGCTTTTTACTCTTTTGTTTGTCACTTTATCACTATTGTTATAACTGTACTACTACTTATACGATTTATTATTACTGCTCATCACTGTTTTGGATTATTGATTCATAATTGTTTTGAAAATGCCACCTCTGCTCAAAAAGAGTAATACTTCCTTGAATATTGAACAATAATCGTGGCAGTGTTGTTAAGAATTGTTAGACTTTTGATTAAGCTTATGTTTTGTTTTTTTTCCTCATCTGTATCTGCCTTTTGTGTTTGGTCTCCATTATGCTTTCTTTGATATTCAGTAAAAGAAATAAAACTTATTGAACAACAAAAGTAATCTTTTTTTTGTAATTAATCTTTGTGGTACCTCAATTTTTGACCCTGTTTAACGGATGGCAGTGGTCCAAGCCCTCTCCACTGAAGCTTCCTCCAGTTCTGGGATGTTCCCTGGGGGCCTCTTCCTTGTGGGACATCCCAGATATACCTCCCCAGAGAGGCGTAGAAAATGCATATAGAAGAGATTCCCCAGCCACCTCTACTGGCCTTTCTCAAAGTAGATGAGCATCGGCCCTACTCTGAGCTCTTCACCCTTTTTCTAAAGGAGCACCATTCTGATAATCTACAGACTATGAGGAGCACCCAGCCATGACCCAAAGCTCATGAACATAGGCGACTGTAGGGGCTTAAAACAATAAAATCCAGAGATTTGCATTTTGGCTCTGCTTTTTCTTTTCTCCAACAGACTGATAGTGACCGCATGACTGCAGCCATTGCACCGATGCAACTGTCAAACTCATCATTCTTTCGCTTAAGAAAAATTACTTCCGAAACTTAACTTGTAGTAGCTCTCCATCTACCTCAGAAAGAGCAAATCTCCTTTTTCTGGTCTGTAAACCTCAGACTTAGTGGTACTAATTTTAATTCCATCGAATTCACTGCAAAGTGCTCCGCTGAACATTGAAGATCTTAGCTTGATAAAGCCACCAGAACTTTTTTTTTTAAGAGAAAAAAAATCTCAGACCAGGCTCCTACTTGACCCTGAATGCATTTGGGAATTCTGTCTATAGAACTTATACCCTGATCTGGTGACAAAAAGCATCCCTGCAGGAGTCCAGGGTTAGGGTTAGCACTACAAGTTGGACCTACTGCTGGCAAACTCCTACTCGAGTTGTACAAAAACCAGAGGACCTTATTAGGGGGGCCCAGGAAACCAAATTCCCAAAGCATCGCCCAAAGAACCCTGGAAGAGTCAAGATCAAATGCTTTCTCCAAATTCCCAACATGCATGTGGATTGGACGGGAGCAATCACATTAATCTGTGTAAGGTGTGTAGAGCTGACCCACCGTGCCATGACTTGGACTGTTTCTGGATCAATTGCTCAACAATGGACAGGTTCATCCTCATAATTTGAAGAATTGAAGGTTTTTTTCAAAAGAAAAAATTTGTAATAAATCAAAAGACAAGAAATTACTTATATTAATAAATCCCAGGAAAGGTATTTACATGCATGTAGTTTATATACAATGATGTTTATGCTCACTAGGTGTACAATGTCAAGATGGTATAGAGGTTTATGCTTGTACATTTTCTTTACTTTTAAACCAGGTTTAACAGGTCATTAACAGAGTGCAGATTCTTTACGAAGAAAAAAAATAATTTATTTTTACATTAAGAAAGTAAAAGTTTTTTCCAGAAAAATTTACGATATTGTGAAACAAGTAAACATACTTATTTGTGACTGGGGTTTTCTTTTAGAATTGGTTTTGCTAGTTTCAATTGAACTGATTTGGCTATGATTGATGGAAATGGGATCCAATCAAATCCAATCAAAGCTCTTCGCGAACCGGAATGTCCTGCTCTATCAACCAATAAAAACTTGTCATTCACAAAAGGGGTTGGTCTAAGATCCCACTTTGACCAATAGAATTTGGCGTCTTACGCCTGCAGCGCTACATGACTCCGCCCCTGGCTTCCATTTCTGAACTGAAGAGACTGCGCCGCTCTAGCTTATAGTCCTCGCTTTTTATATACACACACTTAGCTAAAACTAGGTTCTTTATCGTATTTTTTTTTTACTTTTCTAGCGGTAGCGAGAGAAGTGTGCTTTTATATTTAATTTGGCGGCCTGTGCTGTCTGAGTTTTGGCTAGAATTTAAGCTACCATTTTTATTATTCCTTTTAACTTTAGTCAGCGGCGCTTTCCGCCGTTTTTTTTTTTTTTTGGTTTTCTTTTCGCCGCCCCGCTCACTACCCTCTTGCGTGTGAGTAGGGGCCTGCAACGTTGGTTTAGCCACGAGGCACGTCGGTACAGTAGAAACAGAACGATGGCGGAGTTCGGCAACGGTCTGGCGGATGAATCTTTACTAGATTCGGACTCCGGACATCCCGAGCTGGAGGACCCTGGCGTCGGCGACGAAGAACCCGGTTTAGAAGAAGGAGAGGCCGCTATTGAAGATCCGGTAAGTGAAGGGCATTGTTTCAACGAGGAGACCAGCAACACACGTTAGCGCCTCTTCAGAGTGGAAAAATCACGAGTTAAAGCTAACACAATTCTCCCCCTCCCCCCTCCAACTCCCTCACATTTCTTGAGTCACATGCCGTGGACGCGTCTGTTACCGCCAGGTCGGCATAAACCGCCATTGTGGTTCACGCAGTGCAGCAGACTTGGGTGGTGACATGCGTGGTGTCCGCTGCCATCTTGGCGCAACAGCGACGCCAGTTTCTCTGCGCTAGAGAGCGGTTGGGGGGGAGAGGAGGAAGAAGGGTGGGGGGGTTTCCTCGTCGAGCAAAGGAAGAAAAAAAGGGGGGAAAATGCGAGACGGATATTCAAGAGACTGTTAGGGGCGAGCGCTGGACAGGCCGCCGCCATTAACCGCTGCTGCTTGAACCTACCTCCCTTTTTATTTTTGAAGGAAGGCGACAATTGTCGGTAAGGTTGTGTTTTATTGTCTTTGGAATTGCCCGTCAGCCCCCCTGCTGCAGCTCGAGCGCCGGCGCGTGCCCCTGCAAATGACCTCGCAGTAGCAGGCTAGCGTTAGCATTTTGACCAGCCGAAGCTGGCGGCCGTCATCGCCGGTCACGGGATAAACTGCGGCACCTGCACTGCTGCATCTTAACCACTGTCAGCCCGCAGCCCCATTCATTGTAACATCGCGATTTCGTATTAACAATCAAGCTAGTAGCAGTCGGAACGGCTAGGGGCGGAGATCGTTCGCTTGACACCCCCCATCCCAGCCCCCTTCATTTTAGGTGAAATGCACGACGGGTTTATGGGAGGGATTGATGCACACTGTCTGCTTTTTAGGAAATGCACCACGCACATTTTTAATTTTTTTTCTCTGTGCGTGTTTCAAGGCATCGCACGTGCAATTGCGGTCGTCGAGTGAGAAGAGCGAGTGTTCCAACGCAGAAGATTGAGTCTGCGGTATTTGCGGGGCTGGGTTTGCATCCTTGCTGTTATCCTAGAGCGTAGAGGAGGGAGGGGAGGGAAAGAGCTGCTCTTAATATGCGACAAAAAAGCAGTAATGGCTTGAAATATTACATGCCCTTGAGATGTGATTTTTATTTCTACAATTGTCCAAATGAATGAAAGCAACCCTTAAAAGCAACCTTTAAGCTCTGATGACTCCCAATGCTATTTAATGCTGCACACTGCTGTGTCTTGGTCTTATTCTGTGGCTTACAGTAAAATTTACACTTAAAGCTGTCATTGTACCAATTATAGCTGAAGGAGTAGCCCTGGGTTAAACTGGGATAACTCATGCTGCACTGCACCATCACCAGACAAGAGGGACTGCTTATACAGAGGGCAAAATCAGGTCACAGTTAGGAATTACTTCATACAATATAAGTTTAAAAAAAAAAAAAAAAAACTAATTATAGCCGGGTTTTTGTTTGAACTATTTTTAATGCTCCAAATGTTTACTTGATTTTTCATATAAAGTCTAAAATGAGCGGCAAATACCTTAGTTCACTTCGAAAACATTCCAGTTTAAAAAACTAATACCAAGACCCAAATAAAAATATAAGCTCCAAATGGCATTTTTTTTGTATTTCTTTAATTAAATCATTGTGAATCAGAAGCACTAAAAAAAAAGCAGTTTTTAAAAAGTCTACTTGTGATGTAGAAGATACGCTGGGTGGGCCACAAGCTCCCTCCCTGCCATTCTGATGCATCCACTTGCAGAGAAATCGATCCATGCTTACTCTGCGGCATTGGTCTCGCCCACAACTCAGAGGCGAATTTCTCCTAAACTCCTGCCACTCTGCAGTAACCATGTCCTAGAAAACATTTTTTTTTGGCTAATAAGGGTATTACCATAATTAAAACACCACAGGAACATTTAGACGAATAGATAAAAAGCTGATTGAAGTGGAATTTTAAATTGGAATTTGATCAAATGATTGATGTAATTGTTTCATGTCACTTGCTTTTAAATAAAACACAATATGCTTAAAAAATAGGCATCTGCTTTCCAGTTAAAATAGTTATGTTTCAGCTGTTCATATTTAACCCTCTGCAGTTAGTCAATTGAGAATCTATACGATATCAATGGGGTCAATCACCATCATCATTATTCCTTTTTATTATTGGCACCTGTTGCCAATACTATCTACTGCATTCCACCACTGAAGAGTCAAAGGTCATGGTAAATGGAGTAGACACAACAGTCCCAGGAGGTCAAAGGTCCTTATTGCAGTTTTTTTCCCTTAATGTCTTCCAATAGCACATTTTTTATTCGTGTTTAATTATTTGTGTGTTCAGTGGCACTCTATAAAGAGCTATGTGGCATACTAATGATTAAATGTGGACTAGGTCATTGATAATTAGTGCCAATGTTTTCCATCCTAGATATAAGAGACAAGGATATGTTTAATATAAGTATTGTTTTTATGCACCTATACATTGTTTGCAAGAGATGTATGGTTTATTATAGGGGCATACTTTTTCTCAGAAATTTAAATAAAAGTAGCATCTTTGTACACAACAAAGGTGTCGTGTATTATATAAAGGCATTATAGAAATATTATTTTGAATATTTAATTTAGATTAGAGTTAAAAAATACTTTCGCGTGGTGAGTAAAATCTTTTTTTTTGGCTGCAAAGTAGTTTTGTGCTAGATGTGACACGGAAAACAAGGTGGTTGAATAAATAAATGACAACATATAAAGAAGAGCAACGAGACGTTTTTACACTTATTATTCTTCCCTCTACTTTAGTCTCTCCTCCCTTTTAAAAAAATATACCTATTTAAAATGATTTGATTAAAAAATAATTAGGTAAGAATCTCTGTCCGTAAATGAAACTAGCCTAAATATTCTATATTTGGAATCAAAGTGGTGGATTACAAAAAAATAACAGGCTGAAATCTGTCACATTTGTAAAACACATTTTCACAAAGATTTGTTGGGCTGCTGCTCAGTTGACCTCATACTGACTTAAAAGCTTCACTGTAACCTGTATGTTGTTTGCAGGAGCTGGAGGCGATTAAAGCACGGGTGCGAGAGATGGAGGAAGAGGCAGAGAAGCTGAAGGAACTACAGAACGAAGTGGAGAAACAGATGAATCTCAGCCCCCCACCAGGTACATGGATTTAAAATGCAACCAGTTGGGTAACACATTTACACGCTGCGATAAATGCACCACCAGAGCATTCGTTCTCCATTCAGAGGCAGACAGCAACATATGGACAGTGATTTAAGAACAAAAAGTCAGAATGTAAAACTGTGGTGTTAAATGCAATGTGGTTGAAACTGAGGGTGTAGAAATTTAGTTCTGGAGCCCTTTGTTTTTCTTTCCACTTTCTGGTGTGTTACAGTCAAATATTGTCTCAATTCTGTTGTGTCTTAACAATACCAGGAGAGTTAAAATAGCTTTCTGCCTATTGAAATGTTTTAACTAATAAATGTAAAATTAAACGTGATCTGTCATAAATATTTGTTAGTTTTTTTATTTTTATCACAAACTTGGAAACAGCAAAACTAACTAGTTTGTTAGAATACTAAAATGTCTTCCAAATAAGCAAACAGTGGTGTGGACAGTTAGGTGATCATTCTTAGATCAGAAGTTTTAACACAAGAATTGCCAGATAAGAAGTTTTTGACTATTTTCTTGCCTTTGCCACCTATATTTGTGCTGAAGCAGCTTTTTGTTTTTACAAAACATTTTTAGAAGATGGAAACTGATGAGGCAGGTGGGGTTTAAAAGGAAAGCACAAAGCTCTTTCTCCAAATACCAATATCGTCATGTGCATGTAATTTAACTTTTATAGTCAAATTGCAAAGTGTACAATATTTAATACATCTATAACCGAGAGTAAGTTGGAATATTGACCACCTAAAAAGCTTTTTTTTTTTTCTGCTAATGAACATCAGTCAAGCCTTTCTTGCTTCCAATCTTCTCATCAAAGTCCTAAAATTCATCACGTCAGGGTTCAGAATCCCCTCTTGAGAAGTCATCCATACAAATCATGGATGTTGCCCATTTTTTACCGTCACAAAACATTTCCTTCATAGAAACCAAAATAACATGAGCTGTTTTTTGGAATTCCAACAGTATTCTTATATCATGAACTTTGTTAGAACGTGGCACACTTTCAGGAGTTTGGACACACAGTTGGGAGGTTGAATGTTCATTCATTCATTCATTCATTCATTTTCCAATCCGCTTCATCCCTTTCGGGGTCACGGGGTTGCCGGAGCCTAACCCGGCTACTCATGGGCGAAGGCAGGGTACACCCCTGGACTGGTCGCCAGTCTGTCGCAGGGGCAGGTTGAATGTTAAAGTATGATATTATATTTTGTAATTGTCCTTTTGTCTTTTGTAGTTGGTCCTGTCATCATGTCCATCGAGGAAAAGATGGAAGCGGACGGCAGATCTATTTATGTTGGCAATGTAAGTCATTTTATGTATTGTCTTAGTTTCTATGCTACTCTGTGAATGCCTGGTATTGCTTAGAGTTTTCTGGTTCATTGTCTTTGTATAAAATAAGATCTTTGGGTCAAATAAACTTGAACCAGGCATTTTGTTGTTATTAGGATAGCTGCATGCTTATAGTTACTCTTTTGTTAAGCTGTCCTAAAGCAAGTATTCTGCTATACAGTCATGAGATACTTAACCACTAACATGATGCTGTAATGTGCTGGATGTAACCACAACAGTAATGTTTGTTTGTGAATGCACATGTTTATGTTTTCAGAATTGATTCTTCTTTTTTTTTTTTTTTTTTGTAAATTTATTTCTTTAGGTGGACTATGGTGCCACAGCAGAAGAACTTGAGGCACATTTCCATGGCTGCGGTTCAGTAAACAGAGTCACCATCCTATGTGACAAATACACGGGGCATCCCAAAGGGTATTAAGCCAATATTCATATGCCATTTTAAGGCACTATATATGGGTTAGATAATATTCAGGTCAAATGGGTCATGAAAAACCAATTCCTTTTTTAAGTGATTGATGACGCAAATCCTGATAAGTTTGACCTTTTTATTAATGTTTTAAAGCACATCTTTAACAGAATTATTGTTTTGTTTTGCAGGTTTGCTTATATTGAGTTTGCAGACAAAGAATCTGTTAGGACAGCTATGGCCTTGGATGAGTCCCTTTTCAGAGGAAGGCAGATAAAGGTAACTAGTTCAGAAATGATCAGTCCTGCTGAAATAAACCAGGTTGTTTGTCAGAAATGTGTCTTTGTGGATTTGCAGCATTCCAAATAAAAAGCACTTGGTCACATAATTGGAAAAGGTGATGGACATGAGCTTTCTGGATTTTGCCCTTTCTACCTAGGTGGGAGCCAAGAGAACAAACAGACCAGGCATCAGCACCACAGACCGCGGTTTCCCACGGGCTCGGTTCAGGTCACGGGGAGGCAGTTTTTCCTCACGTGCACGCTACTACAGTGGATACACCCCCCCCCAGAGGCAGAGGACGGGCCTTCAGGTTAGCAGAGGCGACTCATTTATCAGGACATATCACCCCACGCCATCCCATTCACTATTAGGACTGAAAGGGAAGGGGGTCATTAACTATAGTTAGTCAGTTTTATACTAAACATGGAGGCGAGTTAAAAAATATATTTATTAATTGATAAAGTGTAGATGTGGTTTGAAAGGGGGGAACAAGTGAACAATGACAAATCAATTCATACTTTTCCTTTTTATCAACTGTTAATCGATTTCATTTTAATTAGCCTCTTTTTACAACAATGAGGTTGAAATGGAGAAAAGTTTTAGTGCTAGACATAAATATATAAGAAGTTCCTGGAAAAGGTTAGGTGCTAAAATGCTGTCAGACCTGGTCAAAAATAGTTCATTTTATTGCTTTTTAGTACGTTTGGTTTTTTAAAATACAAATAAATATTATTAGAGAACATAAACTTTATCAGAGAGACTCTAATTTAGATGTTTTCAACCCTAAATCAATTTAAAAAGAGAAAAAATAGCGATCTTTGTTTTTTGTTCAAAGTACATTCAGATACATGCCGAAAAATTAATAGTAAAAAAGGTAAGTGGAGGGAGAAGAAATCACTTTTTAAAATTGTATTTATCCAAATGCATGTCTGATAATGGCTTCTAGTTTGAAATTAGTACCATTTGACCACTGCAGTGGAGGCAAACATCAGATATTTTTTATCTGATGTTTGCCTCCATAGCCTGCATGTTCCTGCAAAACGAGGCACAGCTTTCTTTTGTGTTGGTTCTAAACCTGCATCTTTCAGTAGTGGTACCAGAGATTAGCCTGCACCCTTTATCCTTCTTTCAGTTCTAACAAGACATTTTTCCTATGGTTCCTGTATCTGCAGTCACCTGCCAGTAGCATTTGTAGCTCCACCTCATTAGAGATGCTATCAAAATCTACCACTGCTGCGTGACAGGGTAGTTGTTGGGTTTTGAGTAACAAGTTTAGACATTACTGTAGGTGTTTTTTTGTCTCGTAAAAATATTTATCCAGTGAAAAAGCCTCCTGGAATTTAGTGTACTCTGGAGTTCTCTTGCATCACTTGAGAGCTTTAGGGTCTTTGCTGTTATTCCATGACTGTTCAGAATCAACCTTTTTGAAATTGCCTCATTTGAATATTGTAAAGGACTTAAAAATGCTCAGTTTACAATTTTATCCATTTCATTTTTCTAAATTCACTTTAACTCCTTTATGCCACAGCTGAAAGTTTCATTGATATTCAGAAAAATACTTGGCATCACAGCCTTGATTTTGTTGCTGAGTCAATGACACTGGAAGAAACATGGTATATGATCTATCGCTTTCATATATTACTTGTATAGGAAGCTGATATGCAAAGCAAAAAAAAACCTTTGACATTGAGACATTGAATTTCCTTTTTTTTGGAAACTTAAATCAGAAAATTTTAGCTGGAAATACAGATTTGTTTTTCTTAGTCTATAACTAACTTGAGATTACTGGCCTTGTTTAGTTTTTACTAAACTAACTCACTTTATTTGCACCAATAACTGCAGTGTTTGCAACGTCCTCTGTTAATCTGCATACAATTTACCCACAGAGACTGCATGCAGTGCTTTTTTTATTTAATTTAAGCCGGATGACTACTTGGAGAGGAGCAGTCTAATTTCTACATCAGGAATTCATCACAAGTCTATGTAGGACTGCACTGCTTCTTGACAGAATTGGGTTAAAATTAAGTCCACATGTCACTGCTGCCTTGTCCTTTTTGGAAAATCTTCAAATCTTTGTGCAGGTTTGGGAACCTTTTAGTGTTTGTTTTTTTTTTTTTTTTTTAAATTTAGCTTGAATTTTCTAAAAAAAAAAAACTGGGTTGTAACATTTCATTGTAACGATTTAACTCAAACCATCATTTTTTGTTGACAATATGAGTCATTGTAGATATTTGTTCATTTTGAACGATCCGGTTCACTGATCTAAAATCGATCCAGGCATCTTTAGCCAAAACCTCAACCAGTGTGACCTGGTACTGTACAGTGCAGGTGAAGTTTTCCAGATTCCTTGTATTTCTTGCAAGATAACAAAGTCTAAATTAAACGTGTTCAAACAAACAAGTAACAAGAATTAATGGCAAATCCATTTTCATTTTAATTTAATAAATTTCATATGCTGTACGTGTGTTGGCCACATGATCGTTTTTACATGATATAATTGATTGATTTTATTTAGAAATTATTTATAATGGTGTAGGGCGATTCGATAACTTTCCCCAGACAGATCAATCTGGTTGGTAATTGTTACACCCCTTTTTAAAAAAAAAAAGCTTAACACTTTTATTTTTGATGGAGAATTATGTCCATCTACTCTGTTGGCAGTTTCCCAAGTCTTAAAGCAAAGATGTTGAAATGAGCTGGTAGAGGAGTCAAGTTTGTTCTTTTTTGTTTCTTGTGTAATGTTTCCTTGCATGGATGCAACGCACAGCATCTCCATCTTTGAATTCCGTTCCAGCTTTCACTCCCAGAAACGAGGTTTCATTACTGCAGCCTGACCACAGCATCTCGTTGGACGGCGGGGTCCACTGTGACCTTTTTCTGTTGCCACTGAGTGATCCATGTATGTGTGTGTTAGAGATTGTGAGAGGACAGAAGGTGTCATTGTGCGATTTGTCTTCCCCCCCCTAAATTCTGTGTGTGAGTTCAGTTTTACATCCATGTGTGTGCATGTGGTGGGTTTTCTTTGGGGGAGTGGCGTGCATGTGTGGTGCTGTTTGTCCTCAAGGTCTTCTTCCACAGTGACCCCCCCCCCCCTCAGAGGCGGCTCTCACATTGAGAGAGAGAGAGAGAAAGAGGGAGGGTGCCTTTGCTGTCCCCTCACATCCACACACACTAATCTGTTGATCTTAAACTTAAACACTTTCCTCTCTGAAAAGCTGCTTTCAGCTTCTTTCACCGCTTTAGTTCTATTTTTTTCACATTGGTTTGTTAAAAAAAAAAAAAAAAAAAACTTCATGTAATCTCATAATCCACAAGAGAATGTTTCTGCTTTTGATATATCCACCTACTTTGTCCCTATTCAGATCACTCCCGGGATTAAATTCAAGCCCTTCCCTCAAGTCACACCCCTCCACATTTAGAGATTATATCACACCAGGAAATTGGTGTCCACATTTAAGCCAAACAGAAAAAAACTCACCCTCTTTTTCTCTCTCTTTTCCAGGGGCCGAGGGCGAACATCATCGTGGTATTCCCCTTACTAACCCCCCACCCCACCCCATACCCCCTCCCCCAAATACTCCCTTACTATCAACCCCTTCCCTCATCTTTGTTTCATTAAGAATTAACACACATGCACACACAATGAGGTTCTCCCATCTCCCCCCCCCCAACAATAGAAGAAGAAATCCACAGACGAGAGGAAAAAAAAGACGAAAAAAAAAGTGTGGTGGGGGGGGACTGGACAGATGCTGTCCGGCCACACAGTGAGGGTGTGTGAGAGCGTGTGTGTACAGGTTGGTGCGATCACCCCTGGTAAGGTATTCGTTGGCCATTGGAAGGGGTACAGTGGCTATTTTTGTTTTTTTGTTTTTTGAAGGGAGGGGTGGGGGGGAAGATGGAATCTCAGGCTGCAGATGTGTCTCCTTTGGTCTGGCTGTGACCTCCTGCTTTCACACCATCACAGCCCACCCACTCACCCTCCACTACTATCAAAAGGAAGGTAGAAAAAAAGAAAAGAGGGAGGGATGGATTTCCGTTCTCGTGTAGTGTACAAATGTCCACTAGCCTTGGAGTATTTGTTGGTTCTTGTTGTTGTATTTCATTACCTCCACCCTTGTGTGTCCGCTGTTGTGTGCCCCACCCCCACCCCACCGCTTATTCCTCCTTTTTTTTTTTTTGGCACTCCACGCCAAACTGTTTTTGTTGGTTCTTTTATTTTGAAAACACTGGAGGAAGTTCTATTTTTGGACGTTTTTTTTTTTTCTTCCCTCTACCATTGCGTCCTTGCGGCTCATCAGGTCATCCTGCAGCTCTGCCATCTTTTTCTTTGACAGTGCTTTTCCGTCTGCTCCTTCATGTTTGCCCCCCCCCCCCAGCCCCTCCCTCCTGCCCTTTTTGCACCTTGTCTCCAGTCTCTCCACCCCCACCCCCCTCCTCTCTCTGTATATTAGACCACTTCTTGTCGTTTCAGGTTTCAGGACCAGTGGAGGCTGACAACTCCTCCCCAGGTGGCGCCGGCCCCCCCCCCACTGTCTCAGCAGCATCTCTCTCTCTCTCTGCTCCTGCTATGCACACTCACCCCATCCTGTCGGTGTGGGGGGGTGGGGGTGGGGGTCAGAGCGACCACAGGCCTGCTGCAGGAGGCATTTACTACAACAGCAAACGCTGATGCTTTTAGTCCTTTACACACTTCAAACCTACACACACACACACACACACACACACACAACGGCATACACACTGCAGTGGCACGTAACCAGCTGCCAACCCAACACACCATTTAAACAGAGCTGAAACGAAGCTTGAGTGTCAGGCAAGTTTGCGTGAGTGAGGAAGGCAGGACCAGAGACGAGGGTGATCTTTGGGGTGTGCAGGACTAACCTGAAGGCCCCCCTTTCTCTGACTACGCACAGTGCAGTCACGGCTTGTCTGAGAGAGACTGAACTAACAGCAGTGATAAATAATTCAAAGGAGTGGGCTGGAGCTGTTTTAGGATGGGGGAAGTCAGGGGGTGGGGTTTGAGCGGGTTTTTTATTTTTATTTTTTTTATTTTTTTTTTGTTTTTGAAAAGAGGGGAGTGGGATTGAAAAGATGTTTGCTTTTTTTATTTTATTTTTAACCCATGAGTCTGTAATTAGAAAAAAAATAAAAATAAAGACATTGTGTAAAAATGAGCCAGTCTGTGTGAGTTTCTGAAGTTTGCACCAGTTTAAAATGTTTTCAACAGTGATTTATACAGTCTTCCAGCTATAAAGCACACTGGTTTCTAATCATAATTGAGCGAGATTGTGAAATGCAGACCAGCTCAAACTTGACTGGTTTTGAAAAAAAGCACCAATTCATGAATGTAAATCTATTCTAATACAATGTAGTTTAAGTTCTTTTCGCATTTTGTAAGCAAAATGCCACAAAGTGATTCACTTCTTGCTGGGTGGGCATATATGAACCTCTCCAGATGTCACCCAGGAAACTACAACAAGTGTCTTTAAGCCTCTGGCTGATGGTCCAGGAGACTGACCCAGGGGTCTGCAACCTGATGCTCCGGAGCCAGATCTGCCTTTCTTATTCCTCCAGTAGTGCTTTTTAGCTTTAAAGAAAAATGCAAACGATTTGAATAAGTAATAGGGTTGTTTAAGTTTTGTTATCTTTATAGATTTTAAAAATAACATTTTGTACCACTGGAGACATTGCACTAACTCAAGAAGCCTTGTGTGCTGTACCACTCCTCCAATGTGCACAAAAATGGTAAAAGGCTTTTTTTAATCATTAAAATAGATGTAAAGCTCATACTGATCTTCCGGTGCGCAGCAGTTTAATTGCGAATCTGAGACAAAGTGCTTAATGTATAGGATTACATTATACTCATTTCTTTTTAAATTGGACTTCAGACCAATGTTTTCATGTTCATAATTGGTAGTGAAAGGAGAAAAAGGATGAAGGCACACCAAATTCATAATCAAAAACACATCTGACTGCGTTTTTTTTTTTTTTTTCTGATTTTCTGATTTATGCTCATATTCAAACTGATAAGTCTTTCATCACCAACAGATGCAAAAATGATCCATTGAAATTATTTTCTCGTTCAGTAGTCCTAAACAGACACATTTGTTGCCCTCACATGAAGGAACACATTGAGCAAGGTGGTGGACTTCATTGATGATAAACGTTATTGCCCTCTAGTGGTGATAAACACACATGACACAATTTAAACCTTTTTAAACATTTATTTCATGATCCAAATGAAAGCTGCAAAAGCACCATTAATAACTTTAAATTGATCCAATCAAAGAACTGGAAGCTGTTGTGAAGACTCCTTGGTATAAAGACATCAGGGTTTCTATCTGTGCTTCTTGAAGGCTGCAGAAGAGAGATTTATAAATGTTTTCATTACACAAGGAAAGAGTGATTGCGTCTTTTTTGTTTTGTTAGACTATTTTTCACCTTTTCTTTTAGTTTTCTTTTTCATGAGCTTCTTCTTTTTCTTGGGCCGAGAGCCCTCTCCATCCTAAGGAACAAAGAAATTAAAAGAAAAGATCAAGACAAACTAGAAAGGAGTTTATTTGTTAAACGTCTGTGCTGGTATAAGTTGGGAGGTGCGTGTATGAAGGACAGACCTGTACGCTTTCACCGCCAGTCAAAGCTGTTATGTCTCCAAAGTGTGTGATCCTGCTCAGCTGGCCAGACATTCCCATCATGCCTCTCTTCCTGGAGTTTCTTTGACTCTTTGGCATAGTAAGGCGCACCATCATGGACTCCTCATAGTTTTTCCTGTGCAGTAGAAAATGATTTAACAGCTCCCAAATTACAAGCACAACAAAAAGCAGGGCCTACCCTTTAACGGAGCGCATCTGACAAGCGTTACAAATAGTACGCAAGGACACGGGGTTCTTATGAAAATAGTGACTTTTAATTTGTCAGCCTGGATGAAGCAAACACTTGGGCACCTGTGGAGATCCTCACGGCTTTGCCGCTCACTCTGGAAGTCACGCTTCTCCCTGATCTCCTCTGGAGCGTCGCTGTACTGCTGCCGGAGCTCCTGGATCACAGAGCTTCTGAGGGCGGCTCGGCGCTGCCTTTCCATCTGGGCCTTCTTCTTGTCTGCCTCCGTCATGTCACCGTCTAAAAGAAGAAATCAACATTTTTACAATAAACCTCAAACACATATTTGATTTTGTCACCAGGGCAAACGGGTTTTACCATAATGCATTGGGGCAATCTTTGGAGGAACATATTTCTTGCTACTGGAGGTGGCTGTTTTCTTCGCTGAAGATGCTTTGCTCCCGTCTTCATCGTCGGAGCCCTCAGATTCACTAAGCTAAATAAAACAATTATAAACATGTCTTTTTCATACAAAAAAAGTGGATGGTCCTGATCGAGAGGTATTTACCTTGCTGATGAGGTTCTCAGGGTTGGGTCGCAGCTGCAACGGGTCATTTTCAGCTAAAACCACCCAAAAAAGGCATTACTTTAATTTAAGTCAGCTAACTAAAAAGCCAACCAGGAGAGTTCTGTTCAACTTTACCTAAGCTGCCCGTAACAGCCGTGCGCACCAGTTTATCAATCTGGTATTTCAGCTTATGATCCAGAGGTCGCATCTTCTCTAGGACCTTCAAAAAGAAAAGGAAATGATTCGATGCAGCAGGGTTCCTGTATGTGACGACCAACGCGAAGGTCTCCTCAAACCATCCTACCGTTCGGACTGTGACGATTCTGTCCAAGGCTTCGTTCTCTTTGATTTTCCCTCCTGCCGTCTTGATGCTGATCAGGTGAGTCAGGTCCTGGAGGTAGAAGAGCATCAGCTGGTAGCGAAGGTCCAGGAAAGATAAACCCTAATCAGGGAGACGATACACAAAAGAAAAACACAATTTGAGTTGTTTCATGACTTTAACAAAACGTAAAAAATATATGTTGACTGAAAGAGTCGATCATTATAGAGATCTGAAATGTCCACACTAACCTTTGAGGTCTTAAAGGCACCATCTTTAACTTTGGTGAGCAGTTCACGTACATGTTTGGTGACAGAGGCTACCTAAATCATAACACATTCAAGGCTAAATTCGTCTGAATGAATGAATTAAGCTATTTTGAAAACATTTATAATCCTTTAAACAACATAACACATGGCTACGTGAAATGTAAGGTTAACATACCTGCTCCCCGAGAGTGTTCAGCAACTCTACAGCTATAGGTAAATCTCTGTCGATTAAATCCTGTAAGAAAAAGTATTTATCTGTCAAAACAAACCAAGTCATAAAACAATGATAGCTCTTGCTTACTCCAGGTAATAACCGTTCCCTATCGTGCTTTGGTCTGATTTATGTTTCGTATAATTATGAAGAAAAACCTAAAATGTTCTGGATGCAAACACGCAAAATATCTGCAAAGAGAATTTAAATTATTACAAAAGAAAAACAGTTAAGTTGGACTCACGTTGTCTATCGCGGCAGCCATTTTAGTTCCAGCGAGCTACGGAAACTAGTGTAGGACAAAATTAATCTTTTGTGCATTATTTCTTAGCCTAGGTGTGAATTACTTAATCGAATATTTAACTAAATTAAACAATAACAGTGTAATAAATAAAAAAAAAAATGCAAATTTAAGTTTACGTGTATGACATGGCAGGGCATTTTGAAAACCAAACTACATTTCCCAAAGTATTTTACAAGTTTGCTTAGTCAATGCTAAAAGTGAGACAGTATACTTGAAGTTAAAGCATTGTAAACTTAATATGTTCCAAATTTAATATAACTATACTAAACTAAATTAATATTGTTTACTTGATAGAATAATAAAATAAACTTGAAGTGCTAAGGGTCACTATGTTGTTTTAAATAAAAAAATAAACTAAGCTTAAAAAAATTAAACCGATTTTTTTTCTTTTTTACTGCATTGGAATCGAATTGAAGGTATTTTGGATGTATTAAAAACATTTCACATTAAATCCTATGATAATGATCAGAAGGGTTCTCAGAGCTTGGACCAAGGTGAATTTAACCAGCAGGGAGTGAAAGCTCGATGTAAGCATTTAAACAGTTGTGATCCTGAGCCTCGAAGGTCAGGGAGGGCTGGAAATCATGACAACAGTATCCTAATAAGGATGGCTGCCTAGCTTTTCTGTGTTTGTGAGAAAGAGAGACAGAGAGGAAGTGATGGTGTGATAATCAGAGGGGTACCTGTCTATCTGTCTGTCAGTCTCATGTCTTTCTTTCCACTTTCAGTCAGAGCTTCTTCAGAGAGCACAGGAGACGAGCCATGGTGAGTCGCATCTTAATCCTCTAAAGGGGTCTGAACTTAGGGTGTCATTTATTTATTTATTTATAATTTTTACTCAAACCAGTAACACAAGCTCACTAAATTAAGGATGTTATTGGTTTAATGTTATTTAAAGTGTTTTTTTGCACAGTTAAAATGCTTTCAGAGTAAAAGATTTCCAGTTACAGATGTTTTTGTTGTGCATGCATGCACAATACATTCATATTAATTCTTTTTCAACTCTGCTTTCTAAGAACTCTAGATGTTTGATTCAGAACAGGCGTAAAGAAAAGTGAAAAAAAAAAACATTATTGATCAGCTTGGCGAAACTGACACATTTCATGTATAATATCTTTTTTCAACATAAAATAAACCAACTCAAAGACTGCATAAATCCATGGCGTCATCTGAGTTTCTCCTGAGAAAAACACACAATTCACATTGTAATTTTCAAAAATAATGTCCTACAGGATATAATTATTTTTAATTGTTGCAATTTGGACATCCAAAGTCTTCATTCTGAATTTCAATACAAACAATATAATCAGGATGCATATCTGGAGTCTGATGGCTTGTTTTAGTCTGTCTTTTATCTGTTTTTTTTTTAATTATTTACAGTTGTTGTAAACTTGTGCACATTTAGACATTTATAACAACATTACTTTATTTATCCATATTGATGAGAATTTTTTTCTGTATGAATTGCATTAAAGAAGATTCTGGGAATATATATATATATATATATATATTTATATATATATATTTTTTAACATATACTTTGAAAGGAAAAATAGGACAAAATATCAGAAATTTCATTGACATCTGGTGGTTGAAGAACTTGTTTGGCCCAAATTGATTAGATTTTTCTGCTTCCCCCGAAGATGTCTGATTCCAGGGCGTCGTCTGTCATCCAGGAATGGGTCAGCTCGTACTCAGGCCCGGCCCACACAGGCATCCAAAGCTCCGCCACCCACAGCCAAATGGAAATGATGTCCTACAACCAATCTCAAGGGATGATGAAGGTTGATGACAGAGTGGCTGAGCAGATGATGGGACTGCCCTATCTGTCCTATGGAACCACCTGCATTGGCAACACGCCTCACTTAGGGGGTACCAACCAACACCAGAACCAGAACAACTCTCAGCAGGTGAGGCAGGAGATACATTTGCGTACTGCTGTCACCCTCTTCCCCCTCCTTCTCTGACTAACTTTGTGACCCTGTGACCCCAGGACCTCCCCCCCTGCCTACTGCCGTCTCTGCGGGCCCCAGTGACCAAAAGGAGCATCAGCAAGGACAGCGTCGAGTACCGCCTGAGACGGGAGAGGAACAACATCGCTGTGAGGAAGAGCCGGGACAAGGCCCGCAGGAGGATCCTGCTGACCCAGCAGAGAGCCCTGCAGCTGCAGGAGGAAAACCAAAAGCTGCTGATGAGGATTGGGCAGCTCACACAGGAGCTGGACACTCTGAAGCACATCCTGTCACAGCGCCACCTGGAGGGCAGTGAGCAGGCAGCAACAGCAGAGTCCAACATCTGAAACCTCGGGATCAAACCTTTTTTAAGAAGTCTTTTCCACCATTGATTGGCCTCAGATTTACTTTCTTTAACACTTTAAGAATGCTGTCATTTTGCACAGTCATTTTTTATTGATAATAGGGTGACCCTTAACTTGAACCCTTTAAATGATGGCAGCTGTTCTGAAAACAAGGCATTTTTATTTAACCTCCAAAATAATAAAAGCATTCTTTGTTGTAAAAAAGCGTTTGCTATTGCTAACATTACAGCTTCTTATTGCATATTTTTATTCAATGCAGCTCCAAACAAGTGTTTCCAGTATTAGGATTAAAGAAAAACAATAATCTCATTTTATGGTTATTTCTGAAAAAGAAATTGCCCGTCCAGGCATTTTTTTTTATCAGCACACAAGTCCTCAAAAAGCAAAAAATGAATCCCTTTAGACTAAATTTAACAGAAGATGCTGCAATAATGCAGTTTTTCTACTCTTTTCTGTTTAACATACACAAATGCAGATGTTTCATCATTTTATGTGAGTAAAATAAACTTTTTTTTAAATAAAAACAAAAAAAAAAAAAAGAGGAAAGAAACATTTCTTGTGTTCTATCTTTGCTGACATCCATGACTGTTTTGACTTCCAATAGTTCGGATACTTTTTGCCCTTTTAATTTTACTTAAAATTTCCTCAATCCGTTTATTTTTAAAACAATTTTGGTGGAACTGCTTGATAGCCACCTTTTTGGTACAATAGATATCTTCATCATGCAGCACAAAAATTCCTCAAAGAACTTAAAACTGTTTAAAAGAATCAATACAGAGTGGGTAATTTTTTTTTACTACAAAAATTGACATCAAGCTGTTTTTATCTTTAACAACAACAGATTAAATATGTAAAGATGAAATAAAAGTTGTAAATTCAAAATTAAAGTAAAGAAAAGGTCAACATTTAGTGAAAAATGTTTTAAAAAATTAAGCAAAGCTCCCCAGAACTGCAAATAATAATCCAAGGATTTATTCCAAGATGCATCATAATTCTGCATCATAGCTCTTAGGTTTGTTTTAAACCAAAAAGGTCAGAGCAACGCTGAAACCTTTACGTAAACCTTTGAATGAAACCCTTAAAAATGGAGGGTTGGTGTCATTCTTGCATCATTGTAGACAATGTGATTGGCAAACTGACCAGAGGGTTCAGACTCTAATGAGGGTTCAAAGTTGTCACGTTTTCATTTTCAAAAGTTTATTATTTTTTTTTAACCATTTCACTTTCACAGAGAGCAATGCCTCCCATAAAAAAAAACAAAAAAAAAAAACATCAAAGATGAGACAAAGCTGTAAGAAAAACCTGGAACCGAGCCTTTCCTAAAATATTTCACATGTTAAAATATGCTGAATATCAATGTTTAATATTGTAACCTACCATGAAATAAATGTAAAAGTGTAAGAGCCATGTTAAAGGAGAGTGCTTGGGAAGCAGCTTTAAACGTTTAATTGTTAAAAATTATAGTTTTAGCTTGACGGCGGTTTTTTAAATCCTCAATTTGACACTCGTCGTCTTCGTCAGAGGTTAAAGTCTTCTTGCCCAACCAGACTTACACAAGTTCTGCAGAAATCGAAGCTTTTCTCTGTAAATATCTGATTCGTCACCAAACAGGGTTTTCTTGAAGCCATTTTTCACTGCATGTCACTTTAAAATGTTTCAAATTGTTCATGATTTTACTCAATAAAGCGAGACTCTCCTCACAGGGAGCCGTATTTGTTGTTTGTTCAATCAGGCAGACAGAAGAGGGTCAACGCTGATCCACTCTCATTGGTTTTCCACTGTATCCTCCTGCTGCACTATTTACCAAAAGTCCTCCACCCACAGAAACAGACGTCATGCTATGGACCGTTGTGCACCAGCGGTTTCCCTTTGTGGGACTGGTAAGATTTCAACACAGCAGAGGACCGAGATGAGGAGCACAGAGATAATATCAGTGATTGGGGCTGCCAGGGCCTTCCTGTGGCTGTGATGGCAGTGAAGGGACACAGAGATAGGGGACCGAAGGGGGTGGGGGGCACCGGTCCAGACCCTCTTTTTTCACTGTCTCAATTACTCTCAGAAAAAAAAAAAAAAAAACATTTATTACGCTATCTTTTAAACATTTTTGGTTTTGTGACCAAACATTGCTCAAAATTTTAAAGCGCTATCGCAGTTTTGCTTTTATTATAAGTCAGAAATCTTCTTTTTTCAACTATTTTTTGCCAAATAATATTTTAAAAAGTGGTAGGGGTTGCTAATAAAAACCCCTTTTTAGAGATATCTTACTTGATAGCTTTATTTTAAGGCTTCGAATGTGTGATGTGCAGCTAAAAAAAGTGCCCGAAAATGAGAAAAAAACAAGTCAATGTTGTTTTATTTGAACACATTCTGTTACATGTCTGACTCAAATGACAGATCTGAAACTGACATCAACAACTGAGAGGGGATAATCATGGAGAGTGAAAGTGTAAGAAAAGCATAATTCTGGCTGAAGTGTCTCAAAAGGCAAATAAAGATCTCTTTAGCCGTGTGACCATGCCTGTTGAAATGTCCCGCAGTGTTGTGTGGGGTAATCTGTGGTCCCAGGACTGCAACATCTCCACAAAGTGAAGAAAGACTGTATTTCACCTAATCCCGAGTTACACAACAGCAGCAGAAGGCCATAGGACCCTCCTCCACACACACACACACACACACACACACAAACACACACACACCCACACACCCACCCACACACACACACACACCCACACACACACATACTCACACACAATGACACAGCCCTCCACTCTCTGAGCTGCTGATGATTAAAGATGGTTCATTTTCAGAAATTGAAGGTGGTTGCTCTGTGGTAGATTGAGTGGTTTTATGAGGATTATAAAAATAGTAAAATAAATGACAGTTGATGCAGTTTGTTATCAGGGAAGTGAACATAGTGTTTGATGCCTTTTTTCAAGCTAAGTGACAGTTCTGAATAACTTCCCATTAAACTACTGTACATGTTAGTGTTTCTAGCAGAAGTAGTGGACACCCTTGTTAGCTGGTGGGAAACCAATAATTTTAATATGGAAGCTTTGTTAAAAACAAGAATTAATTTCCTTTTTCTAACAGCCAAAGAAAAATATTCCTTGGAAGCACTAAATGGCAATGAAGCAACTTTTAGCGTGTGTCATCATGTGGATCTTGCAGGTTAAAATCTGCCAAGAGCACCTGTTGATGGTATCGAAGTACATTTTAAGTATTTGAATTAGACATGTGTGATCATGTGATGCAAATTTTTAAGTTTTTTTTTTACATCAAACCACATAGAAACTGACTGATGACCGCCAGTGATCCTGAGTAGAGTTACTGATGGATCAATAAGGGATCAACCTGAATCTGATGCATGGAGGTGCAACAGCATGCTGCACTTGTCGCTTGCAGCTGCAGATTCATGATTCATGGCTCCACCATGCGGCAGACTGCTGCCTGGAGGTCGACCGTCACAGATATTGCACATAGACAGACGTCCACTTTGACACAAATTCCATTTACTGTTCTGAGTCCAAGAAATCTCTTTTTCTGGTTATTTAATCTTTTTCACTCGCGATTTAAGTGTCTTTAAATACGGTTTGACACCAGTATGTGGTTAATATTGAAGTCAGGGATGATTTAAGAGCAACGTAACAAGCTAGAACAGACTTGAAATAAAGGTAACTTTAAAAGTGCCATAAATAAGATTAAAAAAAAAATCTAATGTGTCTACTGTGTCCTTTATAAACTGTCCAAAAGTCTCCAGTAGGGCTAAGATATTTAACAAATTTGACTCTAGTGGCAGATAGAACTGCCTGCAAGGCGATTAAATAAGCTGTAGTTTAAGTCATTTAAGTAGAAAGGAAATGCAAAAAGAGTTTTTTAGTCTGAGATCTTTGGGAAACAAATGGTTTTTGCTGTTAATTTTCTCTATCAAATTTTTCAAATTAAAAGAATCTCTGATGAAATTTTCCTTTTCAAAACTGAGTTTATTGACTTTTATAGAATACTCTGGTGCAGGTAGGACTTGACGGTGATGCTCTCTGCAGATTTAGTCCGTGCAAACGTGTTTATGCTTTTACAGTTCTCTTTTATCATCTCCTTTTGTGCGATAAACCCTGATTTTACTCTCTCCTCAGTTGGGTCAGCATGTAAAACAGCTTACCTCAGCTGCTGTCACGTGGTTTAAATAAAGGTTTGCTATTCTTCTTCATCTTCGTCTTATTTAGTAAAATTCCATTGCTTTCTAAAAACTCGAGTGCTGTTTTCTTCCTTGGAAATCTTTAGTCTTTTAGAAATCTCTGTAAGTAAAAGATTTCTCAAGGATCAATTCTAGGATTACTGTTTATGTTTTTAATCAAAATGCCTGTAGTTCCGGGCGCTCACCATGTGGTGATGTACTTCTGCAACTTTCTGCCTTCCAGAAGTCATTTTGAAATTTTAAAAACTTTCTTTGGACCTGATATCTTGATATTAGTACACTTGTTTCTACATTATATTTATCACAAACATCCAGTTTGTTCAATTCAGACTTGAAATAGTTCACATTTATCTACAAATAATGGGAAAATACAACATCTGAAATCATATTTACAGCCAAATATTACAATACGAAGAGATCTTGGTAATATGATTGAAAGATGTATTAGTGAAATAGAAAATTGTACAAAAAATACTCCATTGAGTCAGAATCAGCAGTCTAAAAATGAGGTAGATCTTGCTTTTTGAAAGTGGGCCAAAGCTTCATTTACATTTGGTTTGTATTTTCAGTTTAAAGCAGTTTTTTCTAACCTTTAAGATCAGGCACGCCCTTCAATGATAAGCTAAATTGGATGTGTCAGACAAGAAAAAAAATGAACTCAGAGGAAGAACTGTTTCAAAGAGTAATTTTAGTTCTCATTTTTTAGAATATGTTTCTGATTTTCCCACTAAGCTGGTTTATTTGTTGTGTTGCAGGCTTTCTTTGTGTTGTCTAAGGCCTCTTTCCTTATAGCTCTCACTTCAGCGTCTTTTCATCAACATAATCACTGTCGATCCTCTCTGTGTGTCCAAACCATCTGGCTTCTCTGCATGAGCTGTTCCTCTGATGTTCAGTTGATGCAGATCTGATGGCCTCACTACAGTCTTCTACACTTTTCCTTTCATTCTTGCTGAAAGTATATTGTTACACCTCAAATCGAAACCTGTTCCAACCTGCTTGCACATGCCTCTTCACTTCTGCGTCCTTTTATCCTCCGGAAGATTTCCCATTCTTCCCATTTTCTCACAATGTGAACACCAACATGTATTTATTTTCTGGAATTGTATGTGAAAGACCAGCACACACAAAAATAATACAACAATTTTTACAAATAAAAAAAATGAAAAGTGCAGTGTGCAAAAGTATTCAGCCCCTTTTTTTCTGAGAGCACCAGAAGTTTCTTGATGATTGGTGACTGACCAAATGTTGAATTTTACAAAAGTTTCACCCGGACCTTCATGAAAATGGGAGCAAGACTAGAACCCCATGTGATGTTGCAACATGCCCAGTAAAGTGTTTAAAGATGTTTAAAATGACTCTGTTTGGGAGATATTTCAAGATGAAACAAAATCAACTTAGCGCATTCTTTTTAAAACAAATTCTTCAAATGGATTTGAATTCAACCAGACTTTTCAACCAGGTTTTGGAGCCAGTGTCAGCGCTTTTATTGTCCTGCTGTAAATTTGGGACTTTTAACAGTGGGGTGAATGAGGAAAGATTTAGTTGTAAATTCAGTAACCTAGTGGTCATTAGATGTACTAGTTTGGCTCCAATCACCTTCATTTTTTCTTTGAAAACAACTTCAAACAGGAAGTGGAAATGTTTCCAGCTGAGTGGACATCCATTTCCATGTTCCTGGTTATGTTATGTTCAACAAGAAGCTAAAATAGACCAATTTCTGTTTGTGGCAATAACAACAGGTAAACAACTTCATCAAGTAATCACTACACAAGCAAACCATTCCACATTTACGCTGCAATACCTGACAATAGAAACAAACATTCTTGTTTGCTGGTTCCAAATACCTTATTTTCTCTCTGTAGTTAAACTTTTAAGTGGCCTTTTGATTGACATATGGATTAGGGAGCTAAAAACATTATTTGCAAACTAATTAGATAAAATCAAATTGTATGTGACAACTGTTGTGAAGATACAACTAAATATATGTTATATAGGTTTCTGATAGTATTTAACGACCCACTCCAATGAAAGCTGTGTTTTTGGTGTAGCTTTCTTCTCATGACAGATGACATATAAAAATATTAAAACTGTGTTTCTGAGTACTTCTTTGTTCAAATAGGGATAAATCGGGAGCAGACAAAAAAATTCAGTTTGAGAAAACTCTCTTTTGTGATGCAGCATGTGAAACAGGTGGGCCAAAGTCTCCCTGCTTCACTCCATTCTGATGCATCTACTTGAAGACAAATAAACCCATCAACGTCTTCATTTTCCTTGTCTGAGCTGATATATAGCTCAAAATCGTACGCCTGGATAGCTCAAATAAAGCTCGACATTTTTATTGCACAGTGATGTTAGCTTGGGGTTGTAAGGGACTGTAAACTAGCAGTAGTGTAAACCAAGAGATGACGGGATATCAGTGGAGGCTTACTTCTTTGCCAACAGTCCCGCCCACATCCCAGTGAATTTCTGATGAACTCTTGCCGCGTTGCAGAAAATATGTCTCAAAAAATGACACAGGTTTTTTTTTATGTTGCCTAAAAACAACATATTCGCAGTAAACAGACCACTGGAAACGCTTTTACAATAGATCAAAAGATAATTGGAGTGGGACTTAAAAATATGACATCAACAAATTTACAGACGAGGATGGATTATTTTTTTTTAGCGGAGTGATCAGTGGAACTTTCACACAAGATCTTTGTCAGCAGCGGCACCTCCTTTTTTTCACGACTCCTTCCGATGTTTCCCGAAGTGCGCCGCCGCCGCCGTCTAGCTGCTCCCTACAAACACGCAGCAGTTTTCTCAGTCTGTCTTTGTCCACGAACCGCCTCCTGACGACGCGTTTCCCTTTCGTGTGATGCTGGACGCAGACATGGATGACTTAGCCGCTTTGCGTCATGGCGGAAGTCAAAACTTGGACTGAACTGTGACATTGACGAAGCAGTTGAGTCCGCGGCAAAGCATCCCTCCCCGGCGCGCGGACAGTATCACATGTGGCGGAGGGCTAGCTGCGCTCGAGGAGTCCTTAACGACACTGCGTCCGCCGCTCTTCGTCGAGCTAAAGATGCTATTTAGTGTGTCACTCCGCGGAGGCGCTGAGGTGACCCGGTAACAGCGGCGGAACCACTCCATACAATGTACTGGACGTTTGGAACTAGTTAACGCCGGCTCACATCTCAAACTATTCCAACAGACGAAGGGTGAGTTCGTGTTTTTTTTCTTAAATATCGTAACAGGCGTGTTTGTGTTTGTTTTTTTCTCCGGGCAGGTGTCTGGTCTCGCGCTCCCTTGCCGGCGTCTGTTCCCATTCCTCACACGTCCTTTCCCCCTTCAGGTTCTTACGTAACCCGGCTGGGTTCCGCTCTGTGAACCCCCCTCCCGCCCTGAAAACAAACCCTTTCATGCACAGACAGCCCATTCACACTCACACTCCAAGTCCGACCCGATTGCTTCCGTTATATCAGACTGTTCAAACAGGATGATCTGATGTCTCTTTTTTGATGACAGCAACCGGGTGTGTAGAAATCTGATTTCCTCCCAAATAATCCGACTTCTTACTAAATGAACACCATTGACCCGATTTATGACGTTATTTTCCACTGCTGGATAAAAAAAAAAATCACAGTAAAACAATTGTAGGAAACCTACCAATTTTAGTCATACAAGACAAAAAAGTTGTATTTATTTTATTTTAAATACAAACCAGCACGCTAAGAGGCTGCCGACCTTACTTTGTGCATCACTGGTCATTAAAATGCTCACAGAAACTTTTTTCCCATGATGCCTTTAAAGAGACTAAAGTGTAACCTTAACTGTGATCTGACATTCATGTCTGTGGTTTTATTTGAAAAAGAGTTTTTCTTAAATAGGCAATGATGATAACACTTTAGCTCGGCTTTAATCTGTTATTGTAAATCAGCCATAACCTTTTGTTTTTTCCTCCAGGTATGATGCTATTTTACAGATTAGTTCTAATCTTGACAGTGCAAATGTTTATGAATCAGAAATATATGGAGCTGAGCAGAACTCTTGAGGTCTAATCAATTTAGCAGAAAATCATCATGGGAAATATAGGAATATTTGCTTAGAGTTAAAACCATCCATCATAGCAAAATATTTAATAAAAGCATTAGTATTTTAATTTATATACAGCAGCTATACGTTAATACACATGTAATGTAGCAAAAAAAAATTATATTCAACTAAAGTATAAATAAATCCCAACAGGAGGTAAAAAGAAAACTAAAATTGTTCTCCTTTTTTCATACTTTAATATCAAACCATATGGTTACTTTTGCTACAATAAAAATAATAATTATATTAAGATAATCAATATACTACAGCAGAGCATTAGGGCCACCATAAAAAAAAACAAAATAAGAATAAAGTTGTTCAGTTATGAGAGAAAAAAAGTAATTTTATAAGAATAAAGTTGTAATTTAAAAAGTTATAAGTTGAGAATTTAGAAGACTAAGGCTTTTTACTAAGAAGAAAAGAATCAATATTGTGTTTCAGTAGAGTGCATTGTCAAACGGTTACTTCAGCATTGGTTTCACAAATAATAAGAAGAAAATTATTGACCCACAAGGAGCAGATTTTCGGTGGGCGCTGTGTTGTCGCTATTATAGCTGTAGACACATAGATAAATATATTAAAGCCTTATGGCATCACCATAATCGGCTGCATTGATGAATTTAATCTGCATGTAATGTTGATGGAGGCTTACACAACCAACTTTATATTCTGCCATAACATAAAGATATTCCTAATCTGCATTCTCCCTTTTTTATCAATAGATGGAGAGAAAATAATGTAATAATTTTTCACAATTTTCAGAGTCAAATAAACATTTAGATGCTGTTTTTGCTATTCTCAGAATGACTTGGTGGAGGGTGGAGAGGTAAATACATGTTTATAAAGTAATTAATTTTAAAAGAAAGAATGAAAAAACACCCAAATTCCTCTGTTAACTAAGGTCAGGTGAAGATGCTGTGTGACATCATACTTTTCATTTTGTCTGTTACCACTTAGGAGAGCAGAGTTGGTGAAGGAGCTGCACAAACCAAACTGGTCATAATATAATAATAAATATGATAACAACAATAATCATTTGTCCTTTGAGTGAAATGCAATTCGGAGTCAAACAATTTAAAAATAGAATTAAGTTAAGTTAAGAATCAAAAGAGTATTTTTGAGGTTTGGTTGGTTTTGGTAAGAAATAGAAAAAAACATAAATCATTTTATTTATTATTTGGGGGTAAATTGTGAATTTATTAAAAGGATCTTCTTAAAGCCAACATAAGTGTGTGAATATTACCGGTTCCTGTCAGCTCTGCGATCGATCTTTGGATAAATAATACTCGCATTTGATCAAATACCAACAGTTGCAGCATCTTTGCAGAGCAAACACCTGTCGTGATAGCCTGCACAGTAACAGAACCCTGAAAGCGTTTGTGTTTGGGGTGGGTGGGGGTAGTGTAGCCCCCACTATCATTATTATGATAACATGTGTGTTCCACGTTTGCATTTATTCATGCTGTGTTTGATTCCCAATAGCTCTCCCGCTGTCAGGAGCTCCTACCGGCGATGGATTCCCCGGACTCGCCAACTTTGGTCTCTCCATCGCCATGTCCCCCTCCCCCTCCATCGCTCCCCTCCTCTCCTGTGCGGTCCTCCCCGGTCCCGTCCTCCTCCTCCCTCCCTGCCCCGCCCTCGCTGCCTCCAACGGGGGAGGTAATGGTGCTGGCTCTGGGCAGAAAAAAGCAGAGGGTGCTGATTGCGCTCTCCATCCTTCCCAACCTCTTCCTGGCCTTCCTGCTCTCCTCCGACCCCCTCCTCACACTCTCACCTGACCACCACTGCCACCTGCCCGGCCCCCCGCCCTCCCTGGAGACGCTGAATGCCACCCTGCCTTGGGACAAGGGGCAGAAGTCCAAAGAAGGAGGAGTGTCCCAGTGCAAGCAGTACACCAACAGCAGCCAGACGGCTGTGACGGACTGTGAGGGGGGGTGGGACTACAACGTCACAGAGGGACTAAAGAACAACATTGTTACTGAGGTAACACTGCAGCACGTGCGCACACAAAAACTGTACTTTTCACTGATTTTTAAACATTGGGCTCCACGTAGCAACAGCTTAACGCCACCTTGGGTTTGTGGTGTTAAAGAGGATTATGCAGAGTCTTTTCCGGAGGTGATGCCTGTTTGAAGGAATCAGTAACACCACATTCTTCACCATCAGCAAACCTGAATAGTTCATTATGAAGGCTGCACATGAAACCTCACCCCCACGCTCATGCGTTTGGTATTTTATTTCACCTGTTCCTAACCTTTTGCTCCAAATCAAAAATCATGATTTCAGCTTTAATCCACATTTAAAGTCCCACTCTGATCATCTTTTGATCTATTGTAAAAGCAGTGGTCTTTTAATTAGGATTTTGCCCAAACTGTCGTGTTTCAGGACCCAATTTCTGCAGAGTGGCAGTGGTTTATTAGAAATTTGCCTCTGAGTTGTGGGTGGGACTGTTGAGGTGGGGTAAGTCTGCCCCTCTTCCCGTCATCCCTTTTTCTACACGCTCTCTCGCTAGCTTACAGCCACACACTCCCAACCTATAATTTGCGGTCCAACAAAAAATGGCGAGCAATATTGGAGCCATCCAGACGTACAATTTTGAGCTGGATTCCAGCTCAGACGAGGAAAACAAAGCCATACATGATTTTATTTGTCTGCACGTGGATGCATCAGAATGGAGCGGAACAGGAAGCTTGTGGCTTGCCGTAGTATTGATTCTTTTTTAGTTTGCTCCTGATTGACAAAGATTTGAATAGAGAAACATTTAGAAATTTCACGTTTAGCTTGATTTTCTTCATATATGTCCTCCATCATGAGAAAAATGCCACAAGAGCATGTTAAAACAATTTTTTTTCAGAGTGGGTCTTTCTAAAATGATAAAGTGAAATATTTTCCACACTTCTTGACCCTTTCTTTTTTAATTGAACTTCTGGATCCCTCTGTAACAGATTATAGCTTATATATTATCCAAAATGCTTCTACATGATTCCGTGCCATCTATACAACCAGTTGTGTTTGCTTTGTTTTGTATGAGCTGGTTTTATCTCCTTTTTTCTTAAAGTCTTGCATCTGCAGTGGATTCCTGCTGAGCACACAGCATCATTTTAAAGCACGACACCAAACAGTGACTCAGCTGGATGTTTCTATACTCAGAATGAACAAATAATCTCCTGGTGGCCACTTAGCAGCTCCTCTGTGCTTTTTTTTAACGCTTTTATATTAGATGATAAAATTAACCCCTTGCTGTACAGTCATGGGTTTTCATATATCTCTGAATAATGAAGAAATTGGCCACAAATCCATCTGAGAAGGGCGTTTTTTTTATGCTTTAGTTGAGTTTTGATGGGAGAAGAACAGAATCAAACACTGAAGTGGTGACTGAACTTTTTCTTTATATGAAAGCGAGTGAATTGGTATTCTGTCACAACGAAAGCACCAACTAAAGGTTAATTAGGCTCCGACGTTGCTTCCCACACATTCCTCCTGAACAGCAGCAAGGCTCACAACATCATTGACCTTCAGTTCTTATCTGTTCTAGTACAGAACAGGTACTGTGGTGGATCCCTTTTATTAAGGAACCTTATTATTTCATGTGAAAAGTTGTAATGACAGATTTATTTATCCTCATCGAGTTGTGTAAAAATGACACTCCATCTTCTATTCAAATTGAATTGATGTTTCTCAGGTTGCATGAATGAAATCAGGCAGTTTGACGTGAAATTAACATGCTACTCCTTGCTTTACGGTCGTTCTTAGGTAGCAGTTTTCTGCTAAGTTAAAGAACATTCCAGAAAACTTCTGTGTTTTTGTTCTGTTCATCCATTCTGAGGAGGGCAGGTCTTCAGAGGTTAGGCCTGATGGAGAGATTCTGGGTTCAGGGTGAAAAATGATTCATTCAGAAACTTCTGTACGTCAGGGTGTCAGCCTGAAAGTGCAGAGAGGAACGTTTGGAATGTCGAGAGTTTCCTTCAACTAAAAAACAGTTCCTTCCTAAGATTAAGATCCCCTTAGTGACAGATCGAGGCAGCTGTAACAGCTTTCTCTCAGTTAGGAGGCTGAAGTGTTCATTAACTCCAACTGAATGTTAACCTCCTGTAGAGGGGGTGAAGTTTAGCCACTCTTACAGACCCGCTCCAGTGAAATTGTATTTTTTGTGTTTTTAATATGTCCTTGTGGCCTTGTTCTGATGACGGAAGCTGTGTATAAAAAAAATGAAGCTTAAAATTACATTTCTGAGTATTTCTTTACTCAAATCGTTGTGAATCAGCAGCAGACGAAGAAATGCCGTCGGTAAAAGATTGTAGTTGTGACGTAGAAGATACGCTGGGTGGGCCACAGGCTCTGCTCCATTCTGGTGCATCCACTTGCAGACAAATAGTTCCATGTACGTCTTTGTTCTCCTCGTCTGAGCTGGAATTTGGCTCAGAACTGTACGGCTGGATGGCTCCAATATGGTTCACTATTTTTGTGGCACCGGTAATGTTCGGTCGGGGGTGTGTGAGGGGCTGTAAGCTAGAGGGAGAGAGTGTAAACAGAGAACTGACAGGAAGCATGGTGGGGTGCCTTTGAGCCAGTGGTCTCGCCTACAACTCAGAGGTGAATTTCTACTGAAGTACTTTCAGTCTGAATAAACTCTGTCCTAGAAAACAACAATAAAAAAGTGCTGGCTAAAAAAAGCATAATCATAATTAAAAGACCACCGGGAATGCTTTGGACACAGATCAAAAGATGACTGGAGTGGGACTTTAAGATAAAAGCTTCGTCAATTTTTCTTAAAATCAAAAAATCGGCATTCATTTGATTGCATTTCTTCTGTGTGGGAGCCTTTCTTTCTTCTTGAGGATGCTTCTAAGGGGGAAATCCACCCAGGACA
>BSAI01000108.1:39334478-39384029 GCA_036245035.1 Adrianichthys oophorus
GGGCTTAAAGGCCTGTTCCTTCAGGTCGGTTAAAGGCTTTTTGTATGTTTTTGGGTCTTTTCGTACGTGTAAAAACAATACGGTCCTTTCAGTCAGGACCCTGCTGCTGCGGGCCATAATTATAACAATAATGCTAAATGGGATTGAAAAACCTGTGAGATGTTTTTGTCTCTTTAAGTAAAACTGTCTGGGCTGATTGGTATTTCAAATTCAAGAATTAGAGTTGAAGATTTGACTTACAGAGTAAACTGTAATCCCTGCAGATCTGAAGCAGGAACAGTTTTCTTAGTTTCACAGAAAGATGAACCTTTTCTCGATTTGATTGGTCCTCATAATGCCAGATGGGTCAATAAGCTGCCTGTCAGACCGTATTGATCCACTGTTTTCTGACACGTTCAGTCTGCTTTGTTTCAAGCTCCCTGCCATATTTTCAAGCCTTCATTACAGTTGCAAAACCAAATTAAAAGAGATTTTAGGGAGATTACTTGCAATAAGCTGCACTCTTAAATAAAAGAGGATTAGAGAATTATTTTACTTTGTGGTCCAAATTGTTTATTTTTATGCTGAAGGAGCAGATGTATGCCGCAGCAGGTAAATCGTCTTAATAACTGAGCTTCTTGGTAAAGGTTACTTCAGATCAAAGTGCGACTCTAATAAGCTGGCTTTGCATTTTGCTTCCCTTCTCCTGCAGCGTTCCTGGTGTATTTCCAGAGTCTCCTCGCTGGCTCCTTCTTTCAGAGAGGTCTGCTGACATGAATTCCTTCAGCGAGAGAAGAAACTCCAGCAGAGATGTGAGGGAGGACGAGAGCTTCACAGGTGCGCTCACTCAGCACTCAGATAAAACAGAAAGGATGTTCACATTACCATCCCTGCATTATTGATGTCTCTTTTGTACTGCAGGGGAATAAAAGGCACAAAAGCAGACTTGATTTAAATTCAAGTTGATGAAAAAACAGGATCCCAGCCTGCTAGATTAGAGAATAATGTTTTTGGAGACTCAGTTTAGGTGCAAGTGAACTCACTCCTGTGCCTGTTTACATGTAAATATGTTTTCTGGGATGTGAGGAGATAAACATTCCTTCTCACCAACCACTACCCAACAGTTTGTGTGTTCTGTCAACTCCAGCTGTACGGCAAAAAAACCTCTGAGTCCCACGGATCTTCCTGTTTTGATGGAAATATGGAATCAGATTTAAAGATTTCTTTAAATATCTGAACGGATTTCTTTAGTTTTAAAAATATTCGTGGGATTTAAAGACCCACTCCAAACCACCTGCTCTGCTCCATGCTGATGATGACTTGTAGAGGACTAGATCCACGTATGTCTTAGTTTTCCTTGTTCAGAGGGATAGCTCCAATATTTCTAACCATTTTGTTGCATCAGTAATGTTAGGTTGTGAGGTGCTGCTATAAGATAGCAGGAGAGAGTGTAAACAGATGGATGATGGGAAGTAGGGGTAGGCTTACTCTGCGCCAACAGTCCTGCCCACAACTCAAAAGCAAATTTCTAACCAACTACTGCTGTTCTGCAGAAACTATGTCCTAAAAAGACACTTTTTTAAAAATTTTGGCTAAAAACAGCATAATCATGAATAAAAGACCACTAAGAACGCTTTAAAAATAGATCAAAACATGATCGGAGTGAGACTTTAAGCGGAGCAGGGAGCTTGTGGCCCCCTCAGTGTATTTTTTACATCATAAATAAGCTCTTTCTCAAACAGCATTTTCTTTGTCTGCTCCTGATTCACAACGATTTGAAAAAATAAATACTCAGAAATGCAATTTTTACCTTAATGTTGTGTTTACATGTCCTCCATCATGAGAAAAATGCTACAAGAACATGTTCTAAATACCAAAACCTGATTGTCATCGGAGTGGGTCTCAAAAGTCTCATTTGACTTTTATTTTAGGACAATTCAAAAACATGCTGGGTCTGTAAGATCTGCTTTAAAAGACACGTTTCTTTTCCTAATTCTTTTTGCGTTTTGGAACCTTCATCAGAGACTGTTGGTTTGTCCTGTTTATTCACTGCAGAGCTGGATTCAGAGCCCGCCTCCTCGGCTCGCCCTCACCTGTCTCTCCCTGAGCTCTTCCGCAGCAGGAATATCTGGAAGAACATGTGTGTGCTCGGCTTCACCTCGTAAGTCAGCTTTCACTTTTGGTCTCATTGCAGTCCTTTTCTCCACATACCAGCTGCAGCTTCCATCATCTGGTTTGACGTTCACCTTTACTCTCCTTGGGTTTCTATTTCAAACCTGCTTAAACGATCATGTGCGCTCACTTCGTCTCTGTGTGCCCTGTCTCCTCCAGGTTCATCTCTCACGGCATTAGTCACTGTTACAGCTCATTCCGAGGTGACGTCAGAGGCACCGCCCCCAGCTTCTACTGGACCTACCTGCTGTCTGTGTGTGCAGGGGGAGGGGCTTGGCTGTCGCTCTGGGCGACCGTAGACAGGTGCGGTCGCCGGGGCATCCTGCTGCTGTCCATGACGATGACGGGCCTGGCTTCTTTGATCCTCCTCGGCCTCATGGAGTGTGAGTGTTTTCACAGTACGGATAAAGGATCAAATGGGCAAAGTCTTCTTGTTTTCTCAAACATCTCTACAGTGAAAAAAGATATTTGATGTCAGTTAAGCTGTGGATTAGATGAGCCCCTCTGTCGGTTCTTCATTCGTTATGAAGTGGGTAAAATGTAAGCAGCTGTGTTTATGGAAAAATCCACCCGACATTTTTGTTTTTGGAAGCATTGTCTTATCAAACAAATCAGCTCTTTCCTGGATCTTTGGCTCCCCCTAGTGGCTGAAAAAGGCGTAGTGGGGCCTGATTTTTCCATTTTCCCTTGAATTTTGAGGGTCTTTATCCTCTGCAAAATATCTGCAAACTTTGTTTGTTACCAGATATCTTGTAGGATATGTGATATAGGTGTTTTCTTAACTCACAACTGTCAAAGTTAAAGCTTAAAAAGATAAGCGGTCACTAAAACTGTTATTTATTATAAATGTGAATCCACCATTAGGAAAAATTTATTAACAACATCCTTTTAACACTAGACATCAGATTGATGAATATAAGGCAGAGTGGACTAGTGTGTGGGAACCCTTCTTGCAATAAATCCATATTTCAAGTAAAGACTCCTGTTTTTTTCTGTTAAATGCAGCTTTCTTTTATTTTGAAGTCAAAGGCTCTTCTTCTGTTTCCTGGCTGATTCTTTTTTGCTAAAAAAAACTTTCCAAATACCCTTTCTTTTTGTTAATCTTACTAGCTTGGGAGTTTCCATGTCAAGCCGCTTTGAGAAAACAGCAGATGTATTTTCGACACGTGTGACGTGTCAAGAACTAGTGGTGGGGAGAAGCCAGAGGTTTTTCAAAATAAAACTTCCTTCAGAACCAGATTATAAATAAAACTGAAAAATGTAGGTTGTGTTTTTTTTTTCTCCGCGGTGCAGCACCTACTATTCCACAAAATGGTACTGGTCCGCAGCTCATGGGTTGAGGGCCACCGATGTAGATCATATCAACGGTAATTCTCTTTTTATATATTTTTTTTTAATCTTTAGATCTGAGTGAAACGGCCATCACCATATTCTCAGTGCTGGGGCTCCTCTCTTCCCAAGCCACAGCCTCTGTGTGCATCCTCTTCACTGCAGAGATCATGCCAACCATCATCAGGTATCTCAAAAACATTCTCCCCTTTGAGGTCCAATAGAAGATCAGTGCAGAGGACAAACCTCTGAAGGCTCTTTATGTCAGTCATCTCGGTGCAGAGGCTCTGCCACATGAATAATGCAGCAAAAAGGAGGAGAAGAAACTTCCAGCTGTGTCTGCTAGTTTACCAAAAGATCAGATTTGGCAGCTAATTTGATATTTTTTTATTTTATTCAATGCAGTCTAAAAAAAGCTATAGATTAACAATCTTTTGTTTTACTGCAATTTAAAGTCGGCACTAAAGAAATGTTTTAACTCAAATAAAATGATTAAAATCAGACTGATTATTTAAAAGTTTTTATTTATTTTGGCAGTGTCAGAGTAAACATCTGCTTTCCCTAAAACCCTCATATTTTTTAACACATATTTTTTTTGTGCAAATCAATTCAAATCAAATCAAACTTTATTCATAAAAAGTGCTTATCATACATTGCGCAACCCGAAGCACTTTACATTTAAAAATAAAAACATACACAATAAAAACCCTCCCTTCACCCTTCCCCTCTACCTCCCCTACGTTAACACAACAACCCATGACCTCGCACATAATGACTACAGAAAAAGAAAACCTTTTCAGCAAGGCTGAAACATGTATATTAAATATGAATGAGGTTTTTGTGTTTCAACCTTTTTAACGAACAAGATGTCCGTAGCTTCACGATTAATTTCTAATGATAAACAAATTTGGTCTAAATTTTTGGCCTTAAAAGCATTGACACAAAAACCTGGTTTTTAAAATAATATTAGTGTAAATACTTTGTTATTTTTTTGGCTTGAAAATCTTTGAGTATTTTAAAAATGAAAGAAGATGAAACAACACATCCTAGTGGTCAAAAATAAAAGCAGCACCCCAACAAAATGTGTTTTTCATGTGTAGATAAATGTTTGTTTTATTTTAAATAGGGCATTTTTAGGGTTATTAATTAATTTAACCATGTTACTATAATTCAGGGACCTGAGACAACAGATTGGTATTTCTTGACTGGTATTTCTTCATGACTTTCATTTAACTTTTGGTAATGGGAGCAAAATTATAGCTGAAATGCTCTTTTGGGATCAGGAATTAAAACATTTTATAGCTAACATTACAGATTTATGAGTTGATGTTGTTTTAAAAGTAAAAATGAGGTGAAAAAAGCAAACATGGGCTGTAAGTTTGGCTCTGCGTGTGCGTGCAGGGGCACCGGCGTTGGAGCTGTGCTCGCTCTGGGCTGCGTGGGCCGCTTGAGCTCGCCCATCATGGACCTGCGAAACCACTACGGCTACTTCCTGCATCACGTCATCTACTCCTCTCTGGCGCTGCTGGCCGTCCTCTCCATCCTGCTCCTGCCCGAGAGCAAGAGGAAGCCGCTGCCCCAGACGCTGGCCGATGGGGAGCAGTACAAGCGGCCGCCGCTGGGCAGGCGGCGGAGGGACAATGTGCCACTGCTGGCCACCCCAAACCCAGAGACCTGAAGGAACCTGTGACGCTGCGATGGACTGAGCTCTCACGGGTCGTGCTCTGCCAGAACCTGTAACATCTTCATACCGGGAGAGACGAAGAAAGGAAAGAAAAGGGCTGAGACAAACTCCAAGCTTCTTACATATCATCCTCCAGTGATTCCAGAGGAAGACGATGCCACTGACGAACAGATTAGTCTTTGTTCTTCTGCACATTTCACAACACCTTCATCTCACTGTGTTTTCTTGTTACGACACCAGCATTCTCTGCTGCCCTCCATCCTGTCCGCTTTGGAGATTAGAGATCCCAAAGATCCAAGATGTTCTTAGCATTTGTCTTGACTTACCTTAGAGCATATTTTGCTGTTCTTCTGTGGGCATCTACTAAACAGTGCTATGACAAGAGCAAAATAGAATTTTTGTATAGTTTTCTGTACCTTTTAGTAACAACTTATGGTGCACAGGCGGGGGGAGGCATTTCTCTGACATGTAACTTTGGAGCTAATCGTAAGATGTCCTGTAAATAACGTAAGCTCTAGTTTCTTTAACTTTTATTCGGCATCTGAGGTTTATTTACACAGACGCCGAGGTTCAACCCACATAGACAAGTATGCTATGCAGTTTGGGGGGGGTGTAAGTCACTTTTTATTTTCTCTTTTGAAGGCAGAAGCTTGTTTGACCAAAGGCTTAATATTGAAGGGAAATCATTTTGAACTGTAATCAGTCAGAAAAGCTCGATGTTTTAGCGTTTCCACTGTGTCAGTCCAGTTTCCTGAATCTGGCCTGGAGCCAGCAGTATTTATAATCTTATTTATGTTATTAATAACTAATTTATCCAGAGTGCTGACGCTTTTAAGATTGACTCTTCACTGACCCAGATCAGAGGATTTTTCTCTGTCTCACACCCCATAGGTTGTGCTAAAGACATATTTATGTTTAATGTTGGTGGGACGGACCTGATGAGTTGGCTCCCTGACCAGGAGCTGAAGAGGGGCTCCTCTGCCTCACACTACAATATTTGTTTTATTAATTTAAAAAACAAAAAAAAGGCATGACAGGATTTGCAGGCTTTAGGAGGCTGGCCGGTGGCTGCTTTTTAATGCTATGATATAACGTCTGATGGAAGTTAACGCGAAACATTCTCATCTTTGCTGATGACTTGCTGATGACTTGGATAAAGGCGTTCACTAATTATGTCTTATTATTGTCAGATAACACCAAGCATCTGTTGAATGATGAGTTCAATGCAGTTTCATATTATAGCCTGATTTCCTGTACAATAAAAGTGGGACAGTAGAGGGGAGTTGAGTGTTTTTATTTGGTGAAAATGATGGGATGAACTGTTTGGGAGTGACAGATGAATAAAAAGACAACATCCTTTGCAATAACGGAATATGAAATTAAAGTGTCATTCATCAGGTTTATTGCTATTTTTTTATTTTGAAACTAAAGCTCACATTTAAAACATGTTTTCAGTAGAATCACAGGAGTGTATTTCTGTTGCAGCTCAGCTTGTCTGTCAAATATGTATCAATCTCAGTGGAAATGTTTGTTGTTTTTGCACTGATAAAACATTAACAAACTCTATATATGTTTGCTCTCAATCATCAGTTCATTCACTGATAGTTTTGATGACCAGAACCAGGTCAGAATAATACAAAATATTACGATAATGAAAAATGTAGCAACAGGACTGTGAACGACTGATCAGCAGGTCATTTAAAGCACATTTAGCGCTGAAATTAAGCATCTCGTTACATCCGTTTACAAACTTCTAAACAGGGATTTATCGTAAATTGGGATAAAAATTGTTTTTTTGATGGATTGTCTTTGACCAGTTTTCTTTGTTGTTTAATATATGGCTTAAGGGTTTGCTTATTTATTTGTTAGAGTTCTATGCATAGTTTGGTTGACGATTTTTACTGGCAGAGTACTTGCCAATTATGGCTTTTGATTTGGATGGTTTTGTTTCTGTTCCGTGTTTGGAGAAATTGAATGAGTGCACAATAGCTGACTTATTAAATGCAGGCACTAATCTGCAAGGTAAGATGTCAGAAGAAAAGAAAGACAGTAAACCTCCCAGTCCAATGGAAATTATTGAACAAAACAGAGACAGAGAATATAATCCAGAGGTACAAAAAAATGATGGCTTCAGCCTTGAGAATGGCGCAAACCTGATTTAAAATCTGCTTTTGGTGAGATAAAAGTAATACATCTGCCAAAATCAAAGAATTTAGATATAATTTTAAACAAAATAATTATCTGATGGAGTTTGAAACCCTGTTGGTTGAAGGCAAGTTTTTTCTGACAAAGTTACTATTAAAATGATGCCGCATAACCCCTTTAAAGTGTCCACCTTAATCTCTAAAAACTCACAGATATGTTTGTCTTCAAAGTCCAAAAGAAGGAGATCAAATCTGCCAAACAAAAAGGCTCCAGCGAGAAGCACAAATAACCTCAATCTTCCTGCAGGACACATATAATTTTTAGTACAGCCAATCTGTAGGGCATAAAAACTGCATGAACAATGTTCTTAAATTAGTTTGAACTTCTGGGAAGGCACTGGACCACAAACTTTCAGGAATCATTTCATGAAACATGAAACACTTCTGAGTTCATTAGGGACAGAAAGCATCAACGGTCTGGATTTTCTGTCTTTGAAAAGATCCCAAAGATGTCACACAGAACAGATTTTAACTGACAGTAAACATCTCAGCAAAGTAATAAAGGTTTCCTATCACGGAATTACATGTTTGATTTTCCAGCTTAATCCCTGGAAACTGAAAGACTTTCCAATCCAAGTTTCACTCTCAGTGTTTCAGGCCTCATATAAGATCACTTTTTGAGCCTTGACTTTCAGCTCCTTCATGTTGTTTTTTCCCCACATGTTCAGAAATTCTTGCAGTCAGTCAGCATAAATGACTTTATTAATCATCTTAAAGCAGCCTTTAAATCGGATGTTTGTGGATACGGAACATATTTCAAAACTGAAGCCAGCTTGTCAGCTAAATAAGTCATACATATGTCTCCTTTTGTATGTTTTGAACAACATTTGCAGAGAAGCTGGGAATATATATATATATATATTCCCAACTTCTCTGCAAATATATATATATATATATATATATATATATTTTTTTTTGTAGCATGATAGTTAAAAATCTCCATTCTGTGTCGTATGCTATTTTCCTGAAGCGCTCAACCTTTAGCCCTAAAAGAGCTATTTGCTCCAGTTTCTAACTGACCAAGTCTCACTTCACCGTTTAGAAAAATACATTTTATTTGTGTTTTTGTGGCAATGAAGCCTTTCCTTTTCCAAAATGTAGCTTATAAATATTTACAGTCATTGAATCTTTTTCTATCAATAACTGATTTTGCTTCACTTACTTTTGACAGCAGCACAGACAAGTACCTTTCAAAATAAAGTACATCTTGTGTCAAAAAGATCCCCTTACTGCAGCCATTTTACTTGAAATTAAAATGCACCTTCATCCTTTTTCTTTTACTATCAAATATAATGACAACATTGGTGTAGAATTCTTTTTTTTTTAATCTATACATGTAAATTCATGAAAATACTTTACCTCTGAACAGTAGACAGTGTTATACAGCAGAGGATCAGAATATGGGCTTTAGGCTTATTCTCATAATAAACCACTGTTTAACCATCGTTTTGCGTTGCTATCTGACATGGTAAAACGTTAAACATAAATGACTAAGCTTAATTAACTAAAGCAGATTAACAAAAACTAAAAACCTACTATTTATTCAAATTGTTTGCATTTTTCTTCAAAGCCGGAGCGCTTTAGAGTAATGGAGGAATAAAGGAGCCACAGAGACACTAATGACTGAAAATAAACGCCATATCCATCCTGTGGATGTTTTAAAATAAGAAACTGAATATAGCAAAAAAAAAAAAAAAGCACCTTTCTTTATAGGTCAATAGTTCACTGACATAAACCTGACTCTTTTTCATTTTTTTATGGGGAAAATAAAATTCCTTGTATGTGACCTTATGCTGTAACTTTTTCCACTCTTTTTGGGCCACAGTTTGAAATGTGACCACCCACCTGACGGAGTTCATCACAAAAAGGTGTAGGGAATGAAAAAAATAATAATTTGTGAAATCTTAAAAATGCTACCCTTTTTTTTATTTTCATGATTTATACTGCAAAAACGGAATCTCAAGGAGGTAAAAATATCCTTGTTTCAAGAAAAAATGCCTTGCAAAAATATAATCTAATCAAGAATGCTTTTCAATAGTAAAATAGTTTGAGAAAACACGTCTTGGTGACAATTTTTTTTCTTAAAATAAGTATTTTTGTTTAAAATGAGACAATTTTTCTTAACCCATTGGCAGTTTTTTTTTTACTCGTTTATAGAAAATCATAAGAAACATAAAAAAAAATTCTTTATGCAATTTATTTTGTGTTCGTCTCCCTCTGGTGCTGCAGCTCATCATCCTGCAGTAATCACTCCTTGCCATGCGGAGGAGCTGCGGCAGAGCAGGCAGCCGAGCATGGGCCTCCTGCGAGATGACAGCCCAACCCGAGGTATGAATACCTGACATTTAAGAAGCTTCTCAAGTGGCACGTGGAGACCCCTGCAGAGTAATCCCCTAACATGAATCACAGTTAGCACCTTGTAGTGAAAACAGTCTTCAGACAACAGAGGCCTGACAGCTATCTTAACCTGCTTAAAGGTTACTCAGCAGCTGGTTTCGCCTCCTGGATCAGTTTCAGTCTTGTCTGCAGATTTGATTTATTCTGTGAGGACAAAAGTGACACGCAAACCACTTCATTAGCAACAATGTAAAGATGCACAAATAACTACAAAACAAGTTTAAGTCATGAAAGTAGCAAAAAAGATCTCAGCTGGAAAAATAAACAAACGTTGAGAAGAACTGCATATTATGAATGTTATTACCTTTTATAGGGAACACTTACTTATTAGAAGAAGGAAGTTTATTAAAGTTCCTGATTCTGAATCTGATCCCTTCATTAAATGGAAAAAAATAAACTTTCATTTTAATAAAACTTAAAATAGAAGGTGCAAGATGGACGTTGTTCCCAAAAGGAACCAGAGGATGGCACCAAAACACCACTACCACGTATGATGTAAACATCCCTCCATGCGTTTTATTTACCTCCTATATCCCCTTTATTCTGGAGTCTGTCACAGCTACTGTTGGATGAAGGTGGGGTACACTCTGGACAGGTTGCCAGTCTGTTGCAGAGCAAACAATCACTTGCACACAAACAATTTTAGAATAACCTACAAAGCGTGTTTTTGCACTGTGGAAGGAAGCCAGAGTTCCTGGAGAAAACCCACATATGCATGCACAGGAACCTGCAAACTCCAATCAGAAAGATTCCAGCTGGGATTCGAACCAGAACCTTCTCACTGTAAGGTGAGAGCGCTAACCACTGCCCCACTGTGCAGCCCTCTGTAAACACACATCAATTAATTGATTCAAAAAAAGCAAGCTCCTCGTCCTCTTGTCCGAATAATTTCTAATAAAAAGGTCTTCACGACTAATATCAAGCTAAAGCTGTTGCAGGTGCAGCATCAAACTAGGAAACTTTTTTATTTTCTTTCATTTCCGCTTAAAAACATTTTGTAGGACTTTGTTCCTCACACCTCCACTGTCTCTTTAGTTTTCCCATGTTATTTGGTGTTCTTCACAAAATCTTGTGAAACATTCTTGATGATCGGGGACTAAGCTGCATCAGTTAGAGGCTCAGACCAGCTGATCTGCTCTGTCTTTCAAGACAAAAGAGCGCGGGATGACAGCTGAGAATGAGACCCTCCAAACAGACGGGTATGTTCCACCCTGGAGGTGCAACAATGGTTACTAAACATAAGGTGTGAGGTTAGAAGGAACGCAGGGCAAGAAGGTCGTCATACTTTCTCCAGCCACACTGGATCACATCATCGCCTCCTGGAGAGACTGCTGAGTTGGAAGGCAACCACAGCTTATAGCGTCTTCATCATCTAAGCGGTCTGCATGCACACTCTTTCACTATGAATTTCATCTGATCCAGCTTTTCTAACAAAGTCCACATTTCCCTCACCTTCCTTAAGTTCAACCAGCGGTCAGTGGAAGCCGATGGAAGTTGCTCAGTTCAGACAATCATCATGAATTTTTTGGTTTACATTTTTTGTTTTTTCAAAAGTAAAGATATAATTTGGGGATATTTCTGAGATGCTTGTGATTTGATTTGGTCAAACTGCAAAAATGAATGAATAATTAATTAAAAAGCAGCGTTAGTTTTATGAATATTCAAAGAAGATTACATGAAGATATATGTGAAACAATTCTTATCTGTTCTATAACTGGTTTAATTGTCAAAGATGGGACCCGGTCTTCTGTCCATGCAGCACAAACAGTCCCATGCAGGGAGACATTTGAAAGGATGCAGAACGAAACTGTTTTGCAGCTTCAGGTGAAACTTTTCCCCCTTTGTGAACCCTTTAATCACATTTACATTAAAAGAGCTCCCAGCACACTGTTCCACATCAGCGTTACAAAAGAAAAACTGGAAGTCGTTGCTTGCTCTGGAGCCATTTCTTTGTCCAATGTGGTACAGTGGGAATGTCACGGAAAAGGGGATTTGTGGAGTTGAGATTATTCTGTTTTGAATTACTGTAACTTTTGCAACGCGTCACAGTGTATATTTTAAGATATAACCTAGGGTGGATGGAGAACATTCGTGAAGCGACACACTTGTTTCTTCAAAGTTACGCCCAAAATTCTACTCACACATCATATACAAATTCAGGTTTTTTCAGCAGACTCCTGGCCAGTTTAACCCTTTAACACTGGAGAAATCTTCGATGGTTCATCACTATCAACATTAGTTGATTCTGATTTGGAGAAAAGTGGCTTTTCACATTGGCTTTGTAGCAATGTGGAGCATATTACTAACATAAAGTGTTGGATAACGGCACAAAGCTGCTTTTCTCCATTTCAGAATCCCTGGAATTACGTTAACTGTGTAAAAGGTTGAAGAGTTACCGTAGTTATAATAATCTAAACACTGGAGCGAAACTTTATGATATAAAAAGAACATTTCAGCCAACCCAGATTTGTAGAAAGTTTTATTAATCAGGGTTCAATTAAATTTTATTTAGATAGCCCAATATCACAACCACGTATAGCATTGCTACAAAAGAAATAATATAAAATAAAAACACTGATTAAATTGTGAAGCAAAAATATGTCACAAATGTGGGAAAAAAGTCCTGTTTTTAAATTAATAAGTTGCATTTAAGTTTGATCAAGAACATTTGTGCCACCACTTGTAGACTGCAAAAAAAAAATCATTCTTATGACAATAAAACAAAGCCAAAAGAGACAAATCAGTTTAAGGGCCACAGCTACTGTTTACAGGAGAAGTGACGCAGCAGGGGGCCTTTGTTCACTTAAGCTCAGCAGAAGGAATCCAAAAAGAATTTCACAGGTTTATCTTTGTCCTCAAGGGTAAATGGAAGGAAACAATGCCGGGCCAACAAGATGTACAGTGTGAAGTTACAGTGTGAGGCCGCTGTCAGAGTCAGTATGTACCGCGGTGACCCGACAACAGCTGTAGAGATGGTCACACTCTAGAGAAATGGATGTGCTTAGGAAGATTTACCAAGAAAACTAGACTGTAAATTAAGGTCCGACTCTTAGTAATGTGGGATTTATTCAATTTCAACTGGATAACCAATAAATAACAGAATAAATGAGAGAAAAAGTCAATGGGAAGTTGTGGGAGTGGTGTAAATCAAGATGGACTTGACCTTTGCAGTCAGCGAGCCGGTGACATTTAAAGTGGCATTATTGAAGTCACGTGGCTCGTCTAGGAGCTTAAGAACACAAGATCATGCCGTAAACACCTCCGGTCCTCCGTTTTCATGGCGTGCTCAGGAATTTTGGCAGACACCCAAAACTGAAGAAGAACAGTGTATGCTGGTCTGGACATAAACATCCATCTGATGCCAATATGCGATGCTTTATAAGAAGTTTGTCTGAATGGACGTCCATAGGAAAACATCTAATTTTGTAAATAGCTTAAAGGATCAAAAGAATAGTTTTTTTTTTTTAAACTTATCACAAGAAAAAATAAAGTTTTATCCACAAATAATCTTCTGGTGTTTTTGCAACAAATATTAAACATTACTATTTTTTTAATGCATTAAATTTCTCTATTTTTTAAATCAAATGTATGTTAAATGTGTTATTTTATTTGCACAGTTATGTTTTGTTTAAGTGTCATCTTTTGTGTTGCAATTATTGCTCAGGGTTTTAACATTTATATTTTAAAGAAACATTATGAAGGCTGTTTTGAGTGTGCAAAATATATATTAAAAAAATTGCAAGCTGATTTCAATGAGAAAGCTAACATTCTCTTTGAGATGTAAAAAACACGTGTTTTTTGTGATATGCTTGGCTAAATGGTCTCTGCTTTTTTATTTAAACAGCTAAGATATAAGAACTAATTACAGAGGTGTCAATATTTGACGTATTTAATCCAATGATGTAACACAAGAACATTTTTAAGACTTTGCCTCAGACTTGTGTTCCAATCACACTGATATTTCAGTACCAGTCAGCCTCCAGTCTGTGTTGTCATGGAGACAAAGCCAAGCGATGTCTAAAACAGTGAAAAGTGAAAACAAGAGGTAAACTGAACTTTACAGGTTTACCTGGCAAAAAACAATAAAAATGTCAGTATTTAAGGAACTTTTGTGCTTAAACTTTCTGATGCCAATTTAAAGTATGAATTTTATGCTGTGTTTTAAGGCTATGGGACCCAAACAGATGCAATATTTCTGTTTTTTAGCCTGAAATGCAGTTCTTCACAATGTTCTGACACAAGTTCACAAGTCAAACTTAATCTCAGTGTCAAGTCGACTATTGTTTGATTGGTAAAAATTTAAAAGGGAAGAGTAGTAGGGATAATTTAAAGAGCTGTAAACAATTTTACTCAAAGCAAAACTTTCACTTTCAACGCCCAACATCAATCAGAGAAAATGACCTGATGGCCATTGTCCTGAATGTCGGTGCTGTTGCTATTATTAATGATTCAAACTACCCTCAGAGATTAATACATGCAGCAGTATGAGAATATCTTTGCTGTGTGCCTTTAATGTGAAATATCTTGACAAAAAAGGCTTTCTGAGCAGCGATCAAGATGTGAAGAGGATGACCTGGCTGCTTCTTTAAACACATGTAAGAGAACTTTGTGTAACAGTCAGAAAGTCTGTGGATAGTGAGAGGTCTGAAGTTTCAGGTCAAACTGCTGCAACTGAAAACTATATTTTTGACAAAAAATGACTATGTTCTATTAGTCCATGTTTTTTATAGTTTAATCACAGTGCAAAGCAAGTTTACGAGAGTCGAGTTCAAGGCCATTGTTTCTGCACAAACTATGGAGACGGTGTCAAAAGCCAGATTGTTCAGACGGCTGCTGAAGCAAAGCAGCTTATTAAAATAGTTATTGCCAGACAGAGTAAACGCAGCAAATACAAGGACTCAAAGAATCCTTCTTAGCTCTGATGGGTTTTTTCCTGACTCGCTACTTCATCTTCACACTCTTTGAGTACTAAGAAACAATAAATACACCCAAATCAGAGGACTTCTGCAACTGGTTTTCCCGTTGTAATATTGTAAAAAGACACAAAAACCTCAGTTTTTGGAGTGGGCTTAACAACATCATCCCCCTCTGAGAATCCTGCAAAGATATTTATCAAGAAATATAGATGACCACGACAAAACAAGAGTGGAAAAAAGAAGTTGAATGTAATTTTTTAAAGAACAAAAAGCAAGTCAATTTGCAGAATACCGCTTAGTGAAAATCAAGGGAAATGTCAGTTTCATGTTGAATAACAACTGTTTTTGAAGTTACCCATCATTACCTTCTGTCAAAAACAAATGTAAAACAGTTGTGTGCTTCTCCCGTGAAAACTATCACACGAAACTTTCCTCACACTGTTTATTACAGAGATATTACACAGAGACTCAATGGTTTTGAAGCAACTCCGAAGCATTGTTATTTAGGAGACAGCCCTTTCACAAATGCAGTGCAATTCTCAACGTATTCCAAAAGCTTTACTCTATGAGGAAACACAGAAAGTAAAACGTCTGTACAGACACGTCTTATCTAAGAAAAATAAACCGCATCCACTGTTGTCTGGTATTAAAAATTTGTGGAAACAAAAAAACAAACAAGTACTTTGACAAATCAAAGCAGTTGTGGTAGTTATACACTCCACCACAGGACAGCAGATGGACTTGTTCACCATGTGAACACTAAGACAACCAATCCTGCTGCTGCAGGACTGCCTCCTTGTGGCCTGTTTGGTCGATTTCATCCAGAGACTTCCTGTCATAATCCGGGGATCAGACAGACCTCCAGAGAGGAAATATTGCAAATTGAAACAAAGTTATTTGCTAAAGCAAAATCTCAGAGAACTCTAGATTTGATCTTCAAATCATACTTATTACTTACAGAGAGATACCTTCCTCAAAAAACATAATAGCTATCCTTCAAAAGTTTATAAGCGGTTTCAATTCGACTTAACTCTCAGATAATAATTTACATGGCATGTATCTCTACATTTATTATTTTAACCCTAAATAGGGATAGTCATTTACAACATGTCATTAGTTGCACAATTCTCTTTTGTTTTTTTCGGTTCAGCTCAGGTTTAACTCCCAAAGGTCTGCGCTCCAAATAAGAAGCTTCAACATGACATTCACAGACGGGCAGAAGACAGCTGGGAATGAGAGCCTCCGGCATGGCCTTGATGTGCTGAGGAGCGGCATGCAGGGTGCAGACAGCCCCCCCGTTGAGACCTGCGAAGTTAGGGTCAACCTGAAAGTGTTAGGTTGTTAATCTCAGCAGAGCCTTGTGCCCTTCTTGAGTAGGTCTTCAGGTTGTGCACTCAATAAACACATGGTATAAGGATCTCCCCTTGTTAATGTGACACTTGTTACAAGCACTGACCCTGCTGTCGCTACCAAATTTTAATGGGGACGGGTGACAAGTACTCTGCACTAAATCTGTTTATTTACAGAAAGGGCGGTGAGACCTTCGAAGGGAGGCAGCTGTCGCACTTGATCTTTTGTTGCAAAGGAAGGACGGTCAGCTGAGGTCTGATGGGACGCAAGGAACGAGACAGAGAAAGAATCCAAGTCAGAAATTCACAAGGTTATCTTTGTCATACAGAACAATGGAAAAGGACAATGGCAGTCAGGAGTCTTGCAGAAGGAGTCTGTCATTATCATGACCGTCTCCTATGGTCTTTAAACTCGGAAATGAAGGATATACATTTAATAGCAATTTTTATGGTAGGTAATTTTACCACAGTATGTACAATATTACCTAATTAAAAGACAAAAATGGCACATTTTTGACATTTATAATCTCACATTTAAATAAATCTCACCACAAATACCAATAATCTACCAAAAATGCTTAGTATTCACCTAAAGGAATAGTTTTATATTGGAGTTCGATCAATAAAATAGGTTCTGATACCCAAGCAGCTAATAAGCTTCAACATCAACATGTCGTATGGTGGCAGGATAGTTACACTTGTTCACACCTTTGTTTCCAAATACAGATGTCACCTTTCTGGCTCTGTCCATGTAGGGCAGCTGGATGTGCCAAGCTCTGCCTCTGGGATGTATAAAAAGAGGAGTTCAGGAAGAGCGGCAATGAAGGTCAGGACAGCAGTACGCACAGGTAAGCATCCAGACACTCTATGACTTCAAATCACATCACTTATCAGATACATCACCTTTTGTCTTCATAGAGACTTACTGAAGATAATCTGTCATAGAGGAGGACAAAGAAAACAGGTGATGAATGATACTTCTCTTTTTTATCCTGTAACCCATCTGGATACTGTTTGATCCAAACATTTTTAAGGCTTTTGCATTCAATAACCATAAATGATCCACGCTGCATATCCTATTATCTGGCCCATTGTATTTCTAATATTGCCTGATTTTAAGTATATTTTTGACCATAAGTATCCATATTATTATTATTTTTGTTGTTGTGTTGTTTAAAGGCCAAAAACGCTTCAGATTTAAACAAATGAATGCATTTTATGTGTGCTATTTTTAAGGGAAAAGTACTAAAAGTCAATGTAAAGTGAAGCAACAATACTTCAGAGAATAAACTCTATCCTTCAATGGTTTGAACTTTAGAATTTAAAATTTGAGATGCTTTCAAAAGCACAACTTGACAAAAACTTGAGTCCAGGCTGTTACATGTAAACATGATTAGTTCTCACATTGATTTGCAACATTTTGCCCTGCAGCTTTTAGGATGTCAGGTGAATCCATCATGGCGGAGTTCGGGTCTGCAGCGCCCTTCCTGAGGAAATCAGAGCGGGAGCGCCTGGAGGCTCAGACCCGTCCCTTTGACATGAAGAGGGCTTGCTTCGTACCCGATCTGGAGGTGGAGTACGTCAAAGCCACCATCACCAGCAGAGATGGCGACAAAGTCACTGTTGAGACTGAGGAAGGAAAAGTAAGTTTGAGCACTTCTGCTTTCAGATTAGAAGTATTTTGGAAGGTAACCCTTACGGTAAATCTTGTCAGACAGTAACTGTTAAGGAGGCTGATATCCACCCCCAAAACCCGCCAAAGTTTGATAAAATTGAAGACATGGCAATGTTCACCTTCCTGCATGAGCCCGCCGTGCTGTTCAACCTCAAAGAGCGTTACGCAGCATGGATGATCTATGTGAGTAGTAACTATTCATTTAATGACGCCTCTAATTGATGGCACTCTGGTTCAAATAAAGCCAGCCTGTGTGGTTCCATCTACAGACCTACTCAGGACTGTTCTGTGTGACCGTCAACCCATACAAGTGGCTGCCGGTGTACGACAAGATGGTAGTCGCGGCTTACAGAGGGAAGAAGAGGAGTGAAGCTCCTCCTCACATCTACTCCATCTCTGACAATGCTTACCAGTACATGCTGTCTGGTGGGTTCAGCTTTGATGCTACAGTTTGTGGCGCAACCAAAGCATAAAAGCTAACACCGATCTTTGTCTTTAACTTGACAGACAGAGAGAACCAGTCAATCCTCATCACGTGAGTCCTTCTCCGCCTGGTTTTTCTGTAACAACCACTTTTTGATGTCATCAAGGATCTCCCATGTGTTCCTGTCATAACCGTTTTCTTTTTCAGCGGAGAATCAGGTGCAGGGAAGACTGTGAACACCAAAAGAGTCATCCAGTACTTTGCCAGCATTGCAGCTGCATCTGGCAAGAAGGATCCCAGTCAGGAGAAAAAGGTAAGTGCATTTTGATGTAATCCCGCAGCATATTCAAAACTATGATAGGCATGAAAGCGGACATCGCTGATGTGTGCAGGGTACTCTGGAAGATCAAATCATCCAGGCCAACCCTGCTCTGGAGGCTTTTGGAAACGCCAAAACCATCAGAAATGACAACTCTTCTAGATTTGTGAGCTTCCTTAACATTTTATTCAACATACAGAGTTATTTAAGTAAATTTACATGATTTATAATGAGCTACTTACAAATGGAGGTGTTCTCACAGTGGTTAACAAGAAAGCAAAGCTGTTTATAATAGAAACAATCTGAAAACATTTGAGATTTCTCAAACAAAAATGAAAATTAGCCATCTCTGATGGGGAAAATTGTTACATTATATTATTATAATGGCCTATTGAAGTGATACATTTTTGGTGTAGTCATTCAAAAAAATTGAAAAACAACCAAAAATATAAAAAAATGCATAACTTTTAAAAAATTGGGCCAAAATGAGAAATAGTTCATATTCAAATGTATCATGTTTTTAAGGGTAAATTCATCCGAATTCACTTCGGCGTGAGCGGGAAGTTGTCCTCGGCTGACATTGAGACGTGTGAGTAGAACACTGCAACAACTCGCAGTCAGTTATGTGCTTTCTATCCTTGACACATAAATACTTTGAGAACATAACCAATTCTTTGGTTTTTGATCAGATCTGCTGGAGAAATCTCGTGTGACCTATCAGCTGAAGGCTGAGAGGGACTATCACATCTTCTACCAGATTCTGTCCCAGCAGAAGCCAGAACTTCTCGGTGAGATAAAGTTAGACCATTAAAAGGGATCAAAGACACTGACTCAATACAAACCCATAAGCGTTTGTCTTTACTTTAACAGAAATGCTGTTGATCACCAACAATCCCTACGACTATGCCTACATCTCCCAAGGAGAGACAACAGTTGCCTCCATCAATGATGCGGAAGAGCTTATGGCAACTGATGTGAGAAAGAAATTGATCAAAGCCAAAGAAGGCCACATACTTAGATTCATGATTAACTTCAGATTCTGTTACGTTAGGAAGCTTTTGATGTCCTGGGCTTCACCCAAGAGGAGAAGAATGGCATCTATAAGCTAACTGGGGCCATCATGCATTACGGAAACATGAAGTTCAAACAGAAGCAGAGGGAGGAGCAAGCGGAGCCTGATGGCACAGAGGGTAAAAGGTTTTCATCCTCGTAACTGCCCATTCCCGTCTGTCAATAGGATGTAGTATTAAAAAAGATCCTCAATGAGAAAATTTTTCATTACAGATACCGACAAAGCGGCATATCTCATGGGCCTGAACTCAGCTGACCTCATTAAAGGGCTGTGCCACCCGAGAGTGAAAGTAGGCAATGAGTGGGTGACCAAAGGTCAAAGTGTGCAACAGGTAAACTGACCCAAACCATTTACTGGGTAAGAGAACTGGACTGAGTGCCCCCCCCCCCGTTCCTAATAGGAACCAAAATCCCAAAGACTATTTTGTAGCAGTCTGTCAAATGTGGTCTAAAGGGTTTATTCCGTGAAATCTTTGGACACCACCAATAATAACCAACGTAAGAGCTTCATGGAATAGACTGAAGAGAACAAACACATCCATTAACTCAAAATGACAGTAAATATACATATATTCAAATCAACTTTTTGGTGACCTCATTACCACTTTCGACTGGTGCTAAAGTTTATGACCGTCTTTTGTTGGCTCTGCACCTTGCAAGGCACATATTCTCCGGAACATTCCTGAAAAAGTTCTTGCTTTTCCCCCAAATTTTACTTGCTTTCAAAATAAAATACATCCTTTTGCCAATGTCAAAATAAAAGCTTGTCATGTTTGTCTAATATAGAAATACATTTGTAAAACAAAGTGTAAAAAAGGTTGATAGCCTTTACACTTATATTGAGAAATAAACAGTTAGTCATTATATTTGTCAGAATAATCATTCTTGCTCTGCTACCTTTTTACTAGCATGTTTGTGCTAATCCTAGTTTTTGATGATATTTTTTTCTGTAGTACAAGTTATTCAAGTTATAAACTGGCCAATCAGATTTTGTGTAGCCTACTTTCAAGTGGTAAGGGTGTGGCCTCCCAACAAGTTCACTCTTGATTGGCGAGAGTAGTGGCCAATGAAGCGTTGACTTAGACTGATTTGGAACAATCACTGCTTTCTGATAACTTCTGGTTCCACCATGGTGAAGTCCATATTACAAAAAGATTGCGACTGAATATACTTCATTTCATTGGAGCTGGGAGTATGTCTTTTTCCATGGGTCACGTCACACTCACGCAGTTTAGTTAACTTATAGAATCAGTGCAAATCTGTGTTTTGTGAGGCAAAAATGAACCCTCTCTGCTGTGAATGGGTTTGCTTCTCTGCCGTTTTAGGTGTACTACTCCATTGGTGCTCTGGCTAAGTCGGTGTACGAGAAGATGTTCTTGTGGATGGTGGTGAGAATCAACCAGTCGCTGGATACCAAACAGCCGCGCCAGTACTTCATCGGCGTGTTGGACATTGCTGGTTTTGAGATTTTTGACGTATGTTGGTTTTTACTGAACCTCAGTTTCTCATTGAGACTATGACGTCTGTCTCCATCTTTGCTTCGGGTTTCTAGTTCAACACCTTTGAGCAGCTGTGCATCAACTACACTAATGAGAAGCTCCAGCAGTTCTTCAACCACCACATGTTTGTGTTAGAACAAGAAGAGTACAAGAAAGAGGGAATTGTGTGGGAGTTCATTGACTTTGGCATGGACCTGGCTGCCTGCATTGAACTTATTGAAAAGGTCGGTGTCTTCCAGACTTAGAGCTTGTTGGCTCTTGAAGAACTGGGTTTTCATATTTGCAGTAAACTAACTGACAATTTCCTTTAAATGTCAATAAATATGATAAATAGATTAAAAGTAATGAATTGGCACAAATATATAATTCCTAGCTTTTCTTATTCTTCATTTCAAATGTATCTATCACCTGTTCCTGCAGCCCATGGGCATCATGTCCATCCTCGAAGAGGAGTGCATGTTCCCAAAAGCCAGCGATGCGACATTCAAAGCCAAACTTTATGACAACCATCTGGGTAAAAGTCCCAACTTCCAAAAACCCAGGGTTGTCAAAGGGAAAGCAGAAGCTCATTTCTCCCTGGTCCACTATGCTGGCACTGTTGATTACAACATCACTAACTGGCTTGAGAAGAACAAAGATCCTCTGAATGAGACAGTGGTTGGACTCTATCAGAAGTCCACCCTGAAGCTGCTGTCCATGCTGTTTGTTGGCTACGCAGGAGCAGACGCAGGTAATGAATCTGCAAACCTTCTGACCCAAAAGACTGTCTTTCAGCTGATCTGATGAACAAGATTCAAAACCTGAATATTACAAAATCTCCCCACAGCCCAGGATGCAGGAGGCAAAGGAAAAGGAGGGAAGAAGAAGGGCTCTTCCTTTCAGACTGTGTCAGCTCTGCACAGGGTAAACCATCCTTAAGTCTTGGCAGATATCTTTGGTTGAATTTCTTGGCTAATTTTTGATCATTTAAAATTTTCACAGGAAAATCTCAATAAACTCATGACAAATCTAAGATCTACTCATCCTCATTTTGTGCGGTGCATCATCCCCAATGAAACTAAGACTCCTGGGGCGATGGAGAATCCTCTGGTCATGCACCAGCTCCGCTGTAACGGCGTGCTAGAAGGCATCAGGATCTGCAGAAAGGGATTCCCAAACAGGATCCAGTATGGAGACTTCAAGCAAAGGCAAGACAACAATTCCAATGCTTTGAGTTACTTTGAACTGTCCTTGAGCTGACTGTAATGATGCATTTTAGATACCGCATCTTGAACCCCAGCTCCATCCCTGATGGTCAATTCATGGACAACAAAAAAGCAGCAGAGAAACTTCTGGGCTCTTTGGACATTGATCATGAGCAGTACAGACTTGGACACACAAAGGTTGATTCAGTTCCCTGTCGAAACGTCTATGTGTGTGTGTTTCAAGACAAAATGATAAACCTCTTTGCCACTATCAGGTGTTCTTCAAAGCTGGCCTGCTTGGTGTTCTTGAGGAAATGAGAGACGATCGTCTCGCTCTCATCATCACTGGAATTCAAGCAAGATCTAGAGGCCTTCTTGCCAGGATTGAGTTCCAGAAAATTGTTGAAAGAAGGTATGTGTCGACATTTTCCAATAAACACGGAAATGTTCCCTGAAAACTTGACACAAAGTCTGTGCCATCCAAAGGGATGCCTTACTGGTGATCCAGTGGAACATTCGTGCCTTCATGGGAGTCAAAAATTGGCCCTGGATGAAGATGTACTTCAAGATTAAGCCTCTGCTGAAATCAGCCGAGACTGAAAAGGAGATGGCAAACATGAAAGAGGAGTTCACAAAGCTCAAAGATGCATTTGCAAAATCGGAAGCCCGCAAGAAAGAGCTGGAGGAAAAAATGGTTACCCTTCTCCAAGAGAAGAATGACTTACAGATCCAAGTCCAATCTGTAAGAGCAATCGCACGTCTCACCCTACAACACGTACTTGTAAGCTGTAAAGACATAAAACAAGTTTGACTTCTCATCTCCAGGAGCAAGACAATCTTGCTGATGCTGAGGAACGTTGTGAAGGTCTTATCAAAAGCAAGATCCAGCTGGAGGCCAAAGTAAAAGAGCTGACAGAGAGAGTGGAAGACGAAGAGGAGATGAATGCAGAGTTGACTGCAAAGAAGAGAAAGCTGGAAGATGAGTGCTCAGAGCTCAAGAAGGACATTGATGATCTGGAGCTCACTCTGGCTAAAGTGGAGAAGGAAAAGCATGCCACTGAGAACAAGGTATGAAACAAAAGGCTTGATTACTGACTTATGGAGGCTTCTCTCTGGAGATACCAAATTCAGAAATGAATGCTGGCTGGTGTATGTACTGGTACAGGTTAAAAACCTCACTGAAGAGATGGCAGCTTTGGATGAAATCATCGCCAAGCTAACCAAAGAGAAGAAAGCTCTTCAGGAGGCCCATCAGCAGACACTGGATGACCTACAGAGTGAGGAGGACAAAGTCAACTCTCTGACCAAGGCTAAAGTCAAGCTGGAACAGCAAGTTGATGATGTGAGTACCTGTTTCGTAAAGGTTCAGTAGGTTACAGTATATCGAAGGTTAAGATCTGAAAGAAGTAGACAGAGTAATGTTAGGAATGTCTTTCAGCTTGAAGGATCATTGGAGCAGGAGAAAAAAGTGAGAATGGATCTGGAAAGAGCCAAGAGAAAACTAGAGGGGGACTTGAAACTTACCCAAGAAAATGTGATGGATCTGGAGAATGACAAACAGCAGCTGGAGGAGAAACTCAAAAAGTACAGTTTTCTCTGTCTTTCTCCAACATTAAAGCAGAAGGAACACTCCACTCTGGAATTTTTATCTTTTTGTCTTTGAATGCAGGAAAGACTTTGAGATAAGTCAGCAGCTCAGTAAAATTGAGGATGAACAGGCAATGGCTGCTCAACTCCAGAAGAAACTCAAAGAGTTACAGGTAAGGGTAGATTTCTTTAGGCTTGTGAAATCGTCCTTGTGTTATATGACTGTATTGCGAACTCCAAGGCCCGCATTGAAGAGCTGGAAGAAGAGCTGGAGGCAGAGCGAGCTGCTCGGGCCAAAGTGGAGAAGCAAAGGGCTGACTTGGCCAGGGAGCTGGAAGAGATCAGCGAGAGACTGGAGGAGGCTGGAGGAGCCACTGCTGCCCAGATTGAGATGAACAAGAAGAGGGAAGCCGAGTTCCAGAAGATGCGCAGAGACCTTGAAGAGGCAACTCTGCAGCATGAAGCCACGGCTGCTGCTCTGAGAAAGAAAAACGCAGACAGTGTTGCTGACCTGGGCGAGCAGATCGATAACCTGCAGAGGGTCAAACAGAAACTGGAGAAGGAGAAGAGTGAGCTCAAACTGGAGCTGGACGACGTGGTTTCCAACATGGAGCAGGTCGCCAAAGCCAAAGTAAGCCCATCCTAACAAATGTGTCAATAACAGACTAGTTTTGGTTTGCCTGCTTGGTTGGGGATATATCATAAGGTTTGTGGTTAATGGAGGATAAAATGCTTGCAACTTCAGTATAAAACCAAAACAAAAAAAAAAAAAGCATTTTCCCAAAATTATGTTTAGCAGTTTTAACACTTATTACCATAGACGTCTGTGTTGAAAATGTGCACAATTAAATTTTAATAACATGCAACAGCTTCAGTACTATACTAAGTGGCTTAAGAAGGTTACATACTCTTATTTTCACAATGTCTTCTATTTTTTTTTATCGTTTATATCCTATTTTAACCATTTTATAGTTTATTTGCATACAGTTAACGTTAACATAAAATTACAGCTTTTCAAAACAAAGAACAAAAGTGTTTTGGCTATAGCATTTAACCCAATGTTTATTAGCTTATATCTAACAATTTAATCATAAACATTGAAAATCCTGATACCATTAACGAGCATAAAGCAAAAAATAACAAACAAACATCTTATTTTATTTTACAATTTTACAGTTGTGGTCTTCCTGATATAGACCTTTTGTAGCATGTAAATTATAAATATATTAACATGTCTCTTAACCTACGTTCACACCGGGCATGGGACCCATGTTCTTGAATGCGCTTTTGGCATTATGGCGTTCACATTAGACAAGCAAGGAGAGGCTGGTGCTTGCATTGTATTGTATCTACCACCTACAGTTGGAAGAAGCTTGGTGCGAAATGTCAAAGTGATGTCAATCTTGAGAATCTTGCTCCAGACTTTTTCTGTCACAACTCTATTCCGATATATGAAATAATTGGTGCCGTATAATTCCATTCAGGCACAAACCACAATTATTCATTTCTTCTCCATGATAAATATTCAAACGGTTTGCACTTTGGTGAATTCAAAGCAATGCCATCCATACGTCACTACTAAGTCAAAGTTCCTAACTGGTCAAAGTTTGACTTGGTTTCCTTTCCAATGCACGTTCAATGGCCACACATTGTGTACGTAGAAAAACTGTTGGTAAAAACTTGTGCAGCAGCGGATCAATGCAAGTTTTGAAAGCGGAAGCCCGAAATACACGTTTGCACAGACTTTTCATTGGAAGTGGTCAGTTGAATGCATGTTGCTGTGGGCGATGCAAAAGTAGCTTTAGAATTAAGTAGAGTTTTTTTTTTGTTACTTGCATGTTACTATTAATAGTGTTTTTTTAAGCAAGCTATCTTAACTTTTTTATCAGAATGAAGTGTAGTTTTTGAAAAATAGCTTTCAACCTAATGTTTGTTTTTCACATGAAAGCATTTTATCTTCAGTATAAACTGCTAAAGTAGCCTGACAGTCTAAATAATTTAAACATTAGTATTTAGCGTCAATGTATCAATAATTATCTGCCTTTTTAGATAGATATTTTATGTTTTTGTCATATTTTTTTTTGTACTTCGAATACTATTTCATCTACTTTCTTCTAATTTTCACTACTTTGTTTATACTAATAATGGATTTCTTCTGTTGGGAAAACACTTAGGAAAATATCAAAGAACTGTATTATACTGTTGTTAAAACCATTTCCTGCAGACCAACTTGGAGAAAATGTGCCGCACTCTGGAGGATCAACTGTCTGAATATCGGTCTAAGTCTGATGAGGCCCAGCGTGCCATCAATGACTTCACCATGCAAAAGGCAAAGCTTCAAACTGAAAATGGTAACACCATATTATTTAATCAAATAGTTTAGCCAAATTAACCTCATTTTTAAATTATGTTCAGTTCAGAAATACGTTTATAGGAGCTTGGAGATAAATTGCCTCTTGGAAACTAAAAATGTGTCCTACAGGTGAACTTCTTAGACTCCTGGAGGAAAAGGACTCATTGGTGTCCCAGTTGACCAGAGGAAAGCTATCTTACACACAGCAGGTTGAAGATCTCAAGAGACAGTTAGAGGAAGAAGTGAAGGTACATTTCATTTCAAATGTTGAATCTCTAAAGACTTAAAATGTCAGTTTACTGCAGAGGGAAAAAAAACAAACAAATCCTTTTTACTTTAAGGCCAAGAATGCACTTGCTCATGCAGTGCAGTCATCTCGCCACGACTGTGATTTGTTGAGGGAGCAGTTTGAGGAGGAGCAGGAGGCCAAAGCCGAGCTCCAGCGCAGCATGTCCAAGGCCAACTCCGAGGTGGCACAGTGGAGGACAAAGTATGAAACGGATGCCATTCAGAGGACAGAGGAGCTGGAAGAAGCAAAGTAAGGCCTGGCTGAAATGAGAAACTCTAATAGTTACAGATGATAAAATGCAATGTTTTATTATTTTTTATTATGTGGAGCAACAATTTAAGGCTTTTTCATTGCTGTTAGAAAAAAATTAGCTCAGCGCTTACAGGATTCTGAGGAAGCAGTTGAAGCTGCAAACGCCAAATGCTCCTCCCTGGAGAAAACCAAACACAGGCTTCAGGGTGAGATTGAGGATCTGATGGTGGATGTGGAGAGGTCTAATGCTGCCGCTGCAGCCCTGGACAAAAAACAAAGGAACTTTGACAAAGTAACTTAACATTAACCCCATACTTTTGAGTTTTCAACAAAACAAATCTGATACTTATAAGTGGATGCTTGACCAGGTCCTTGCTGAGTGGAAGCAGAAGTATGAAGAGTCCCAGACTGAGCTGGAGGCTGCCCAGAAAGAGGCTCGGTCTCTCAGCACCGAACTTTTTAAACTGAAAAACTCCTACGAGGAGTCTCTGGATCATCTGGAAACCATGAAAAGAGAAAACAAGAACCTCCAGGGTGAGCAGATAACACTCAGAGGATGTAATCACTGATTAAAATTCTGTGGAAGAGGTTTGTAAGACTGTAAAATCAATGCGCTCGTCCCAAACAGAGGAAATTTCTGACCTCACCGAGCAGCTTGGTGTGGGGGGGAAAAGCATCCATGAGCTGGAGAAAATCCGTAAGCAACTGGAGCAGGAGAAGGCTGAAATTCAAACCGCTCTGGAGGAAGCAGAGGTACAAAATATTAACGAGGACTGAGCTGTGTTTGAAATGTATGCACAACTTAAGAAAATGTTTTTAAAAGGGTTCCCTTGAGCACGAGGAGAGCAAGATCCTTCGAGCTCAGCTGGAGTTTAACCAGGTGAAGGCAGACATTGAGCGGAAGATGGCGGAGAAAGACGAGGAGATGGATCAGGCTAAGCGCAACCATCAGAGAGTGGTGGACACTCTGCAGAGCTCCCTGGAGGCAGAGACCCGCAGCAGGAACGAGGCTCTCAGGCTGAAGAAGAAGATGGAGGGAGATCTCAATGAGATGGAGATCCAGCTGAGCCAGGCCAACCGGCAGGCAGCAGAGGCTCAGAAGCAGCTGAAAGGAGTCCACGCCCACCTCAAGGTGATGAACAGAGGATGCACCGTGACTGGAAGGGTTAGAATTATATATTAATGAGGACATTTTGCTGTTACAGGACTCTCAGCTGCAGCTGGATGACGCTCTCAGAGGAAATGACGATCTGAAAGAGAACATTGCCATCGTTGAGAGACGCAACAACCTGCTGCAGGCTGAGCTGGATGAACTGAGGTCTCTGGTGGAGCAGACTGAGAGAGGACGCAAACTGGCCGAACAGGAACTGCTGGACATCAGTGAAAGAGTCCAGCTGCTGCACTCACAGGTACATCTCTTACGTACGTGCATCATAACTTATGAAATCCCTGCTGAGGCTGCACAGTTCTTCCACAGAACACCAGCCTTCTGAACCAAAAGAAGAAGCTGGAGACGGATGTGGCTCAGCTCCAGAACGAGGTGGAGGAGGCTGTGCAAGAGTGCCGAAATGCTGAGGAGAAGGCAAAGAAGGCCATCACCGACGCTGCCATGATGGCCGAGGAGCTCAAGAAGGAGCAAGACACCAGCTCTCACCTGGAGCGCATGAAGAAAAACATGGAGCAAACCATCAAGGATCTGCAGCACCGCTTGGATGAAGCTGAGCAAATCGCCATGAAAGGCGGCAAAAAGCAGATTCAGAAGCTGGAGGCCAGGGTAAACGCTTCTGTCTTTAGAGTTCAGACATCTGAGCCACACAAATCTATAAAAAACTTGACTCTCCTCAGGTGAGGGAGCTGGAAAATGAAGTGGACATGGAGCAAAGGAAAAGCAGCGACTCTGTGAAGGGGATTCGCAAGTATGAGAGGCGCATCAAAGAGCTAACATACCAGGTAAACTCCACAGCTCCTCTGCAGCAGATACCACAAGATAAAAAAGGTATGGCTTACTGGGCAACGTGACTTCTGAACAGGTGGAGGAGGATAAGAAGAACCTGAGTCGCCTGCAGGACCTGGTGGATAAACTGCAGATGAAAGTGAAGTCCTACAAGAGGACTGCAGAGGAGGCAGTGAGGAAAACACTTCCTTAATGCTGAGCTTTCATTTTCTCTTTTGATGGACTTTTTTTAATAGACCTTAAATTATATTTTCAGGAGGAACAATCAAATACAAATCTAGCTAAGCTGCGGAAGTTGCAGCATGAGCTGGAGGAAGCAGAAGAGAGGGCAGACATAGCAGAATCTCAAGTCAACAAGCTGAGGGCAAAGAGCAGAGATGTTGGTGCCAAGGTAAGGAACAAAACATCATGGTGCAATTTCTAGAAAAATAAAGAACTATCCAGATGAAAACTCTAGCCTATTCTTTCTTTTTGACAGAAATCCCACGAGGAAGAGTGAGGCCATGTACCAGGCTATCATAAATGCAATTGTAGTGTAGTCCATGTTCTTTTTTCTCCGTGCAACACGAGTGGAATAAAGAACAGTGAGTTGCAAATGTACAATTTTTTGCAGAGGAATTTCTTTCAAAACATTTGTCGGAAAAACAGCATATGATTTTGACCAATAATGTACCCCCCACACCCACCCATAAAATCCCAGGGCAACTCCATCCACATAAACATGAGGAGAAATTGTTGGAACTCCAGCTATGACAATAATATGGAAAAGAAACGTGATTTTAACACAGGATGATTGAAGAAGCCAAACATGTGGGTCTGATCATTCCAAAATAGCTGATCACTTGCATTTTTCACAGTTCACTACTTCTAAGGTCTACAGCGAATAATCCAAGGAATGGAAAAAATATCTAAAGAGCAACAAGTGAGCAAAAGTTGTGTGGCGAAAATGTGTCCTTGGTGTCAAAGGTCAAAGGCAACTTTAAAAAAACCGTGTTAAGATACCAAAAAGGAGGCAGTTTCTTTGACTAGCATGATAAAACCAGCCCCCTTGTAAAGCAAACCCAAAGATATTAAGTGATGAAGTTCCCCAAATGACCACTAAAGGCTGGTTTCAGACAGAAGCATTTTGTTCTCAAATTCTCCCAATAAAAAAAGGGTTATTCTTTACGTCAAAATCAAGCGTTTTGTGCGCTCATTACTTTATTTTTCTATTCATGACAACTCTTGGTGGTGGTGGGAAGTTTCATGATGGCTAAGCTTCTTTAGGGTTCATTTCAGAACCCCTGGAGATTATTGGTCCTGATGTGTAAAATGTCTTCACTAAGAACCAAATCATGCAGAATAACAGTACTGAAGGCAAACCATGTGAAGTTATGATGCAAATGGACCAAAAACAAAACAAAACAGCAAAACACCACACTGAACAAGTAACTATGGCAATAATTTGCACAGCCTCATGAAAATTATTTATTGTTCTGATAACTCTAAATTTTAACCATGTTGCATATCAACAGTTCATACTGGTGGTGGTGGTATAATGGTATGGAATTTTATTTACTTAAGTACTAACAGAACATGGCCGTGCTGCAGAGGCAGAGCGTTGACCCTTGGTCGAAAGATCTCAGGCTCGGTTACATTCTTGCCCGCCCAAGTGCTGAAGTGTCCTTGGGCAAGACATTGAACCCCCTATTGCTACTGGTGGTTATAGGTTGGTGCCAGAGTTTGGCAGTAGAGTCCCCATCACTGTAAGAATGTGTGTGTGTGTGACTACAAAGTGCTTTGGGCCTTCTAGATAACGTTTACACCATTTGCTGTTTACCCACACACCACAGCTGACCTCAGTATTGTTGTTGACCTTGTGTATACCTTAATGAACGCAACATACCATCTTCTCATGACTGCTTTTCAGATGTTATATCATTTAATTTCAGTGTAATGGGCCATATTTCAATTTGTAATCATACACATGGGGTGGGATTTGCATCACAGTTAGCTGACAAACCCTATGCACCAAAGTGAAGCCATCACATTAACTTTGATATCAATCTTCAAGGCTTCTTCTTGTTGGCTTTCTGTCATGGAGAATTAAACCAATACATCCATTTTCTAAATCAATTGAATCCCTTTTGGGGTCACTGGGATGCTGGAGCCTGTCCCAAAGAGTCTCAGGCGAAGAGGTGGTCCAATCTGGATTTTTCTGGTTCTTTGCAAGGCGGGAATTAATGTAGTTCTGGAAAAAAAAAAAGTTCTGGTGAGGTATTCTTTAAAATTAGCACTTGAGTGTAGATGGTGAAACTTGGTTAAACATGGAATGACCCAAGCTTTGAATATGAGTGCCGATTGATCTTTCTGTACAACATTAAGCCGTTAGAGGGCAGTGTAGCAACGTCCTGTGCCTGTAAGGACCCTGAGGGGTCAAACGCTTTCACGCATTCTTCAGCTCTTCCTGCCTTCAGAGTGTGGGGAAAGACTATTTAATGAAGGAAATAAACAGACCATGATACTCTCATGGTTAAATTAAAAAGAGATTACCATGCTTTAATTTGTCTGGTAAACAGAATTTGACCGAACATGCACACAACCTTATCTATCTTACAAAGTTATCTCAATTAAAAAGTTATTACTGTGGTGGTTAAATCAGGTAGTTTTTCTGGTTTGTCAGCATCTTTGCTTTCACTTTGAGCTTTGTCCTGAAGTAATTCTGCACCAGCTGAGCACGCCCAGTGATGTTTGAAGCCACGCATACAGACAGAACTTTTTTACTTTCAAGATTCTGCAGCTGTCAAAAAGGCTAAAACCAGGCGGGTCACTCTGATTTGTTGCTCTTAACAGCAAACTAACAGTTTCCTGTTTGATATGCAGGTTTTAGATAGCCCACTTCCTAATCAAAAGCACACACCCTGTGTATCAGTGTTTAAATATTGACATTTTTTATCTTTATCCAGTCGGAACACAAAAGCCAACTCCACAAAGTTTCCTGCGGGCATTTTTATCAACCTCCCCTTGACTGACCCCTACACCAACAACCACCATGGCTACTTTTTATAGTGTGTGTTCACAGGGCTGTGTTGCACCACATCTGTACATGCTATCAGTGCTCTATTTTCCTTTGGCGCATTATGTGGAAAAGTGATTTGAGGCTGCCAGTGCCCTTCCCTGATAACATCAAGCTTAACAAGACAAAGCAGAATGTGCTGCCCCAATGTGAAAATCTCACACAAGGTTAAAAATCCCAAGTTTACTGCCAGTAAACATGACACGCTGATTACACTATCTGAGCAAATGGAGAGTTTGTACTACTGTCTCCATAGCAGGTCACTGGTTGCTAGTAAGGCAAGGGAGTACCCACTTTAGTTCTGTAAATAATGCAGTCCCAACAAAAGACAGCTGTGACTCCAGAAAAACGCTCCATGGTTACTAAATTGTTACCATACGTGTCCTATGCTATGTCTTTCAATCAAACTGCTATAATGATAAATACAAACTGAAGTAGTTGAAGTTACAAAAAAATGCACAAACATGAAGGCATTAGAAACATAATTTTTATTTACAAAACAAATATATTAAGCTTTAGGATAGTTTCTGCACAGATAAAATTAGGCACCAGTATTTTATATTACAGCAAATACTTAATTATGTTGTCATTTTATCCCAATGTACAATTTTTGCAACATTCAAAAAATTAGTTTAGAAAACATTTTAGATTTTATTAGCTCTCTATGCAATCTCTAAGCACAGATTCTGAAATGGCAACGGTTTGATCAACTTTATCTCGTCACTATTTCAAAGAAACAAATTCTAAAGGAAGGAATCAAACTGCAAAACCTTAACAGTGCGTTGCTTTTAGTAATAACAACACACACATATATGATTACTGCAAGAAGAAAGTACAACCTCTTTCCTTTTGAAGTTTAAGACATCAGAACTTGAGAGTCCTCACCAGGTCTTTAAATTAAACTAATAAAAAAAATCATTAGTAATCTTTAAATAAAAGAAAATAAATACAATAAAGAAGAAGGAGTAAAAAATATGCATCATTGTTGATTTTTCTAAACCACCTCTTGAAATAATCCCTTTCTTTATTTGTCTCACATGACTGTGGAAAACTGTGATCCACTGTTCTGTTTAACATTTAAGTCCATCTGTGTGCACATTTTCCATCAAAGCTTCCTGAAGTGCCATTCACAGACCTTAAGTCAGGTCTGGACTTTGAAAAAGGTGCCGTAACACGACTTTTGTTTTGATTCTTGCTGTAAGTTTAAAGATGAGCCATTAGCTGCTGCCAGACGGATGCAAGTTTTTTTTATAAAAAATACTTTTATTCTGGAATACCTGGAAGAACTTAATTTAAATTGCTTATATTATAAAGCTTTTAAAAAAAATCCCATCTCATCAGCACTCCACTGCTGTGCTTGACAACTACTATGAGGTGTGCAATCTTTCTGGATTTTAACAAATGCGGAGAGATGCATTTATCAAGACATTGGGACGAATTAATATTGAATTAACTGGGTTGCATCAAAATGCAAAACAAATCGTGAAACAAAACTTTATCAGTTCAGTGGTCTGGCACTGAAGCACACAAGCAATCACTGTGCTTTTTGTTTGTTTGTTTGGGAACACGAACATGAATAGACTATGGTGAACTCTGCAATAACCCACAATTTGGTCCAAGTGTTCTTCAGATGTTTCTCATAATTTCACGCATGATTTAAAACTATAAGCTCTGCATTATTTTCAGATCTGAAATGATATGCAGTCATATTAGATACAAAAAATGCATGCCCCAAAGCAAATAAAAAAAATGTACACTCTGCAATCTCAGCATCAACCCAGCAAAGTCTATTTACCCAGTGGTGACATCTGTGCTATTTCAGTAACTCTAGGACCTGGTGAAGACTAGAACATGTCTTACCCTGTTATATTCCAACACAGTAAATTTGAATACTTCTATTGCATACTGCCATGCAAACAAACAGCTGTAGGTTTGTAAATTATAAAATGCTGAAATACAATCATTCACAAGTACAGTGTACATACAATCTGACCAAACAAGAATCTTGACGTGAGCTTACAATATCATGCTTTTTCACTACAGTAGGACTCCAAAAATAGGAGAATAATCAACCAGTAACCAAAATTTCCAGTTATTCAATTAGTTTTTTACTTAACCAAGACAAAACAAAAGGTTAATAGGACTGAGGTAATTAACAAAAATCAATACCATCTGTCATGCTATGTCATCACATTTTTGAGCATAAAGTCTCCAGAGACGTTTTAATCAAGCGCTCTTTCACAGCTCCGTCTCCTTCTCGCCATCATTATCTGGTTCTAAGTAATATTCATCATCTGTTGTGGTGTCAGAGCTGCTGTCAGATGATTCATCAAAAGTTCCCAGGCTAGATCTATAACATTTGGAGGGCAAACATACTCTGGAAGGTTGGCCATCTGGCTGATGCAGAACTCCAGATGAGTTGGGAGCTTTGGACATACGTTTGGTGACTGGTGAGAGGGGAGGTGTTGGAGGAGGAGTAGGGGGACCCTCTGTATCCCATGCAAAATGATAAGTGTTAATGTTAGGACTCCGAAGACGAGCTGGTTTTGAGGTGGTAGTGGGTTGAGGAGAGGGTGCTGCTGTGTTCCAGCTTGATAAACATTGGGTCCAAGATCTAGGCAGGGACCTAGATCGCATTTTGTCTGGATCACTGTGAAACTTTGACATTTGACGGTAATGCTTGTTACCCAATTTTTCAGTCCAGTCTGGTGTTGAAAGGTCCTGATCCAAGTCTATGCCACTGCTTCCACAAGACAACCCAGATTGAGAAAGATCTCCCACACTCATAAACCTGGATCCAGTGGAAATCCTTTCAGACCCTGAGGGACGATTGGAAAGAACTGAGCTTACAGAAAAGGATCTTCCAGGCTCAATCCCATATTTCAGGTCTGCATAAGAAGAAACCAAATGGCTGCTGTCTGGGATTGCACTTCTGCTTGGTGGGCCTGTGGAAGCCCGTCTCCTTGGACCTAAGCTCATTCCTTCTCCTGGTTCACAAGTTGACTCCCTGTGACGCTGCAATCTTGGGCTGTAAAAGACATCATCCAGTAAATCAGATGGGGAAAATGGTGAGAGAGGAGTAAGACTTGTAAAGGGAGAGAAAGGACTTATAGGGCTTCTGGGACTCGGCATTGACTTGGCACACTGAGGAGCAGCAGTAGTTATTGAGTCCCTATCAGCACTGAGCTCTGAGTCAGATAGATTTTTTTCTGGATTGTGGACTGTCAACTGAACTTTAGTTTTAGATGTTTGATCTGTGCAAAAGTTATGCTCCTTTTTGTCATTTTCAAGAGCGGCTTTTTCTGACAAAATGGCAAACTGCCATCCAGTTTTTTTTGTAGAACTTGGGACAAGTGACGCAAATCTATTTTGTGACTCCTCACTTGAGGCCTCCATATTCTCTGTACTGTTTGGTACCATCTCCGAATGGTGGATTTGTTTCTCAAGCGTTTTGCTACCGTCAGTACTGTTATCACTGCCAGCGCTCACATCACTTGATCCACTGACAGAAGGAGTTTGGGAGGCTCGCCTCCATTTCCATGGAAATGACAGATCCTCATCAGACCATTTAGAGCTGAATTTTTGCTTCAGTTTGTTGAACATCTGATCTACTTTGTTTGAACTCTTGCTAGCCCTCTCTGACTCTGAATTTGATGAGTTAGGGTTTGGTATGGTGAGACTTTTTTTCATTCCCGAGTGGGTTCTTCTAGAGCTTTGCTCATTGTTGACTTCCATGGAAAAAAAATTGTTTTGACCAAACGTGTTATCCTTCATGTTTTTATGGATACATTCACTAACAGGAGTCTGACTTGCTATTGAGCTAGTACCATGAGAGCTGTGAAACAAGTTACTACTTGGTTGTTCAACTACTTCTGTACACTGCACTGTCTGGGTCTGTTTACAAAACCTGGGCTCCGCAGAAACAGTTGTGCTTTGAGTGGAGTTCCAAGGTTTGGGTGTGGCCAAACCATTTCTTGGGACAGCCGAGTCTTTTTCAGCTTTGGGTTTAACACTATAAACCAATGTCTCTGTCACACATGTTGAGGAGGTGCCATTGGCTTCATCACCAGGTGCTGGATGTAAGGTGATGTGAACTCTATTGTCGAGCAGTTGTATGTGGCTGTCTAGTCTTGAGTCTTGAGTGTTGTCTTTGCTGTGGTTGTTGTTGATGCGATCAATATTTGACAGTCTACTTGTTAAGCTCTCTTTCAAGGTAGTTGTGTTTTGGGGTGGTAAGGAGAGAGGCAGACATGGTCTTACAGGTGACATGGGGCGCTTAGCCATGGGAGTCTTTGATGTAGAATGCTCATGTTCTAATGAATGTTGTTGAGTAAAATTTGACTGAGTAGGGGGTGAAAAAAGTGGGAATCGGCTGTGTTTGGTTTTTATTTCTTCCTGTGTCTGTCTGCTTGACATGAGAGTGGAGTAAGGTGTGGTACTGTAACGAAGCTTATAACCATTTGAAAAGTCGTAAGAAGGGGTAGGAGATGAGGAAAATTGACTCTGAGTTATGCCAGACTCTACTGACAATGTCCGTTCTTGCCTAGGTGTCGTTAAATCATGTCTTTTCAGTTCAAAGGTTACAGAGTCTCCACCTCTGTACTTACCACTGGCTGACAGATCAGCACAATCAGATGATAGAGAACGATACTTCCCTCCAACTTTATCTTGTATACTGGACATTTTAGAGCTGGTAAAGAAGGTTGGAGATAATTCTTTTTCTGAATCGCCTGATTGTGAAAATGGGAAAACGGTTTGATTTGACATTGAGGGAGACGGTGGCTTTGAAAAGATCTGAGGTGGATTTAGTACATTTTCAGAGTCCAAAGAGTGTACATCAACCGAGTCCCCCCATGTTACTCGTCTCACTCTTTTACCCCCCATTTCTGCAGTTGATTTCTTAGATTCTTCTTCTCTGGTTATGCAAGAAATACTTTTCCCGTTGGGGCTGGAGGCTTCTGAGTTGGGGCTTGGAATGAGTGGAGTTAAAGGTGGAGTCAGTAATGAAGATGTAGTAGAGGTTGGTGACGTGGCTGTATGAGAGAAAGGAGTTCTGGGAGCACCATACAACGTGGTGGAACTGACAGATGCAGATATGCTGTTTGTTTTTGAGGGAAAGCTGAAAGCAGGAGTATAGCTTGATGGACTTTTAGAAAGAAAGGGTTTGGGGATGCAAGGGTAGCTTCGTTCGAACCCAATAGGAGTGGGACTGTTTGCAACTTTGGGTGTTTGTGATGAAGAGGTTTGGGCAGGAGTCTGAGAGGAAACTGTGTCTAAATGCAAAGAAAATATATTTCTATTTGGAGCGGTAAAACCAGGAGAAGTCTTAGAAGTAGCAAATTGGCTTTTAACAGTGGTGGGTAAAACATAAGACTTGTTAAATCTTTGTGAGTCTTTGTACGGGGAATGTAGCTTTGAGGTGTTGGATAGACAATCACCAGTTTTGTGTCTGGGACTGGTTTCTGGCTCTGGATCAGACCACTTGGGATTCATCAAAGTAGGTGGAATTCTAATCACATTTGCTTTCAATGAAGTATTACTTACTTCAAGCTTCGGGAAATCTTTAGTGTTCCTTGGCATCAGTGGCACAGTTGGTTTGCTTATTCTACAACTCAATGCATCTGGCATGCTGTGAGGTTTATGAGGTACTTTGTTCACAACTGACAAGCACTCTTGTTTGTTCGGTCTCCTTGTGTCAGTTGGCAATGTCTTCACAGCAGAGTTCATCTCATCTTTGAGAAGCAACTCTGTTGGGTTGTTGTTACTTGAGATATGATTATCCAGTTGCATGTTGTTATTTAGATTTAAAGAGACCATTTGCTCATTATGATTAAATGGAGGAACGACAGCCGTTTTTGACTGTTCTTTGATGTTGGTTGTTTTACTAATGGCGAGAGAATTCCCTTCTTGTGAAACTTGTCTCCACCAGGAGGTGGATGTCAGAGTGGGTCGTCGGGGAAGAGCATGAGATTTTGAAATGGTAGCGTGACCGTATGGGTTCTGTCTGGATGAAGGTGAGATGGAAGTGTCCAAACAGGATTCAGATTGATTTTCTAAAACTGTGGAGTTTTGTGGAATTCCTAACAGTCTTTTTGTCTGAAGTGAGTGATTGAATGGAGTAACAGTGGTTCGATTCTTATTTATTACATTGGGTTGTTGGGTAAACTCAGCATCCTCTGCCTCATGTGCCCCTTTCTGACTGAAAGACTTTGGAGAAAGGTCAGGTCCAGTTTCATTTGTCCTATAAGAAATGGGCGATGGAGTAAAAATTGACTTTTGCCTGTCTTGCTTGTTTGTGTTCAGGGAATTTTGAGAGTGTTGCTTTGGGAGCATGTTTTTGTTTTGATCATTTGGAAAACTTTTTACACGTGAAAATGTTGCCTCAGGGAAGGCAGAGGTTTTGTTGGAGCTTTTGTCGTTGGAATTTGATTTTCTCAATGACAGAAGCAAACTGCTGGTTGTCAGTTTGGAGCTTAAAGATGAAAGTGCTTGTTGTTGGCCAGTTTGAAGATTTCTCCTTTGTATATTTGGGTCAAGAAAGTAGGGTCCTCTGGTTGGTGGAGTGGTGCTGGAAGAGCTTACAGCACCAGGATCCAAAGAGACAGAGTGACTCATTTCCCTTTTAAATTCCAAGTTGAAGCTTGATGGATCACTTTTAGATGACCAGTCTACTGTGTTCCTCCTGATTCCCATTGATGGGACTGTTCTTGGCACATGTGACCTAGCATTCAAGGGACTTTCACCACCCTGGTTTAAAACATGTTCACCGTTTGGAAAGTCTTGGGAATTCCCCACAGCTTCTGAACTTAGAGTTTCATCCATTCTTTTGGGTCGATGCACTCTTCCACTCCAGTGAGGAGCAAGAACTGTTACCACAGTGGAAGACAACATAGCTTCAGAACAGTCAGAAAGCTTCCAAAGATGATGTGTATTAAGGACTGTATGATCCTCTGGATGCTTCTCCTTCTCAGATTTAGTTACAGAGCCAGTTCTTTCTAGAAATTCACATAGAGAAGTGTGTGAACCACCATGAGATCCAAAGTCACCATTGGGCAGAGCTTCGTTTGAACTGAAGTAGGTGGCAATCCCCAAAGTTTGATTAACAACATCTGGAATTATATCTTCTGCTTTCTTCACTGGAAAAGGAGTCGTTGCTGACAAAAAACAGATCCTGGTCAGCTCTGCAGAAGTGGCAGGCGATGAGGACCTCACTCCATTAACCTGTAAAGATAAGGATATGAATTGCCAGTATGCTGTAAACTTGTTTACAACCAAACAGATATTTCCAATCCAATTTCGACTAACAAATGTTCAACTGTATATCAGCAAGACCTGTATGTTTTCATAGATCAATTAAAACCAAACTCATTTTAAGCCTAGCAATAGAAATTCTGACCAAACCAACAACAAAATGTCCCATATTACAAAAAAATCAGCAGCACTGAGGAAGGAAGATCAGTAATGAGAACACCAGATTGCCTTCAGACAGGAGCTGATGCTTTTCTAATTATCGAGTTCCCATGCTTCAGCTTCTCAACAGGTTGCAGCCTTGACAAACAGGTTATTTTGAAAGACTGAACATGTGCAGAAAAACACACACACCCTGTCTCCTCTAACTGTTAAAATAATTGTAACCAACAGTTGTTTGAGGCGTCACCATCATCTTTAAAGAGATGACAAAACCAAGTGGTGGATGATTTGAAACTTCTGGTCAGCACATCTGTGCTAATTGGGTATAGTTATGGTTTTACTGTTATTTTATTGCTGATTTTATAATACAAGCTAAAGTATCTCATTATGAACATTATTGTAAGCTGACATTTACCTCAGAGATGGCATCGTTTGTCTCTCTCACTTGTGCTTCAGTCAAACTGTAAACAGCAAAGAGTAAATCAGTCAGTAAACATGTGGTTATGTTTAAAAAAAAAAAAAACTTTCAAATGTCTCATTCCAAATTCAGATTTTCAGTCCTGATATCCTAGTGAGGATAGTAAAATAACTGAATTGAATGACTAAACTACAAATTCATTAAAAAAAATCTAAGTTTCGCCAACATTTTTCCATAATAACAAAAAAAAACTATGGATATTCTCAAAGCCTTTTTATGGAAAAAGCTTTTAAAAAAAAAATCACTTTTCTAACAGCTTTACAGCAATGCAGATCAACGAGACCCTCAACATTCCGCTTCTTGTTTTCCATTTTCCAGCCAAACATTTTCAAAAATGCTCTAAAGTAACCAGTCATGGACAATAACTCCAGCATCACTGAAGCCTTTTTTTTTTTTAGTTTAGTACATGGGTCACCCGTGCAGTCGCAGTACAATTTCTGCACAAGGACACACGCCCTCATTTCAAGATGCCTATATAAGGAGATGCTGGGCTAAGTGCAGCCAGATAAGGCGAGTCTATCCTGAACTAACAGAGCCTGTTCTGTCAGTCATAAGTCTAATGTTGGGGACATCCTAATATTGTAAAGAAGGAATGTGACAAAGAAACTCAATAAAAACAGAAAATAAACAAATCAGAACAAAATGAGATGTTTCCACGAAAAACCCAGACATAATCTGTGATTTCAACTTGGGATATTTTCAATTTAGTTTCATTTTCAACATTAACCTCAATTTTAGTTATTGGTTTGTTTGATCTTGACATTGTTTTTACCTGCTAAACACCTTTCTAAAAGACACTTTCAAAACTATGGTAGAAGCTGCATCTTACAAACTTACCTACAAAAATTAAATAAAAACAAAATCCTTAAATTCATTCCCTCATTAATTTAAGATGATTGTGTCATGCAAAGTGCCACAAGGTGAAAGATGTTACCAGGTTTTACAATATGACAAAGAAAAAGAACAGATTCTCTGAAAAATTTAAAAAAGTTACTTGGTCTGCTGACTCGACCAGGGAACTGAATTCTCCTGAAGCTGTAACTTTGATCTGGACAGTCTTATGAAGAAGCTGGAGGTGTAACTGGGCCTGACAGGGCTCTGGGTCTGCACATCCAAAAGACCTTGATGTGGCACAGCTTCTTTTGTTACCCCATCTGCTTCAGAAATCAATGCTGCAATATAATCAGGAGAAATGTGTTCTGGTCACAGATCAGATGGAAGCCAAACAAACTAAAAGCAAAGAGATTTTGAGCTTTAATTGTGCGTTGAATAAGTGAGTTTTACTTTTGTGAGTTTCTTCATCTCTGGTGGTTGACTGATCCTGCCCAGCTGGAGTTGAGTCACCCCAATGAGGGTCACACAGGAATCTCCCATCAAATATTTCTTGCTGCTGTTGCCTTGAGAAAAAAAAATCAAAATTTTTCACTCAAACATTGATTTTTACTATATTGTAAGTTCTTAATAAATTACCAGATTTTTTTCAAGTTAAAAAAAAGCCTCCCCAAAAAACAAGATTTAATTGAGCCTTCATGTTGGCAGGGTAGCAAGGAAGTGTTCTAGTCCAAGCTGCCAGAAAATGAATCAGAGAAACATAGAGATTATCATCCTGCAGGAGCGTGGAGTTTAATTTTAGCTTGTGATGTACTGATGTTTCAGCTTTTGGGTCATCACTGAATACGACTCAGTTCTGAAGAAGTAGCATATGCATATGTTTAAAGGGGCACTGTGTGAGAACTGGTATGTTTGAGTCATTTCAGAAAAACAGTGCAGCTTTTGTCGTGTCAATTCATCCATCTTCTGCTGCCGCTCGGGGTCATCGGAGGATGTCTGAGTCAATGCCAGCTACAGAAGGGTGAAATAGACAGTTCAACAATCCATCGCAATGAAAGATTAAAAAATAAAAAGAGATGTTTTACAACAATTTCAACCTAAATAATAATTAGTGTAATGCTGCATTTTTATCAACATGTTTGAGAGTCAAATTTGTGTAGAACGCCTCTCTTTTGATGCCTGTCAAAGTCGTTGCTGGACGCTTGTCCAAAAATATGATGAAAAACTTGACGCTCAAGACACGCGTCTAAAGTTTTTAGCCTCATCGCTACATAGAAGCATTGACTGTATATCTACTGTATATCCACTACATAGAAAACTTGGATGATTTTGAGGGATCAGGTTTATTTATGTTGAAGAGCTCAACAAAAGCATTGCTAAGCTCGTCTCCAGATCTGGGTTCATGAGATCTTAGAGATTCTAGTACAATGAGGTTCACCATCTACTGCAGGAGCTGCGTCTGAACGATGGCCGCTTTCAGCTGTACTTCAGTCTCTCTGTGACTCAGTTTGTCAACTTGTTGTCCCGTTCGAGGAGGGAAAGAATAAATACTAAAATTAGAGGGCCTTTTTTTTAATTATTGTCTCCATACAGATAAGAAAAACATCATAAAGTTCAGGAGGAGGAAGATCATCTTCTCTTCCATGTTCGTTTTGGACTTCACCTGCTGATCACGTCAGCAACACATCACATGGCCAAAGCAGACTCCCTGATTGTCGTCCTTACAAACGTTAAGATTTTTTAACTCTGGATGTGCTGCAATGCCCTAAACACGCTGCTGCTGACAGACTGCAATGCTGCACCAGGTGCTCAAACTGCACTGCAGGACCTCTGATTTTGTTTGACAACACTGAAACTGGACGCTCCTGACATGCAACTTAAGAGCCAATGTACCAAATGCTGATAAAATGCTTTTATAATTAGCTTTTTTTCCTCCCCAAAACTGATTTCAAAAACAGGACCACTTTAGAATTACTAGTCATTTATTTTCATTATATTGTCATTTACCTTTAACAGGCTAAACTACAGCAGCTGTAAAAGTGCTGGGGCACAGCAGATAAATGCAGCACGGACAGCTGGGAGATTTTAAACCAAGAATCTGCACTGGTGTCAGTCAGCGCCTTCAAAACACACTGCATCAACTTTTATGAAACTCTGTTTTTGTGTATTTCTGCCGACAGATCGACACAATGAGCACACAACTCCCCCACAACTGTTGCCATGGTAGTGCAAGATATAAATCTGAAGTCAACTGTAAATAATTACAGGCAATTACACCCATTGAGGGGTGAACTGCAGCTTTGGGGCACAAAAAGCTTCCTAAAAGTGAACAGTGCAGCTGTCCTGATGAGCAGAGCTTGTTTAACTTTAGTACAAAAAAAAAAAGGCATATTGTGGGTATGTTAGTAATTTTTTTTTTGGGCCAAAAAGTTTAAATTCATGGGGATATGTGCCAACTTAAACTATTCTTTAGCTGCTCACACAGAGCCAGACTGTTGTATGCAACATAATGACTTCCCAACACCTGAATTTTCTGCTGAAAAATCGTTTATGATGTTGCTAAGCGCAAAAATGAGACTTAACAACGCAACGGCTGCTCTCATCTCACCCCTTCAACAGTGCTGGCCTGATAAGCAGAGCTTACGTAACCAGTCAGCACTTTCTCTTACAACCAGCTCCCACTCACAGTTCCTGAAACATGCATATGCACATTTACTGCTGCTGAACCCACACTGCTGTGCCAAAATGCCTTTCTCCGTGACGATGGCAGAACATAGATGAGTCCTTATCTAATTTGGGCTGGATGTGTCACTGTACCAGCAACCTTTGCTCAGCAAACAGCACACGAAATGCCAGCGATCATCTCTTACAGAACATTTCAGGGCATCGCTTTTGTTTTACTGTAGAAAAAAAAAACAGTTTTAGAAGTGCAATGAAACTTCTTGATTGTCTATATCATGACTGAGTTACATTCTGCAGTCACTAGGTGAGGCAATTTTTATTAGCTTGTATTGATTTTTCCAAAAAACGTGCATCGTCTTCCAGTGCTGTACCTGTCAGCGTACCGCCTTGCCTTTAGGGGCACCTCATCTACCTCATTAGAGCACATTCTCCTTTCAAGCTTGCCATGACAAGACAAGAAGCGCAAGGGAGGAGAAAATGCCTTACTCTCATTTTCTTCTAAGAAAACCCACCCTAACAAGCATTTATTTTAAACCTTACTTAGCCAGAGGCGGCAGAGCAAATCTTATCTCAACAGTGTAATATGTTAGGGCTAGCAGACCTGAGGGGATCCATGTTCTCTAAAGAGGAACCAGAGGATGAGGACCTTCTTGTTAATATTTAAATAATCTCAGACAGTTTACATTATAGTGACAGTAGCAAGTGCAGACAAAAACAGATGTTAGAATCGGACAAGACGAGCTGATGCTTTAAAACCAAACTGTCATGTAAGGGATTCAAGGTCCAAGTGACAGCAATGCAAGGGATGGGCCTTTAAAAGGGTGGTGTGCAATAAAAAACACTAATAATTAGAATACCTGCATTCTTTAGGTCTATGTTGTTTTTTTCCCAGTCAAATATTTAAAAACAGTTGACAACCAATGATAGGAGCCGTTTTTAATAAATAATAAACTGTAAATGATCATTTTTAAATGTTCTGATTTCTTCTGGCTTTTTGTACAGTACATCTTGAATGAATTTCTCTGCAGATTTGCAAATGTTCCAAAACTTTGCTTGTGAAATGCAGTTTTATCCTAATTTCCTCTATAATTGTCCTCCATTTCCAGAAAAATGCCACAAGAACATGTTAAAAACACAATTTTCATCGGAGTGGGTCTTTAAAAGCAGAAATAAATATTGGCTCAGGCATCACAGCTTACTGAATCAATTCCATATCCGATTTCACAAGATTTGATATAAAGTTGTCACATTTTATTATTTAAAGCCAATTTTAAATTGTACTAACTTGTTCACATAATTACAGATTTAAATTGCACAAAGGGCGGAATTTCTTCTTCTTTTTATTTCTGCTTTCCCCTTCAGCAAATCTGCTTTTGTTTGATTTGCATATTTGGTTTGGCAAAGATTTGTTCGTTGGATGATCTTCCCGTCACAAACAACCCTCTGTATTGATACGGACACAATGAGACCCTGAAAAAAGGCTGAATTCATAAAATTATCACATTGGACTTTAAAAGCTAACAGGAAAACCTTTATACAATAGAAAAAGTGCATTTTCTGAGTAAAAATCTGTCATTTTCAAAAATAAAATAAACCCATGAAAATTGATTAATATGGATTATTTTTCAGTTATCAATATATTGATGACAGTTTGATCATTTGAGTTTGCAGAAGTAGGATTGTTGAAAACCCAATTCTGCTTTATTTTTAACTAACATTTTAAATAATAAAAATTATAATGATCAGAAGTTTCCAGCAAAACTAAATACAAAAATTAGCCAGAAAGGACAAAATAGGTCCAGTCTGCTGACACACAAAACTTGAACGCAACACCTGACATGTCAGGAGAAAGTCATCTGCTCTTCTAAAAGGGTTTTAAGCTAATGATTAATTTTTTTGGCTCAGAGAGGCTGCAGCTTTGCATCTGATTGCAGTGTTCTTGCTTCCTCCATGTGGGTGTGTGTCCATTTACAAGCCAGATCTTACATAATCCGAATGGATCCAGCCTGAACATCAAGAGTGGGTGTGGGCTCGACACAAAAAACACATGTAAAAACTAAAAAATGACTTCCACTTGAAAATCTTTGTTAGGGTTTGTTTTGCCAAACAAAAGACCACAAGGAAATTACAAAAGGGGTCAGGGCAGATTGAGACATGTCCTGATGCGCAGACGCATCCGTCTTCCAGCCTGGCATACATTGCAGGCACAGCCGGGGGGGTTGTGTTTGTATGGCTCGGCTGCAGCCTGGAGTGAGCGTGTGTCGACCTGCCTGCCCAAAACAACTGCACTGAAGTTATAGCAGCACCGTGTTCACGAACTGACCACAAAAGGACGGTCATGCAGGGGGGTATTACTGATCCGTCACATTTTAGTGCCACCAGAGCGGACGTCATTCAAAATTCAGCTAACACCGCAGCTCAAGCTAAAGTAACTCCAAAGTAAGCTAACTCCTGAGCGTTCGAAACCCCTCAAATATAGCAGCAACAAGCCTAAAATCTTTAAATAGCAGGGAAGTGTTACAGCCGAACATACCAAAGTGACGTAATTAATCGATATACGGTTGGATTTTTTGCTGCGACACGTCGGCTTGTCTTCAAAAACGAGTTAGACTCTTAAAAGTGCAGGTTTTTAAACGGGGTTCGGAGGGGTGGCTCCCGTTTTAAACCCGCGCGGAGGGATTTAGAGTCGCGTAGCGTCATTAAAAAAAGGCACATTTTTTCTCCTAATAACAAGAATAAACTTTAAAGTGGTTAAAATGTACCGTGCGGCGGTTGTGCTCCTCGGAGGCGCTGTCCCGCGCTGAACCGTCTCCGTCTCCCCTCCTACAACTCTGAGCTCCGCATCTGCTGCGTCATTTGTTGACATCCTATTTCAACCGGTTCAGGAAGCTCACCGTTTTCAGGCCGGCACAGGCAGGCATCCTAGAAATGCGCGGTGGAATTTTCCCCGAGCCGGTGTGAGAAAAAGCGTGGAATTAAAAAAAAAAATCACTTTCAGAGTAAAGGTCAGCAGCTGCACCTGTGTTGTGACAGACACGACAGATAAAGCGGAACTGCAGCGCTCCTGCTGCAGGTAATTACAGCCCCTTTCTTGACCTTTCGAACCACCTTTCCCGCTGCCTTTACAGGTCACGAGGCCCGCATCATACTACTGAAGTATTATGAGCTCGCGCTCAATGTCCGCCTGGACTTTTCTGCTAATTTTAACAAAAACAAAAAAAGATCAGATGATGTCCTGTAAATGTGTGCATTGCCCTCTTTTCAAGAAAACATTTAATTTTCAATATCAATTATTATTTCACAATGTAACCCAAGTTATATGAGTGTAATAACAATTTAAAAAGAAATACAACACAAAATCGAATTTATATTTGTAGTGTTTTTAATGAGAAAAACAGTGCAATTTAACGTGAACAACAGGTTTTGCGTATGAAAAGTAAAAAAAAAAAATCATATAAATCATATATATATATATATACACAAATAAAATAAGACAAAAGCCTATGTTACATTTCAAGTTAAATTGTGCCCATGGGTAAGTGTATGGTAAAGGAAATTTGGTCTATATTATTACTTTAAAATAATAAAGGGTAAATAAAGGGTAAATTGCCTTGGTTTACAAGTCTTTTGTCACAATTTACAAATAATAGACACAAATAATTGACATTTTACATAATAATAATAAAAAAAAAATAACTATAAAGATGAAAATATTTAGAACTTTGCATATATTGACTGGCTTTCAGTTTGTTCACAGATTAAGATTAACTCGACTAATAATCTAATAATTTCTATGTCATCCATACGATTCCATAGGATTAAACAAAATTATATTTTACTCATTACATGTCCAGTTATTTATGCCAAACTTTTACCAAAATTTGATGGTTTTAAGATAAGAGTTAAGACCATAAAGCACTTGAGGATCAAAAACTATCACAGCTAAAATATTTTTTCTGCTGTCGGCCATCCAAGTAAAGCTTCTTTTTTTTAATGTACTCACTCAATTGTTGAACTACATTTCTTGGTATGGATGGACAGACCAAAACGCTTTAAATTTATTTTTTATGTTCTGTATAAATGTGCTTTGTCTGGTTTTTTCTCAGAGCTATCTGTCTTGTAACCAAGATGAAGTCATTTTAACCTTTTTTGGGCAGCTTTCTTATTTTGTTGCTTTTCTGCTGTACACAGGTCTCAGGTTGGTCTCTGTCTCCACTTTTATTTTATTTTTAAGAACTCAACTGACTAAAGCCGAAGGTTTTTCTTCCATTTATTGCTTTGTGCTTTCTCTTTATGAAAAGTAAATTGTTATCAAACCACATCGCCCTTCGTTTAAATGAGGAATCCAATAAGATTTAGCGGTAAAATAGTTGCCTTAGATACAATATTATGCAGAAACGTTGATGTAATACAAGATTTGTGAAATACATTACAATGTTGAGAGAGTTAGACTGTATATTAAAGATTACTTTTGAACAATAATTACAAGTAACATGCAATGTACTAAAGAGCAAAGGAAAACTTTTTCTTTTCTAAACTGTATAAAAATGTGCGTACAGTAAGTGTACTTAAATTAGTTAAAGATCAATATTCACTAACTCAGTCATGGAACAGTGATAGTGATCTTATCTAACAAACTAGTTCTGCAGTTCTGCTTTAAATATTTTGTAAACATACTTCCTGAGCTTCAATTCCTCTCATTTTTCTATCTATTTATTAAAAAAAAAATCTTTTTGTCTTTTGTAAACAAAAACGTTTACAAAAGTGGCTTCTGTTTAGAGTGATCAAATCTGTTTTCTTTCACTTTTACAACTTTGCATTGATAAAGTCACTGAGAATGACTGCCATATTATCTGATGTGCTTACAGTTTTGTACATTTTACTGTGGATAAGAAAAAATACATAACATGAATCTAAAAAAGTTACAAATTAAAAAAAATTTGGAAAATGTGTTGAAGATAAACGAGGTACAGCAAGTAGGTAAAAGCACCTATTTGTTTATATCACCCCATGATGGACTGTCATCCTGAGTTTGCCCCACCTTCGACCAACAGTAGCTGGATAGGCTCTGACTTGCAATTAGTTTGTTTCAGCCAATTTTGCAACAAAAAAAAGAGGTGTGCAAAAACAATATGAAAAAAATGAATGTGCAACTAATTAACAAATAAATAAATAATCATTGAAAAATAATTAAAAGCAAATGTACTGATATCTGATGTATCTTTTAGGTACATTTAAAAAGGATGTTTTTAAAAGGGCCTTTATGTGAAATATAGGCCTAACTTTCTGTAGCTTCCATTGTCTCTCAGACTGCAGTCAGAGGGTTAGAGCCAACAGACATCTATGACCCTTCACCTCAGCACTGGCTCCCCACAGGGCTGTGTGTTGAGCCCCCTGCTCTACACTCTATACTCATGACTGTGCTCCCTCCTATCACATTAACACCATTGTGAAGTATGCGTATCGTATCACTGTGGTGGGACTCATCACTGAAGAGGTTGAGGGGACCTATAGGGATGAAGTGGAGTGGCAATTGAGATAGTGTAAGGAAAACAACCTGCTTCTGAACATCTTGCTGACAAAAGAGATGATCATCGATTGCAAAAGGTTATATCTTCACTTTCCATCAATGGGGAAAATGTAGAGAGGGTTGCAGACTTCTGTTTCTATCCCACAACCATCACCACTCCAACAAACATAAATACACAGACAAGGGGGCTGCTGAGACGGAAAACGTCCAAAAGTGAACTAGTATGAAAAGTCTTTTTTGTGTTGTGTTAAACTTGCCTTAAATTAAATTAAATTGATTAAAACATGGTGTTGTGTTGTTTACTTTTATGAATATGCGACTGAATGGGACTTTCTGGAATTTTCTGCAATATATTCTATTCTATTCTATTCTATTCTATTCTAAAATTTGACCAAAAAAGATCAATTTTTAACATGGAGTTTAGGTGAAATGTAACTTTTTGTAACTTCTCTGTAACATCAAATTTAGGTGGAAAATATATTAAAATAGTATGTATATTATTTAAGCTAATTAATGTATCAGTGAATTATCTTGAAACGCAGAGTAGTTATAAAAATACAGATTGAAACTTGTGATGGAAAAATTTCCAGTTGTGTAGTCTAATGATGACCACATGGTGGCACTGTTGTTTCATAGAAGACAATTTTGAATTCGGTTCATTGTCTTTAAAATTAAGCACATTTCGGCATTATATAGTCATTAAAATACGTCTAAAAGACAATTAGTTAAATTGTGAGTTAAACTTTGAAGAAATGAAAGTAGATGTTGGAAAAGCTGAATTGAGAGCATTACTGTTAAAAATCTCATTTTATTAGAGAAATGCCTCTTTCTTTCCTCCCCCAAATGGTAAATCTCTATGTTTGTGAGTAAAATGTTAGACACTTGGATGCATCTTGACAGCTGGGGAGGGACTATCATCACTACCCCC
>BSAI01000108.1:39384129-39423372 GCA_036245035.1 Adrianichthys oophorus
GGAGGTATGCAGGACGGTCCTGATCTCTGACTCCAGCCGGCTCCGCGCACAGAAGCAGACGCGGTCGGAGCGCAGCCTGTGGGATCCATCCTTCCTCTCATGAGCCTCTGAAACCTCCTGTCTCGGGTCAGCATGAAGCTCCGCGTGCAGTCGGGATAAACTCAGCGATGGCTCGCTTTAAGGGGGAATTTTCCCGGATCTGCCGATGAGGTTTCATTCCCAGTCCGACCGGATTCTCCCAGCGTGATGGATACTAATGAGCTGCCAGTGTTTAAACTTTTTCTTGTCGGGGTGTTTGGTGAGTGTTGTCATGGTTTTTTCCCTTTAAAAATATGCTTTACAAACCTAAAGGATCAAACTCCATGTTATCAGTTTGAGCCTTCAGAGCTAAAAATCCAGATGTGTTTATATTTGTTTAACTTTATCAGCTGCTCCGATTTGTCTCTTTGCAATTTCATCCCATAACGCTGCACTGCTCAGCCTCTCATAATGAGTAACAGCAGTTTTCTCTGACAGAGGATGCACTCATTGAGGGTTTATGCGTGAGGCATTATGGCCTCACGCCCCAGTGGAGCGTTCTGACCCGGATCCAGTGGGAACATCTGGATTTGGCCCACTAATCATGTTAAAAACAGTTTATCCAGTCCTGATTTAGGAATGACTGCCAGAGGCGGATCAAAGCAAGAATTCAAACAGCCTCCTGTTATCATTAGATGCCCCATCATGGCCTATGAGTGTGGCAGAGGTCTTATCAGTGGGGTGAGGGACTCCAGGAAACCAGATGATAGTCGGCACCATCTGGTTTTACTCTGATTGAAAATAGTTGGCTTCCTCCAGCTGACAAGCCAGGTGGGGGTCTTCATAGGAGGGTCTGTGGTTGCTTTCTCTGGGAAAAGCAGCGTCCTGGCAGAGCATTGTTCCTGCAAAAGCATCTGACCTGGACAGACTACTGTCACAACATGTTACAAACCCCCCCCCCAGCAGGGATCGGTTGCTGAGTGATGAAATGAAGTGGTGCATGCCTGAAATAAAATAAAGGAATAGAGAGAAACGGCAAAAGATGACCTTCACAGGACACATTTGAATGTGTCAAAGCAGAGGCGGGAGATGATCATCACATGACATCATCGCTGTATGTGTTCATCGGAGGGGAAATTGTAAATGCTCTCAGAGCTTAAACAGTCTATGTATGAATACTGACATTCAGCTCAATGATACATTACATTAGAAATAAAGACAATGCACTTTAAAAGGTTTGGAAAAAAATTCTGTATTTTTGTTAATTTCCCCCCATATTTGTCAAATAAAACGGTAGTGCTATCATGGTTTGGGTCTAGTGCCACCAGATTTTCCAAAAAGAAAAAAAAAAATTATTATTGAAAACATGGTGTGCATTGAACAAACATAAAATTTGTCATTTTCATTGTGAACATAATTTGACCAATATATAAAAAATACATCTTTAACAAGTTAATAAAACCAAAATATGATATTTTTTAAATAATCAAAATGGCCTTAAATTAATAGAAAAAAAACATGTTAATTTATAGCATTAATAATGCTTTAAATTTGTTAAGCAGAGGAAATAGGCCGCCATGGCCCGGTTTATCAAACCATCTTCTCTCTGCTTAGCTCCGCAGATAAGTATGTGTAACTTATGTAATAAAAATTATAATTATTCCTCCAAATTTCATTACAGTAGGTGAGGTAGAGCAGCAATAAGTCAAATATTATCTCATTATTAGCTTGCCTGTCAATAAGCCTGTCCAAAGAGGAATGTTGTAAGCCTAACTTTGAATGTAGAAACTGCGTCTGCCTTTCTTACATGAGCTGGGAGCTTGTTCCATAAGACAGGAGCTTGGTGGCTAAAGGCTCTACCTCTAACTGTGCTTTTAGAAATTCTAGGAACCACAAGCAGTCCTGTATTTTGTGAGTGAAGTGTTCTACAAATGCATTTCTTAGACAGTCACTAGAGTCATCACCATGAATTTTAAAATCCCCTACTATTATTATTTTATCAGACTCTAAAACAATAGTATTAGTATTACTATAATATTAGTAATAGAAAGTCAGAAAACAGTGAAAAATTCTGAGTACGGGCCAGGAGGTTAATAATTATGAATAGGATAGCTTTTTGAGTTTTCCTCTTTGGGTGATTTGTAGACAATGATGTTTTCAAAGGAGTTATAAATGTGTTTGGCTTTAGTGTTAGAAAGTAAGCTATACTGCGATATTACTGCTAACCCACCTCCTTTCCCAGAAATCCTGGATTTCTGACAGTTATGACTAGGGGGGGTAGCTTCATTCAGCCTAACATAGTCATCCCATCATAGCCAGATTTCTGTTAGGGCTAGTGGGGTAAGCTTCTTATCATTACTTTATTCATTGACTAAGAAGGATTTAGAGGAAATGGATCTAATGTTTGGTAACCCACATTTAATGACATCATAAATTTGTTTGTAGTTACTTATAGTATTAGTAGCTATTACTTTTAGGTTTCTGTAGTCACGTTTCAATTACTCTGGAGTTGCGCAAATTGGATTTGGGATAATTAATTTGCTTAATGGAAACACCATTTATAAAAAGAACTCACATTTATCGAAAAAAGTTTGTGCTAGGAGCCCCCCCGAAGCTGTGACAACACCCAAATTCTTCCTTTTTATGAATCAACTTAAAACAATACTTGTTCTCATCCATGCCCATGGTTTAGAATGACTTATCGCGTAAGTTGGTTTGTGTGTATTTGCATAATTAGGATTGAATGGAAACAGTGTAATTGCAAAATTGTGTTTTTTCGACATTTCGAGAATGTCAAAGTTTTGTGCATCTGTGTAATGGAAACGCAGCTAGTGTCTCACTCCTTTCACTTGACTTTGGCATACAAGTTAAAGCTAGAGCTGCTCGACTCACTGTGTATGGGGTATTACGTCCCTGACAGGCAAACCTGCCAAATGTCTAGGGGGAAACGCAAAAGAGATCGCAACTTGAAAAACCAGACACCAGGAGTAAAAGGAACAGCTTATTAAAAAACAAAACAAAAAAAAAACCAAAAGTGTCCTGTAAAATAGTGGGCCCCAGCCACCAGGGCCACAGACCGGTACGTAGATCTATTGTGACTGGGCCACGGAAGAAATAAATTATTTTTAATCCAGATAATCTTTTCTGAATTTTTTTTTATTTTGAAAAATAACCAGATTCTCCCAGCTACATCTTTGATCACTTGAGCTGGAAAGTTTGGTCAGGGGAGCAAAATGACTACTCCCATACGAGCTTTTATTCTGAAGAAACAAACATAAAATAAGTCAGGGACACAGCTAACCCAGCCATGTTAACAAAAGAAGTCAGCAGCTCCCTGCTAAGGTTGGCTAACAAAATCTAACTAAAGCAAACAAACAAAGCTCGCAAACTGAGACTACTAAGGTCCATACCCAAACTAAAATAACAAAATCCAGCAATATAAGACTGCTGAGGACAAAGAGGGAAAACGAGAACGAAAAAAACAAAACAAAACAAAACAAAACAAACCAGCACAACTCAACAAAACCCCCTGATTGCTCCTCAGCCTCCTGCTCTGCTCTCTCTGCCTCCCTTGGTGAGGAGTCTTCTGTCTTAAATACCTCGCAGATGCTGACCAAGATAATTAGCCCCACCTGCCAGGTGAGCAGAATGACAGAGCATGGGGGAAAAAAAGAGGTGCAGCAGGACGTTACAGGGGTTTGCACCAGCACTAAAGGGAGCTCAGAGGAGAGTTGTAAACTGCTGCTCTGTGCCCGGGGCTCGTCTCTGGGTTGTCAGGTTGCACGACTAATGCTATTAGAATTGTCTCGAGAAAGAAGAGTGGCACCGTCCAAAGTGGGATGGATGCCATCTCTTTGCGTGAGACCTCTAATTGTCCACAAAACCGGCACCGTTTTCTGGGCACCATCTAGCTAACCAGCTGTTAAATGATGGAAAGTGGCTGTACATTTTATCACTGACCAAGTTCAGCAAGGGACCAGAGAAAATAACAGCATCTGACATCAACTTAGCAAGTTTACACACCGATTCTACGTTTAGCTTCAGCACCTCTGATGACCTCTGACCTCTAAGTTCCCTTTTTCCTGCTACGCTGCTTTGTGTAGTGTGCAGTGTAAATCTGTGTGCAGTTTGCACAAACAGACTCTGGTAATGCTAAAATCAGGGTTTGGATTCACTGGCTGTGGTTTACTACAAGACTGATGAAAGAATTTTGCATTTTTGGAAAAAGTGGCACAATAGAGTGCACCCAAAGTAAGTACTTTTTAATTTTTTTTTGTACCTTGGATGCATCTCTATGGTATGAAAGGTAAAGAAGGTTGTTTGTGTACTATAGTCAAAGGACCAAAAAGACAGTCACCCTCTTCCTCACTGCATTTTTCTTCCCTGGTCAGTTTTCTGTTGCTTAAAAGGAAGCAGCTGTGGTAACTGTGTGATGTTTCCAAGTTAAAGAACATTAAAACAATTAAACGTTTGAGCATTTTCTGCATTCCCAGCCCCTTTACACAAAGTCTGAGGGATACCGGTGTTTTTGGTCCTCGACAGAAAACAATAAAGAAAAAAGTAAAAAACAAATGAGATTGTGGATGGATCCTGCAACATTCATTCATTCATCCATCCATTTTCCAATCCGCTTCGTCCCTTTCGGGGTCACGGGGTTGCCGGAGCCTAACTCGGCTACTCATGGGCGAAGGCAGGGTACACCCCTGGACTGGTCGCCAGTCTGTCGCAGGGGCCACAATTACACACCTATGCACACTCACATTCACACCTAGGGACAATTTAGAGTAACCAATTAACCTGTGAAGCATGTTTTTGGACGGTGGGAGGAAGCCGGAGTACCCGGAGAAAACCCACGCATGCACGGGGAGAACATGCAAACTCCACACAGAAAGGTCCCCCAGCCAGGACTTGAACCGGGAACCTTCTTGCTGTGAGGCAGGAGGGCTAACCGCTGCGCCCCCGTGCAGCCCGATCCTGCAACAGGACACACTAAATTTACCTTTAAATAAAGAAAAAAGCGAAAAATGTAGCTGCAGTCTCAGATTATACCCAAAATACTATAAAGTAACATTTTTCAAGCAACAACAAATAAAAACAGTCCCAAAGTTGTTTATAGAGGCAAATATGGCAACCCAGTAATTGTTCTAAAAAGACAAACTACACTCTATGCGTGGAAATACTGATCATGAGTTTTATTGGCAAATTCTAAATATAACCATACATATGGACATCAGTGTAAAAAAAGACAATATGCACAATAGTTTGAATCCGTGTTACCCTTATGAAACCTCTACATCTGGGCAGTCCAACCCTAGTATTCCAGCTCTATCACACTGCTCGTTTTCCAGTTCTCTTTTCACTTCTTTTTGATGACTCAGGTGTCTCCTTATTCTGATTGAACACACCTACTCCAGGTAATCAGCAGCAAGAAGTGCAGGAAGAGCTGGAAAACAGGCAGGGGTGGTCAATGTCGAGGACCAGGATTGACCAGCCCTGCAAAGAATCACATCTCTTGCAGACGAAACAACGGCTTTTGCTGCTGTTCTGCTTAAAACATTTAGCTCAGGCCTTCTTAAAAACGTAGTTTTCACCACAGCAGTGTGTCTGAGATGATAACTTTAGGCCCTGATTATGCTTTTATTGTAATTCTCATTCTAAGTTGAAAAGAAAAAAAGAGTTGTGTGGTATAAACAAACAGTCAGAGGTCTAACTTCATGCTGTGCGGACAGCAGCACAGGTGTCATGTGATTGCTTTTGTCTGGATTGGATAGTTTTCACATCAAGATCCTCAAAGAGCATACACAAAGAAGGAGAATCTCACACAGGGACTCGTGCTGCGTGGTTGCTCATCAGTTTGGACCTTTGTGGTAGATCCTGCACAGTTTAAGGGCCTCTGCTGCCTGATGGAAAAAGAAGTGACTCCCCGTGAAGCATCTGCTCCCTCATGTAAACAGCCACTCGTGCGCTGCTATTGGGAAGGAAATCACTCTGGGAGTTTGGAAGGAGGTAGGGTTCTGCTTCTCGAACATCTGAAAAAACAGAGCTGTGGAAATGCGTATCAGCTCTATTTATAAAGTTCTACTTATTACCCTTACTTTTGATGTCTTTGGTTCAGTTTTAGTGACAGAAAGAGGATGTAAATCACAAACGAGTGCTGGGATGATGGCAACATTTGAGTAGATACAAAAAAATAACTGTATTTGAAGCAGGTTAATTCATAATAAAAAAATTGTGAGTAAAACAAAAAACTGGAGTCGTTTGGCCCTCAAACATGATTAGCCACTTTAACAATCACATGACTTCATTTTTGCTAAAGATCCACTCAAATGAAAATAATGTTTTTAACTTGTTCTTGTGGCATTTTTCTGATGATATGAAAAGAAAATATGATTTCTAATTATTTCTTCATTTAAATTGTTGTGAATCGGGAGCAGATGGAAAAAAAGCCGTTAGAAAAAGAGCTTATTTATGGTGTAGAAAATACCCTGGACAGGCCAAAAGATCCCCGCTCTGCTCCACTCAGATTCATCCACACGTAGACGACTAGATCTACAAGTGTGAGGGTTGTGAGGAGCTGTAAGCTACCAGGAGAGCATGTAAACAACCAGCTGTTTGCAAACGGATGGGGTTGCTGATGCTTTAACATTCTTGTCCCCAACTGAGAGGCGAATTTCAAATATACTCCTTCCGCTCAGCAGAAAATATGTCTTAACAACACTTTCGATTTTGGCAAAAAGTTGCATTTTTAATGGCAATTACCATTATAAAACCCCTGGGAACACTTTTAAATCAAATTAAAAGATGATCCGAGTGGGTTCATAACATGAATAAATCATGTTACACTCAATTTTTCATATTTTTCTTCTGGATTTTAGTTTTCTTTTTGTAAGATAAAAACACATTTTCCATCAGAAGTCATGTTTACGTCATTTTAGCTTTTTGACACTGATCACATGATGCACTTTTATGGTTTTACTAATCTAGCTTTAATATAAAAGCAGTTCATTTGAGAAAAAAAAACGTTTTGATGATACAATTTTTGAAACTAAATTGAATGAGAAAAAACAAGTTTGTGTGATATTTCCTTTTTGTGTGACTTGCTGTTTTATTCGCAGTGTTATAAAATGCAAAATACAACATTACTGTTAAAAAAAATAGAAATTTCATTTGGAAAATAAGATTTAGAGAAAAACTGATTACTTGGAAGTCCGTCCTCTGAAGGCAAAAGTGCTTTTTTTCTTAGTTTCCAAGCACAAAGTGTAAAAGTAGGTGAAGGTTGAGAAAACTCCTTTGAGACTGACTCACAGGTTGACTCATCACGATACCAATGAACAAAATATATTACATGAAGGCTTTTTGAAAAGTCATTTTCATCTAAAACATGTCAGATTGAACATGTTATATTTTTTTATACAAATCAAAGCAACGTGATCATGACATAAAAAACCCTTCACAACTTAAACATCAAGCTGGATTTCAGAAGACTTTGTGTGACTCAGAACATTGCATTCCTCATTCAGAGCTTTGTGGTGTCATCTTCAGTGATCTGTGTCTCCTAACTTCTAATTTGTCTGTGTTTAGCATCATTTCCATGAATAGTTCTGTCCATCATAGTCTTCCTCCTGAGTATTTTCTCAGGTTTTTCCACTTATAATTATGGATGCAGATGGAGCATGTGACAAAAGCAGTTTGTAGCAAACATTTTTGATAACATTTATGGTCAAATTTTACACATGTCCAAATGTACATGTATTAAAAATGTGTCTTATTTGCGTACCTTCTTAGCCGTCGTCTCCTTAGCAACCGCCTTGCAGCATGGCTACGCCGTACCAAAGTAGTAGTAAAAAGTGTTGTAGCTGACGGTACAGACGTTCAAAATTGGTCAGGGAAATAGAAAGTTTGAGTCAGTGAACCATCCTGACGAGGAGTAGAACTTCCATTATTCTTTCTCTCGTTGCTTTCCCTGCCCTCATAATTCTTGACCAATGACTGACGAGATCTTTAGTCATGTGGTTTTATTTACAGCCTTTAGTTTGAAAGAGAAGTCTCTGGTAGACGCCAGTCTGAATACAGGTTCAGGACCTAATCCGGACTAAAGTAAGCGGTCTCCATCCAGATCAACAGATTTTTTCCAGAATGAATACACCCTAAATCAACCTTTAAAGTCTTGTTGCCCTGAGAAACAGATCCCTGCGATAATTGGGCCTGGATCTCTGAGAATCTTTACAGACATCCTGGAGAATGTGTGCATTCATGCTGTAATGAGCCGTATCAGAGTTTACTTGCAAGTGTTTTCAGATGGACTAAACTTTTCTAGTTCGTTCAGATAAGCACTCACACCTGTCCAACAAAATAGGCGACCTGAGAAAATTCAGTTTCGTTTTTTATCAAGTAACTGGTTGAACTGATTAGGGTGAAACTTTTTTATGTTTTATCTTAAAGCCTTAAGCAAAATAATTTTGGCAAAGCAGATTTTCATCATACATAAAGGGCAATCCTGTGTGGTTTGAATTCTTTTGCCCCTCTTAGCAGAGTTGAACATTCTGATGCTCAACCAGGAGCCTGCTACTCCCACATGTGCTGCTCAACCCGACGAGATGACTATCTGGAGTTCAAACCTCTGTCAAAACGGTGTTGTAGGCAAGGCTTTGGTTTTTACAGGTCAGCGTGGTAATGAGTCGGTAACAGTATTACTGGTGAACTTAGGTGAGCTCGGCTGAAGGGGATGTTTGTTAAAAGCGTTATGAATCTTTCAGATCCCTGTAAAAGATTCATGCTGCAGAGGTGGCGTGAACTTTGTCCGCGCTCATCCTGCACGCATCACAGCCTACTTTTGCAACATACTGTAGTGAATGTTGATGTGTTTTCGCCAAAATCAAAAATCAGAAATGATACAAGGCTTAAGTGAATGAACACTTTTATTCTTTTAGCTGTATTTGCAGCAAGTACAAGTAATTCTTAAATGTGTGGCGATTCCTTCATTAGAGAGGAAAACAAACCATTAAATCATACATTTAAGGAGGAAAAACACTGCGTTGTTTTAGTTCAGGAGCTCCAGTAAATAAACAAAGTTCTCTGCATCCGTCTGCAGCGTGCAAAGATTCAACAAATTACATTTTGTTGTTTCACACAAAAGTTTTTCATCTGTTCCTGATTCATCCAGATTTGAAAGAGAGAAAAACTCAGAAATGCAGATTTAATCTTACATTATTTTACATACGTCCTCCATCATAAGAAAATTGCTACAAGAACATGTTAAAAACACCAAAGCAGGATTTTCTTTGGAGTGAAGTGTCTAATTTGTCAGGTCATCTGCTTTTTCACTCTTTTGTTGCTTCTTTGGTTTTGTCTTGTCAAAGTTTATGTAACAAATGTTTAAGTTTCTGCCACCAAACCTGGTCTCCTGCATGTTGGGCCCTTCACCATCAGTTCTAGACACCCGCTAAGACCCAGCATGGGTGACTAAAGCTGTAAGGAAGCTTTTCCTTACTACTAATAAAGAACAGTAGATAATTTCTTCTTTTAGTCCAGCATAATTTCAATTTAGAACTTTTGAGAGATGTAACATTAATAAAAGACCTGTAATTATGCAGAAGGACCATTTTGAAAACAAACTGGTGCAAACGTTTTTGACCTGAACTTGTCCGTGCTTAGCGGAATCAAGACAAATTAAAAAAAGAAACAGCTTTATTTTGAAAGGTACAGCGAAGTAGCAGTGATTTCTGGTTAGAACCAAAAAAGAAAAAGAAAACGTTTTTTCTGTCATGAGACTATTGTATCATTCTCAGACAATTGCAAAAATGCAACAAAAATATAAAAACTAGTGAAATAAAAAACTTTAAATGAAAAGAATTTTAAATTTACATAGTCCATGCCATGCCATTAAAATAAGGTTAAAAAAAGCAGCATTTATTCTGAAGCACTTTAGATCATTATAATCAAGTATAATTATTGCATTCAGTGCTATGAATCTGATTTCTGCCTCTTGTGATTAAAATGTGGACTACTTATGAATAATAAAGGATTTGCATGATAAAGACATCCAGTTTTATTTAAAATGCATTCAAAAATAAATCTTTAAACATATTTTGGAAGAGAACAGCTGATTGATCAGCTAAATCAATCTGATGTATGTAACATGATAACCCTAACAATCTGTTTAGGTGAAAACAAACACAGTTAACATGTTTTTGGTAAGTTTCGTGATCAGATTTCCAAAGTGGTCGAACTTGTATTCTCCAAAAAAAGGAGAATCAACTTTGAGTGGTTCCAATTTTCTATGAACCAACCTAAATTTTTGGTATCCTCATGAAGTCAAAGTCGTCGCTAATGCAATAAATGAGTCCCCCTTTGTGCTGCGGCAGCTCTTGATTGCCCTGACGTGACAAAAGCAAAAGATGAGATGTGCGGGCGTTGGAGCTCTAGACTTAATTAAAGCCTCATTTTATGGATGAAAGGAAAAAGCGATGGAGAAAAGCTCAGTTGCTGCTGGGACGTTAATCAAAAAAATCGAATTGCAATGGACAAAATGATTAGTTGTTCACCCCAATTTAGTCAATTCAGTTCATTCATGTGTTGACATCGCTTCGGCTTTTTATGTGGGATTGTTAGATAATGCAGTGTGAGGTGGGTGAACATTGTGTCTACCAGAATACTTATTCCTTTACTGCTTTTTATTGCTGGAGTAGATTCAGTTCAAGTTACCAGAAGTGCGTAAGGCGTCTGGAAAAAGTGACTGTCTTTGGAGATAGAGGAGTGTGAGATGGGTGAATAATGTAGTAATAAAAAACACATAACAGAGGTTTTTTTTTACTTTCATATTTGCAGTGTCGTATTCTATTTATAATAGACTTAAGAAAATAATCTCACACACTACTTTTAATAGAAGAATCAGGGATATTTTTGTACATATTTTAGCAAAACATCTTGAAAGTTTAAAATAAACATGGTCATAAGATGTGATAAAGCAGTACTTTGGTTTAGTACTTGTTTAATGCGTTCTAAAACCCATAAGTGTCAATCAATCATTTTTTAAAAATTCATTCTTTGATTTGTTCTTTTCAGTTAGAATGTGCAGTACATACAATCTACATAACGAACAGGAGTAGGATGAAGACCAAGTCTTGTTTATCCCTACCCCATTCTTATTTTTTCAAATCCTACAAATAGATGATAAATTAAGTGGGCTTAATCAAAACAAAACAAAATCAAAATACACAATAGTAAAATTAATACAACCTGGATCTTACCACTATATTTACATCACGCTGCATATATATCAATCATTTGGTGTTTACATTTAAACTTAAAGCAAGTAATACTTAAACACTTTTTCAGGTCATTGTCCAACAAATTCAATTTTTTGACCCCAGCACAGGAAATAGACATTTGTTTAAGTAGGTACTTTAAAGTCATTATTTCTTCTACTATTTTTCTCATTTGTAACAAAATGATTTTGCAAACCACATGGCAACAAGTCATTTTTGGCCTAATACATTACAAGCAGTGTCTGTAAAGTACATAAATCTTTAAATTTCAATAACCTTGACTTTAGAAATAGTTCAGAGGTGTGCTCATTGTAGGAAGTCTTATGCATTATCTGTAATAAGGTTGCTTTTTTGTCTCCTGGCTCCCACTTGATGTTGTGCATTTATTTTTTTTACTCTTCCCTGACAGGCAAACAAGCAGCTTTGTGCTTTAAAATATGCGTTCAATCCTCAAGGCACAGATCTATGTTTGTTGTATTTCTTAGAGCACATCTTGATGAGATTTAAATCAGAGGAAAATAATATATTTCTTCTTTTGACTCTTGCAAAGTATTGCACCTGAGGGTGATAATTAACACTCAAGGCTCATTGGCATTCAATATTTCTCATGGATCAGTTGTGTTACTCACATCACCCAAAGGGATCAGTGCATCCATCCATTCATTTAAGCTTTTAGATGATAAAAGGAAGACATACCCAACCAAATAGGGCCTTAAGATTTAGATTTTTCTTAAGAGAAATGGTCCTATTCAAATCTGAAATTACAGCTTTGACGTGGCTGGTCAACAATTTCTCTTTTCTGGGGAAACTGGTCTGAAAGCAAACAGTGTCAGGGTTGACGTGTGAACACAGATGCAGACGACACTCGTAAATACGAAGTTCTCTCGTTTAATTGAGAAAGGTTCACAAGAAACTGAACACAAACTCATGAAGGTACAAAAGACCATCCGACAACCAGTGCAGGGGAGACGAAGACTTATAACAGGAGGAGGGGATGAGGTAAATGGAAACAGGTGTGCCAATAAGGAGGGAGAGAACACAGGAAGTAACAACCAGCAACAAAATAAAACAGGAAGTGGAACCCAACAAAAAAACAAAACAAATGTCCTGGGTCCATAACCCCACAAACAGAACACCAAAAAAATATTCAAACCAACAATTTAATTTTGCTTTTTGTTGGATTTAATTGTTCTGCTGGAGCTTGGTCTGTGGTTTTGGCAGAAAAAAGTTGCACCAGGGGCTTATTTAGTTTCTTTTGTTCTTTCAAATTAAAAGCTTCATTCCAATTTGGGGAAAATCTATAGAAGCTTGAATGCAGTCGAGAATAATACTCGCTTTCCAGTTGATTGTTTTCCTCGTGAAGAAGAACATGAGCCAATTGTGCTAGCCGCAGCTACATCTAGGTTTCTTATCTTTCCTCAACAGTCGAAGCAGAAAGTCACTTGTTCTGAATAAATGCAGGGCTTTTCTTTCGAAAAAAAGATAAAATCCCCTAAATTTCTTTAATTAAAATCTTTTGCTTAGACAACAGGCTCAATGTTTCCCGGTGCAACAGTGTCAATGGCTCACAGATAGATGGATTAGCTCCACGGGGGAGCTTGCCTGTAATCTTCCCCTCCACATGGTAAATAGATTGTGTTTATATAAAGTCATCCCAAAAGCCTGCCACGATGCCTCGCTTTCGCCCACGACAAACTCCTGCACTACCTCATCCACAGACTTAAACCCCCCACTTCTGTCATGGGTTTTCGCTTCTGGTATTTTATTTCTGTCCGTCTCCGTCATGGTCATCCAGTAGTCCTCTATTTTTCCTTCCCCTCTTCCTGCTTTTGTTTGCCAAGTACCCAGAGTCCCTTCCCGTGGATCGTTCCTCCCCGCCGCCCCTTTACCCCCAGATCCCCTCTGTTTCTTTGAGACTCTGCTCTGACAGATGCAGTCTTCAGTTCCAAACTGGGTTTGTGCTTAGTGTTTTTAATGGATTCCTCACATCACCTCTGAAAGACCGACAATCAGACCGAGTGCACAATTTGAGGACGACACAGGCGGTCTTCTCAGAGATTATTTCAGTCTCTAGAGTAGATTAAAGAAAAGTTTATGCAAGGAAAAACCCTTTTCACCTCTGACAGCTGGCTGTTTGTTGTGTGTGTGTGTTTAGGGGGGTCCTGGATGTGAAACTGCCAGATAAGTGGGGTTGAGGAAATAATGGATGTGCGAGTAAACAGAACAATTTGGGCAGCAGTTAGTTTCCGACAACTTCAGACCAGAAAGGCCACACAATCTTTGAGCCAAAGCACAAATTGTTTATCTCAAAAGAAGAACACAAACACATTTGTAGCATCTTCTGTTATGGTTTATTACATTTTTTATTTTGTGTAATACAAAATACGGACCCACAGAAAAATGACACCCCTGTGGGTTAAAATTGCTCATAATTGAGAAAAAAAATATTCCTGAATAAAATTGCTTTAGTTCCCTGTTTAACTTAATATTTTGAGAATTTTTAAGTCTTATGGTATACTGATCATGGGAATTAATCTTCTGTACATTCACAGTAATCATATTTGATTGAATAGGATCGCATCTTAAATTAGTTTATTGTCTTATAAACTCAATTTTCTGAGAACTGTTTCAAAATAAAAGTCCTTTTTAGAAAAAGCTTTGCGTGATTTGTTGATTATGTTTAAACTTTCTGGTACCAGAACTTGTTTGCAAAAACTTTTTAGATTATGTGGGTACTGTGACAAAATGTATATCTCAGAAGATGTCTCAAAATAAAATACTGCACCAGTTAAAAAAAGAAACATTTTACCTTTTGAAAATCCTATCAAGTGATTCAAATTAAAAAACAGAAGCATCTGATTCATCAATGAAGGAAAAGTAAAAAAAAATGCTGAGAATAAGTGAAACTTGAAAGTGTCTTTTATGTCTGGATCTAAAGAGAATCCTACACCTGAATCAGAAATAAAATATTTTACATTTGGTTGCAAAATTCGCTTTGAGGTTTCAGCCCGATTTCTTTTTTCCAAGTGCAGAAAGGCATTTCCTTCCAGCACCTCTGCTGATCAGTCTCCGTCACCATTTTCCTGAACTCATTTATTTTGCCGTCAGCTGGTGGATGAATGATGATCGCTTGCAAAGTCTGCCTCCTTGACTTTGCGGATGTGGACCCAGCAGATGTGTTTTACAGAGAAGTGGGTGAAGGTAGAATGGAATGCTTTTTTATTAACGTTTACCCCCTTTTTTATTTTAATCTGTGACCCAAAGAGAATGTATTTCAGATAGATAGTGTCATTTTGACATTGAATCTGGAGAACAGCTTTTCTCAGAGGCAGCACCAGTAGCCAACCATAAGCCATAGATCTACAGCAAATGTATTGGAGCAGTACATTCCATCATTTACAGATAATTCTAACCTGTTGTTGAATTTTGTAGGGATAAAAAACATTTACTTGATGAATAACAAGTTTATTTCCAAAAGTGGTTACTCTCACTGAAACAAATGTACCTCAGAAAGTCATATGTTTCAGGTAATCTGACAGGCCAAACATGTGATTTGATGCTTAGCTTAAGTCTTAAAAGATCAGTTTTCTTGGAAACAAATTTTACATAAAAAGGACGTATGAGAGCATGAAACCTTCAGAGTGAACATGTCTGGTGTAAGTTTATGATATTAGGACGACGTACTGGTCAAACTTTTGTTAATTTTCTGAGTCTCTAAAATGACATTTTCTTTAAATGAAATTTGCAGGACAAAAAAATCAGACAAAAACTATTCCCTTTGGCAATGCGCATTAAAACAACCACATCCGTCTATGCAAACACGGATGTTTGCGGCTTCTGCGTTCAGAACACAAAACACTTGTTGCTTGCAATCTGCATCAGTTTCCAGGATTTCGTAGAAATAATGACCAATCTTTTATTTGTTGTTGTATACATTTTAAATAAAGCTTTCTTTGAAAAACTGTTAGCACATTATATTACAAAATGTTTTTCTTCTTTTTTGTGAAACATTTCATGTTTTTAGATTAAAAACTATGGGTGAGCGGATCAGCCGGTTAGATTTTTTTTAGGAAAATCTCAGTTCTTGTCCTTATGGAAGTCCTTAGTTTCTTCTGCCATAATTCATTTTAATATACAGTGGTGCAAATAATACTTTTATGTATGAATATACACAAGTAATTTGCAGATTATGATAAGCTCCACATCTTTTCTGAACTTTTTTTTGTAAGAAAACAGTTTCTGCTACGTTATCACTAGAGGTTCCAACATCTTCTGTTGACCTTTAGGTGTACCCATCCATTTTTTAGGCTAAAACGCAGCATCTTTGAATCCCCTTTTAGAAAAAACTAGAGGCTTCAGAGATTCATGAGACGTCATCTTAACACAGCTCTTTTTTGTCTTGGTAAATTTTTGTTCTGATTCTGCTGTTTCTTTCCTTCTTTTATGTGGCTGTCTGTTTCCATGTTGCTGAAAAAAGTGGAGAATTCACATCTGGTGATTCAATTTTCTCTACACATGTGCAATAACTGGTTAGTGGAAAATAAACTGAGTTCAAATGCTGGTAGGATGGAGACACAGGAGACAGTCAAGTCGATTCAATAGAAGATAAGGCAAGTGTCCCAATCTGGCTTAAGCTGTAGCAAAGACAGAAGGTCACAGAAGGTTAAAGGTGTTTGATTGGGTTTAACATTCTCTGTATAAATAAATGACGGCTGACAGACGCCTCTCCTCCTGAGTTTGACAGCCGCTCATCTTATCCCACGCACTGACTTCTCATCTGCTTCCATTCCCGCTGTGCTCTTCAACCGTGGTCGCCCCCCACGCACTCGTCGCGGGTTTGGTGTCAATCAGGCTGATTTGGTCAGCCCCTTGGTGCTAGTCTAAGACTAACCGGAGAGTTTGGGGTGTCATATCCCTCCAAGTCCCTAAGATGCTTAGAAAACCCTGCTATTTTTTATCTTTTCACATATCAATCTTCTCCTTTGATCTGTTTGATATGTCTTATAAGTTTTATGGAGAATTTTCTTGGTGAGACTACCCTCTGCATTGACCGGGCTTGGGACAGTCACAAGCAGGACACTGGTTTGTTCAGGCTGCATGTATCTTTTTTTGTCTTTCTGTTCGTCCATCCTTATGTTTTTTTTATTATTTTTATTATTATATTTTCATTTTTTGTTTGTTCATTGCTTTCTTTTGAGTACCTGATGGAGGGGGGGCAAGCACAAACCGGATAAAGTCACTGCTCGCACATATCATTTCCATGTTTCAGTCATGCTATAAAAGGTAATTTTGGACACAAGTTGAACCGTGCAAAACAATTAGAGCGAAGAAAAGAAATGAAAAGAAAGAAAGTGTGAGGAAACCTGGGCGCTTATCACATGAAGTTGATTACTGTTAATGGAGTCATCAATTCTAAAACCAGGAAACACTTTTTTGCTGATAAAGCATCCCATATCACTCTTCTACATCATTTTTTCTATCCTCCAGCAGCTCCTAAAGCAAACAAAGCTCTCAGTCTGATGTTTGTGTCCGTGTTAGTCTCGTTTGCACGCCTGTGCGCAGCGTGTGAACACAGTGGGAGGCGTGGCTTAAAAAGTAGAGGCGACGATTATCTTCAAAGAGCAAAGATCAGTAAATACTGAGAGGCATTTGAAGACTAAATGAGCCTGAAAATTACCCTCACATGCAGGTTTTTCTTCATTCAGTCCACAAATCTTTAGTTTGCCCATCAACAAAACAGTGTTTGTACACGGCATGAAAGTTGCTTCAAAAAAAGGGGCAGAGACAACTTGTTGAGAATCTCCTCTGATGAGATTTTCTCAGATCTCAGCAGGCAGGATGGTGATGAGGGAGCTTGAGTTGGCGCTTCACAGCAAGAAGGCTCTTTGTTCAAATCTCTGCCTCCCTGGGTTGTGTTGGCTCTTATTCCCTAATTCAATGTCTGTCTTCCCCCTTTGACAAAACATCATTATTTATTTTTCTTCACTGTTGTGTTAGCATGCTTAATGTGATATATTTGTGAGCTTTGGAGGATGTCCTCAACAGAAAAATGTACCGTTTTATTGTGACAAACTTAAGTGATGCACTTCTGAGTCCTATAATAGGACCTCTTTTATTGATAGAGAACAAAACAGCAATAGAAAGTAAAAGATAAGGATAGTTGCTGCATTTTTTAAGACGTTCATGCCTGAATTAATTGTACAAAAATACTCGTCAGTGTTGTCTCCATGCAAAGTGATGGTAAAATTAAGAGGAGTCTTGGATTTATTGCTACTTTAAAACAGTTGCAAAAAGGGAGAAAGATTATTATTAGTTTACTTTTATTCAAAACTTCACGAGGAACTTTATTAAAGGTAGTTTTGAAATGTTTGTTTTTGTGGCAAAAAACCCTAGAGGAGCTGACTGGGCTGCAGACATCAAAACCCAGAACCCAAACTACTCCATATCGCTTTAAAACTTTATTTTAACTGTGACTTTAACAGCTACAGTTTTTCCACATTTTAAGCTTTAACAAATGTTTGTTTCTATAATTCTAAACACTACTGGAACTTTAAAAATGTGCACCAAGCTTCTTCTAATTGTAGAAGTGCGTTCGTAAACAGTAGAAAAAGAAGAAGAAACCCCTCCCTGCTTGTCCATTGTGAACACCATGGTGCATATGCCTGTAGCATCACATGGGGAAAAAAACATTCTTTTGAATATGACTTTCCTCAACTTAGAGAAATTCAACATAAACTAGAATATGTAATTGTTAACTATTATGAATACTTTAAAAAAATAAAAAAAACTTCTCTTTAATGTTTCTCAAAAATCTTTTGTTTCTCTCTGAGGCCGTTCGGGAGCATTTTGTCACTTTCACTCTTCATCATGTTCCATCTGTCTGCAGGAGCCCCAGCTGATTTTCAGAAGCTTGGTCTATTAACCTGTACGGAAAGACAGACAAGCGAGGAGGAGGCAGATGGTGCTGCAGGAATACATAACATACCAAATGCCCCTCCTTTTTGTTCCCCCCTTATTTCATTTATATTGTAAGGTTCTAAAAACAGCAGTCTTTCCCGCTGTAGGCTGATCCAAAGGCTTCTGTGGGATCTCATCCTACATTTGGAGTAAGGGAATATTTACTTGGAGTTAGAAAACCACAGTTTACAGACAAATATCTTTTCTTACTAATGAAATTATACCATTATTACAAACTGCTTTTTAACTAATTGATCTGTCCTTTAGAGGCATTTGAAGTGGAGGCAATGTGCAGACTGGGGCCCCCTCTGCTTCCACTTCACTTAGACGCTTCATCTTCCTCCTTTCACTGTGTTTTTCCTCTCATCTATATTTATCTAAGAGCGGCGGATGACAGTGTGCAGGTGCGCGAGCTGCTGCGCAGGTGGCCTGCTGCCAACTAACATCATCAAACGCAGTGATGTAGTTTTCCCATCTAGTCTAAAATAGCTCCGCTTGCTGCGCCTAATTCACAGCTTTAATTGCATTTTAATGCAGAAAGCACAATGAAAGCAGCATCTCTGTTTGAGGGCAAACCATCGGCAGCTCGCAGCTTTTATCTGCTAATGTAAGAAGTGCCGTGACAGTTCTTTAATGATCATTGCTTGCAGCGTCTTCTGGGCTCTGAAGCGGGGTTTGGCGCATTTCTCAAGTTCATAAGTGCAGCATTTTGCTCATTTTATCTTCCACACTGGGATAATCAAATGAATATCCTCCAACATGGGACTGTCCTTGCTTTCTATAATGAGAAACGCAACTTAATTAAGCCCGATTGATTATATCTACAGTAAATTGCTGTTTCTTAGACAATCCACCTGCCCTATAAAGCTCTTTGGGTGTATTTTTATGTACACTTTTCTTTCTGGGGAGCGAAATCCCTCCACTCTTCTGTAAAGATCTTCTTCAGTCAGCTGTTAAAACGCTAATATTCTGTCGGATCTATGAGCTTTTAATGCTCAGAACATGAGTTAAGATTCCCCTTTCATCAGCGCTCCTGATGTGATTATATGATGATGAGCTGAGCTTCAATCATGACTGGCTCTATTCACAATGACTAGGAAAGGCCTCATTAGTGCAGTGTGAGTGCATGTGTGAGTGTTTGTCCCAGCCAATTGTTTCTCAGCAACAGCTGTGGGAGCTTCACAAGCCTCAGCAAGGAGGAAGTCTGATGAAAGCTGGATAACCTGCGACTGACTTTACGAGCCGAAGACCGTCCGAACAACAAACAGGGAGTGGGATGAAAACACATTCGTCTACATTTGATGCCAGCGCAGGAACATAATTGCTCTTGCAGCTCGTAAACAAGATGGCTGCAGCGTAAAGAACATTCCACACAATCCATGACCTACAGTTGTGTAGACTCAGATAGCAGAAGCAGCTGCAGATTAATTGCATCCTCTCTCTGGGTCTGTGGTCGGAAACTTTTGGAAAGCTGCCACTGAATGTTTGTTGCAGGCTGAGCAATGTTTCTGCATGATAAAAGCAGCTGCGGGATTGATCAGCAAGTCATGGGTTTAGGATACATCTATCTGTAACTCTTGTGCATGTTTTAGCAGGAAACCAGAGGCGGTAAACAGCAGGTGTAGCCTAGTGACCCATAGATTTATGTTTAGTCTTTCAGCTTGTTTAGACAGAAAATGACATCACAAAGGCTGTTCCATAAATGTCAAAAAGGCTGTAAACAACGTGTTTTTGAAACACCTCAGTGTTCATGTTCTAGAGCAGTCTTTATGTGTGTTTTTCTGGTCAAATAAGAAAATAACTTTTCAAGATTTATAAAAATTCAATCCCACTACTGTTGTCAATGTAGCCACAGAGTCAAACAAACAAAAATTCACCAGACTTAAGAAATATATATTTTTTGCAATAAATGTAATATCGTTCAATATCAAGTTCAAAGGGGTTTATTGTCATCTGCACAGTGAGGTAACGGGTTTCTGTACAATTCTCAAAATTCTTATTTTGCTGTTCACTCCGAATGCCATAAAACACTTTAGATTAGAAAAATAAGAAAGAAAGAAGAATATTTAACACAAGATACAAGATTTACACAAGATATAAAATATAAACTATAAACTATGCATTGCCAACTGTCATGGCTAAACAGTGAGGTACATGTGCAAGTTATTGGAAGGAAGCTGCAACAATATAAGTGATAAATAATGAATGATCAAGATCAAGATGTGCAAGGTTCAGTCCGTTGTTACTGACTGCTATCAGCTGTTTAGGAGTCTGATGGCAGAGGGAAGGAATAGAGTTCCTGAGTCCTGTGGTCCTGCACTTCACAATTCTGTACCAACATCATCCTTACTTTTATATTTAAACAAGACTTGATGCAGAAGTTGAAGAACTCGGTCCTAATCTGATGATCCACATAGAGCAGGAGTGCCCAATACGTCCATCGTTGAAGTGTGGGTAGATGAGGGCTATCAAAAATAAATAAACCAAAAAATGAAGATATGTTTTTTAAAAAGACTGCCATTAGTCAATCATCGCCATGAAGTACATCAGTTAATTGACATGCAGAACAGCCAATAGCACATCCTATACGTACATAAGAGCACATGCTTGTTTTGCTTAACTCAATCATATATATATATATATATATATATATATATATATATGATGTAGAGGAATAAATGTTTTCTTTAATTTGCGTTCCTCTGTTTTTTCAGGCTGAGTTTTCCACCTTTGTCTCTTCATCTTTTTGCTATGCTTCCTTTCTGTGGTTTGATGGATTGTCCATCTCCTCGTGCTTAAGCTTGTTACCAAAACGACATGTTCATTTGGTATGAGATGAACCAGATTGTGCTCACTCAGTGCTCATTCAAGAATATTTGGGAATCTTTGGATTGTCTTTCCACAGGCTTATCAGGATGTTAAGCACCCATCTGGACCACAAATTTGAAAAACCCACAAACTTCACATCCGAACAGCCCAAACCACCCCAGGACTGTAAAGGCTTTGTATCACTTGAAACTACTTTAATTTTTCATCACCATATGCAAAACCATACCATGTGTGACATCTTCTGTAACTTCTTCAGACTGTAATTCCTTCTATTTTTATTGATTACCCTTTGTCTTGTATTTATTACCTGTTTTCATTTATTTATTATCTTATCTCTTAGTTTACTCCCATATATTTGTATGTATAAACACAATTATTTAAAATATCAGACTTGTGAATCATCTCTCAGATAATCTGTCATGTTTTATTCCTGCTGGCTCTCCTGCTGGTGCTTCCTCAGCGGGACAGGGTTCATTTCACAACTCCTCCGCGACAATCTATATGTCCTAAACACTAATCAGCGTACCTTCTTCGTCGTCTCCTTGCAGCATGCCTCCACCGTACCAAAGTAGCACTAGAAAATAGTGTAGCTGACGTTAAGTGAGTTAAGTGAACTGTCCTGATAACGATTGCAAAGTGTAGCACTTCCATTATTCCTTCACTCGTTGCTTTGCCCCGCTGCGTAATTCCTGGACAATGACTGAAGAGATCTTTACTTACATGGTTTTGTTTACAAGCTTTGGTTTGAAACGACAAAGTCCGCTTGGCGGTAGTATAAATACAGACCAGGGTTCAGAACTTGATCCGGGCCAAATTTAGTAGAATGAATACACAGATAAAGAAAAGGAAAGCTTTTGGATTGGCCACATTCCAAACCATCTGTAAGAAAAAAACAAAAAAAGGAAAAAAAAGATTGGTCAACATACTTATTCTAGAACTAAAGTACTATTTAACACTGTCATTATGTGCTCTACTGCAGGAGACAGTTGGTACAGTCTTCCTGTCGCAGAGATTAGTGCAGAAAATCACCTCCAGGGATTAATGGACTGTTTAAAATGCAAGTCATGCCGTAACTCCTATGTCCCACTTTGGTTAATACTCAGCCTAACTCCCCTTTAAGAATGTACAAGTGTTAATTATTTAAAAGGGAAGGCAGCTTTTAATGTACAAGCTGAATTTTAAAAGCAGAGTTTGAAAAAACTGTTTAAAAACTGAATTCCAGCTTGTGTGATTAAGAAACGTCAGAGCAGTTGTCTGTTTAGGAAAGAAAACATCAGGCTGTGTATTCTGATGTAGAAACAGCTTAAACGTAAACAGAACTATTCTTCTTCGTAGTGGGAATGAACTATAGGTTCTGTGTGGAGATAAAGATGGGTTTCTCCTCTGAGCTGGATTGGAGATGTAAATTCACTGAAAAATCTAAACCGTTCATTGAACAAAACATTTTAATACCACGGCCGTTTCATTCAAAGAGGCTTGGCCTCTTCAGACAAAAATATAGCCTCTGGAGGAAATACAAAAACATATTTTTGCTATTTTTACTTTTTGGCGCTAATAAAATATTCAGTCTTCTGTTTTTAACAAGCCAAAAGTTTTAAAATAGCAAAGTAATTGCATAATGTTAATCTTGAAGCGCAGTTCAGTTGAAAACCCTCAGCACTGAGGACTTTAATGAGACAGCAGCTGTACCCGCTTGCTTTGAAAAATGTTTTATAAAATATATTTGGATTCATTTAAACTGTGAATAAGATAAAACATTTCCAGTGAAACTCCAGGATTAAGACAAAAAGATTTATACTAGCTTAAAAGATTGAGCAAACACAACATTTCCACATGAAGGAAGCAAAGTCAGCCGTCCTCCTCATGTTTGAACTTTTTAAAAAACATCCATTGATGATGAAGTTTGTAAAAATGATTTCTTTTTAAGAAAAAAACAGGTTAAATAAACATTTTACACAGATTTAAGGTTTAATGAACCAAGTGAAATGAAGTTAGTAAGAAATAATGCCTTGAGGTGTCCAATGCCAGAAATGAAATGACAATGCAAAGGCATGATTGCGTCAGACGATTACTTCTGTCAATCCCATTCATTTCTGAAGCGCATTTTCCCGCTTATGTCATGGTCACATATGAAAGATGTAAATATTAAACCAGTTAATAGTATTTTAATCCGGTTATCTTTAAGGTTTGAGTAGCTTTTCACAAAAAGCAGCCTTTGATATGTGGTGTAACGTGTTGTCATGGTAACGGCTACCGAGTCTGCACCGACCTTGCTCTGGAGGAAAGCAAGTGTAATGTTGAGTTAAGCAAAGCATCATTTCAGATGGAAGTTCAACTCTTACCGCTTGTTTTTGACCAGATGATGAGGCAAAAGTTTGTTTCAAATAAGCGAAGTCCACACATAGTTTCCTAGATAGCTTTTAGTGCAATAAATATCCACTATTAACAGATCATTCATTGGGTAAAATGTTATTTCAATAATTAACAGTACAATTATAAATAACCACATATTTAGTCTGTATCAAGCAAAAGGTAAGGAAGATGGAAAGGCAGACAACGAACAATTTAAAACTAAAGGCAACATTGCTGTTGAGATACCAGCATGTCCATCATAGAGCATTTCAAGGACAGAGATCTATTCTACTGTCTTGCTGTTGTGTGGACTAATGGACCTGTGTTCCAAGTTTGTTGTTCCAGTTACGAACCTGGCATTTAGGCCGGTACCATAATATAGAACATTCAGGCTGTGTGAGCGGAACTTCTTTTCTAAGTCTCCATTATCACTATTGAATGGATACCCAGCAGCCAATCAGAATCGAGTATTCACCCAGGTAATTCTACAATAAAAATGATAATCTGTTACTTTTTGATGTCAATTCCTGAAAATGTCTAAATTAGGTGACAAAAATCATATTTCTTTTACTCCTTTCTCACTTTGCTTCCAAAATTGAATGCGATTTAAAGGACTATTTATGAAGTTCTCTTCTTGGGGCTTGTGCAACAAAAATGAGAAGACAGACATATGGGAACAAGACGGCAGAAGGCTAAGTTTGGAAGTGAGAGCATGGAAAGCTTTTAAAGAGTGCAATTTTTCAAGTGGACTCTAAATCCCGGTAATGCTTCATTCAGCGTGCTGCTGGGTGGATGGAAAAGACTCATTTTCTTTGTTCTTTGATTGCTTGAGCAATTCTGAGAAATCGTATTATGTCTCTGTGTGTGACATTACCCTAATGCTATGATTCCATCTTAAGGAGGGAGTAAAAAGTTCTTTTTGACCCTGTCATCCTCTCTGGAGCTTGACTTGTGTTTCCATTCTTTCAATGAAAGCTGGGAGTTGCTGCTCTTAATTTATTTCTTTGATTCAAACACTAAATCTTCATCCAGGGATTTTTTTCTACTTAGTTTTTGTTTTTTACTCCAGTTTTTTTTTCAGATATGGGATTTGTATTCTATGTGTTGGATTTATACGAAGGTCCAAAAAGTTTGTCTTCACTGTGGAGTTTCTGTGCAGGGTCACTCTTCTCTGGTGTTCTGGTGAGTTTAGATTTGTGGGAATTATTCTTGAAGACGCACTCACAGGAAAATTGTATTTTTTTTACATGTTCTTGTGGCGTTTTTCTGATGATGGAGGACACGTGAAGAAAATTGAACTCAGAAGGGGCTGTAAGTCAGTGGGAGAGCACGTCAATGGGGGCAGGCTTACTCTGTGCCAACAGTACCGCCCACAACTCAGAGGTGGATTTCTAATGAACCTCTGCCGCTTTGCAAAAACTGTGTTCTAGAAAACAACAGTTTATTCATTTTTTAAAATTATTTTTTTGGTTAAAAACTGCAACGTCCTATTTAAAAGACTACTGGGAACGTTTTTAAAATAGATCAAAAGATGATCGGAGTGGGAACTGAAATCTATTTTGTAACAATTTCTCTGCTCAAGCTAAGATATGTCAGTCAAATGTGCCCTCAAAAGCTACTTCCTTCCTTCTGTCCTCCTTAAAACTGACATATTTGCAATTTTTTTACTAAATTCACAGCTTACTGCAGTCATTTTCCTCATCAAGTCTTGAGATTTTTTGTTTTTCAGGAGACCCCTTGGTTTTGCATCCCATGATATAAATATTTGCAGTTTCTCTGAATATCAGCTTTTGCTCAAACATATGTAGCTCAAGTTAAAGAAAACTTTTCAAATGTATGTTTTTTCATTCTAAAATTATGATATGTTAAAATATTACAGTTTTTAAAATAATTTTGCTAAACATAAGAAGCTAAATATTCATGATCATAGCCTAGCCTAAAATAATCCTGATGTTGTCAAACGGGGAAGTCTCTATATTTAGAAGATTGGCCGGGTAAGAGTCTTTGTCCTGCAGGGCGTCTTTCGCCACGATCCTCCTTTGCTGCTTCAAAGGGAGATCCACCTTCCTTCCTGTGCGACGGCATTTTTAGCTTCTGCCGCATTTGCTTTGTGAATTAATTTCTGATCAGAGAGCAGGAAGAGGAGAAGTTTGTCTGACGCCTGTAGGAGGCGGCGGGTCATCGAGGGTACAATTCTTCACCTGCTTTAACTCTGCTGCAGCTAAATTGAGATGTAGAGACGATTTGCAGGGCAGCAGATCAGACAAGCAATTCATCTTTTGTTATTAGGTTGTCACAAAGATCGGGAAACGCTGGGTAGGAATGTTTGGAGGAAGAGAGAGTGGTTGCTGGATGACCTTTAAAGAAGAGCTGATTAAAGACAAGTCCTGTTAATTATCAGCGACAGGACAGTCACCTCCATCAGGAGTTTAATCTGCCCGCCATGGAGACACTTAAAAGGAACAAAGAAGTTTATAGTTTTAATCCCAAATGGAATAAATGTGGGTGACTTAAAATACACACAAAAACGGATGTGACTGCACTGACTATTGATGCTTGAATACATTTCCAGAGGAGATTAAAGCTCTGATACACAAATCTTTCTTTATCTTCAGAGTGACAAAAAAGACAGTTGACTAAATGACCGTGGACCATTTTGGACCGCTTTTTTAATGGGTTTTTTCAGTGCTTTGGGATGAAGTTACGTGCCGAAAATCATGTGGGAAATGGAAGAATGCCAAGAAGAAGAAAAAAGACATTTCCTGTGAAAATGTAGTTGCTGGAGCAGAAAGCTTTCATCTTACCCCGCTGAAGGAGTGAAAGTCTCAGCAAATGTGGCAAAAGAGAAAGAAAAACCAAAGTCAACAAAGCTATGGATAACTAATTGAATCATTTGACAAGCTTGGTGTGTGTTTTTCATGTTGTATGTTAGCTCAAAGGTGAGTCTTAACACAAGTGTATGTTAGAGGTTGTACTAAATATAAATGGATTAAGGCGATCAAAAGTCCTGTCCTTCCAAAAAAGTTGGGACTCTAAATCGAGAGGAAAAAAATGTTGTTATGCTTTAAGCAAATGATTGAATTTAGGTGAAGCACAGAAGAAACATCAAACATTGATGTTTCATTTGAAATTCCCTGTTGTTAATAACATTATTTCAAGATACCTGAGAAGAAATGAGAAACGTTGTGGGAAAAGAATAGCATTTTTTATGAGCATTTCTTGAATGTTCCTGTTTTTGAAGGTTGTGATATCAGACCATTGACTGTATATGAGAATTGGACTGATTGAGTGTGACATCACCCATAGAAAAAGACTTCAAACGAAACAAAGTCAATTTAGTCGCCATGTTTTCACAATACGGACGCCGTTGAAACCATATGTGGTCAGTAAGCAGTGACTGGTCTGAGTTGGTCTGGGACATAATTTCTACGGCAACCGCTCTCGCCAATCAGGAGTGAGCTTTAAGTATACACCCCTATCTTGTGAATGTGGGAGAATCTGTCATTCAAATGCTTCTAACCTTCAGCGTAAGACCACCAACTTTTAATCGAGGCATCTGATTGGCCAGTTTATAATTTGAACAACTTGCATTCAACTAACTTAACATGTATAAGAACTTGATTTTGCATAATATCACAATAAAAAACATTTTTAAGATAGAGATCAACTTACGTTTTGCTCGTATCTAACCCGAAACACAATCAAAAATGGAAAATTTTGAAGCAAAACTGTGTTCTGCATGTGATTGTGAAGCATTATGCATTTGTCTGGTTTGTTAAAAGGCAACTCTTGTTTAATGCTCAGCTGACATTTACCAAATGTCAGCAAACATCCTTTTTTTTTTTTTTTGGAGAGCTTTCAGTATTCATTGAGACCACAGGCCAAAGGTCCATCACAACAAAACCTGACAACCATTAGAGTGGCTGTAGATGGAGGGGGTGTCAAAGCTTGATGCTAAGGAACGAAAAAATCTTCCTAAATGTTTGTTTTGATTGTTTTCTTGTATTTTTTTTCCCTTCACAGTTAATGCCTGGATGATGAGAGGGTTATCAGGTGAGCATCTCCACTCATCTTCCTTTTTAACAAATGGAAAAGAAACATTTTGTTGTTTACACAATAGAAAAACAGATCTTTAAAGACAACAAAGACTGTAATCCACAGCTGTATCACACATAATCTCAAGAAGCTTGTGAGAAATACAAAACTTAAAAAATACATGAATCTTGGCCATGCTACACCTCAGATAATGTCTTTCTTATCAAAAGTCGCACACAGCCTAGCTCAATTTTCTATCATCTTCTTTCTGACAGCCACAGACACTTTTGCTGTGGAGCCCACCTCCCCCTGGAGGAGGAAAATCTGCAATGAGTCTCGTCTGCAGTGGGAGGTGGAAGTCTGCGGGGAGGACTTCAAGCGAAACATGGCCCACATAGATCCACAGTACTGGTGCAACCTCACGCACTTCATCAGGTAGGAACTTCAGTGAAGTCTGGAAGCATTTTAGACCAAATCGACATTTTGAATCAAGTCACGTCAGACAAGCAATATAGTCATATTCCCACATCACATGGAGGGAATCAGGCGTCTCTTTTTATAGAACTGGTAGAGAGCAGTCACTGTGCATACCACAAGATAAAAAGTATAATGTCCACAAACTGCAACGCAACACACAATCAATGTAGAAACCAGTCAAAGTCCTGTCTATATCCAACTGGATTAAACATTTGTGTGATTCAAAGCCATTGACAGAGTCCAATACAAGGAAGGACAATGGAGTTTGTTCCAGAGTCTGAATTTTGAAGCCAAGGGCAAGGTGTGTGAACAAATTCTTATTTCAAGAACTCACATTGAAAGACAAGCGACAGGATTGCGAAGAAAAAGCCACCTTATGTAGAGATCAAAACCCCTCTGACCACCAAATCAAATCTTTAATCTTGAAACTAAGAAAATTTTCCTCACAGTAGAAACCCCATCCAAGGAAATTTGACTCCTCAAATTTAGAGGCACCCCAGCTAGACAGATAACTGTTTTCAGTAATGTGATGATAGACTGTGACTGACTGTTCACATAGAACAGTGTTCCTTAGTCAGCTGACATGATGAAGGACTTCTAAACTCTTGCCCTGAAATGTAAATTCCCTTCCCCAAGACTGTTAGCTGCTCTTTATTTGGAAAGCCACAATTTTTGTTTTAAAGCCAAACTGTACCATTGAACTGAATTTTACAAATGGAAAGTGAATCATTGCATCCCTACTGCATTCCAGTGTGCTTTCATTGAAAGTGTGTGTCGTGCTAAATTTAAGAAGGATTTCTTATTTGTTTTATTACATTACACCAGGCTTTATCTAAGTCAGCTGAAAGGTTTTTTTCATTGCTATTTGCTTTTAAGCAAACAAACAAACAAATCCTTTATTGAATCAAAACAAAAACGTAACCAAGAAAAAAAAAAATCCCAATTTGAACCAAATTATGGGGAAACTGTATCGTCGCGCCCCTTCTCTTTACACACTTAATGTGTTCTTACTTTAATCTTTAGAATAATAGATCAACGTGGCAACAAAGAAAATAATAAAAGAACCAGTCTACAAAAGGTTAAGAAATGAAAAAACAATGATCTTCCTTAATAATAACTTATCCAGACAGAACTGGAACTCTGTGTACAGAGAGAAAGATGTGGACAGCGCTTATGAATGTTTTTTAGAAATATTTAGATCACTCTATAACAAAAACCGTCCAATTCATCCATTCAAAAACACATTTGCTAAATGTCCTTGGTTAACTACTGGTCTACAAATGCTTGTAAAAAGAAAAATAACCTTTATAAAAAATTCTTAAAACAAAGGTCGAGAGAAAGTGAACAGAGATACAAGTCTTACAAAAATAAACAAACTGAAATAACACGGCACAGTAAAAAAGTGTACTGCAATAATCTACTGAATGAAAATAAAAACAATGTCAGGGTTGACATGCGAACACAGAAGCAGACGGTATAAATAAATGAAAAGTCTTTCATTTAATTGAATTGGTACTTGAAAACTGAATACAAATCCATGAAGGTACAAAAACCACCCGACAACCAGTGCAGGGGAGACGAAGACTTATAACAGGAGGAGGGGATGAGGTAATTGAAAACAGGTGTGCCAATAAAGGAGGGAGAGAACACAGGAAGTACAACCGACAACAAAATAAAACAGGAAGTGGACACCAAACACAAAACCAACAATTGTCCTGGGTCCATAACCCCACAGTACCCCCCCCTCAAGGCGCGCCGCCCGGCGCAGGGGGAAGTCTGTCCCGGTGCCGCCGATTAAAGTCCCTGATGAGCTCAGGATCCAGAATCCGCGAAGCAGGCTCCCAGGACCTCTCCTCAGGCCCGTACCCCTGCCAGTCCACCAGATACTGGAGGCCACGTCCCCGTCGCCGAACGTCCAGCAGGCGACGGACAGTGTAGGCTGGCTGGCCATCAATGATGCGGGGAGGGGGTGGCGGAGAGGAAGGCTGCTGCAGGGGACACGTAACATGCGGCTTCAGCTGAGAGACATGGAAGACCGGGTGGATGCGCAAGGACCTGGGCAAACGCAGCCTGACCTACTATTAATGAAGCAGGAAACAGCCTTGACAACTATTTTGTAAATGTGGATCCAGAGTTGGCAGCAGAAATTCCAAAGAGCAAAACCAGAAAAGAAAGTATTCCACCATCACAAGGATCCCACACTCAATCTTTCTCTCTGAAGTGAACGAAAATGATCTGATTTAAACTGTTAACAAATTCAAGAGTAAAAACTCAGCAGACTGTGATGATATGACGGTAGTGAAGAAGGTAATTAACAGTATCTCTAAGCCTCTAACATACATATGTAACTTATCACTACAAACCGGGAAATTCCCAAACAAAAGGAAAATTGCAAAAGTGATTCCAATTTATAAGAGTGGAGACAAACACCTGTTTACAAATTATAAACCTATTTCTCTCCTTCTACAATTCTCAAAAAATTTAGAAAAGATATTCAATGAAAAATTAGCTAAATTTATTGATAAACACAACATTATAAATGAAAGCAGATATTTTTCATAACACTATTGGTAGACTTCTAATTGAGAAACAAAACGGTGTTGTCAGAGATGTTCTGTAGACATCTACAGTAGATGTATATTAGGTATCTAGACATCCTGTGTCCAGTGAGTCAGAGGTGAATTTCTGCTGAACTGGATTTTTTATTTTGGCTACAAACTGCATAATCATAATCAAAAGACCTCTGGGGAGACTTTTTTTAACAGATCAAAAGATGATCGCAGTGGGTCTTTAATACAGACATTTTTGTTGTGTAATTTGTCCTCTCGCAGTGCAACATTTGGACAAAACAAAGTAAACAGCAGGCTCAGTGATGACAGTTTTAATGTCTATCACTGCTGTAATGTTTTCCTCTTAAATGTTAAATGAAAGTAATTTTGTGTACAACAAAAGAAAGTCAAGCAGGTTTTGTATAGTTGTGGGAGGAATTTAAATTGATTTGTCAAGTAGAATGGATTTCAGCGCAGTGTGTGTCTTTCTGTTAATCCTGAGTGCTTCTTTTTCTGCTATACGCATGCATTGAAAATGCTATTTATATTAAAATTGTGTAACTAACTCTAAATTAATAAAGAATAATATCATAAAAACACCATGAGATGGAATCAGATGCTCAGGGGACAACTCTACAAAGATAGCACGTTACAACATCTGAAGATGAGATAAACTGTTTCTTCTGGCTCTATTATCGCTTCAGGAAACAAGTGCCCAAATGTAGTAGGAGAGCCTATGAATTGCTTTTCTATAAAACAGCTATATTCAAAGACTCTTACTGCACTTTCGCAATAGAAATGAACATTTAAAAGAGAGAGTGCCACAAGTTCTGTGATCTGATACAGAAACAGCTTTTCTGTGAAGCTGCCTTTGAGATGGTTGTAAATCTGACAATGTGAAGCTGACACGCTGCTGGATTACATCAAGATGGGAAGCAGATTTTTACAACATGCTAAATTACACACACAGTGAGATCCTGGTAAATCTTTACAGTAATGTGATCATTGCTGCACATCTCCTCCTGACACTTCCTGTCACTTTTCTAATGGAAGAAAGCTAAAGGAAAACTGGGATTGGGATTGATATCAGCCAAGCGTAATAGTTGCCAGTGATGAAATAATCTTTCACTGTATTTTCTTACAAATCGTAAGCCTTTAATCAAAGTTGTGCAAAAACTGTGAAATCCAGACCAAATGAAGCAATATATGTGTTGGTTTTGGCTTCAATTTTTGAGACCGACTGGAAAACACAATTTTTTTTCCATTTGTCTTATTAAGAAACTATTGGTAGAAGGGTTTAGATCATTGCAACATTTGTTTGTGTATTTTGTTGACAATCACTAACTCCGAGACCTCAGTTCCAACTCTCTTGACTGGAAACTGTTGCTTATGCGATTCAAAAGTGTTTATATACTCTTAAAAACGTTAATGCTGTTTACAATACGTGAAGGATTTACACAAAAAAAATTACAGAACTTGCATGTCACCACAAAGCATTGAACACATCACACATTTTGTCTCACTCCTTTTAGGTTGTGACAGTGCAACACAAGGATGGGAACGATCCCTCCTTATGGGTGCAGTGTGAGTGAAGTGGGAATAAGGACGGGCTTTGGTCATTTCCAGGTGTGAAAGTATATTATTGTTTATGCCGGTACTATAACAAATTACGCCAACTTGAATCTTTTTAATAGCCATAAATGCAGATTAGGTGCGTAAGGATTAATCGATTCATTAATTGATCCAACTAGATCCGTCTGTCAGAAGCAAGCTTTTAATTAAATCAAATCAACCCATTTCATTATAAAATTGCTTAAACATGAAAGAAATGATGATAATTGATCTTGAAAAATAACATTTGGATTGAGGCACGGTAGGTTTTTACATTTTTTTTTTTACCATAACTTAAAAGGGACACAGTGCATCACAGGAGAGAACACACATGAAACACACAAAAAAGATCAACCATAATTACAGTCCAATGTGTGGAACATTTTACAAAAAAATGTGACCATACAATGTCATATAATGCCCTAATAATATTCCATTTGTACTTTTTTGATGTTGAAAAACAACAGTGAGCTATGTGAATTGTGAATATGCTAACGCGACGGACGCTTCTAACGTGGCTAACATGTAGCGTGTTGCAACCAAGTTAGGTCAAATTTGAATTCCTCTACCCCTACGGGTTATCCTTACCCCTACATTTAACCCTCCGAAAGGAAAGATGTGGAAAATAGTGCCTTCAGATTCGGATGGCACTAACCCTTTATCAGGTCATCAATAGTTGCCGGTCATCTATTTTAACACGTAGCTTCCAGCACTCGGAAAATACATAAAACCATTGGTTTTATTTATATAAGGTGCACCTTATTTATGTCATAAGCGTGAAAATATACCATTGATTGACAATATGTCTTATATTCTGCTGTTCCCTATAGTGCGGAAACTATGGTAGCATGCTAAAGTTTATGTGAATATTTCAGTTTCCTTTTTTTCCCCTCCAAATGAGTTTCTGGCTCTTAGAAAAACTGTTTTCATTTTTGTTCTTATCAGGTTTTGTGTTTACTCAGCAATAAATTTTGAGCTGTTAGTGTGCTATTACAGCCTTAATATAACAGTGATTAATGTATTTTCACTTTTATCCATATGATCAGCGAAAAAAAAAAATTAAAGACAAAAAACACCTGGAAATGAAAAACTTTCCCCTTCTACAACCGGAGCTTTTCATAAGTGTTACTCCTGAATGGAAACATCCTCTTGAAAACCCTGGCATCTAAAGGAAGATCAAAAACGGCCTCCCTAAGACTTGTTTCTCCACTTCACTTTGTCTCACCTTTGCCCTCTGTTGTTTGTCTTTTCCCTCTCGCTTCATCTGCAGAGTTAGAAGGTAACAGGGTGAGCTCAGACATGGCTTTCAAGCACAAGATCGTACACTCCGGAGTTTAAATAATCATCTGATTTATCTGCTGGCAGGAAAGATTTGAATTTTTTTCTGATTTGCAGCATGGCAGGTTAAGTGAACACTTTGTATGGTCATATATAATAGATAGTCAGAAACTGTTTATCTTGTCCAACTCAAAAATGTCTTTGAAGGCATATGGGTCTCATCTTAGCTATCTGTGATGCACGGTCAACATGTCTGGCTGTAAGGGCAGATTAGGATTTGCATTTACAAAATTTACAAAGAATTAGGAATGAAGCTACAAGCGAAATGATCAGGATCCTGTAAAATCCAGCTGTAACCCGAACAGTGCTTCTTATGAGCCCGTATAACTAAACATTCATCCTGTTAGTTTTGTTTATAGAAAAAGGCATGAAATAGATACCGTATTTTCCACACCATAAGGCACACTTAAAAGCCTAACTTTGTTCAAAAATCAGCCGTGCACCGCTTGATAATCCAGTGCGCCTTTTGTGTGTACCAACTCCCAAATTCTGTAAAAATGTTTTTGTGTGACTTTGTGAAGCGCTCTGCTCGATCGACTGTCAGACAATGTCTCGCTGACACTGAAGCGGCGAGCGCACAGATGAGCGCGCTGTGTGCATTTTGAGGGACACAGGTGGGTCACAGACAGTGACCAAATCTGAATTCTTCCCTTCTCCCTACCCCTACATTTAGTCCTCCAAACAGAGAGTTATGGAAAAAATAGTCTACGAATTCGGACGTCACTTCCACTCAATGACGTCAACAAAATTTGCCAGTCACCTACGTTAGCTTGAAGCTTCCAGTGCTAAAATATACATAACAACAGCGGTTTTATAACTTTAAAAAGCTCATATTTAAACAAAGACTCATTACTTACATTTAAATGTAAACTTCTGTGCTTCAGAGTGCGCCCACATGAAGAAAAGTGCTTTTCCTCCGCGGGACAGTGTGACGCGGAACCCCCTTGCGACAGAGGGCTCTGTATCACACCGCTTGGAGGGTTGGGCCTTCAAGAAAACTATTTCGGACACCCCTTCCACTGCAAATGCCCCTACAAATGGAGGGATAGGGAGCATGGGTAGGGAGAAGGGAAGAATTCGGATTCAGCCAGTTATTCTGGCAAGACGTGCTCCTGGGAAACAATGTGGCTGACGGTAAAATTATACCATATCCCGAGTGACTGCAGAAGCCCACCTTAGTGCAACCAAAACATAAAGATCGACACAGCATTTCATTCATTCATTCATTTTCCAATCCGCTTTATCCCTTTCGGGGTCACGGGGTTGCCGGAGCCAAACCCGGCTACTCATGGGCGAAGGCAGGGTACACCCCTGGACTGGTCGCCAGTCTGTCGCAGGGGCCACAATCACACACCCATGCACACTCACATTCACACCTAGGGACAATTTAGAGTAACCAATTAAGCATGTTTTTGGACGGTGGGAGGAAGCCGGAGTACCCGGAGAAAACCCACGCATGAACGGGGAGAACATGCAAACTCCACACAGAAAGGTCCCCCAGCCAGGACTTGAACCGGGAACCTTCTTGCTGTGAGGCAGGAGCGCCAACCACTGCGCCACCGTGCAGCCCACAGCATTTCAGAGCGCAAGCTTTACCTGGCCTGCAGATGATTTGTCCGACAGATGATCATGTTTCTATGCTCATGTGCTGAATTTGACAGGTTTTCCTCCATGCAGGTGACAACTGCAATGGAGCACGTGTCTGATTTTGAGCACTCCATAGGGATTGAAATGTTCAGATTGTACCTTGTGTGTTTGGTAATTGCAGCCAACATCAATATTTTCTTTTAGTCTTTGTTGTAATATAATTGCAACAACACTGATGTTAACAGGAAAATGGCAAAAGAAAAATCTTGTGTTTTTACTTTTAAATGGCTAATTCTGTCTGAGCCTTCTCTTCGTGGTTTGAGGTTTTAGTAGGTTGCTCTACTTAAAGATGACCTGTCAGCCGAGTCATACCAAAGACTCTAACAGAGCCTCCCTCCTTGACACTCAGCATGAAAGGGTTGGAATGGGGGATTAAACCACCAAATGGTTCCCGAGCGTGGCTGTGTCTGCAGCTCACTGATCCACCAGGGGATGGGTCAAATGCGGAGTACAAATTTCACATCTGGGTGCTCGACAACTACTGGGACTTTAATTCTTTAATTTTTTTGTTGTTTCTCACTAACAACCACTATACAGCATTGTAAGTGTGCGTATCAGTACTTGCTACTGAGAACAACGCAGAAGAAGAAGCGCCTCTCATGCTCAGTATGATGGAACTTGATGGTATCTTATCTCACACATTGAAAGAGAAGGTAGCTTATGAACATATGCTTGGACAAATTTTGAATATGATACATGTCAAAGAAGATTCAGTGGACAAGAATTTGACACGTGAATCACGTTTGGCGGGAGATTTGCTCATAAGCATCACACTTTAGGGAGAAAAGTGCGACTTATACTCCACTGCAACTTGCATATTATTTTTTTCTTCTTTTTTTGTGCATTTTTTTGGATGCTGCAACTTACTGCGATTTATACTCCAAAGATATGGTATAGGTTGCAGCAGAAACTCTACAAGACCGAGCAGACAGTCTGACTTAGAACAAAAGACATTGAAGAAAAAGAGAAATCATGTTTTTTTTGGCTGGCATGTACAGACTGCAGACCAACAGTCAAAACATGTCAAGCCAAACTACATCTTTATTTCATTTGACTTACAAAAAAAAACCAAAAAACTATGTGTAGTCAAAAAGGTTAACTAATGTTTTTGCAACAGGTCAGGAAAACGTTGCAAAAAATTGGTGAATTTCTTTGACATCTATGTCACCGAACAATAAGCACAATGTCCTAAATCCAGGCGTGAGGAGCAATTCATCTTGAGACTCTGATCGGGCTCGGGGGGGGCACAGGGTCAATTCACTGCTGAGCTAGTGCTGCTGCGTTTATTCATGAGACTCTAAGATGGACTTTGAGGATAAAGAAATGAGGATGGAGGAAGGGGGATTTAGCTGCGCTGAATGAACTCGTCAGAGGTGAGCTGTGGTGCTAAAAAGCTCCAGGGCAGCTCTGAGCGACCCTGCTAAAATAAAGTGTGCTAGTAGGGCTGAAAAAGTGAGGTAGCAGCAGTTCATTCTTAGTCACAATGATGGATTACAAGACCAATCTCAGAGGCTTAGGTTATTAATAGCTAAACGACAGCAGGGTTGAAACGCTTCTTTTGCCATCAGAGACCCATGTGACTTGACAGGAAATGACTCACTTCTCCTCTTTCCATGTATTCACGTTGGAAAATATTCTAAATCTGTGATTGATTTTCTAAATGTCTTCTCTTGTCTGTCTCCTCAGTGAGTACCACTTCTTCACCCTCTGCACAGAGACCAAGTCCCAAAATGTCAGCTGCTACTGGCCCAACCCCCTGGTGGAGAGCTACATCATCCGCATACACAAGCACTTTTTCTCTAACTGCACCTTGGAGCAGGTGGTGTGGTTTGATCCGCCGGACAAAACCCTTGCTATCCTCATCCTCATCCCGGTTTTCCTCACCTTAGCCATGATAGCTCTGGTGGTTTGGTGCAGCAAGAGAAGCGATCTTCTGGCTTAGCTCACCGAAGAGGACGAGGAAGGGTGAATCGAAGATTTCTCAGTGTTTAGGGACATCTTTCCGCTTGGTCAAATTATCCCCAAAGGATGCGAATGTTGTAGAAAAAAAAGAGAAGCAAAGCATGAAAATATTTTTAGTGACGTTTTAGTACCGATAGATTACTGTCACTTTATCGCTTAGTGTTCAACAGGTGTTTTCAACACACTACGTCTCTACAAACATCTGATGTGTTAAGATCATCCTGTGAATTAGTTGAGGAATTACATAAAAGTTACCTTTGTACCCATTTAGTTAGCTTAGCATGTATGAAAACAAGAAAACTTATCCAAAAGGTATCTTGACCACTTTAACTCTCTATTTAGCTAAAAAGAGCCTTAACCCTTTAAAACCTGATGTGTCACTGGCGACACCAAGAACACCACACGCTCTTTGACCCATCGTAACTCTGCAACTGTTCACACAATCAACATTTATCTGCTGATTCTGACATGGCTTTGCACCCATATGCACCACATTAGTAATGTAAAGTGTTGCACAGCAGTACAAAGCCACTGTTCTCCGCAACAAGATGATCTACGTTGATTGTGTAAAAAGTTCACCACTGTAAAGAATGTCTCAATTTGATCACGTGATTGGAAATCGGGCCCGATCATGTAGTTTCAGATTCAAGCAGAATCAGATACTGTATCCCTCTTAGGGACCAGATTTTAATTTTACTGTCATTTTTATGACCTGTACTGTATATTTCCAGCTTGACATGACTGCCAATGGACCATCAACCAAGTGCAAGCTCCGGGAAAAGGGATTAAAAAAAAGAAACAAGGTTGAATGTGTCACACTTATCAGATCGAGACCAATGTCCAAAATCCAATGACTTGGAATTGGATCGGGGCCTAAAAAAAAAATCAAGATATTACTACCATAAAGTGTTTCGTATCAGCACTAGGCTGCTTTTCTCCACTTCAGAATTTTCTGGAATTATGGTTACTGCATAAACGGTTGAAGAGTTACGCAAATTGAAAGAATGTAAACACTGAAGCCAAAGGAGTGCTTAAGGGTTCTAATTAGCATCAGTCTTTAAATGGCTTGTGCTTGGATTGAAAAGGTGGTCAGATACATAATTAAACCCATTCATCTGAGAGCTTTAAAAAGCCTTCCAGAATTCACCATCTTCTAAGTCATTCTAGAATTTTCCCCCATCATTTCAGTGTAAATGCTAAGCTAACTAGCTGCAGTCTGCCTGTCTCCTCATTTGTCTTAGCAGGAAACAGTAAATATTTATAAGTATTTCAATGTTTTTTCAAGAAACAAAAAAATTAAACTTTTTTTTAAAGAACAGTCATTACTGGGGGGATTTGACCAGCTGGACAAATCTGTGATTCATCCCTGAAACTTTGGGATCCAGACTTCAGACCTCAGAGATTCTTTTCAGAGCACTGTATCCACGCTGAAGGCCAAAGAACATATGGAGTCAGAGATTGAACTCTAAAGGATTTGGGAAATGGGGCTCAATGAGTAAGTTGTCAAACACCCAGAATGGATGGTTACTGCTGGAATAGTCACACTGGCCAAAGACGTCGCAACAATTCCAATACGTTCAGGATTCAAACTTTCTGTGCACCCCAAAGGACTGTTTCAGAGGATGTTAACTTATGAAATACCTTTGTTAATAAACTGTTAATAATCACATGTGAGGTTCTCAACAGATGCAATAATTATGAACTGACAATGAGACCTCATGCTGTACAGTTCTGCTCTGTGTCTGTGCTGTCTGCTGTGTCTGTGTTTGCTCCCCAGTATTTCTCAACACTTTTTTTTCTTGACAAGTTGGATTAGATCTCTGTATTTTGTTGCTTCTTTGAAATATCCTACAAAACCTAACACTGTATTTTACTTTCTGGTGAACCATCACTCCATCTGCCAACTTGTACCTATGTATAATATTAATAAACGTTGTTTTATTAATAAAAAAAAACAAACATGTTACTACCATTGCTGAGTTGGGTGAAGCCTTTCTAAAACATTACAGGTGCATTCAATGAAAAAAAAAAGGTAACAAAAGAGAATTTTATGTTTTGGAAAAAAACCAGAAAAGCAAGTAGGTAATGATATGTAGGCACAAACATGGTATTTTTGACTGAGGGGACATAATCTGCCACTCCAGCAACATGTTAATGAACAACAACTACATGTTTGAACAACTACATGTTTGAACAACAAC
>BSAI01000108.1:39423624-39602861 GCA_036245035.1 Adrianichthys oophorus
ACATTTGAACAAAAACTACATGTTTGAACGAAAACTACATGTTTGAATAATGTAGCAGATGGGCTTCACCCAGCCGAGGTCCACAGGCAAAGACAGGAGCACAGATGATCCACTAGGAATCTCTTCTGTAGCACAGTGGGAAACAGGGACACCATATGAATCACAAAGCACCAAACAGAGGCATGCTGAACTAAATACAATGTAGTACTGCATAAATAGTAAAGAATGAAGGATAGAAGTAATAAAGGACAGAACCCCAGTGCACCATACTTTCCCCAGCTTTAAACTTCTAGTAGCCTGCAAGCAACTAATTGCTATTGAATTTTAATTCAAACATGTTAACGGTTAGTTGCATGTAATATGGCAGAAATAGCAGATGGCAATAATATTTACATCTCGATGATAATAATTTTTATTGATCTTAAACTCCAAAATGTATTCATTAAAACTTCGGTTTTCAGAACTAAACCCAAAGCTATCAACTGTTTCTGTTTTCTGTCACACACTTATCACTCGAGCTCAAACATGGAGCCACTGACACGTTTATGCTCAGATCTGTCTGATCTTGGCTGTGTCATAGATGCATGAAATTAAGCTGTGCCTCAAATCTAAAAAACACCAAAAGTACTCTAAACAGAGCAGCAATGCAACTTCAATAATGGTTTGCACACTATTATATTTAGACCGTTTAAACAGAAATACCCTGGCAGATTTAGGATTTAAATCCTTTATGAAGTTTTTCTTTCTGATCCAGAAGATTCTGGCTTTTAGAGTTGAAGTATGATAAAAGGAAAAGCTGGAAAACCATGACTAATTTCCTTTAGTTTATTAGGGTTTGTATTCTGAAACCTAAAGACAATTTTTTGTGGTAGTAATTTAGACATCAGAAGTAAATGCCAAAATAAAAGCTCAAACATGTTTCAGCTTTTATTTTGGGACTGGCATAGAAATTTGAAAACATCACACTACATCAGTCACTACTGAATTAAAGAGTTTTATTAAATCACAGAACAAAACCACGGTAAATCAGACCTGTTTTTTCTTTTATTCTTTGCCAAACCTCACATTACATTGCATCAATTGCTTTATTAAGTGTTTTGAAAGCTGGAAACTAAGAGCTAAAACAGTTTTCAGAGGAGGTGAGATTTGAATAAATGTGAAGTAGACCGAGGTACTTTGATCACTAAAACCAGCTGTCAGGAGCGGTAGTGACTGAGGACCCAGAAGGAGGCAAGTTAATGGAAGCTAAAACAATTAATTTGACAAACTTCAACTTGACTTAAAAAGAAATGACTTAAAACACCACAGAAAATATGGCGAAGAAGAGGGGCAAAAAATGACTAAAGACAGAGAACTTAAATGTACAACCAAAAGTAAAATTAAAAACAAAAAAAGCCATCTTAATACTGTGAACAAAGCATTAAACAGAACTAAAAACAAAAAAAAAAAACTTGTGTCCTTTTGTGATTAAAATATGTCACCAACATTTTGCAAACTCGTGTAGAAAAGGTTCTTTTTGTATTGTCATGGTGCAAAGAATCTTTCAAAAAGAAACGTATTCATAAAGACAAAGTTGTGCACAGATTCATATTTTGTGCACAACGTTTTCAAAAAAATTTATAATAAAGAATTTAGCATTACTTTTGACATGTCTGTTTTGAATTCGACTCTTGCTTATCTTGAAAACAAAATTCCCCGTTTAAGAAAGTGTCAACAAAAAGTTGTGGGATCACCGGCATTAACATCAAGTCCTGAAATATCAATTCAACTGGGAGAACATCGTATACAAAACAGACATATTAAATGTAAAACTAAATGTTGTATTTATATTTTTCTGCAAAATTGCGCATAAAGTATTGTTTTTGTGCACAACTTTCTCTTTATGAATACTTTTCTTTGTTTTTAATTACGTTTCTTTTGGAAAGATTCCTTAGGCTATATGTTTTCTTCATGTATTCGTCAGTTGGTTGAGTGCCGGACTGGTACTTCAATTGTAAAATGGTAAATGGCGTATACTTATATAGCGCTTTTCTACCTTCATGGAAGGCCCAAAGCGCTTTACAGTCACAGTCCCATTCACCCATTCACTCACACATTCACACACTGATGTGTGCCCCTTCCCTGTGGCGACTCCTGAGAGGATATGCTGAAGATCAACTTTATTTGTTTGTTTGTTTGATTACGCTGTCATTTAACTTAGTCACAACTGCCCTTACGACTAGATACAGCTGGCTGCTGGAGGAAAATGGGCAAACCTGTACAGGGCTAATACAAAATTTCAAAATCGTAGAGCACTCGATGAGCCTGTAGAGTGAAAATGTTAATGCACATTTTTTTCTATGGGCATGATACGGGCAACAGGTCATAGGGAACACTTATACAACATGAAAGGGTAAGTAAGGGTGAAGTAGGTGATGTGTCTGCAGTATGTATGTATCTGCATTCAGATCTTATTCCTGTTATCTCAGTCTATACACACCCAAGCAGAAGTGAATCTATGAAAGATTTGCCGTTTGTCTGTGTAAACCATCGAAACAATGCTGTGAAAAGCAGGCGAGTCTTATCGTGGCATCATGTAAATAAACACACTGTTAAACAATGCTGTCTTCACTGTCAGTGATGGTCAACGGGGTTGACATCGCTGTTGACAGTAAGTTCATTCTTCGACTGGGTTGATTGTGAAACCCGACAGCGACAAACTCAACAACCGCAAAACAGTGACGATTTCATTGCAGACTCCACCTAAACAAACAAAGTACAAGATATCAGGCTGTATTTATTTTTATGTAATGATGTCCAGGAAACAAAGCAAATGGGCTTTTTGTTTCTTGCTACTGGCAAAATAACAAAGCTGAGAGATACAAACCGAGGAGACAATGGTTCGCTCAATGGAGCACGGCCATTTGCTCCTAAGATGGCTTTTAACAAGGCTTGGTCTTGGATGCAGGAAGGATATTAAAGCTTTTTCCCAGAGTTGACAGAAGAATACAGGGAAGTGGGTTGACCCAGTGGTTTTGAGCAATAGTAGTACAGGAAGTGTAAGAGTGCCAGGCATCCATTCAGACCAGCACTGTTATGATGGGTGAGATGATGGTGATGCACAAAGCATTAGCTTTTCAAGGTTGATTTCAAGTTTGAGTATTGTAAAAGCGGCACGGGGCAGCGGCTCTTAACTGAAAATAGATATGTAGAAGTTTTTCTTTTTTAAACTTATTGTTTTATTGTTGTTTTTAATAGTAACTCATTTCTTCTCACTGAATTAAGTTCATGTCAACTTCTGATGCTTAAGCTTGCTGACCCGTTCAAACGGAGTTCTGGTTTATGGATCTAAACAGCAGTCCATATTTTCAAAACAATGCCCGTTATGAAGCTTTTTAAATCCAACGCAAAAAGCAAAGCACATTTTTATCTAAACTCTTCTTTTAAATAAATCATGTACTGTTTGAAAACCTGTTTATTTCTATTTTCAAATGGTCACTTGTAAAGAACATGTGTTAATTAGTATGATGACCAGCAGAGCTGAGGATGTTAATTTCTTGCAGTGCTGTTTTGGATTGTTTGGGTAGACAGCTGAAAGCCATGTCCTAAAAACCTCGACTGCAAGTTTATGAAAAGATAAAAATGAAACAGCCAACAGTACTCAAGTTCTGACATTAAAAGGGAAGAAATGATGTTGATGTTCATTATTATTTCATGAGACGCCCAGTGTTTCTGACAGCTAGGGATGCAGTACTAAAACCGGTAACGTCTGCCACATCATCAATTTTTACTGGACAGATACGTTTCAGCCTTAGTGGCACCAGTGTCATGGTGTGGCAACAGTGCGGACACAGCGTGCACCACTCTGATACGATGTGGCTTAAAATGATGGAGCATCTCTCCCTCTTCCCTCACTGCTTATCCCTTCCTGCTCCAGTGCGAAGGGGAGCGGCTGCTCATGCTCCCTCACTCAGCCACATGTACTCCTCCTCTGACAAGTGTGCAACAACAAACGCACAGGCATGGCGGAGCGGCCGCGAGCAAAAATGTCCAAAGTGTGGCTGTCGATGCAGACAGCGCGTGCTGTCTCAGATGTAGCAAAAACAGGGCTTGCAAGGGCTGTAACACCAGTAACCTGCAAACACTGAAATACAGCATGTTTTAGTGGAAAGTTTCACAGCGTTTGGCTGTCCAAACGAGTCTAGCGCTGCTATCGTTTCAACAGGTGTGTTTACTAGCGGTATACACGTGGAGCGCGTGACTATGGTTTTTGTCATGTTTCCGTTTTTTTTCTGCCACCTTGCCTGCTCTCCTACACCACTGCTTTCTGACAAAAATACAACATTATGTAAATAAAATCTTGTTTAGTTTTCTTTTTCTCAACGCATACACAGCCATCCAACTCCAACCCCCCCGACTGCTACCAGAAGAAGCCAATATGCCGAGACACAGAAAAACTGTGAGCAAGATGATCATTGTGAATTTTTATTTCCACTGTTATTGTTCTTCGAAGCAAAGAGGCCATTTGATCCCCATATCTTGGTTGTTACTTGGAGCTTTGTTTATTTAAATTGTTACCTTAGAGTGTATGTTATTGATACAAATGCATTTTAGTTTTTATTAATAATTTTATTTTAGTGTTACAAAGGACATTAAATTTGTATATTGTGTTTTAAATGGTTCTAAAATAAAAGGTTTTCATATGCACAGTTTATTTGTTTTCTCCTGGTTTTTACTCGGAAAAGTATCTAAGAATACCAGGTGGAAAAGCAGATTCCATAAGAGGAGTAGCATGGATACACATCCTTACTCAAAGCCCGTTACTCAGAACTTATACTCATTGGTTTGCCGTGACTTGTTTTTCTGCCTGCGTCTGACCTACGTCACCCTTACTTACCTTTTTGTGTTGTTTACGTGTTGGCTGTCTGGAAAGAGCTGGAAATGTGTGTGTCTGTGTGTGTGTTTGCTCTCAGATCTTCTGCAGCTTTTTGTTCCTTTTTAATTGCCGTAGTGTTTTACCACCTAATCAGTGTCATTGCTCACATCTGGTCTGATCTGCCTACGTTCCATGGCGTCAGGCTGTTTCTTTACAAAGTAAACTTAAGTCCTACCAAACGATCTGACATGATGCTAGTGTTCATTCTAATGGTTCTTCTGTGTGATTCTTCATCTGGGTTTCATTCATTGAATCTACAGTGTGAGAAATCCAGACCTCCATGACCACTCACTGCCTGCTTCTGCTGCTGTACGTTTAATCACGATAAAGTTTGTAACCCTCCTTCTTCTGGGTTTTCCTCCATGAATTTAACACTAAAGTTATCAGGTTGAACCAGATATTCACTAGTATTCTCTGACATACAGACACTGATAAACAGATCAGACCAATCAATAACTCCAACCCTTGCTTGTATAACTTTGACACTTTATTTTAAAACCGCTAAACCCCACAAAAAACGCCCAAAAGGTTAATCAGTGATTGATGAACTGTATTTAGCAGTAATATCATTCCCATTTTGATTGAAAGTTCAACTTTGAGACATCTTTTAAGGATTTTTGCAGTAAGTCAGAGCAAAGCACAGCAATAACCGACTCCTATTGAACTTTATTAGCAACAACAGAAACATCAAACTTAAGCTCTCGTATTTTCCTCTGTTTTTCCCTCAATCAAGAACAACCCAAACAAAACAAAAAAATCTGAATTTAGAATCAAAACTGGTTTGGAAACTGCCCAATCTCGCAACACTGACTTAATAGTAACTCATAATATTTTTTTTTCTGCAGTTTTTCAGAGAATTAAAAATATTTAGTTTGCTGACTTACTGGAAAATGTAAAAACTTTGTGAACCACGTGTGATCTTCAGTACAGTCCGGCCCTTTCATATGTATCTCTCCCTAAAGGGACAGCGTGACTTCTCCCTGCTGGGGTCACACGTTTTGTTTTGGTTTTCTAATTAATGAGCAAAGTTCTTGTGCATTTGTGCTTTTCTAGAGGCCCAGAATGGGGAAGTTTGTCTTCACTACAGCAAAGCAAACATGATGCATGCATGCGCTGACTGTGTTTATGTGTTTATGTGTATGCAAAGACATGAGATTGATTTGTTGTAGTTTATGATGGTTTTAATACAGATTTGTCATATTTATGATGGTTTTAATACAGATTTGTTGTATTTATGATGCTTTTAATGCAGATTTGTTGTAGTTTATGATGATTTTAATACAGATTTGTTGTATTTATGATGGTTTTAAGTCAGATTTGTTGTATTTATGATGGTTTTAATACAGATTTGTTGTATTTATGATGGTTTTAATACAGATTTGTTGTATTTATGATGGTTTTAATACAGATTTGTTGTATTTATGATGGTTTTAATGCAGTTTTGTTGTATTTATGATAGTTTTAATACAGTTTCATCACACTTCTGTTTTTTTTTTTTTTAAACAAAAACTTCAATCAAGAAAAAAACAAACAACACAAAAACACCCACGCAGACACACACTTTCCCACAGCAAAAAGCTCTGGGACACATGACCCAAACAGGACATCCTCTCCATCTTTTACCCTTTAGAGTTCCCAGTCTGCCTCTCCTCAACCCACATAAACCACTCTTTCCTTTCCTTTTTTTTTTTTTAGCTGTGCATTCAAATAAGCTTGCTGAATGAGTATCATTTTATCAGCAGTTCTCTGTTCCTGCAGGGTGTTTAGCACATAATACAGTCTCCTACCTCATCTTCCCCTTTGAGACCTTCTTTTTTAAACAATGTCATCCTGCAGTTTGTAGGTAAGAGATTATTTCTGGAAGCAGAGTGAGTGGGCGAGTCTGACACGTCATGAAAAAGCTGTAAAAAAAACCCCAAAACAAACAACTTTAGGCTGGAGAGTCAGTTTCTTTTAAATAAATGCTGGTGTTTGATAAAGGCTTGACGATTCCTACTGAAGGATTTTTTTTAACTTTAAGTCGTTGACGTGGCAAACAGAAGTGACTTTTGGAAGATACACACAGCCATTGTTTTCATCATGCAGGATAACAAAAGCCTCGAGGCCATAAAAAGATAAAAAAAGATGCTTTACAAGATGATCTTCTCGTTCATTATATAAAGACTTGGTCTCATACAATTCTGGCCAGGCACAAACTGCAATTATTAATTTCTCCTCCACGATCAATTTTCATATGGTAGGAACTTCTGTGAATTAATGTATGAATTTGGAATTGATTTTCATGGCTAACTTGCACCCAGATATATTTGCAAAAACTGGAATCTATTTGTTTGCAACTCTATTTCTAGAGTGGCTTTTAATTAATAGAAATGTACACTTGTGCTTCCTCCTTGTGGAGTCCATCTTTATCTGTTTCGTCTTCCTCCGGGGTTCCTCCTCAACCCATCGGTGTTGACATTTTTGCATCCTGCTCTAATCCCCTCTCCTTCTTTCACCTTTCACATGTTTTCTTTCTCCCTTCTCCTCCTCGTTCTTTTTCCCCCAGTGACCCCTTTGCCCCACTCAGCTGGACTCCCCCCGCTGTCGTCCTGATCTCCACATGGCTGGATTCCTTTTCTGTGACACACACACACACAAGTTGCCCAAGAGGAAGTCTTAACCAAACTTGCTGGGGTTTTTCCAACGAGCACAGTCATCATTGAGTAAACAGCCTCACGTTTGCAATTTATTCCAAATTCTTTCACAATTTTTGTCTAACAGTCGCAATGGGAGACCTTAAATTCTCTCCAAATGTTTGTCTGATAAGCTTCAGATGGTAAACTTGAAGCATCTTTAAATGTAATCACAATCAAACCTTTGAGCATCAGTTTTCCTGCTATCATTTTGTTAATTCTCCCACTGTCAAGGTGCTCAAGAGGGAGCAGTACTACATTTGCGATTCTCTCTGCTCCTCGCCGCCTGCAAAGAAAGGTTTTCTTCTTGTCAAATGAAATCTATTTTTAGTTATTGGGGTGAAAAAGGAAAATATTCTGCTTCATCTCTGTTTATCATACGGCAGGTAAATATGTCATTCAAAGCTCAGCTGTGTAAACGTTTCATAAAAAAGCATCACTACGAGAGGTCATAAAGGATAACAGCATAAACAGGTTAAAACTGGGTCACAGCCACTTTAAGAGATCAAGCAGTAAAAATTAAGATTAAGATTTTCATGCCACTGAACGGACCTTCAGTAACCTTTACTGCATGTAGGAAATGAGGCCACTCCAAACAGGGCTTTTCCGTTTACACTGATAAAGTAAAATGCAGGCCTCACAAATTTCTGAAAAAGTTACATAATGTCTTAGTTTGCATGGAAAACAAAACATAGAATGTGATTTTACAGACTTCTGAAGAAGGAAATGCAGTGTAGAGCTAAAAAAAAAGCCATGATGTCTGCACTTTGTCTACAGCTGAACTTTCACTCACTTCATCACAAGATAATGTCGGCTGGGAGAGTTTTGACAGTTTGGCAACGCTCCAATGTGAAAGTTCAACATGTCAGAGGTTCACATGATGCGAAACCTTACAACACATTAAGCAAACAAGATCATCCTGTAATAGAGATGATTTTAATGACTTTATGCACCAAACCGACTCTGCGAGGGATGATGCATTTGCAAATAGTTTACGGAATGCAAAAGTGGGTGATCTTCGGACATTGTCACGCTACCTGGTTTATTTACAGATTGCCTCAATTACATTCTGTTCTGATGCACAGTTTCAAATAATTTTGTGACATTTACTGTAGATTCAGTTAAAGATTAAAAAAAAAACAGCAAAACATCAAGAAAACTAAATCCCCTCATTCAGATTTTGTTTTTATTTGTTTCTGTGCATGTTCACCAAGCTCTGCTGTAACCAAGAGAATTTAAATTTCAAACGAAGATAACACAAAATTACAATTCTGTTTGTAAATCAAAGTTTTTGTGATTGAGATGAGAAAAAAAATCCAAACTTGTATGAATGACCCAGTGCAAAATACTCAACTTTCCAACTGGTTGGACCACCTTTGTTCCTCTACTATGAGCTCTTTCATGTCTGAAAGGATAAGGTCTGGAGCAGCTGAAATGAGTTTCCTCTGCACAGTGGAGATAAGGTGAGGACAGCCACTGCTCCTCTACTTCAAGAGAGTGGTCAGTTGAAGCATCTCTCTTTCCAATGCCTCCCTGAGGAGGTATTCCTTGCATGTCCCGCCAGAACTGGAGAAAGTTTCAGCAGAGAGACAACTGGGCATCTCTGAAGCGACCACTTCAAATTAAAGTCTATTTAAAGGTGCATAAATGCGTCCACGCGTAGCTACAAAAGTTTTTACTATTGTTTTTGGGCTCTACATACAAAACCTGCAGCCTTTGAAAGTTAAACCAGATCAAACTCTGACCAAGCAGGGACTTGGATTTGGTAGTGAAGTATGAATGACATCCCTTTTACTAAGTGGAAATGGTGGCCATGCGCTAGTTAAAATTGAAAAAGAAGATGAAGCCCCTCCCTGCTTGTCCAGTGTAAACACCAACAACGCACATCAAATGTCCAGAGTGTACATAGCTTTAGACTGCAATCCAGAAAAGTGGGAGAAGAAGGACGGATGGGTCACTCTAAGCATCTCATCAGCATCAGTTGCATTAAAGCACTGGCAGGAATATGACCCACATCTCTTGATTATGGGCAGGTGTGGCAGTAATCAAGCCTGAAGATGGCGAGAAAAATGTGATTCAGCTCTTCAAAGATGTGGTTAATCAAGGATTCACCGTACATTTCCACCACGAAGAGATCATCACTTTTTTGCTTCAGGGACAGTACATTTTTATATTTTCCTGAATAACACCTTAATTTAAAAAAACAATCCATGCGCTGTGCTTAATTGTGTTTTTTGTTGTCTAATATTTTAATTAATCTGATGTAAAAAACATGTAATAAACAATGAGACATCTGACGTTTTTCAGAGTTTGATTTGTCAGTTGCATTTCTCACATGCTTCTTTTTTCTCAAAGAATAATCCTCCTTGTTCTTGTGTGTCTTCATACTTCCTTTTTTGGTGCTAAAGGAAAATAAATTAATTTAAAAGTCCTTTGTCTAAAGGCAGCGGTCACATGTCTCGTTTGGTATGTTCCCGTCTATATTAACTCGACTCGAGCCGTTGGTCAAAACAACTCTTTCACATACTTAGCTGCGGAATGCACACTCATAAATTTATCAGTTTGTTTTGGGATGCTTAATGTTAGTATGTACACAACCTGGAGGGAAGCTCCGGCACGCCGAGCAAACTGAATCGTAGCTGGATTTCCTCTGACGTCAGCTGCTTCTGGATCTTCTGCAGCTCCTGTTTACATCATAGCAACAAATGAAAACAAACTGACTGTGATACCCAGAGTGTGACAAGTGTGACAGTAAAGTGTGACAGTAAAACCTGGTAAATAAATACAATGTTAAATGTTATTACATTTACCTTACAATCCTTCTTGTGGTAACAAAAAAACCCCGTAATTTATTAGGGTATTTAGAGGAAATTGGAGCACAAATAACATTTTGTATTTAACAAAAATATCAAGAAGTTAACTTGAAGTGCCTCTGTAGATGGTGGTTTTTGAGGATACATTTGTTTTTTTTCAGATGAACATCTGTTATCTCAACTATATACAACTTTGAAATGAAATCAGCAATCAAAGTGAGGAGAAGAGAAAAAGAAATGCAACTTATCCAATCATTGAAAAATAATTTGCATTGCCTTAATAAATAAATGCAAATGCTGATGAAGTCCATATCCCAACTTTTATTTGTTACCTTTGTTTTGATTTTTGGACATTCTTTTTTCTCTTTCTTTCTTTCTTTCTTTCTTTCTTTCACACATGTCAATCCTGGCACAGGGGATGCGTGTCCATTTTGTTCAGTTAGCGAGTCGGTGGTCCACCTGTTTGCTGAATGTCAGCGTCTGACGAGTCTCTTTTCTTTTCTACGGGTGCTGTTTGAGGGGTTGGGGGAACGGTTTACTTTGGTTTGCTTCATTTACGGTCCCAAATATGAGACTCGGAAAAAGAGCGTTCACACACTTTTGAATTTCCTTTCAGCTGAAGCCAAGCTGGCTGTTTGGATGTCCCGGAAAAACCGGATCCAGGGGACCGGGTCCGATGATGCTCTGTTTCTCTTTAAGATACGTTTAGTAGCTCGGTTGGGAATAGAGTTCTGTTTTTACAGTCTTACTAATTCACTTGATGATTTTGTTAAAATTTGGACCATTGCAAATGTTTTATGTTCTGTCAGCAGAGACTCTTTGGTGCTGAATTTTTGATTTCATTTGTTTATCTTTTGTGCTTCTTGAACTCATTCCCTGTCCGTGTAATTTTTAATTTGTGAAGTGCTGACCGATTATTAAAGGTTTTTTACAACTCAACTGTTTTTTTCTCTTTCTTTCTTTCTTTCAACACCAAATAACCAAGCGCACTCTTAGTCCCAGCACACTTGAAATTCAAATGGAGATAATTCTGATTAAATTACCTCTATCTAGACTCTAAGTTTTAGAGGTGCTGGCCCACAACACATCTGTAGGATCAACATTTGCTAAAGTAGGTGGTAACAACATTGAAGGCAGTAGTTAGTCATTGATTCCGTAAGTTGTCCCTTTTGAAAGGTGAGAGGTCTGCGATGCTCATCACAGATACAGTTTAACTAGAAACAAAATGCACACACATATTCCAGGAAATCGCTTTGTGTGATTTATGAAGAATGTGTTTGTATAATGGTGTAGAGAATAAGTATTTAATTTCTAGATAGAAGAATTCTGTACCTCACAGACCTGTTACTTCCTCTTTAAGAAGCTCTTCTATCCTCCATTGGATACCTTTACCTGACTCTTGTTTGAACTAAGACACCTGCCCACACCCTTAAACAGTCAGTTTGCACATGCTCCACTATGAATACGCCCAAAAAGCTGTCAAAGGACACAAGGAACAAGATTGCAGATCTGACCTAGACTGGGATGGACCCATCTACAACAAGCAAGTTGCTTGGCAAGGAGAGATCAACTGTTGCAGCAATTATTAGAAAACAGAAACAGAAGGAAGAAGAAGGTTGGGGTTTGTTTGGAAGTGGTGACAAAACAAGATATAACAGCTTAGACCTCTAAAACAAACAAAAGAAAACAGTAAACAAGGTAGGCGAGCAACAGGAAACTCTTGATTCTGCAGTAATGCTTTATTTGTTATAGTTAACATCTCATTCTCAGTGTTTTGTAGAAGGAGCAAGATGGAACTGAAATAATAATAATAAAACATGATCTTGAATTATTATATTTTAAGACTTTCCATGTATTTTTTAAATGTGTGTTTTAATCTACTGTGTGTGTGTGTGGGGGGGGGATCTGATGGGCGCATGGAGCAAAAGACTGCCATACATTTTCCCTGGGGATCAATAAAGTTGCTATCTCAAGCTCCTCTTTGCATTCCTCTCTGCAGCTGAAGTGTTGCAATCTTGAAATCTTTCCCAGTCCGTAAACAAGCCTGTTCTCTCATACTCAAAAGTACGGTTTGAAAGCCAACCTCTCACAGTGAATCTGTTTGAGAAACAAACAAAACCAAGAAGAGCAACTTTAGAAAACAGAAAAATGTGAATATCAAGAAAAAGTGTATTCCTTTTAATGAATTATCTATAAAAAAACGTTTATAGAATATAGATTCAGGGTCTGCTGTTTAATTGATTTCAAGTATTTTTCTGTTTATCTTTACATAAAACCCACAAACACAGGATACACTTTTTCTGTGATGTTCTAAGTTTTTGGCAAAGGTTTGCACGTCACAATCAGGCAGGTATAAACCAAAAGGTCGGCAAAAGACAGGTCAAAATGCAGCACAAGATTAAACACAGAAGTTGAGCAAACACTTCAGAAAGTCTGGCTCTAAATGAATGAACCAGCAGAGTTTAATAGCTGTGAAAGCAGGGGCCCTAAATGAGTGTGATTAGGGTCAGCAGGATCAGGAAGTATGACCAAATAAGGACATGTTCGGAAAGGCAGAGCAGAAACTGCAACAGACCTGACTTTAAGTTAATCATCAGTTAGCTACAGGGCACAGGAAAGTAGCTTCATTTAAAGGAAACAGATTCAGGATTAGGATTAGTTTTTATTTTAACCTTACTCACAAATAACTTTTTGGGATTTATTTAATCCTTGCAGTTGTTAGTGGAGCAGAAACGACACATCCAGCTGTCGCTTCAGGTGCCGTCTGCCTTATCCTCAAATAAAACCCTCATGAAATTCCTGTTGCCAGGCAACTGGGGCTATTATGAAGTGAAATGGTCACTATTGGATGTTTTGTGCCACTTTGAGTATCAATGTGTTTTAGCAGCTCTTCAAAGAACGGCTGCTAGTCGGAGAAAAGCCTTAAAGGATTGGGGAATAAACGACAAATGCGAAATGGATCAGTCGAAATTGATTTCCTTCACGATTTCAGCAGAGCCACAGTAGTCCCTGCTCTCTGACTTTTCATTTTTGTTTGCACATTTGTCAGCTGGCACTAAAATTAGCTGAACATTAGCTCTTTGCCAAGTGAGTGAAAGATTGCTCCGCTTGTTTGATGTTTTTTAGGATCCTCCGTGTTTTTTTGAGTCTGCACTTGGAGCCTCCTTATAAGGCTTGCCGGGGCTGCACAGTCTGCTATGAAAGCAATTTGTTAAATACACAGAATAGGTTGTGCTGACCTTCAGGAGCTCTCTCTCACACACACAGACGGTTTAGGTGGACACATTACCCTGATGGGAAAAAGCGAAAAACTTTTTAGGAATACAGAGCATGCGTCTGTCCTGCCTCCCTCCACCCCCCAGGGAATCAGATGGTGTAACTGGCTTTGCATTGAGCTGGAAGCATCAGGGAGGGGAGGCAGTCATCTCAGAAGCTGAATCTGTCCCTACAAAGGGGTCTCAAGCAGAACTGCAAATATGATAAAGTTCCTTCTGATTTTGCAGACTAGTGCAGCTATGAAATGTGCTGGAGACATTAATCCACACCTGACGGGATCATTACAGCGTGTGCAGAAAGATGTTATGTTAGATATGTTAATATGTTAGACAACAGATGAGGCTTTTGAAAACAGAAGAAACAAAGGTAATGCTTAGATGAGGCGCTGCAAAACACTCAATATAATGTTGACGATGATAGTTAATACATTACATACATAAGCAGTTTATTAATATGGCTTTGTAGACAATGGTCTCACTTTAGATGTTAATGAATCTTATTAGGTATGTTAATAAACCTTATTCAGCTTATTGTGGTTATAAATGTCTTACCAACACCCTAAAAACATTAATAACGTTTGTTAATGTGTTAATAAAGCTTGTTATGGCATCTTATTATAAAGTGTTACTGAAACAAAATTTGTTTCCACACTCCAAAATTGAAAAGCTAAAAAGTTTGCAGGACGTTCGTTGACTAATGTCGACTTGTAATAAAAGTAAAATTCCTTCACTGCATTTTCCTGAGTAAAATGTCAGTATTCCCATGTCACTTCAGACCTTTTTTTTTTTTGCTTTGCGGTTTTTCCTCAAACCATGAATTTCCGGTTACTTTTACTTTACAGGTATAAAGAAAAAAAATGGAAAAGTCGTAAAAGCCGGATAAAAAAAGACTTTTGGATGAGTAAACTCAAGAAAACCGAAATAGAAACACAGCATATTTTTAAATTATGTTTGAAAAGTCATAAGCTACCTCCGATATCACAGCAAAGCCTGTATATTTTACTGTGAGATGCTAGGCAAGTGTGTTAAATGGTACAAAAACAATTCAAAGTTCTTTACATGAACGTGGAGGAACAGCCCCTTCCAGGAAACACCACCCCCAGGCTAACACACACACATTTTCTCCACAGAGCTAGCGGCGATCAGAAAAACAGCTTCATTTTGGTTTTTATTTTAGTTTCTTCTAAATTTTTTCCTGGGGGAAATGCAGATACACTGCTGCGGCTGGCTCTAGAATGATGTCATGAAATGGGCGGCACCCACATGGATTAAAGGCAGTGATTCAGAGATCGAGTCGTCTTACTTCCGAGTACGAAAAAGAGCTTGCAAAAATAAATCATATTTCATGAAAAATTTGTTCTTTAATGTGTCAATGGTAATGTATTATCATACATATGACCGTAGTTTACTCTGAAAGGCTTAAGAATAGCATAATATGGATCCTTTAAAGCACAAATAAATGAACCACATGATGTCCTTTTTCGCACGAATGAAGCCAGAATTTGTTTCTCCCTGCTGCCCTGCTCAGTTGATGTAAATGTAAAAGGTTCTGAGTTCACATTGGGTTAAGCTCACTGAATCCTGGTTATGGACAACAGATGGACTATCTAATGGCCTACAGAGCGGAAGTAAAGCAAAGCCAGGAAGTGATGCAAACAATGCGCATTAAGAATAGAAGTACAAGAAAGAAGCCGTACTTATAGAAAAGAGTGCAGAGTTTGTAAGGAAGTACAGATGCACTTTCCTCCAGGAATTTGGATCTTGACAGTGCAAGAAATCTTTCTAGACCATTGCTTGTAAATATGAGGATGCTTTAGTAAATGTTTATTTTCAGTCACGTTTGTTTTAAATGAAATTTAGAAAAATGTTGAAATGATTTTATTCAAATCTCTTCTTTTTCATCAAATAGATCAGTTTATCACTTTTCAAAAAAGGCATTCCATATTCAGAGTGAATTTACAACGTTTCTTTAAAAAAAAAACAAGTTAAATAAAAAAACCAAACAATTTCAGGCATAGCAGATTGGTTACTTTGAACTAGCTCAGCCTCCTGGGCTCTGCTGCAATTTTTACTTCAGAAAATGTGTTAAAATGTCCATCATTTTAAATCACAGGGCCGGCTGAGCACCTTGGTGACATTACTGAACATTTTTCAGTAATGTGGTCTCCTTTCCCCTCTTCTCAGTTCAAAAACCTGGGAAACAACCTTTAAAAAGCAGGATATTCCAGAGCAGAAACCAGGAGGCAAAGGACCAGTCTCTAACCATGAAGGACTCTGCCCAACAGTTTGGCTTAAAACAAGATTTTATTAAGAAAAATGAAGAACCAGAACATTTTTGAAGTAAGTAATTACATTACTTAATCAATGGATGTTGCTAGTGCTGCCATTGCCTGAACGATAAAGGTTTTTTTAATGTTGTTTCTTACCAACAACCTTAAAGGAATACAAATTTACACTAAAAAGATAATTTACTGCTATAGAAAATAAGGAATTATCACCTATTTAGGTTTTACAACTATTTGGTTTATTTAATGCTAGATCGGAAGTTTTTTAAGATCATGTTTTGTTGACAGATGACCAACAAAACCATAGATTTTTGTGGTGGATTAATGACAAGTGTGTTTGCTAAAACGTTTCTTTTTAAAAAAATCTTTGTGTTACAGCAAGTCGCATGAGAAAACCCAGATGGAAGAGATGAAGGAGCTAAAGTAAAACAAAGTTTTATGTTAAAAAAATAGAATAGCCACAAACGTGGGACAAAAATCTAGAAAATACAATGCAAACAACACTATAACATTCTCAGAATACTGCTGGAGACCAGTACAGAGGAAAAGACTAAACAAACTGACCCCGAGGACCCAGAGGCAGCTCCTTTAGAACTTCATAAATGAAATAAAGTGCAGGCAGCTGCGACAGCTCTATGGACACAGGAAGGGGGTGGAGCATCCAGGAGATACCATAGCCAACATGCAAATAAAACAACGCAGGGAACAAAATGACAAAAATATAATGAAGAATCCAGCAAAACAATTTTCCAACAAATACTTTCTCATTCTTCGTAAGGAGAATGTTACATAAATGTTTTGGATGATTTGTGGCCCAAAGTCAGCACTTTCATTTGGCCCAGATACAAGGAAGGATGGCACTTGGGCGGTTGGTTCCCGTTTGCCAGATGTCAGCCACAGACAAAACCACAACATGGCCACAAGTCAGCCAAATGCTACCCACAAAAACACAACTGGCCCATCAAAGGGCCACCATTTGTTTTTGTTCTGGCACAGATTTGGCCCAAGATCTGACAGCCAAATCTGGGCCTAAAGCACACCACAGCGGTGCCAGATGTCAACCAAACCGTACCCACAATAACTGGGCCAGTTCTGGCCCGTATTGTAAGTCAATTACAATATTTTTATGCAATGCATTTGCCGAACCTTAAAACCTTGAACCTTGTCGGCCCGCACAGCTCTGGCACTTGTAGCCAGATGTTGGCCTCAAGCAAACCCAATCAAGGCCAGATTTCAACCAAATATATCTCACAGAAGCTGCAACTTATCCAACTATGGGCCACTGTTTGGGCTTTACTGGGCCCAAATCACACATCTCCTGGTTAACACAGTAGTTTACTTACTAGAATGCTGAAGATGCTACTTAGAATTTTCGAATACAAAAGCAGATAACACTAAGTTAGATAAAAGCAAATCAGGCGATCGAATAACAGGAGCACTGACCAATCACTGGTTAACACACACCCGGAAATGACATCACCAACAGTGAATAAAAACTGTGCAGCTGTTGCAACAGATAGTAACTGGTGTTTTCATAGCATTATAGATGTTTTACATAAGACAACAAAGACGAAATTGTTTAACAAATAAGTTTAACAAAGTACAGTTCTCTTCACCATGCAGCAACAGAAAAGGAAAACTTTTTTTAAAGTTACTATTAGCAAAACATGATCTCACTCTCAAGTAATTTTGAACAAAATAATGATTTAACTGACCCCTATGTCTGAATTTATTTCCAGACATAAAAAAAAATCACTTATGATTCTGAGTGTCAATCTATGAGGGCCAACCATTTAGCCAGCATTCTTTGAACCCATGAAACAATTTTATGTTTCATTTATTTTTTCTGTTTATTATTTTTCGATGATACTTTTCGTTTATTCACAGAACAAAACATACAATTTTACCAAAATTATTGTGAATTTCATAATCAAAGACCAGAAAATGATGAAGAAAAAGACAGCTGGAAAAACCTTTTGTCAACATCTTGGTTCACATGAAATGTTGCATATAATTCATTTTAAATGCTCACTTACTTCTACATTTATGTAAACAGAAACACAAATACTTATCTTATTCAGAAGTACATATGTTTGAAATAAATATTTCTGGGTTTTTTTGGCCCTAAAGACCCACTGCGATAAAAATCACATTTTTCACATCACACCACTCTCCATTCTCCAGATAAATTAGGAAAATTAGGAATAAAACTGATTGTGATTGCGGCCCACACTTTTATTTTAACTAGTGGGCCACTTTTGGCTTACATACCTATCAGCGAACAAGATGGCTGGTTGCTGATACCATGTTTGCCAGCTTTCAGGTAACTGACCCGCAGAATTCGTAAAGAGTTTTGGCCACTTGAGGTTGACCTGTGCTTTTTCAGGGCCAGACAAATGCCACCTCTGCTGCAATTCGGCCAGAAGTGGCCCACATCCGTCTGCTATCTGGGGTCCTATGTGTTTAAAATATCCTGACCTTAAACCGTGAAGCCTATTTCTGACATTTAAAAGAAAAAAAAGACAACTAATTTATAATAAACCAAATCTAACTTGTGAACTTGTTAGTTTAATTTAGGATTTTATAATAGTGATTCAATAGAGAGTTTAAAATTGAGATGATTATGAGGTAAAGTGGCATAAACTGAATGAAATTCAACAAAACTGAAGCCTATTTTGGGTTAAAAAGGGATATGAATTTTCCCAAACTGAAATGACTGAACTTTGATCAGAATTAAAGTGAATTAAATTGAAACAATATTTTGAATGAATTCAAATTGAGTTTGTCACTGAAAAAAAGATCATCAAGAAGTCTTTGCTTTACTGTTGCAGCAAATGGAGAAACACAATTCAAAAATGGAGCTAATGGTTGGCTGCAAACAAACAAAACAATAAAACAAAAACATTTTGCTTTGCTAGCACAATGATTTATTCTTTCCCAGTCAAGTGAGTGATGATGTGTGCAAGCGTGACGCAGATTCCCGTGTTAGGGTTCACAGCTGCAGCCGACCTCAAGTTGGTGACACCATCATGTTTGTTTTGTCCTCATTGAATGTATCATCAAAAAGCTGAAACTCCGCACTGCTCCTGACTGTTTTTATTTCACTCTTACCTGGCTGGTCACGGCTTTTTAATACACCATTCCAATTTTTGCCCTTTTGTAGAAAAGTGGTGTTTAAAAGTTTTGACTTTGGTTTTTACATCTAAAAATAAAATTCATTTTTTCAATTAAATTATTTTATAAGTCTAACACCTTTCCTTCTTTGTTAAATATGTGGAAAACAGGGAGGTCATGTTATCTTTTTTAACAATAAACAGTTTTTGGGATTTTTTTTTTTAATTGTAGAATTACACTTTATTTAACCAGGGAAGTCCTATTGAGATTAGAAATATCCTTTTCAAAGGAGCCCTGTTAAATGAAAGACAAGAGGATCTTGTTTGTGTGAGCTCTTCTTCACTTGAGAATTTGTATGAGTGGAAAAATAGTTGTGCTGTCAATCGATTAAAAAAAATAATCAGATTAATCACACTTTTAGGTTGAGATTAATTACAATTAATCACAATATGTTACCAGGTAAAGTTTATACGACAATATGCAGCTTTTGAACAAAAAAAAAAAAGGCCAGAGAGAAAATGCTCCCTTCAACTTTATCGTCTGAAATGTTTAAATGTATAAAGTGTTAACTCATAAGTATAATTAATCTACACAAAACCCATCATTAGTAAGATAAGCAGAACTGTAAAGACTTTTATGTTTGCAGTATTTCTCCAAGAAAACAAAGATACTGATTTACAGCCATAAGAAACAAACAGTGTGTTTCTGCACTTTAAATGATCCAGGTGAATACTCTATTCTGATTGGCTGCTGGGTGTTCCGGAAGAAGTTCTGGTTACAAAGTTCTATATGGCTTCTTCAAAACAAACTTTCCTTGCAGTTGAGGTCTGCCGCTTCAGTGGCGCATTGTGTTACCGTGACAACGGGACGCATTACATATCAAATAGTTGGCCTTTTACGCAAAAGCGATCTAAACCTAAAAAATAACAGGAACAAAGTACTAAAAATCGATTGAAAAATTGACTTAAAAAAGTAAACATTGGCTTGCTCTCACGAGCCCCTGGAGTCTTTATGTCATGTCCTTAGCACAGATATAAACACATCTAAACACTGCTCCTGCTGGTGTTGATGAGATTCCTATGAAGGTCGATGCTCGTTGCGCAATTTTCCAAAACGTCGTAAAAACTTTTAAATGACTTCCATTGGGGGGACATTATTGGCACAGAGGGGAATCAACGATCTCTAAAATGAATCATTTTACTTCATCATCGTTTAAATTCCTGCTCTATTAAAATCAGCGGAAAGATGCTTTTTGATCACATGACTTTTAGCTTGCTTTGAGGAAAATAAAAGGGGTGTTTTCAAAAAGTGCTATGCTATCAGACAAAGGACATGAGCTTTAAAGATATCGTGGTAAGCCTTTTGGTAAGCCATGATTGATGCATTAAGGGAAGATTTCCATGAATATAAGGAGAGTCAAACTTCGTTTTCTGAATATTTTAGCCAAGATATAGCACAAATTCTGGCCTCTAAACCATTTGCAGGATAAAATTAATGTTCGAAGTTCTGTGAGAAGATACACTTTAATCTTGGAGACCAGGACAGGAGTAAAAACGATAGATTGGAAGCTTTAAAGATGTCAGCCAGTACTGTTTGAAGTCTAAAGTGTAGATTTTCTGGTTGATTTTTTGTTTAAATTTTCCACAAATTCTGCTTTCATTTTCAATACACTGGCTGTTATACAACAAAGCCCTTTGAGAGTGGATTTCATCTGGAACTCAGTGTGTATACAGTGGCATACAAATGTAAATTTAAATCTCCTTTTCTTTTGAATGCAACCAGCTGATTGAAAGACACTTTGCTTGTGTGTCGAGCCCACAAAGACTGATGGTTTGTCTTCCTCTGCCTCTTTTTCTATTGCAGCTGCACAACATCCCTCTGGTTTTACATCCATTTGTGGGCAATTTATTCTGGAAATGTAGATCCTCCATTGTCAAGTTTTTTTGTTCAACCAGGAATAGCAATATTGACTTGAAATGTTGGTCAGAGGAGCTGCAAATATATAAAAATATCCAACAATAATCTAATTGAGTAAAATGGTGCTGACTTACCATAAAACGTGATGCTTTTGTCACTTTCAGCAGTATAACCTTGCTCAGTAGAGGATGACTGGAGTACATGAGATCTATCTTTTGGTCTTAGGCAAAGTTGAGGGAAATCAAGCTTGCAAATGAAATTCTACTTTCTCTGCGACTGACAATGTGAAGACACTTCAGGCACAGAATATTAGAGGTTTTTTTTGTCTTTACTTTCTCGGTGGACAATGTTTCTGGATTGCAGGTTTAGCTTAATAATCTTAGCTTGATCAAGCTTCGATTGAATTTTTTATATCATAAAATCTTTTTTTTTCATTTTGGGCGATAACGATATACATCACGATGTACACCAAATAACTATATTTGTCAAACTTTAACGCTACCAGCCCTCAAGTTACTGACGTGTTGAGAGCTTTAGAGATAGACCAATGAAAAATGCTATGAAGCGAAACAAATGTTTGTCAAGATCATGTTTGCTTGTGCAATGGTTATCCAACACCATTACAAAAGACAAAGATGATCACCTTGAGATAACCCTCCCATATAACGTTTTGCGTTGATAGATTTGTTAAGGTGATTTAACCTTCAGGGGCACCATGGTTAACCCTTTAACACCAATAATGTCGCAGTGACACCTAAATAACTGGCTTTTTGACTTGCTGTAAATCTTCAGCTGTTCACACAATCACTGTGAATCAACTGATTCTGACGTGGAGAAAAGCGGCTTTTCTTTCTGGCTTTACACCGATATGCAACATATTACTAACGTGGAGTGCTGCGGTGCAAAGCTGCTTTCCTCCGCAGCAGTATCCGCTAATAAACGTGGACTACGTAAACACTCACGCAAACATTACGTAAACATCTCTTGATTCTGGTAAACCTACCATGAACACAACTTATTCAGTATCATCAGTATATGCTGTGGTCTGAAAAAACTATCACTGCCTTATTATGCATGATTTCAAGGAACAGCGCACATTTGGTGAACCTTGGGCTCTGCTCTGAACATGCTCAGATATTCTGGAAGGAACAGTTTTTGATAAGAAAGAGCGTTAGCCAGGCCCTTTAGTGGCAAGCATTAGTGATGTGATTCAACAAGCCATGGGTAGCTAATGGATTTCAATTAGGACTGGGGTGACGTGTAACTTCTATGGGTAGTCGAACTCTATTACTATGCTACTGCGCCATGTCTGGTGGCAAGTTATAAAACTATAAAACTGCAGCTGCAAAAATAACAAAAAAACATATTTATATCTCTATATATATATCTATGCACATATATAGTATGTATATATAAACACACACACATATAGAGTACACACACATTAAATATTCATTCAGTTGAATGAATGAATTAATCTATTGAATTCTATTGAATATTGAGTATTTAAACTTAAAGACAACAAAATAATAGAAGGGATGATTTTAAGGCAAAATCTTAAAAATCCCACCAATTGCAACAAAAACAAAGATCATCTAGTTCAGCTGAACACGCATTCATATTTTTAAAGCTCTTTTCTGACTCCAGAAAAATATGTTTTATTTAATTTTTTTGGGGATTGTCATACATTTCCAGTTAACACGCTGGACGCACGCACGCACGCACGCACACACACACACACACACACATCTTTTAACTGTGATGGAATACAGCCTGAATGGGAGCCCAGAGGGTGTCTGTGATTTATGGGACCTGCGTGTTCAGCCGAGTTCTAGCTGTGCACCGATGTCAGAAGTGATTACGAGGTGGAGATTGGTTTTGGTCTCAATCACTAACGTGAATATTAGAGAGCAACAGCCATGATGAAAGGCACCGCTGTGTGGGAGGTCGTGCTAAGGAGTTCTGCTGAAAGTTAATCTGGAATAATTTAACTCCCCTTTTTAGCTGCTGGAATAAGGAACCATGAGTTTATCCTGTATCTATGCAGCACATGTTTTTGGAAGCAGAGGGAGGTGTTTCAATCACATCTTGTCACTCTTCATTTTGTTTAAGTGTTTCCCCAAATTTAACCATAAAACTCCATTTGAGTTCTTGTTATTTCAAAAACCATCCTCTGGTGCAACCTGACCTGTAGACTCCTCTGATGGATTCTCAATTTTAAGGTCCATTTTCTCCATTAGCCGTCACTGCAAAAAAGTGTGGTGTGATACATAATGTGTCCCCCATTGGTTATAGAAACGTCTCCATGTGGTGAAAAAGCTAACTAAAAAAGACTTATTTCCTCCTTGGGGCACAAACATTACCCACATGAAGAACCATCCTGCTACAACATTGATATTAGCCTTACTTTTGAAACCAAGTTTTCCTCATGACTCCATCACACATTAAACATAAAGAACTTGAGAAAAGTACGAGTTATAAATAAAAAACTTTCCTTGTGACGTAAAAATCAATGTAAACAGAATAAAACAAGGTAAAGCTACAATCATCAGCGATCAGAAACAAGAAAAACTAAACATCAACAATTTAAAAAAAAGAACAATAAAAACAAAATGAAGTAAAAGAATTTAAAAAATGCTGCCCCGAGCCAGGAGTATCTCCACCTGCAGTCTTGTCTTTCCCTTTGTTTGACGGATGCTTATTAGGATCTGAAAAACAAAGAAATAATCCAAATCAAATCCAAATCTACAATCAAAGTGAAAAGTTGACATGTCTATTAAGATCAGGAGGCTCTAATGTCCCGGCCTCTGCTTAGCGTGGGGCTCGTGTACACTGCTCAAAATAATAAAGGGAACACTACGAAAACATATCCTACACCTGAACAGATTAAATATTATTTTTAAAGGTACAATTTCAATGTTTTTATCTTTACGGAGTTGTGTGTACTGACTACACAACCACAGAAATATTACTGGAAATTAAATGTATTAACCTATGGAGGTCTGGATGTAGAATCATTCTCCAAATAAAGTGGAAAAACACACTACAGGCTGATCCACCTTGGATGTAATGTTCCTGAAACGAGTCACAATGAGGCTCAGTAGTGACGTCCTTGCAATGCCTGGAGATGCTTCTGATGAAGCAGTGGATGGTCTCCTGGGGAATCTCCTCCCAAACCTGGACCAAAGCATTTGACAACTCCTGGACAGTCTGTGGTGCAACCTGGCATTGGTAGATTGACCGAGACATGATGTCCCAGATGTGCTCAAATGAATTCAGGCCTGCAGAACGGGCGGGCCAGTCCATTACATCAATACCTTTGTTTAGCTGAAGCTGCATACACACTCCAGCCACACGAGGTCTAGCACTGTCTTGCAATAAGAGGCCCTCCAAAGAAATGCCCCTGAATCATTACTAACCCACTGCCAAATAGGTCATGTTAGACGGTGCTGCAGGCAGCAGAACGTTCTCCACAGCGTCTCCAGACTCAAATCTGTCACATGTGCTGAGTGTAAACCTGCTTTCATCTGTGAAGAGCACAGTGTGTGTTATGTCCTCCTGCTGCTGCCTTCCATCCTCTGTCATTCTGCTCACCTGGCAGGTGAAGCCAGTTGTTTTGATCAGCACCTGCCAGGTATTTATTTAATTTGGGTTTGGGACCTTGGTATAGTCTTAGTTTGCAGGCTTTGTTTCTGTTACAGGTAATTTTGGTTAGGCAGCCCTTAGCACGGAGCTGCTGACGCTGACGGTCAGCATGGCTGGGTCAGCTGTCTCCCTGACCTTTTGTTTGGCCAAGGTTTCAGTTCCCTTTGTTTGAAACCAGCACGCTAATTTTTTTTCTCTCTTGTTTTTCAGGACAGTGTCTTTTTCATTTAATAAACTGTGTTCCTTTTAGTTCTTGTGTCCATTTTTCTCTATGGTGTGACCCCTTTTTGTCTACCCCTAGACCTGGGCCATGTTGGGGTCGTAACAGAGTGCCAGTGGAAAATATGGCAATCATGGAGTTCTCAAGCAAATGCCAAACGTCTTTCACCTCCCACTTGTGGATGTCAGGGCCTCATTCTATCCTAATTGAGTCTTTATTTCTATCAGTTTGAGCAGAGATGTGCACAGACGGAGAAAATGTCTGTGGTCACCACATGCAGAATCACTCCTTTGTTGGAGGTGGCTCGCTGATTGCCTATTATTTCCACCTGTTGTCTATTCCACTAGGTCCTTCCACATTGCTCCCTTGCGCTCCCACATAGCCCCAAGTTCTCCGTCCAGCTGCTGGACCTTTCCTCAAAACCACCACATCGATTTCGATCAAAAAGAAAGTGTCGGAGATTAGAAATTTAAATATGTATATACACTGCTAAAAAAAAAGAAAAAAATGAAGGGAAACAACTCAAACTGTCCAATTAGGAAACAACACTGACCAACAATCAGTTTCACACACAGTTTTTGTCCAAGTGAGTGGACTCAAAATTACAGTCCCCACTGGTGCACTCCCCACTCCTGACCCTCCAAAAATGTCCTCCATTTTCTGAAATAAACCCAGTCATCAGTGTCAACTTGCATTATAGTTGTGCAATGTTCAGTTCAAGTTTAAAGGTTTTCTAAAGAAAATAAAGTTTGAACACAACAGCATTGCTGTCTTGTGTTGTGACGCGTAACAATTGAAAATGCAGCAACACTTGCCAAAAAATACTCACATGAGATCTTTGCCTATCCAATTGATTTAATGCATTCCTTTGCACGTTTGTGAGCATTTTTTTCCAATTCTTTTTCAGCTTTTTAAAAAATAGTGATTCTGCATCCTTAAATTTGAAAGCCATGGTCTAATTGTATAAAATGCATTATTGCTATTGTAATGCAACTGAATATATGTGGCAGATGTAGCGTCATTTGATGTGTGAAATCTCCAAGAGTGGTATTTATTAGTCACTTAATTGACACATTTGGCTGTTTTGATAAATGTACATACTGCACATTGTTTCTGGTGGAGGGGAGGCGGGAGGATTTAGGCTGGTGAACGTGACTGGTCATTTGGGGACAGCTGGCTGTTGGTGTGAGGCTCGACTATATGTTTATTTATTTCAACTTACTAGAACGCAGTTCCCTTCTCACACTCATCTTTACTTCACCCACGTGATCTTTAAGGCACGAAATGATATCCATTATGTTGGAGTACTCATAGAGGAATCTGCCCTAATGCAGTTAGGGTACTCTTCCCAGTTTATCCTAATTGCATTGTACATGTGTAAGGACTTTTTGAAGAGTGGCTGTATAGGAAGGTTCTTTGATTGAACGACATAGTTTATATCATATATAGACTTCGCTTTCAGGTTCATTAGAGTAGATTTGTTACATAGTTTTTAGAACAAGTTGCAGTTTTTGCAGAAAATGTATGGCATAACAGGAATAAAGTTAATAGAGACAAAATGCATACAAGCAAATCCATTTAACTAGAGGCTTGGATTGTCATAGTAATACATTTTATTAAAAACTTGAGGTCAAAATGTCAACACCATAAAAAAAAACAAAAGACATCAGGAAAATACCAAATCGAATAATAAATGACAAGGATAAAAAGTACAATAAAATAGAGGGTATATAAAAAAGTGGAAATAAAAGTACCAAGCAAGTACAACAAAAATGTAAAGGTCATAAAGAAGTGTCTAAATCAGTACCTCCAAATAGAGGACTGGTATCGAAGAGTGCGATGTCTGATATTGGTGAGGGTTGAAATTATTTCTTTTAAGAAAGCACTGTTTGACAATATCACGGATGAAATGTCTTCAACGCAGTTGGAAAGGGTTAAATTCCTGGTCCAACAAAGATGTCACTCATGCTGCACCACCATGGTCTTTTTTATTAAATCCTCAGGACAACACTACCTGCAGCCTCAGCATGCTTAGTGTTCTGTCATACAAAGGTGTGCAGTGAGAATTCTATTGAAGAATCTTGATAGTCTCTGAACATGGAACAAAATCTGAATGTGATATTATTAGCCTGAGAATATAATATACAGTATTGTCTGTGAATGTCATCACACTCAACTATTTAGTCAATAATAATATAACAAGGATAGTTTACTTAATGACAGAGATCAAGGCTATTGGAAAGTTCAGTGTCACATCCTCATCAATGTGACAGATCAGCACAGCACTCTAAGAAGCAATGTATATCATTTTATTTTAAAACCATAACAGATACTTAAATGTGCTGTAAAACCAGAACTGCTAAAGGCTAATTACGACTAAATCCTCTGTGAAGTCAGATAATTGACATTTAATCTCCAGATCATAGACCCGCTGTTACATGAATCCAGTTTCTTATGCAAATCGTCAACATACAAATTGGAAGAAAGCCGTGGTCAACATGCCCTCCTGCCTTGCACCATTGCTCACACCAAAGGAGATTAAGACACTTGCTAACCACCATACCAGTAAGCTAACAGTTTTTCAAAATACCATAGAACACCCTGTTTGATCATTTTCAGGAGAAGTTTGGTATGGTTAACTTATGGGCAACAATAAAACACAGATGATTTGTGCTGGCTGTAATTATGAGTTTCTTTTAATACAAATGTCTGAATGTCTAAATGAGAATGTGTTATTTAAATATTACGTTTTTATTTGAACCGTTATTTTTTGCCATGTTTATGCTTGTATTGATGATTTCTTAATCTTTGTCAATAAAGATAATATTAGTGACTCAAAAATTGAGTCATGAGAAGAGGCACTTGAGAGGACAGTGTGAATGTTGATGTCCTTTCACTTTAAAATCATATCATCTCCACACACTCCAAAGACTTTCTTTTATAAACTGCCAGTATGAGTAGGCTAAAGGTTGATGACAGAAAACAATATGCGGTGTCCTGTTGTCATCCACTGCAGACAGTGAATAATTAAGATCATGGCTGGTAAAATACAAATGAGAATAATATTGTTTCCTTTCCACTGTCATCCCATTCTAAATCTGACATTTCCTTTTCCTTTATGTCTTAGTTTTCTTAGACTCCCTCAGTGAACCCAAGTGACATTCATTTTTTCTACCTTATAACAATAAATCTCCAATAACTACCACATCTTCTGTGTCCAATGGTGTAGTTGCACTTTGTCTCTGTCCAATCAACCTTAACCTCTCTAGATTCACTGAATTATGTCATCCTTTGTCTGCTTCATGTCATCCGTAAAAGACAGTGAGAAAAAACTCAAAAATGGGGACATGCTCAGCAGGTGTCAAAAGCTTTGAATTTCTTGCTTTTTTAAGGCCTTTCTTAATATTTGAAAGCTAACTCCTGTCTCCTGTCAAACTATTTTTCTTGTGACACTGTTCCACTCTCACATGTGGGATGTGTGACTGGACGAACTTGGGCACCATAATGGTGTTGTGAATGAGTAGATCTGACAAGAGGATGATCTCATTCATCAAAGCATGACTGTCAAATCTCCTGACATGTCAAGCATGGATTAGCGGTGGGAGGTGATCACCCACTAACCCCAGAAGCACGCTCTCTCTGACAGCTTTGCCATGTTGAAACAAGGTGGTGTACAGTGTGCTGCCTGATTGGACTCATAAAACCAGATGTCTACTGCTCTTGCCCTGAGTATGCTTTATCATTTCACTGACAGTGCCAGGGATGTGTCAGAATGCAGCTTAGAATGCCTGTTTTTATCAAAAAAATACAGTTTTTTAAATGTGCAGTTCACTTGAATTAGTATTTCCTGTGAAGATTTTTTTTTGTTTTGTTTCAACTTTGTTGCTTTTTTACTTTGCTTCATATTTACTTTTTTATTTAGGCTTTGAGTTGTGATCACATCAAATTTTAGTTGATACCTCTACTCATGGAACATTTGTCTTGGCCTTATCAGACCACAGTCATTTTTCTGTTCAGTCACATTTAAGATTTGTCACGTTCATGTTCTGTGCTGTGGTTTGAGCCACCTGACCTTGCCTCTGATCTCCTGCTGTGCTTCTGTAAGCACCAAATACAGAAATAACTACATTACTCATATTTGAATTTTATTTAATTTTTTAAGGTTTTACGGTAGGCTTTGCATAATCGACTTCTGAGCATAGATGCTCACTATTTGAGAATATAAACCACAATGCATTGCGTTTGAGCAGTTTTTTTCATGTTTAAAAAACATTTTAACATATTTTTTTGTAAATCATCAAGTTTTCATTATTAGAACACAGTGGATTCATAAATGCTGTTTGTAAAATTGTCATCTTTCTTAAGTTTTTACTTTGGGAAATTGGCATTGACGTTTAAAAAAAAGAGAAAAAAATGAGTGAGTGTGGTGTCTAAATTGCTTTTATAATCCAGGGCACTAGATAGTCCCGTGTTTTTTTCTTAGTAGTTAGGGAGTAGGGAGGGAATTTGGATTTAGACCATTTTTCATTATTAATCAACTCTGTTGCTTCCTGTTAAATAACTACCCATTAGTATATTTAAGAACTTGGCATTCTGTTTGTAACCACCTGCTCCTGTCATCTTGGCCTCTTTTGTAAAGTCAAACTTTCAGATTAAAATTATTAATGAGTTTTTTGTGTTTGCAAATTTTGTACTTTTCTTCTGTCTTTTTTGTTGAATTTTAAGTGTAGTTTTTTGCTTAAAAGCTTCTGCATGTAAATCTTCCATTACCACCATCTCTGAAAAATATTTTCAATAAATTAATAGTAAAAAATAGTCAGTTGATCTATACTTACACTGAGAGTGTATTCAGACTGGAAAAGTCAGCAAGTCCGGATCTGGAGTCCGCTTAGTTTTGTCCGGGTTGAGTTCTGAATCTTGCATTTGGTCTGTATTCAGACTGCCGACAAGCGGACTTTCCTGTTACGGTCCAAAGCTTGTAAACAAAACCACGTGGCTAAAGATTACCTCACGCATTGTCCAGGATTTACAAGGGCTGCTTTGGTATGGCGGAGGCATGCTGCAAGGCGGTTGCTAAGGAGACATCGGCTAAAAAGGTACCCTGATAAACGTTTGACACAAATTGTCGGGAAAGCAGTGTGAGAGGTAATGTGTATCTCGCCAAAGGTGTTTTAATGAGCCTGAATTCATCCGACCACATTTCAATGTGTGGCTGTTGCATCGCTGCTCCATGTTTGTCCACGGCTCTTGTTCACCGGTCCAGTTATTGCACTCCGAGCACGGAGCGGATTCAGACTAAGGACAGTCAGACCAAACTATAGTTTAGTCCAATTGGAAACGAACCCAGACAACCTTGAAAGATAGGTCAGAGAGCAGTTCCTCATCCCGGACCAGGGTCCACTTGGGGGCATTGAGACTGAAAATTTGCTCCAGATCATCGGGGGAAATAAACTCTGGTTCACTTCAAGCAAAACCAAATGTGTCTAGTCTGAATATACACCCTAAAACAGCACATTTTTTAGCATCTTGTTTTTACCTTAACTCTATTTATTCGCTGAAGGAAAACAAAAATACAAACACAAACAAAATTAGGTGAGGAAAAAAGAGAAAAACAAATAGTCCAAATTAAATTTTTACCTAATTCACCACCAAAACATCCGTGATGGGGGTAACCTCTGGTTTCCAGTTTTGGGTGTGAGCCAGTTGTATTGTTAAAAAGTAGTTTCCTACTGGAGTTGATTGATTGTCAGGATTTTCCTCACTTTTAGAAGGAAATAACTGAGAGGTGTTTGGAAAAGACTGAGGGGAGATGATAAGGAGTTTTACAGTTGTGTTTAACAAACAGACATTATTTTATGACTCAAACATTGATGTTGATGCAAACTTTTTTTTCTGCTTGTAGAGACAACTGCTGCCAACTGACTGAAAACATTATTCAAGAAAATTACATTTCTTAGGGAAGTTAATTCAAAGTTTAAAGGTAAAAACTGATGCATATGGATATTATAAATCATGTTTTGTGATATATGTAGATTAATTAAAAATATTTCATTTGCTGTAACACTGATTGAGCAGCTACTCATACTTCTCGTTTGGAAAAAAAAATCACACCAACAGCCAAGATCACAAACCTTGTTGAAAACATTACCTACTTTGTGCTTAAACCTTTCTATGAAAGAGATTGTCCTTTGTGAAGGTAAAAAATCCTGCTATTTTTTAAACAAATAATTTCAGCAAAGGCCTTAAATAAAAAAAAAAGAAAACGTTTTTTGCCAATTTCCATTTAGAAAATGTCTCTGTTTCTTTCAATGTGTACTGAATTTTTGAGTATTGAAATTGTAGGGGCTGCACGATGGCGCAGTGGATAGTCGGTTGGCCCCCGGTTCAAGTCCCAGCTGGGGGACTTGAAACAGTGTCACCAATGGGGGACCTTTCTGTGTGGAGTTTGCATGTTCTCCCTGTGCATGTGGCATGCGTGGGTTTTCTCCAGAGACTCCAGCTTCCTCCCACTGTCTAAAAACATACTTCATAAGGAGGGTAATTGGTCACTCTAGATTGTCCCTATTTGTGAATGTGGGTGTGCATGGGTGTGTGATTGTGGCCTCTGTGACAGACTGGTGACCTGTCCAGGGGTGTCCCTGCCTTTGCCAATGAGCTTCTGGGTTAGGCTCCAGCAGCCCCATGACCCCAAAAGGGACAAAATAGTATAGAAGATGAATCATGATTCAAATTACGATCTGCAACATGTTTACTTCAATCAACATTTAACAGGTACGGACAGATAATTTTTTAAGTATCTGGAGTTTGTACACACAAAAATATTAATCTCCAGAAGATTTTTGGTTTTGCAAAACATTTAAGTAAAAAAAGAGTTATCAGTCAAAATCAATCAAAACAGAAGTAGTTACATAAGTTGACATTCTGTAACATAGCCAACAATCTCAGTAATGTACTATTGTGCCGTTGGGGTGCCACAATGTTCCCATCAACATTTTTAAAACATGTTTTGGGAAATCTCCATTGTTGTAGCATCTTGCTCAAAGTGTTTGGCAGCATTAAAGCTGCAAAGCTATTAGATTCACTGACCGCAGCGTAACCCTGTGCAGACAAAGGGAGTGAGGGTAGGCACTCAAAGCCATTCAGACCAAAATGCTTAATTATAACAAACTCACACAAACACCTTTGTTTCTGAGAGTGGGAGAGAACAAAGAGCAACCCAAGGATAAAAATGGGGAAAATACAGTTCCATCACACGGATTCGCTGTTTTGTACCTCACCATATTCACACATTCATGGGCTTTGCATTACAAAGGGTCATTCTACTGCGTAAATATGATGATAACCTGCTGTGGTATGAGCATTAACCCTTTAACAGCAGATATGTCACCAGCGACATCTAATCAACACATGCTCTTTGACAGACTGGAACTCCTCTACTGCTATACGATCACTGTAAATCACTTGATTCTGTCGCAGGATCCAAGTTCTCTCCCATGAGTCCAAACACATCTTTGTAAAAAAGATTATTTCTTCTTTGTTTTTTAGGCTTTTGATATAAAATGTAACTTATTTTAAAGCAAAAACAATTAAAAGTGCAACAAAATTGCAGCATAAAATAGCCGTGGAGACCTAAGCCAGTCGAGAAAGGGAATAATGTGTTGGTGCACAATTCAAATACATTCAGAATGGCAACTGTCTCTTTCAAGGTGAAAGTGAAGGTCGGGACGTGCATTTCCAGTTTTGTGCATGAGCGTTTAACGCCTCTTGGTGGGTCGACCTTTGCCTGTGCCATTTATGCAGTGTGGGACTGAGATTGTTGTTTAGATGAAACTGTCAGCTGTCAAGTGCAGCTTGGTTGTGTCTATAGTGACCTGCAGTTATGACATTGGGAGAATATATGCTTGAAGTGCCTGCTCTAATGGCCAAACTTCCATCCTTCACATCTCTGTTAAATCAAGTTCTCTTTGAGTGTAATGGGTAGATCCCATCATAAAGTAAACTCACTTCAAGTTTAGAAGAGTGTGTGAATGCTTGGCGCTTTGCTACCAAAGACATATTAAGCTAAAAAATGAAAGCAATGTCAGTTCATTGACACATGACAATAATTCATTGGTCACATCTTAAAGACTTTTGAACCAGAGTCAATTATTTTTTCAGTTGTCTAGTTTTCAAACCAGCCTTAACAGGGAAGTGATGTGTCTTATAGAAGTTGCGTTGTTTCTTCTTTTCTTTTGCACACAGTTGACTACAGTACTGCTTTCCATAGACCGCTGGTCCCCAACAACGACTGTGTTTTGTGTGACGCAAAATAAGCATCATAGGATCCACGTGATGGAGAATGTATGACATTATCAAAACAAGAAGTTAAGTGCATGCAGTTTTTTTAGCTCGTGTTTGCCTTTTGTGATTTTGGAGTTATGGTGTTGCAGCATGAAACAGCATACAACAGCATGCAACAGCATGTTGTTTCTCTGTCGTTGAGCTTGCATGCTATAGTTATATCCTTGTATTCAAGTGTTTTACTTCTTTTAATTTCATCACATTTTACAAATGCCATCAATATTTAAGCTATTTCAAACATTATGATCAAACACTATTTACATCATAATTGTTTTTTTTTTGTTTGTTTTTTTCTTGCTGTTTGGGAAAATCTACAATTTTTTTTTTGTTTTATGCTGAAACCCAACTTCTTGATTTGGTACAACTTTTAAATTAAAAAAAAGAAGACTCACAACTGAAGTGTAAACAAACGTCATTGTGTATAGTAAATCCACCAGAAACAGTTTCTTACTCTGCAAAGAGAAATTGTATAACGAGTTATTGTGGCAGATGAGCTAAACATGTTTTTGAGCTGTAAGCCCAACTCCAGCCCTAAATTTCAAAGTAAGTCAGTTATACATGATATCTAGCTTTCCTCCAAATTTAAGAATCTTCCAAACCTCCTGTCTATTCTTTTTGGTCTCAACAGATGCTTTCCTGTACATTGTACGGAACATTTGGGGTTTATGGACAACAGGTGGGACCCCCTCCATGTGTATTAATATTTACTTTTTTCTTATTTCTCTTTTATTTGTTTATATTTAAAGTAAATTATTTTGTTGAACTGTTAAATATAAAATTTTGGGGGTTATCCAACTATTTTAACAGCTAACCACCCACCCAAACAACTCATCCTCCATGGTTTTAGGTTTTCTCTAAGGTCCCTGTAGAAAACTGAAAGCCTTTTCCTGTAAAAAAAAAAGGCCAAAGTACTCTGTAAGTATGTGTGGTCTGTTTCTCACACTTCTTCTTTCAATTTAGTATATTCTGTTTTGTTTAATTTGTAAATATTTCCATCACATTTCTGATTGCTTTAATTCTCCTGAGTTTTTCCATTAACATTGTAGTCAGTTTTAGAAATGATGGCCAATGGCTCTGAAAATGCAACTTTTGGATTATATAAGAATACCTACATCTGCATCTACATTTTTTAAATTGAACCAGTCTTTTTTTGTCACATTAATGAATTCGTAGCTGCACAGGAGCGATTAAAACTGTTGCTTCATAGCAGCAAGGCACTGGTTTAAATCCCAGCTGGGATTGCCCGTTTTCGCCATGCATCCATGAGTTCTTTCCAGGTACCCCAGCTTCCTCCCACTCTCAAAATGTACGCTTCATAGATTGATTGGTGACTCTAAATTGTCCCTTAGGAGTAATTGAGTGTCCTGTGATGGATGGACCAGTGAACTTTCTCGGACAGTTTTTTTTCCAACCCTGGTCCTAAAGGGAACACTGTCCTTCAGATTTTTCATCCTGTCGACTCACCTGGCTTCAAAGCCTGTCATTGTAAGATCTTTGTAAAGATTGATGATGTGTTTCAGCTGAGTAGCTCAAACATTCAGCACAAGGTGCCTTGAGGACCAAGGTTGGGAAACACTTTAGGGTGTACCTGCCTTCACCCTGAACTAGATGTAATAGACTCCAGCAAACCCTTTGACAAAGTGGGAATAGAAGATGGATGAATCAACATTCCTCAATTCACTTCATGGTCCAATCTTTACCATGTGCATTTGTGACTTTCAGACTCATAAAGGCCTTGTTTAACCGTGGAAATCATTATCATTTCATCTGGAAATGGTCTACCTTTGTGCATAATGTTTTTCAGTCTACCTCTGCTTGTGTGTATTTTTCAGTGCCCTAAGCTGCAAAGTCACAGAAAAATGGCAGAAATGATTCCTCCTGCTATAAACGCCTACAATTACAAGAAGAATTGTTAGAAAATTTCCCCTCAGGGATTAATTCGATTTTAATTTCAAACAAACTTATGGTTAGTACAGTTTCTCACAGAACAAAAAGAATATAAGAACACAGACTTCAACAAAATACACTGACGGATTTAAATTTTGTTTACCTCCTCCCCCTTGTAGAAAACAGGAAGTAGAGTCAAATCTGTCGATTGTGATTCCCACAGAGAATTGTTGTGTTTAGAGTACTAATGGACATCTGTTTGTCAAGGCGATCTAAAAACAGCCGGCGGTGTTTGAGACTCATGGGGGAAGGAAAAATATTAATGAAGTCAGAGTTTTGTTTGCTCTGTGTTGAAACCTGGAAAGCAGCTTGTGTTTGAGGTTATTAAACAGATGGTGCAGGAAAGATGTTCATTTCTAATGTTTTCTCAGCTGACACCAGACAATATCAGTTAAGTTCAGCCACGCACCAGAAAAAGATCCCACAATTCCTTCAAGCTATCGCCCCATCTCTCTAATCAATGCAGACGTAAAAATTATTTGCAAAGCCCTCGCGCAGAGAATAGAAAAAGTCACTCCTCATATAATTCATCATGATCAAACTGGTTTCATAAAAGGTAGACACTCAAGTGATAACGTCCGCAGACTTGTTAACATAATAGATTTTGCTACTATTAAAAACCAGGAAACAACCATACTCTCATTGGATGCTGAAAAAGCATTTGACAGAGTAAACTGGAAGTTCTTCATTGCTGCCCTCCATAAGTTTGGGTTTGGGGAATCCTTCATTGATTGGATTAAAATATTATATCACAACCTAAATGCATCAGTCAGAACCAACAAACAGACTTCTGACAGGTTTTTTCTTGGGAGAGGGACCAGACAGGGTTGTCCACTGTCCCCCTCTCTTTTTGCTATATTTATTAAACCTTTGGCTGCAACAATAAGACAGCGTGAGAGCATTAAAGGAATTACAACAAAATACAGTAATCATAAAATTAGTCTTTATGCTGATGACATATTACTTTTTCTAAACAATTCACATTCCATTAGTGAAACAACAACAATTATTAATGAATTTTCCTCTATCTCAGACTACTCAATTAACTGGAACAAATCAGTTTTATTGTCACTGAATGGTAATGTTGAGCAAACAATCTCAATACCAGTCAAATCAGGCAATATCAAATATCTAGGTATTTATTTCTCCCCGAAACTATCAGAACTGGTGCAACTAAACTACACCCCATTACTGAAAAGTATACAGGATGATCTAACCCGCTGGGTCAACCTGCCTCTGTCACTCATGGGTAAGATAGCCACAGTAAAAATGAACATTTTACCCAAAGTTAATTATCTGGGGCCGATCCACTTGGCAGTGGTCCCCCCTCCCATGGTCTCGGCACAGTTTCGCCCCCTTCTCTTGGTTTTAAATGCATCTTAGACACGTAGGACCCTTGGTGGGGGGGTGCTGGGACATCACTGCCAGCAAGCAGGGGATGTCCTCAGTGCTCTACCCTCCAATTTTAATTGCACCATAGACATTTAGGGTTCCTTGGTGAGAGGGTGATTGGACATCCCTGTAAGCAATCAGGAGATTTCCTCAGTGCCCTGCTCACCAATTTTAACTGCACCCTTTATTACACACACCCTTCAACCACAAGAAACACACCTCAACATACACACACACAAAAACATTACACAAGGAAGGTGGGACTACTGATCTTCTGTCCCCTACCCCATCCCCGGTGGGGGGGAACAGGGCCTTCAGCAGCGGTGGCCTTGTCTCCTGAGGGTCGGCCTCCTGGGCCCGGCGGCCCCCTCCCCACGCAGGGAGAGGGATCCCTCAGTCCTCTGGCAAGTCCATGAGCGGGGGATCATATTCCACCTGAGCCTGAGGGGTGTCTGTGTCCTAATGGTGCGGGTTCTGGTCCTTACCCTCGGGCGCCGGGCCCCTTCTAAGTCACAACATAGGATAGCCTGGTCAGGCTATGTACTCCTTCGGGGACCCCCACTTCTCTTGGTCATCCCTCCTCTAGGTGGGGGTAGCTGACCCCCGCTGTGCTCTCTTCTGGATCTCCGCAACTGCCTGGAGCTTCGGTGCAGGTCTCCCTTGGGGGCCCCTGGCTTGTACCCGGGGCTGGGGTGGGGGGATGCTCAGAACTCCTGGGTGGTGGTGGGTGGCTTGTCTAGGGTGGTGGGGCTCTCGGGGGTGGGTCTCCGTGCTGGGCCGCCTGGCGCGGTGGGAGGGCTGCTCTCCTGGCTGGCTGGGCCTTGCGCTCTGCGCTTCCGTACCTCACTGTGCTCGGGTCTTGGGGGCCCATGTGGTGGTCCTGCGGGCCCTGGTCTGGGTGCTTGGCCGGGCTGCCTGGCGGGCGGATCTCCTCCATTGACCCCAAAGTATGGGTGCGGGCCCTGGTCGGCGCTGTGGCCTTGGCGGGCGTCTTGGTGTGGGGATGTCTGGGAGCTCTCCCTCCTTTTTTTTTTTTTTTTTTTTCTTTTCTTTTCTTTTTATTCCTTCATCAACTTCAGCTTAACATAACATTCACCTGAGCACAGGCGTCACAGCTCACCTTTGCACCTTCAAATAGTGTGCGTGTCAGAAGGTAGTGCTTTGCATGTGTTGGTTGGTATGCACAAGTGTGCGTGTGAACTGAATGTGGACAAGTTTGCGAACACTCTTGGAGCCGGCAGGTATGTTTGTGGCAGCTGAGTGTGTGGACAGGCCCCGCCCATTTTAGACCAACATTCACTATTTTAATGGGTATAGGCTCCAACATTTTGTTGCCTGTAGATTCGCAACTCTACTTTCCCTTTCCATTAGTCATCCTCTAAAATCTATTATCCACCGTCCCCCCCTCTTTCCCCCTTTCTTTTTCTGTCCGGTCCAACAAAAAGAACACAAACAAAATTAATATTAATAAAGTTTCGTTTAAATTACAAAAGGGGCTTATACCAACATACAATTTGTGTTCCCAATGATTTATAACCCCCGATTGTAAGAGTAAAATCTGTCTAATGCAAGAGGCTTTCAGCTCATATCTGTCTGCTCAGCTGTTGGACAGGACAAGTTAAAAAAAAAAAAAAGGTCAGGCACGCCCCACGTGGTGGCCAGGGGTGGCACTGGCCACCTTCAAAAAACATGGGTGCCACCCCAGTGGCCACCCTTGAAAGAAATTACACACATTTATTTTTTATCAACATTTGTGTACCGTACAAAGTCCAGCATTCTTTTTACTTTTAAATGTCAAAGTATGATAAAACATAATAAAAATAAATGTTAAAAAATATTGAATCAGGCACGCACAGAGCACCTCAAACGGTGGGTCCTATAAGAGTACTTAAGACGGAGGCTGGAGTTTCTTTTCAAATTGTGCGCAATTTTGCAGGTTAAGTTGGTTGACACGGTTTTCTGCTCATTTTTGATGTGTTTAAAATAATTACAAGGGTGATGAACAGTGCAACCTAGCTACTCTTTGGCTTTGAACACTCTGGAACCAATGGACACCCTTGGGCGTCCTGCCATGCAGTTGTGAGATCAGTGTAATAAAACCATGTCTAAAGTAAATGTTGGCTTATTTGAATATTCTGTGATTAAGATTTTATTGAAAAAAGGGGAGAGAATATGGCATGCAGTTGTAGTTTTTGGACAAAAACGATAAACAAGGCAGAAGATGAACGTCAATCACACGGCTGTAATGCAGGACAAAACAGGTATAGAATGTTCTACCCAATGTTCATATATGGCAAAAATGACCCAATAAATTTGCTGGAACCATGTCTGTTTAGGTTGCACAATATTTGGAATGTTTCTAGTCTGCATCCAACAATCTAATAAAAAATCTAAATCACATTTCTGTTTTAGGTGAAGGAACAGCTGCATCGTGCTTACTCAGATTGCTGCATATAAATAACTATCTTTAATCAATGGCCGAAATTTGGGGGAACTTATGTTACTTAAAAAAGCTGTAACAACTGGATCTTTGAAGACAGTTGTATTTATATTGCCTGTTTTCTAGGAACACTGTAGATCAGGAACTCTTCTGAGCATTAGCACAGCTATTTTTACGCGCAAGGTGCGTTTGTTGTTATGCCTAATTGACATGTAATCCCTTGACCACCCTGCAGTTTGCACTGGCCACAATGTGGCCACCCCTAAAATATAATTCTGTGGGCATCGCTGGTTGAGTTACATTTTTAAAATAGCAAGGGTTTAAATTGCAACTGAAAGATAACGGTTTGGGGACTGAATGAAGAAGTTTTGAATGAACTACTCAACAAGGGGGCGTCAGGACAAACCACTCCTCTGGAAGTCAGGGGGAGGGGGTCAGACTGGAGAAACAATGGAGACAATGCAAACTAACTGATGGTCAAGAGAAGGACTCTCCACAAGGAAGACACACTACAGACGCACCAGTTTAAATCCAGGGTATGGACGACTTGGATATACGCCAAAAACCTGGGAATTTATTGTAGACCCACTTTGATGATAATTGTATTTTGGGCAATTTTAATATGTTCTCGTTGCATTTTTCTGATGATGGAGGACTTATATATAGAGAAAATTAAGCTCAAAATGCATATTTTGTTTGTCAAATTGTGGCAAGTCCGGAGCAGATGAAAAATGCAGTAAGAAAAGGTTTGTAGTGACGTAAAAATGTCTGCTCTGCTCCATTGCGATGCATCCACTTGTAGACATTAGATCCATGTACGCCTGCGTTTTCCTCGTCTGAGCTGAAATCTGGCTCAGAACTGTACGGCTGGACAGTTCACCGTTTTTGTTGCACCGGTAATTTTAGGGTGAGGTTTAGAAAATTATTAAATAAAAGTGCCATTAATTATTGACAGATAACGTAATGAAATGCTGCAAACGGAACCATGAAATGTTTCATTAAATCATAGAATCAATACATGTTTCTTGAATCGTTACAAATTGAGTTTTAATGAAATATTGACACATTTATTGACACTTTAAAATAAATATTTCAAATTTTAAATAAGTAATGATAATTTAATTTAAGTATTTCATCTTACATATATTTAATTCACTTTGTCTCTTCCAGCCTACACTGGCCATGAAATAAATAAATATGTCTTTAAATGTTTAAATGTGCTTTTTAATGGCATTTTTAATATTTTAATGCCACATGTAATTCAACATTTATTTATTGATTTCCAATTTGATTTATTTAATGCCAATTTCAAATAATTAATGACACTTTTATTTAACGATTTAATGGTGTATATATTTTATTTAATATTGTCTCTTCTGGATCTCCGTAGTAAACAGATGGATGACTGGAAGTGGGGCCGGACTTACTCCTAAAGTCTCGCCCACAACTTGGAGGCATATTTCTAATGAACTACTGTCGCTTTGCAGAAACTATGTCCTAGAAAAAGACAGTTTTTTTCCATTTTGGCTAAAAAAAACATAATCATGATTAAAAGAACACTAAGAACACTTTGAAATAGATGAAAATATTTTTGGAGTGGGACTTTAAACTAAATAAAAGAACCAAAATTAAGTCCTTATTTAAAATTAACGAAAACTATGAACAGAAGTAGACAGAAGATAATATTACAAGGAAACTAAGCGCGAGTTCAGAAAGTATAACAGCTATGAATGTGATGTTGTTGGATAACAAAAAAAGGAAAACAAAGCAGCTTTATGCCATTGTTTACAATCTGAAGATGTTAATTAGATTGTTCCCCCTGTAGACTAACCAGCAGCTTCCGGGTCTCAGTGGGAATTTAAAAAAGAAAAGTGCTCTCAGTATTATTTTTTTTTTATTTGGCCTGTGAGGCAATGAATGGTAGAAGAAAACAGACTCCAAAGTTTTTTTTTTCTTTTCGAAGCTCAGATGGGACAGATATCACGTCTGTTTTGTGTCTCATCCCGTGATCACTCTGACATACGATAACTTTCATAGGTGGGATTTTAGAATGCTGCTTTGGGATATGCAGATTGTTATCTGTAGGATTTGTCATTGCTGTAGTGGCACACGCAAAATACATCAATATGAGCGATGTAAATCTGTTGTGTGTTTATTTTAGGGAGAATAATGAATGCCTGGAGGGAACAGAAAAGCCTTTGAGTTATGAATGCAAATGTTCACGTTTCCACAGAAACCTATTGCTGTACTCCATCATAGCACAGTCAGCCTGGCAGGACGGATTTCTTTTTGATAGAATAGATCCTTTTGTGCTTTTTTTCTGTTTTGAATGGTTGGTGGTACCAAAAACAAACTCATGAGAGTAAGAGACCAACAGGAATTGGATGGCAGCAAAAGGTTGTGAGTGTCAAACCACCTCCATGCTTGATTCATCACCTTTATCTCCTTGGCTTCTCCGTCTCCACACCTTGTGGCAGCTACGCCTGTGTGGGCCCCCATTTTTCATCATGCAATTACACATCCCCCGGCTCACTGACGTTTGATCGACTGGGACGTGAGATTTTATGAGCAGCTCGACACCTGTGCCCTCCACACACATAAACACAAGTGTGAGAGCATACATGCTTTTGCACTAAAGTAGAGAAGTAGCAGCAAATGTCTTAAAGCTTGGAAGCTGATTTTGCTTTTCTTTTTTTGGTAAAAAAAGAAAAATCCTCTGGACAAAAGGAACAAGCCACCAAAGACTCCTAACCTTATCACTGGTAGCTCCTTTTCACTCTGATGTTTCTCATCACCTCAGTTAGAGGATTATAAAATGCACAAACACTTACTGTAAGGGTAAATTTACTGTCTCTGGAGGGGCGCCAACTTATTGTTCTGTATTTTATCATCTCTTTAGTATGATATTTCCTTCCTGATCCCTTGTCGTTTCCTTCTCCCCGTTGTAGCCAAGCTGTCGATTTACGACTCGATTGGGCAGACGGGAAATGAGTTATGGCCGCTTCTCATCTTGCCTGCTGTCTTTTTGCGACAGTGAACGATGTCCCAGCTGAGGTGACTCCAAATACTGCAAATATCACTAAGCAGTCCTAGTTATTAACAAGGAAAATTGTACATTTGTGTAACAACGTGGTGAGGTGAGGTGGATAAATACTGAAGCTGCAGCAATGTGACCAAAAATTCCACCTAAGAAAGTGGGTTTAAAAGCAAAACATTTTCACTTTACATTCAACAAATCTGTGTTCCATCGGTGAGTATTGATTAGGCAGTGAGGAATTGTCAAGAAGATAAGGAATGCTCATGAGCAAAGAATTCTATTAAACACCATTGGAAAAATCTGTATTTACTAAATCCAGTTGAGTCCATGAACGAAGTGGTCCTAAATTCCAAATCATTTTTTTTTTTATATTTTATTTTGGAAATTACTTTTGTTTTCAGATTTTTTTTAAATTTTATTTTTTATTTCGCTTCATTTTGTTGGGATAATTTTTGTTTTTTTTGTTCCAGAAATTTAGCTCTGATTTCTAAAATGTCATGTTTTTTTATTATTTGTTTTGCTTTTTTATTTGTTCTTGTGACCTTTAATATGTTTTTGCATATTGAGTGATTTGTTGGTGTGATTTGCACTTCAGGGCCACCGTACCAAAGTCATTCTGGAAAACATTATTGACTCCCTGACACCAGCAAAGAAGGATGTTAATGCTGTCAAAACAAATGATACCAAGCTGGAAGGATTAAGATGGACAACCCAAGGAAGGCAGTTTAACACTTTTATTGTGAACTCTTAGATGATGTGAAGGAGGAACCAGTGATGTTATGCTCTGAAATACTCAAGAGGAATAGATAAAAGATCTTCTCTGGGAAAGGACTGGATACACAGCTACTACTAGCAGAGTGGTAACAAAAATGGCCTACATTCAATCCAAATCTGAATACAAAGACAAGAACACTTATAAATCTACTGGCAGACTGGAGCTAGAGATGGAAAAAGGTATGCAACAGGACATGAAAGAATTTTAGGTTAGAAGCGGAGCAAAAAAAAAGCTGCAGAAAAATGTACAATTCAGACGAGGTGAGAGCAATGATCCCTGTGGTGAACCCTGGTGGGATAAGCTGAAAGGTGAACAACAACAGACCAGGTGAGAGCAATGAGGCAGATGAAGAGGAGTATGTCAAGTTGTGAGTAACAAAAACTGCTGGAGGTCTAGCAGCACAGCAGAGCATGACACAAGCATACCAAAAAGAAAAACACGTAAATTAGTGAGACAGAAAGAGCTAACGTGCAATAATTCTTTTGATTTAGATGACCAGAAAGGTTTCTTTTAGTGATTACATTGTAACGTTTTTTTGTCTTAACAACCCAAATGTCCCATTCGTGCAGTCCTAATATGTTTCCTTTAGACGCAACACATTGCCTTGGTAACTATAATGCTATGTACACACCGGCCATGTGATGCAAGAATCAATGCACGTTTAGCGCATTCAGGAATGCGCTTACAGCATACGGTGTTCAAACTAGACTGCTGAAAGAGGTTTGGTGCAAAATGTCGAAGCGGTGCAAATCTCGCAACTTTTTCTCCAGTAGTAGTAAACTTTTCATTGGAAATGATTGCTTGAATGGTGTGAACGTAGCAAAACAGTGGCGTCAGCGTATTCTTTTTTGTTGCATCAGCATTCATCAAGCAGTAAAACATTGACACTTTGCTCTTCTAAAATGTGTAAGCATCCTGGAAATTGTCAAAGCAGAGACTGTACTCAAATATCCAGCAATAATCATCCTAAAATATGGTTTTGTTTTGGGAATATTTCATAATTCGTTAATATCTTTTGTTTTATTCTCTGAATTGATTCCTTAGTTTGTACAAACAAGTGAGGATGCTTAGGCCGCCATAAATGTTCCAGCTCATCTGCAAACACAGTCTCACACTGAGATGTAATTGCCAGGAGGAAAGACTCACAACGTGACAGGAATGCTGGAAATTAAATGTTAATGTAAAGCAGATTTCCTTCGGGTGGCCTTTACTTGAAGGCATTATTTGCAATAAAAGCCAGTTATTAAAGCCAAAGCAAAGTTTAATCTGTATACATGAACTAAGCAAACAGCTAACCCTAAACAGTCTACTTTGTGCTTAACATCTGCTTATGCACACTAAAGAACCGGAACTCATTTCAGCTTTTGTGAAATAATAAAAGTGTCTTTAAAAAGTTGAAATACAAATATTTGATGATCAGTATAATCTACAAAGAAAGACAGCTGAGAAAAAACACTGGTGTTATTGTAATAAAGTAATTTAAACGTGCAGAAGCAGAGAGCAGCTCTGCACCAAATGTTTTTGAGAAAACAAGTTTTGTTAACTTGAAAAACAACTAATCTTAGTAAAAACTGCAGTAATCTGAGCCTACCTTTAAAAGAAGACAGAAAATCATAATAATATGGTTATTATAAATAAACAAAAAAATCTGGAACCCATTACACGATTGAGTTCTTATTTTATCAATATTTCTACAGTATTTGACATAAGTGATTCGGCTGGTAATCCATCCCAAAATTACACTCATTTGTAATAAGGTGCATTCACACGGGACACGGCTGGCGCAGCAGGGGCGTCAAGTTTTAACATTAAGTCAATGTAAAGATTGCAATATGAGGTCTTGCGGTGCAATGTTGGCGTCGGGCGTGGTGCGATTGACGCTGTGTCAACCAATCATGGACTGAGCTTTGGGCACCTGACGTTTTCAGTTACGAGATCAAAAGTTTTCTTTAATTCATATGGATATTCTACAACAGACTACACTTACATAGAAATAAACACATGGCAAATATTTTTTTTTTACCAATAAAGTACCATTTATGTTAACTGTGAAAAAGTTATTACTAAAATGCAAATTTGGACTACAAATAAAGTTTTAGCAAAAAATATAACTTCCAAAAAGAAAATCTTAAATTGGGATTTAAAAAAGGCTGGCAAAAAAAAAAAAAAACAACTCCAAATGACAATTTAGGTTGGCCAAACAAAATCTATCCATCATCTTCCAACTATCTGGGTTAGACTTACGTGAAAGCGATCCAAGCAAGAATTCCCAGATCTCCTTTGGCCAAATCTTCCAGATTATCCAAGAAGACACAGAGGTGTTCCCATAAACTGAGAGAAATAATCATTCCTTCATGTTCAGCGTCTTAGTCCTCTTAGTTGGACATATTACTGAAGCCAAGAAGGCCTCTGGGTGGCATTCAGATGTCCAAACCTCCTCATTTAGCTCCTCTGGAGCACATCGAGTGTAATTTAGACGTATTTGATGTTGTTGAGAAAAAAATTCTGTATTGATTTTACCAGAAAAAAAAATGCATACTGAAGACAGATGGGGGTATACTTCATTCAGATCAAAAGAGACAACTAAATGCAGGCAGAACCACAAGGAAAAATGTTTCTGTCTTTGTCTGAAGAACTGAGGTTCAAAAAAGGTAAAAATAATACAAACGTGATACAAAATAGGAGAGGGAATAAAAAGGATTGAAACAGGCTTTTAGAAAATCAGACTTTTAGAACATTAACCTTAAATAAAAGTACCTCACTGTTCACCATCACTGTTCCAAGATCTCTGCGCTCTAGGTGAAGCATAACATCGGAGGTCAGACGAAGCTGGGTGCAGCACATCCTTCGGTGTTCTGCTGCCATTATCGCATAGCAACGAGTTTCTGAATGAAAGCAAGGTTAGCTCAGAGCCAAGTCACACTGGGATGCTATGTTAATTAGCTGAACATGTTGGACCACCAGTCTCAATGTCAAAGTGCCAATTCCTGCAGTGACTAAGCCTCCAATACATCTATTATCATATTAATTCAATCGAAGCAAGGTCTGGATGCTGACGCCGAATCAAACTGTCGAGGTGGCAAACACAACAAAACTGACTATCTCCAAAATGTTATATCATTTTGCTTAAAATTAGTCTTTAGAAGCCAAGAGAAGAACATGCTTCTTTTTCTAGCTAGGCTTGTAATATTTTTAGTACATTAGTTCATAAAAATAATACAAAATTTAAAAATCCATAATTTGAACTACATGTAACCAAAAACTAAGGTCCACAATCCAAAACTGAATCTATAGAAAGCAAAAAGATCTTGATTAAAAAAAATGTCTGCGTTGCAAGAAAAATAATGTCATCAAGACACTTTTTCAACAGCAAATTAGTCATAGTTTGAGAAAACATGCCTGAGGGACTAAGAACTTTATATCCCATTGGCAGATTTTGTTTGCTTATTTAAAGACCCACTTCAATGAAAAATGTGTTTTTTGTGTATTTAACATGTTCTTGTGGTTTTCTGATGACACATATATAAAGAAGATCAAGCTAAAGTTGGACTAACTAATTTTTCACCTAAAGATTTAAAATCAGAATGTGTTGATTACTGCTGAGGAGAGCCCTGTCTGTGGTCCTGTTTATGACAATGAAACAGAATAAACAATGCCGTAAATATTTGTTAATCCCTTCCTAACAAGGCCTGCTGCAATATCTATATTATTATGTTATTATATTATGTATATGTTATTATACATCCAACTCAGAAGTGGCTGGATAGCTCAAATATTGATTGCCATTTTTGTTGTACCGGTATTGTCAAGTTATGGGTCTGAAGGTTGTAAGCTAATGGGAGAGAGTGTAAACAGATTGGTGATGGGAAGAGAGGACCGGCTTTTACTCAGTGCCAATGGTCCCGCTTAAAACGCAAAGGTGAATTTCTAATGAACTACTGCGCAGTGCAAACTATGTCCTACAAAATGACACAAAGTTTCTGATTATGGCAAAAAACAATGCATAATTATAGTTAAAAAAAGTCACAAAATCGTCAAAAGATGATTGGAGTGGGATTTATCAAAAATCTGCCAATGGGGTAAGACTAAAAACAGACAGCCCTCATTTATAACACAGAAGACTGCTGACAATAATTAGAATAAACATGGATTAACATTGGGTTGAGACATTGACAGGACTTTGCTTGTGTGAATACTCCACAGACACACGTCTTCCTCACTAGAGAGCTCACCGGTCGGATAGTAATATCCACTGATGCTTGACATGATTATAATAGATGCAGGGCAGTACAAGCTGCTATGAAATTATTTCTCAGGTTTATAAATTAGGCAGCGATCAGACTCAGCTCACACTCAAAATTTTTCTGCACAAAAGCAGCTGAGCTTTAGCAGGAAAGTTGCTTTTTTTAATGAGCCAGTTAAGAGTTTTTATGAAATAAAGCACCATTTTTACCGTGACGCAAACTACAGTGTGTGCTGTTTTTGATCAGTTGGATTCAGGTCACCTTCACTGTTGTCAGCTTTACTTTACCCTGACAGTTGCCAATGTTTCCCTTGAAGGATGCAAGCATCATGAGAAAAAGTAATTGGATTAAGGGCGTTATTACTGTATCCACCTAGTCTGTGCTCTATCAAAAAAAAAAAAACGGAAGCAGCAGAAGAGGAGATCAGGAGGGAGGATGTTGCGGGAAGGACGAGGAGACAGGCACAGGAAACAAGATGAGATGTACAAGCAAAGAATGAAAAGTGGAAGCAGCTCTACGACAGCACGCCAGAAGGAAAGGATTGAGAGCAAAAAACGGCGAGTGGGTGGGAGCGTTATAATAAGAGTGAACAAAGCGCATGTTGAGTGAAAAAGAGGGTGACAGCTAAAGAAAGACGATTATGCAAAAACCAATTATGTCTTTGTTTCTCAAATTTTTCCATACTGCATCCATCTATGAGCTATAAAAACTACTCTGGAAAGTTGTTTCCTGTGTTTTTGTTTTGTATTTGTTTTTGTCTTTGAATCAAAGTATCCAGTAGATCCTCTTTTCTGTTTGATATGCCCTTAAAATAAACTTTTATTAAAACTACTTAAAGTTGGAAACTTATTTGATGAGCAGCTTGCTATCATTCGAAAAAATATATGGTAATGGAGAACAACTCACAAATTATGATGCAATAAAAAAACCAAAAAAAGTAGACCAAAAATAAAAAATACTTGTAATCATTGTTTTGTTCCAATATAAAATAAACCTGAACCTCAACAAAAATGCGTTAGCACCTTAAAAAGCATCAAATTTATCCAAATGTAAGTGAAATGAATTCTTAATTTTAAATCAACTGTTTCAAGACTCTAGACCCAAAAACCCCAGAAAACTACAATTGAAGTTTACTAGTGCTTATATCCACAGCTACAACTTTATAGATACAGTTATATTTTCAGCAATAATTATGTTAATAAGGCTGTGCCTCAATAGGCAAAAATTTAGAAGATCTAAGAGTTTATTGAATAGGGGTACATAGTGGCGCAGTGGTTAGCACCCTCATCTTACAGTAATTCAAATCCCAGCTGTTTCTGTGGAGTTGTGCATGCACAAGCTTTTTCCTGCTTCCTCCCACGGTCCAAAAACATCCTCCATAGGTTTGTACTGATTTTAAACTGTCCCTTAGCTATGAAAGTGGGAGGTTGTACATTTTTATGTGTACCCCCTCCCTCCCCCTTCAGTAGCAGAGTAGGCTCCAACAACCCTGTGATCCCCATTTGGGGCCAAGTGGGTCCAGAGGATGGATGAATGGAGTGAATTGAATAATTGATGACAGATGCTGGAGCTAAACCGGAGGGTGATGCAGTCGAAGTAGCGGTCAGTGCAGTGGATTTTGAGGACAGGACAGCAGAGAGCTGCAAAGTGAGTACTTGTGGGATGTGGCTGGATACTCAACCTTCTGGGCTGTCGGATGAAACTGTTGGTTCATAGCTGGAGAAACAACAACAAGAGGTAAACTGCAGCGAAGTGTAAAACTTTGGTACCAACCAGAGATTCCAGAGGGAGTGGATATATGTCATGGGGTGTGTGGACACTCTTTGCAGTTGATGTATTTCTTAAACTACATTCATACCGCCTTCTGCGACGCGCATTGAAGCAATCACTTCCAGTGAAAAGTCTACAAAAACAGGTGTAAATGTATGCTTCAATCTTCAGCTTTCAAACTCTCACTGTCACACGTAGCTACGTAAATTTCTCTGAAGGTTTTTGTGCTTTACGTCCATAAAGGTGTGGTTTTTGATCACGCAGTGCCATTTAAGCCAGACTTTAGTCAGCTGGATTTGGTAGTGATGTATAGATGTTTCCCTTTTCATTCACAGACGTGCCAACCATTTGAAAATTGATCATGAAGGAGAGATTAAGAATTGCGGTTTGTGCCCGGCTGGAATTATATGACAGCAAATCTTTCCTTCACAGCTCTATTAACAATAAGCTCAAATAATCCAGAAGAGAAAAAAAATTAAGGATTTTCTGATATAGACTTTGATAGTGGGATATTATCAGATAAAGGTATGTGAGCGGAATGAGCTTGAATAACAGGCAGAAAGGAGGAGCAGAGACCTGCCATTCTAATATGCAATTTATAGGATCACTTCTAAACAGATGGCCATGTCAAATATCTGAAAACAGATATAAATATTGTGTTAAAAGACAAACAGCGAAAATTATGAATCAATTCCAAAACAGGACTCAAAAATAAGCCACAAAAACAACGCAACAATGCAAAATACTGACATCATTAAACAGAAACAAACACCGCTTAAGTATTTAATCTAAAATAAAACCCAAAAGCAAAAATCTGATTCTGACAGCTTCGTCATTTCCAACATTGTCAGCGCTGACATTATTTTGTTATTGTCACTTATTTATTTCTCAGATTCCTTTTCTGGTGTAAGAAAATTCTTGAGCTATCCAAAGCTGTCAAACTTCAGAAGTTTCCTGGCATTGGCTTCCTTATTGTGTTAAATGAAGTGAAAATGGGTCAGAGAAGGCTTGGTTTGCTTGAACTGTTTGTCAGTTGAAATAAGTTTAAAGAAACCCTTAAGCCATTTTGTTTATGTTCTTGTAACCAGCAACCTAAAAATGGTTTGTGAAATAAAATCACTTTTAAATCATGTAAGAAAAGCATTGTAATAATCTCTTCTAAAAAGAAGATATTGCACCAAGAAAAGGTTCTGAGATGATGCTCTCAGATGGTTTTCATTACAGTTTTCCATTTTCCAGGGCAAAATGCAGCAGATGTGCGTTTGAACTTGAAGCCCTTGGTTTGTATCATCACAGCACAGTGCAGTTTTACTCTGACGAAATAGCTGGATCAGCACGCCTTTAAAATGTAAATTGCATTTTCAAGCTGCTTGCTGCTCATCTTCCTACAGCAAAGTTCTAAAATGCTCTGATGTGAGTCTGCTGACAAAATAACAACTCATGGAATCAGATTATTTCAAAGAAGCAGCTCTCAGCTTTAGTTGGGATTTTTATAGTATAGTTAGATGCGTTTTGACTACAGCAAAATGCGCAAAATCATTGAATGTGGGTGTTGAGATATGTTGTATTCGTGTTCTGTGTCATTTAAATCGATTCAAACTTTACTTGTATTGTACTTGTGTAACATTTGTGACTCAAAGTGCTTTTTATAAAAGCTTTTAAAAACTACAAGCAAGAAAAAAGGCTATTATAAAAATGTATAAAACACATATAATGCCCCCCCACACACACACAACAAACACAAAACAAAATTAAGCATAAAATGATTCACTGATAAGATCATAAGATAAGAAAAATAGAAATCTGACTCTGTACAGAAACGGGAAGACAATATTTGGGGACCGGGCCACACCTGTAACCCCCCCACTTATGCTCGCAGAGGACGCTACCACATTTTCCCCCACATAAAAGCAAGGAGCCAAACCCGGGAGATCCCACTGCCACGACCCTATGGGAGCACTCTGAGAGCTGCATTGTGCATTGCAGGATACCCTTGTGCTCATATGTTTACATACCCTGGAAAAAATGATGCTTTCTTTGTTCATTTTTATAGAATATGAATGATAACTCAAACCCTTTTTTATACTCATAGTTATTGGTTGGTCAAAGCCATTTATTGCCCAAACAATTGTGTTTAACCTTTTAACAGAGACTTCCCATGTGACTCTGTTCAAAAGTTTACCTACCCTGATTACTTTGTTCATAAAACAGGCACACAAACTGATACAAAAGGGTTTGAATGACAGCTAAAGGAAACTATCCTCACCTGTGACTCGTTTGCCTGTGATCAATGTGTGTGCACAAAAGGCATTGAAGTTTCTGGACTCCCAACAGACCTTTGCATCATTCATGCAGTGCTGCACTAACAATTGTGGATCCTGAGTCACGGGGAAAGCTAAAGAGCTGTCGAAAGATCTACGGGAAAAGGTAACTGAACTGAACAACACAGAAAAGGGATTTAAGAAGATATCCAAGGAATTGAGAATGCCAGTCAGCAGTGTTCAAACACTGATTAAGAAGTGGAAAGTGAGGGGTTCTGTTGAAACCAAACCACAGTCACAAACATTTCTGCCTTGTGAGCTTTTGAACTTATGAGCACAACTGTACTATAGGGCCAATGGGACACCAGGCTTTTGGAAAACCTGCAAGCCCCCTTCAGAAAAAATAAACCAAAAAGATGTTAGGCTAGCTAGCTATCTGTCAATCAAGGTCATCGAGGTCTTGCAGGGACGGCTGCCAGAAACACTTTAAAGTGCAGAGAAATTTTTTTCAAAGACTTTTGATTGGAGTTGGTTATGGATCTAATGTGGAGACAAGTATTGATCATCAATCTGGACATATTCATTTTTCTCAGTCTGTGTCAGAAGGACGGCGCATGAAATGTTGTTGAGCGGTCATGTTGCATTCATTACAGATTACTCACAAAGATTCTGGCACAGACAGCCTAATTACTTTTTTTCCCATTTTTTTTCTGCCATGACTCCATCCAAATTCACTCTTTAACCGCAACATAATCATTAGATTGTCATAATATAAGGCCCATAGTTGCAAAAAAGAGTACCAGAGCACCAAATTTATAATAAATGTTCTATTCCTACAAACCGTATTGGAATCAGATTCCTGTCTAATCCTCAAAAAAGATTTTACAACAAGCTGGCAATAAGTAGATGCAAACAGGTTTAAAGGATCAAAAAGCCAGCAGGCAGAAGTCCAAAATCTGTACTGATCGACATAAAGGATAAGTTATTCAGAAATACAGCTGCAGTGCTGGACAAAGAAAGCCTTAGGGGGCATCTGACAGGACTGGGTGTTTCTTTTCATCTGTCCCTCATGAAGAAGAATCTGAAAGTTAAAGAAAAGTAACACAGCTGTCATTTTAAGTCCTTTTTGGTTGAGTTTCATAAATCAAACGTTAAATTGTTTATTTAGGTTTTTTCGGAGTTTTTTTTTTTATTGTTTTTTTTATTTAGTTATGCAGTAGCTCTGCATCTCAGTGACTGGCGTTGACGTGTCATTGGATTTGGCCTTTTCAGAACATTTGAGTGAAAACGCGCTGAACAGTCAGTGGGTTCATCAGTTATTGTTATAAATCAATGTCACTTGGAGAAAATTCCTGCTGTATTACCAACGTCTTTTGTCAAGTAATTAAATAAAATCGTAGAAGCAATAGAAAAATGGCCATATTACATAAATCTCATTTAATCCTTTTGTTTTTAATGCTTTGATGATGCTGTACAAGCTCAGGAATCTCTCTGCTGATTGAACACAATCTTTTACAAAAGTGCTTTGAATCGTTTAAGTAGTTCTTTAAAAGTGCTTCATCTCTACAGAAAAGTTGTATTTCACAAAATGAAAAAGTTTACAACAATCTAAACAGTTTACGGAGCCATCACTTTGACAGAAGAGGTTTTAACCTTTCTTTAACAGTTCACCTCCTGAAAGGTGTCAGCTTTACAAACACACAAAGACTGCTTTTACCTAACGGGAAAATCCACAATAAACAACACAATATTGACACAAAACAACACCTCAAGGCCAGTATGGCAGCATATATTTGTGTTCTAAAGTAAATATTTAAAGAAATGTGTCCTTCATTTTGTAGTAGTTTTTTTTTTACTGCTTTCAAATTACTGTTTACTTGTTTTACTGTGTTTGTACTTTAGAAGTGCAGTGTTGGAGCCCTAAATGTTCAGTGTTTGCAAAAACAATTACTATAGAAATCATTATTTCATTTGCAAAGAATATATTTCAAGAGTTTTAGGAAACACAAAAACCACATTAAATTAGTACATAAAACAAAGATTGCAAATGGTATTTTCAGCATTTAAACAATATATTACTGAAATAAAAAAGTAGAAAGAGAAGAACATCAATACACAGTCCTGAGCATTTTTTTGACTGGTTTGGCAAGCCGCGAAAGTGGAAATAAAGAAAAAAAAAACAAAACCCAAACTTCAAATTTGACAAATTATAATAATTAAATTGTCAAATTTACAGCCCAAATTTTCTGAATTCTTAAATGGGCAGTTTTTGAGCTATATCACTCATTCACAACCACTCTAAAAGGTTTAAAACAAAATAAATGAATAAAAAACTACTTGTATTGAATAATAATTAAACTTCTTAACACCTTTTAAAAGAAAAGTGTGTGTGACACGCTGGAATGTATTTCTAAATGATTAGTTTTACTAAAATGAGCAAAAATCTGAGGTATACATTACTCTGTTTGAAAACACTTGGCCTTCAGTACAGGTCAGATGAAGTGCAGGGCTTTTGAAAACTCCAGTTGAGAAAACATTTGAACCCTGGTCAATTTAGTTATTACACTTTTTGATTCACAGCCTTACACTTGCAGTCATTTTGATATTTCCGACCAACAGCATCCTAGAAACAATCGTGTAAATGTTTTCCTTTATACCTACAATACACCAGCATATGAACTTTTGTATTTGTCAACTGCTGACTGAATACTCTCCCAACAGAACTGAACCATCTGATTGGCTGCAATAACCATTTGACCTTTAAGGATCGTCTAAAATGTGCCAGGGAGCGCTTTCACTCATACATTCAATGCCTACAGCTCTCAGGAGTGGAAACAAATGGCACATTTTGCATTAGCACACTGGGGGAAAAAAAGGTATTGACTCCAAAGTAGACTTCAAAGTGCTGAACAGCAAAGTATCAACACAAAAGATATGATTCACACATCTAGTCATAATTCATCAGCATATGTTGGACAGGCATCCACACCTTTATCACTGAGTTCAGTGTGAGGCCTCCAAAGCAGATCCAACTCTCTTCCTTACAAACTATTGACAGGGAAGCAGAGGTCAATTCAAAGGAAGAGGTATGCATGAAATGTGATTACTCATCAGTGAGTACAGCTTACACAGAAACCCGCACCTGACTGTGTGACTCTGACTGAACAGATCTGGATCTATCCTGAAACAGAATCTTGGATGATGACAATGGTGCAGTCCCCTTTAAAGGCATGAAACTCAGTCTTCAGCCCAGAGGATGAGCCAGATAGCGTGACTAGGGTTAATCTGAGAACTGGTATCACAACAGGGGTTTTCAAAGTTTTTGTAGAGGAGGGCGAAATTCAGAGCTTGACATTAGACTGGGGGCCAATTTTGGTGAAAAATATGGATAAAAAGAAAAATGTTGTTTTTATCAATCACTTTAACTGTCATTTGTACAGTTAACAGAGCAGAAGAACAAACTGAGCGAGATTTGAGACATTGTTTTAACTGAGAAACATGATCAATTTTGGTCAACAACAGACTTGTGTGATGTCTATGCGAGCTACTTTCAGCATACATTCTAGCCAATCTGCCTCAAGGTTGGACGTGTCTTGTGCGTTCAAAGATGCTCTTCTGCAGACCTCGGTTGTAACCAGTGGTTATTTGAGTTACTGTTGCCTTTCTGTCAACTGGAACCAGTCTGGCCATTCTCCTCTGACCTGTGACATCAACAAGACATTTCTTCTCACAGAACTGCTGCTCACTGGATATTTCATCTTATTTAGACCATTCTCTGTAAACCCAAGAGATGGCTGTGGGTGAAAATCCCAGGAGATCAGCAGTTTCTGAAATAGACCAGCCCATCTGAACGTGGCATGGTTGTTGTTGCTCCAAACTCACTTAAATCACCTTTCTACCCCATTCTGATGCTCAATTTGAACTGCAGTAGACTGTCTTGACCATGTCTATATTCCTTACTGCCATGTGATTGACTGACTGATTAGAAACTTTGGTTAATGAGCTACTGGACAGGAGTTCCTAATAAAGTGGCTGGTGAGTGTATGAAGTAAAGCAAAGCAGGTGGAGTAATTGTAATTTTCCAATTTTCTCAATGACTAACATGCTGTTTGATGCTATGATAAGGTGCTGTGTGACACATCCGGTTTATTTTAGGAGCTATGACAGTAAATTGTCCGTTATACGTCCAACAGACACAAGTAAATACCAGTAATGTACCAATTATTCAAGAACAGAGGGTCAAATCCAAACAGGAACACCCTTCAAAATTATAATCATTGAAACCCTTTGACTGACAGCACCTCCCACAGATCTTCTATTTCTATCTCTGGAGCCCTTCAGCCCCCACACTCTAATGAGAGCCTAAAGTCCATCAAGTTTGGATGATTTTAATGAGAAGTGCACTCTTCTTGCTCATATCTGTTTCCGTTTCATTTTTAAAGTGAAGTATTTCACCATCTTTTGAAGGATTTGTTTCTAACATTCTTCTAGGATCCTCTTCAACTGCAGTCACTTTTAAGAGTTAATTAAAAAGATCAAGAGTGCTTCATGTCCCAGTTAAAACAAACACATCCATGAGGAGATAATCAGTCTCTTTTCGTCTTGATCTTGAAAGAGATTTTAAAGACTGATTGGAATGACTTGGAACTGTTTTGCATTTCCCCAATTTCCATTTTGTCACTGGGCACATTTAGCAACATCATACAAGAGTCAGGATCGATTTTTCTCTTGGTTAGCCACATTATTCAGTACTTAAAAGTGCTATTGCAGATATCAGATAGTCGGTGCCACAACCAGGTCAAAGCAGCTTTTAGAGGTGGATACTGTTACAACGATTTCTTTCCATTAATCAAAACATTAAAATTGGGCACTTACACTCTCTCCTGCTAGCTTGCAGCCCCTCACAACCCCAACCTAACATGTACCTAAGGTTGAATTGTGACAATATTGGGACAATCCACTTGTGCAATTTTCAGCCAAATGCCATCCCGAATGAGGTAAACAAAGATGTACATGGATCTACAAGTGGATGCATCAGAGTGGAACAGAGCAGGGAACTTGTGGCCCCGTCAAGTGTATTTTCTACACAAACACGAGCTTTTTGAGCTGGCTTTTATTGATTTATTTTTTTTTGTCTGCTTCAGATTCACAATGATTTGAATAAAGAAATACTCATAAATGCAATTTTAAGCCTAATTGTCTTTGTATAAGTCCTATATCATCAGAAAAATGCCACTGTTTATTGGAGTTTTGTTATGCAGGCAGTGAGATTCAAGTTCATCTTTACTAACCAGAGAGTTCTTCTAAGAATGTAAAAGATAAGTGAGATTTGAAAATTGTTCATTATCAGCAACACTTTGCTAAATAAAAAAAAAGCCTTAGAGGGAAAGTAGAGAAGCATTTGTGAAAGTCATTTTTGTCAGGACAGCAGTTCAAAAATAATAAAATGTGCATTAACTAAAGACGCATTGCAGAAGTGTGTTATTATCTTGGTTTTGACACTCAATGTAGGAAGATTTCAAGATCTTTGTGGTTTCTTGTAATGACCCAAAACAGGTGCACACACATAAACATGAATGTACACACAGACCGGCTCTGGTCACCAACTAATGCAACCTACACGCTGTTGGAGAAACATGTTTTTCTGCCTAAAATTCTCGTTATCAATATCTGGTTAAGGCTAAAAAGCATTTGAGTACCTCTTTGTTCAAGACTTTTAACAATACAATTTGTATTTTTTTTAAACAATACAACATTACAGGTGTGTTCAAAATTTAAACTTGTTTCCTGCAGGATTATTTAATTGTAAATGGAGAATAAGCACTAAGCAATTTCCTGTTCCATCCAAATGAATTAATATGCTTCTGTCTTGTTACTCTGTTGGCAATGAAGCTATCCAGACTGACTGTCATTAATGGTTACTCCACCTGGAGCTATAAAGCTGTGTTCCTGTTTGTTTGTTTTTTAAGCCTCGTCTGGTAAGACTCTTCCTGCCCTCATCCATATTGACAGCAAAGGTCTGCGCGTTGGCAGGAAGAACTTTCCGGGAAGTTCCTTAAACAGTCTGGAGTTATGGCTGTCCTGCACGTGCCTGACCCAAGTCATTCATCCTGTTCCATCCAGCTCCCAGCGTGCATGTCACAGTAACAGCTGAAAGTGTCTGGGTTGACGTGTGAACACAGATGCAGACGACACTCGTAATACGAAGTTCTCTCGTTTAATTGAGAAAGGTTCACAAGAAACTGAACACAAACTCATGAAGGTACAAAAGACCATCCGACAACCAGTGCAGGGGAGACGAAGACTTATAACAGGAGGAGGGGATGAGGTAAATGGAAACAGGTGTGCCAATAAGGAGGGAGAGAACACAGGAAGTAACAACCAGCAACAAAATAAAACAGGAAGTGGAACCCAACAAAAAAACAAAACAAATGTCCTGGGTCCATAACCCCACAGAAAGAACAGTCTCAGCTGGAGTTCCTTCCACTTGATCCTTTCACTTTTATGCTAATTTGATTAAATTGTGTTTTTCTTTTAGGAAGAAGAAAATATTTATTCTTTAGTCTTTATCTGATTCTTTAAAAGAGTATACCATGCTTGTTAGTCCTGAACTCCATGGCTTCGAATAATTGGAAAATCAAAACCGTCTTAAAATGCAATAGTCAATGTTGTTTTTTGTTTTTTTAAACATTCAGTTGAAGATATAATTGCACAAAATGTAGATTTTGCAGGACAAGCAGAGTCTGTTTGAAAAATGTCCTGCTTTTATTAAACTTTCAATAAGCTGCTTTCACCAAGTGGGATAACATCAAACAATAGATCTAGCTGTGACTCAAGCTGCTAAAAATAAATAAAAGACAAAAAAAAAAACCCATGGTCATGTGCAAGCTATTGATATCTATGTATGTTTGTATCTTGGGAGGAAAGGTCTGTGGAGAAAGGCTGCAAGAGGGAGGAAGCACCTGCATTGGCATGTCTGTAAGGACTCTTAACATATAAACTGCATCCCTGTGGGTTATAAAATACACAAATATTATATTTTTAGTTAAATGTTTGCTGTCATATATATTTACTAAAAACACACTCACAGGGAAAAAAATTCTCTTCCCCCTCATTCACCTTCTATGACCTTGTTTCCGTTTTGTTCCAGAGAACATTGTGACGTCAGAAAATATTTGACTGTGATGAGCCAAACAGGCCATAGGGGCGCAGAAAAGCAGCAGGTTTGGGTCATATAAGCCGTCACTTGGTGAAAGTCATAGTGTCTCTGCTGTGCTGCTTTATAACACCATAACTTCTGTGTAAAATTTAAGTCCAAAAGTCTTAACAACAGGGAGCAGTGGATGCGGTTTACTTTTCTCCAACAGCATAATTCTGTGTACAGCTAAAGTCACAAATTCAGGCATTTAATCACAGGTGTGGAATCAGAAATGACATACATGATTGTGATTATGAGGCCACATTTTTCTGGTTTCTGTAAAGAGTATATGCGCGTTTCGGGCTTTCACGTTCAAAACGCTCACGTTTAAATGCCATTACAATTGAAAAGTGATCATGGAGGAGAAATTAAGAATTGCGGTTTGTACCCAGTTGGAATTTTACGACACCAAGTCTTTCATATATCGGAATAGAGTTGGGAAAGAAAAAGCCTGGAAAAAGACTCTTCCACTGGACTACGTAGACATTTTGCACCAAACATCTTCCAACTATTATTACATGCGCTAGTATTGGGTAGCGACAGTCCAGTAGGAACACCGTGTGCTAAAAGTGTGTTCAAGAACCTGCAGTCAGCGGTTTTGTCTCAATCTTGAAAAAGATTTGAAAGACTAATTGAACCACAAAGGAGCATTCACAAGAGTCAGACAGACCACGATGCATTCTTGAATACTCATCACATGCCTGCTGTGCATGCAGCATACCAGTGTACTTGCAGGGTTAAGAGAATGTCAACCCAAGGTTTTTTGTAACCTTTCTCAACTTTTTCTAGAATCGACTCTCATCCCAGTTTTCCTTTTTCCTGAATCCGAAGGATTTCAACTTTAAACAAGAACAACTCTTTTCTTTCAAATGGAAGTTTTTTTTGTTCTTTTATACTAAAATCTATGGCCCATGATAAGCTGTCTGTCGTTTATAAAGTAAGTTGTAAGATGCTTAGAGACTAGTTTGTTTACCAGCAGTTATTTGCTTACATTGAATTAGTTTGTAATGGAAAGCAGGAAGGCTCTGCTTAAGGAAGCCTTCGGTTCTATTTAAATGAATTATAACATCAATACAAAAAGACGGCAGGCACAGATTGGTATGTTTTGTCATGCTTTGTGTGTGTAGGTTTTGTGTTTGTGTGGGTTTTGTGTATGCTTGGTTTTATTGCAAAAGGGCTTGTCAATATTCATGTGTTAGAGAACCCGTCTCCTGATATGATACTGTTGTGCCTGACGGGAATAAAAATGTGGAGAATGCTTTCTTTCAAGCCCTCAAAATAAAAATAGAGCATTACATAGAATATAAAGTATAGATTCTGCTTAAAAATAATTGTAAGTAAAATATTTAATTAGAAAACCAAATAACAAGGCAAATTTTTAAAATGAGGTATTTCTTCCAAGCTAATTCGTCTTCATTCGTCAAGTTCAAATTTAATTTTCAGGACATCGCTGCACATGTTTATTCATCCATCTTTGGAACCCACTGAATCCCTTCCGGGATGACGGGGTGCACACGTTTATGAGTTAGACATTTTAATTGTCCGAACCGGACGTGTTCTTGAGTAAAAGCTGTCTGTCTAACCCTCAGTAACTGTCAAATTTGAGATCAAGTTGGAGGTTTTCTGACCTAAACACTAATAACTGAAACTATAAAAAAGTGTCATTCTCCACTTTGTTTTTGGCATTGTTAAAAGTTGCTATTAATAAAAGTTGTTTTTGCATTTTTTTTCATTTTCATATCATTTTCATATAATTGGTTCTATCAACCCTTTTGCTTGGTGTCACAGAAAAAATATGCTTATTATTGGGATGATATAGAATCCAGTTGCTACTTGGTGTGTCAGCTGTTCTCATCAGGAACACTTCCTGACATGTAGTGTGGGCCCCACATGATTTACTATGGGCTTGCTCTCCTAACCAGCCACCCGGTGGACAGCGTAGCCAGCTAGCAATCTACGCTGCCCAGCGAGCCAGACCACTGAGTGCCCACTGAAGTCAGTGTGGACAAACACAGTTGGGGCCACCATGGAACCTGCAGACAAACCCACCTGGGGCCCACCAATTTAGCCCACAGGTAAACCATATGGGGCCCACGTTGAAATGTTCGCCGCGCCAATAGTGTTGTTGTAGGTGGGATCATCTCCCCATGGCTTATAATGCACTTCTCTCTTTGACAGGTCTCTCTGACTTGGATATGAACAACAGATAGCAGTGAGTCAACAGAAACTGCAACAACATTCACCCAAAGGGCAAAACTAATCAGGGCACAATGAATTTTTTTATGTGATTCCATATCCATATTCCATATCGTTTACCTTCTGATTTATTTAATTCAATGAAATCCATGTGAATGTTTTAAATAGGCACTGTGGTTTGGGGAAAGCTCACCGCTTTGGATGCACAGCCTCTTCAGAGTTATGTTTTGCGCACATCAAACAGCTTCTACAAAAATTTGTAGAATAAAATAAAAAATGTCAGAAAATTTGTAGAATCATTTTCAAATCCATATGTTGTATATTTTTGATTTACCATGGCTCAATATTGCAGTCCATTTGTATAGACATTAAGGAAGAATAACTTTTGCTTTTGGTCATTTAAGTTGATTGTTTTATCTTGCTCCATTTCAACCCATTGTTGTTTTTGCTTTCAGGTGCATGCATCTGCATGTCTAAAAGTTCAGTACCTCTTTTTGAGTTATGTCTCTCTTTTTTTTCTCATAGGTTTCTTTGTCAGAGGACGCAAATAAAATGCCATCAACATAAAGCAAAATTGGACTTTCACCAGGGGGTTCAGACTTGGACAGATTATTTGACATGACTTGAGAATAAATGGTTGGGCTTTCACAATAGTCCTGAGGCAACCTAGTAAAGATGTGCCTTTTCTCTTCATATGTAAATGCAAACCAATACTGACTATCTGGATATACCAGGATAGAAAATAAAGCATTGCTAATGTCAACAATGGAAAGATGAGTTGAGTCTTGTCTCGTATTGTTCAAAAACGGATGTGGATCTGGGACGAGGGAATGTGGATGTCTGGGCTAAGATCTCTGCTTCAACTGCTGTCTGAGCTTTCCAGCATCATTGCTGAACACCTGGCAGCGAGACTGACTCAAACAACAACGAGAGGAAAGCCGGCATGTTTGATTCTGAATTTGCGCAGCTGTTCAATTCAAACATTGAAGATGAGGACTTTGATGATTTGTGGGAGAAGATTGATTAAAAAATAATGGAAGTGGATTGTTAAATGTTAAGAATGTGAACATGGACGTTAAGTTTAAGCGCTTTGACGATAAGGGTTGTTAAATTAATCTAAACTCACTGTTTTGCTTCTGTTACCTTATTTTTTTAACCTTATAATACAGTGCACCTCGCGTATGGGTTAAGTACAGAAATAGACCCCATAATTGAGACAGCGCCTCCTAATATGGCGCCTTTTTATGTTTTCCTTTCTCTTTCTCTTGTAGTCACACACACACACTCTGTTCGCTCACCTCCTCTGAAGAGCAGACTTCCATGTGAGCAAACAAGATCTTAACAAACTGAGAAATCTGCCAATACACCCATCAACCATAGTCCGTTCATGTGCATTTAGAGAGCAATTTAACCAATGATGTTTCTGTGCTGTACAATGACCAAGAGTGGTATTCTCTTGCCACAAATGGCAGAGAAAAAAATGGTCTAAACCAAAAAAATCATACATATACCATATCCTGCATATTCAGCATGAACACATCTATCATATTTCTTACTTTTTTCTCTTTAATGGCTGTCAACATTATGTCTATGTCAAGTTACTTCTGGTAAAAACAGGAGCTTGCCTCACATTTTGTGTTCAGCAAAAACAGGAAAATGGCATTTAAATGCACTCCTGCCAACTCTTTTTTTTTTAGTGGGCAATATTTAAATAGCTGTTTTGTTAAAACGTATGAGGCATTTTTAAATAAAGGGGGCTGTACATTCTTTGTGAGCCCCAAGTGGAATGAAATAAGGTTTTTAGTACACTTCTGTGGCCCCATGTAACCAAAGCTAAACTTGATTGTAACAGCTGTAACAGATTAATCTCAAAGGCTTTTAGCTTGATAGTGGAGGTAAAATTGTTACAGAAAAATCTAATAGAAGGCATTGATAAACTAGCAGCCTGAGGATCAGCCAAAGCTTTGCCGAGCTCCTCACACTTTGTGTGGCGGAACAAGGACGTGCTTGTGTCAGAATTCACTCACTACCCTCTGGTTAGAGCACTATGTAGGGCGTTCACCATTTTGTCGGGGCGTCCGAATCACCAATTCCAAAGAGTTTCCAGAAGTCTCTGTGAAAAGCCATTGACCAGATTGGTCAATATAGACCACAATGCATTAGGTTTGAATGATTTGTCATTTGAAAAAAAAAAAAATGTATGTAAACTTATTTTTTTACTTATCCAAGTGCAGAACACAGCCTTCATAAAATGTAAGGTTTTTACTTCAGCAAATGGTTGACGTTATATTTGGCATTAGAAAAATATATAGAAAGGTAGAGGCAGAATTGAATTAAAATCCAGGGAACTGAATAGTCCTGCACTACATAGTTTCTTGGGGGTGAGGGACCGGGAAGGGAATATGAACAGAGCCCATGTTCTTGTGACGCATGGTTTCATGTAACTTCAAGAAACAGTAAACATTTTTCTGAAAACAAATGTAATGATGCTACACTTCATTCTGGGTACTGGATGCTCTTTCCTTGTTAAATGGAGTAAATGAAGAAGATTTGAGCAAGTCTTTTGGTAATTCCCTTTGCTACTGCGATGTTGTGTTGCTTCCCTTTTCTTGGTGAAAAATCTATTTTACACATTTTCTTTTCTGATGGACACTGTGACGGTGTAGCACAGTCATCTGATTGCAGTGTTCGCACACACACGCATGGACGCGCACATACAGAAATGTAAACGCCATTCATTTTATGAAACGTACCTTTCTCTCTGTCACTGTTCGTCTGCAGGCATCCCTTGGTGCACACGGGGTTGCCGACTCTTAATCCATATACATACACTTACATATAGTTTGCACGCCGTCATCGTTAGCACCAAACCCGCCGGTCACGTGACTCACCTGACAGTGAATTTGTATTTTGTTTATCTTTGTAATTCCCTTCTCCAAGGAACCCACGGCAGACACTAAAAAGAGATAATTAAAAATAACACACTTCAAAAGGCTAACAAAACAATCGTATTTCAAATCGGATTTAATCTCTCCGTGCTGAAGTAATTGCCCTTGGCTGGTGTTGATGATTGCAATTTCTTTGAGGTTTGGCTGCATTCCTGTAAAGAAAGCAAATAAATAAGTAAGTAAGTGGTAGTGAAACTTTGGCGCTTTTTCAATAAAGAAGAACTATGTGACTTAGAGGTATGCTGGGTTGTTTCATCACTCACACACACCATCATCAATTAGGCCTTCACTTTGAACCAAAAGCTTAAGGGCCCCCTCTATTTCCCAGCCAATCACTTTCAAATTTTTGGCTTTAAATTTTAGGCGATTCACCATCCCTCTTCCACCAGTTCCCCACCTGGAGCGTTGCTTTGGAATGGTTTGGCCTCTAACCAACATCAGCATCTGGGCTCTCAGGTTTATTCATCTACAGGATGGTCAGAGTTCATCCCAAGTATGTAAGATGTCATCAGTCCAGAGCCAAACCGCCAAAGACGATGGACGTTTTTCATGCATATTTTTTTTTTAATTATCCATCTTATGTAAAGTCTTTTTCTCATTAACCCGCTTTGGATCAGAACTTTTGTTGCTGTGCATCTGAAAACTTAGGTTTCTGTCCTAACCTGTGTTTTGATTTAATCCATGTAAACTCACAGCTTGCTTAAATGATCACCATCACCCAGTGTTGTAGAAAATGCTACCTTGAACCACACACCACTCCAATTTAGAGATAAGGAGTTCAGACGGATTAGGACATGAGAGGGAGATAAGGAAGGGAACCCTCAAGAGTCAAAGCCAGTGTGGAGAAGAGTTAAAGAGAAAACAAGATCAAAGAGTAAACAATGAAACCAGTAGAGAAGGAAGCAAAGATAATGGAAAAAAAAAACAACCTCTCAGACCTCAAAGCTTTACCCTTATTGGGAAAAGGCTCTGCCTGTTGTCCCATGTATTGATTTAAGGGTTGCATTACTCTGTGATAAAGTGGATTCTGTGTATTTGCTACAATGGAGAGGTCAGGAGAGCTCACTGGTATTTTTTCTGTTTGATTTACAGCTGAATTTGTAGCTGTCTCTATCTCCTGCTTTATGATCAGCAAGGACAAAGAAACATGTGGACACAAAGCTGTTTTTTCCTCTCTAGCCACTGTTCCTTCATTTTCTCATGACTTCTTACCACATAACAGTTTTTTGTACAAAGGGAACCTTTGTGACCTGCATTTCATTGGAAAAATTGTGACTTGTCCGAAAATCAAACCCAGCTCCTGATGGACGTGTCAACAAAAAATCTAGGAGGCTCCCAGAACAGAGCGCATTCTGGGCTCATGTGGCGGTCCCAGGGTCACAGTTGAGGATTAGAGCTAGAGGAAGATCCCGGGCGCCATGATTTTCTTGAGATTGTTCGGCTATTCTATCACTCCATTTGTCTGTTCAGACGTCCGTGATCAAGCACTTCCCAAAATCTCTCATATTGTTGACAACATCTTCTTTGGACCGCTCTGGATGATCAAGTGGTTTAACAAAGATTCTGCAGTTCGTCACCCACATGTTTAGTATCTCCTTACAGCGTTTTAACATCCTGGCATGTTTGACGATTGTTTGCTTGCGTCCTTTCCCCTGATGAGCGGGTGGCAGGTCTCGATGGTATTTAGATTCAGGGAGATCCCTTTAGACTCCAGAAATGATTCAGTTTGACATTCCATGCTGTCTCCTGGATCAGAAGCAGTACCGCTGGCATTGCTGCTAGCAGTAGCTTTGGCTGGAGTTTGATTGACAATCCTGTGAGAATGACATTATTCTGCCTTTTTTCTTGTTCCATGTCATCCACTCTTTGCTCCAGGATGTCGACCCGGTTATCTCTGCTTGTTCTAAGCCCGCAGTCTTTTAAACTCCTCCAGGAGTTCTTTCAGAGGAATTAATTTAGCTTGAATGTCCAGCAAAGGAGTTTGCTTAGCATTGATCTCGTCAATAGCCTGTTTGATGTCAAAGTCGCCATTCGTCACTTGGTTTTCTTCTGAGCCATGGTAATGAAGGAATTACTGCTTTTCTTTTGCGGTAAATCTGCGATTAATAAGGTTTTTAGTCGCTTTTATTTGAAGATTGCTCGCAGAGCTTGCAAGTGCATCCTTTCACTGACCGGAACTGGAAATCAATAGGTTTACCACACTGGACTTGAAATTAGGTGAGCTTTCATACCTGCCAATAGTGGTGGGCAAGTGAAGCCTCACAAAGCACTGATGCTTCACTTACTAACAGTTGAGTCAAAAAAATAAAAAATTCAAGACCAATGATGGCTATATTTGGTGGAAAACTAAAGCCATAGCAACGTCTAAAGAGCCAGACTGAAGCAATGATACTGTTGAAATCCCATGACAGTGATAAAATACTGAAGCCTGTTTGGACATTCCAGTGTTTCGCTCATTCATACCAAGTTACAAACATGTTCAGACTCTCTTTCATATAATCTAAAGAACATTCCAGAAGAACGCAAAGAATAAATTATACTACAGGTTTAATCTTGGTCAAGGGTCTAATTAAATCTTTGAGCTTTATTTGAAAAAAAAAGTACAAAAACGATGAGACTTTAAAAATGATCACAGTGTTTTTGACTCTAAAAGCATTGTTCTGTATGTGAAGTATTTTTAATGAAAACCTTGAAAGTAAATGGTTTGTGAGGACTTGGTAGTTGACTTGGTAGTTATTTGTTTTCATAGGTTTTATTTTATGTATTTATTTTGAAAACTATCGATCTCCAAATTTCTTTCTCAACTCAATTTTACTGCAAAATAATTCATCTTACATAGCTGGTATGGCATCGAATCACTCAGAACTGTCATATCTGTCAAGCTGGCATTGGCTCAGAATGCACTGAGATGCCATGAAGCAATGACATACACCAACAGACTATGAGCCAATAATCAACCTCGAATGCAAGGAAGTGTAAAGCGAAACAGCGTTGAAGTTCTGAGCTACGGTGATGGTCCAACCTCTGATATGCACCAAACAGCTCAGAGTAAAAACCTCCTCATAGTGGGAGCATTTGTGATAAGAGGAACTGACACAGTTGATTCAGTTCATTAATAATGAGTCAAACATCCCCCAGGTGTGGCAGTGGACGCTGCATTCCATTCTTAATGTGCAAGCATCCAGTTTGAACTAGAAAAAGCATAAAATCTATGCTAAATTATCTCGTGAACTACTTTGCTGTCGAGACTCCTGAGCAAAAAGACATGTTTGTTGCTTCCTGTCATAAATCAAATGCAGTATAATGTGCTTGTTAGGTTGTAAGAATAAGCATTTTTGTAATTCAAGTGACAGAAAAATTCTAAGCTTCATGCATTCATGGTTTCTAGCCTCTCCTGAAGTTACTTTTCCTTTCTGCCTGATCACGAGCAGCGTTTCTTGTCAGGAAACAGTGTGTGATTAGACATGCATCGAACCCTTACATAATGAATACAGCCTGTCAGCAATGATTAACTACCAAAATATTCTATTAAAATAAATGAAATTGAACTTATCACCTTCTTTGATGTGCTAATGACAACAAATTAGCATGAGCCAGCATCATTCCCAAAATTCTCCCATTAATAGACTAATAATGATGGGTACATTTGTATCAATCCTCTAAAAGTTTTAGCATTTCTGTCACACATTACATATTAAATGTGACTCGAGGTTGCAGCTTTTGGCAACACAAAGATCTCCTGTGGTCAACAGTGTTTAGACATACTAAACCCACTAGGCTTTCTTGCGAAACCCCCCTCCCCTTTCTTTTCAACCCCTGCCATTCATGCCTAAGAGTTGCTTCTTGTAACCTAGGAGCTTGAGGGAAACAAGATGCTCTCCAGTGTCTGCACCCACCAAAGAGTCTGCTGCTCATTAACATCTTTGAGGTGGCCTTAAAGCACTTGGTCGTTTTAATGTGGATTCTAGCTTTACAACAAACAAGCTGCCCCAGAGAACACCAGTTTTTTTGTCTTTTTTTTTTTTTTTACCAGGCGTCATTTATCTTTTTGGTGTCTGACAGCTATAACACAAAGAGTAATGTAATGATGCATACAAAGTAGTCAGCTGTGTTCTTCTCTTCTGTTTTTCCTTTTTTGTGAGCTGCTAACACTAATTGCACAACACATAGCATAAAATATAATTAAAAAATAAACAGGCACAATGGTTTGGAACAAAAAAAACAGTGCCCTTATGCAGTGCTGTTCAATTACTTTAATTTTCTTTTTTTCGGATCATTAATTTTGCAGATCAGTAAGAGCCTGTTAAATAGGATGCAAACAGGCAAGTTCGTTTTTACTTGATTTATTCAATTTCCCGTCTTAAATTAAGTTTCTTTTATTGTTTTTTACGTTGTAGTTTGCACAGGGACTTTTCTCTTTTGTCTGTCTGTTAGTTTAGATCAGTGGTCTCCAAACACGTACCAGTACTGGTTTGTAGAGCATTTGGGAACAGGCGGCAAAGGACAAAAAACCTAACAACTTAAAATTTATTTTTTTTTTCCTGTTATTTCTATCATCCGATTATCAAGTAAGTTTGATTTTAAAAACTTCTGGATTCTCCCACCACATCTAACTCATTCTTGACGCTTGACAAAGTCGCTCGGTCATGTTTTGTAAATACATCCGTAACTTTCTTAAAGTGGCTGCATCAACTGCTAAATTGAAACCCCAGGCTAGTAATGTTTGCAAAAAAACCAAACAAAATAGGAATGTTTTGGGGGTTTTTTCACAGAAAAAAGTCAGTTAGAAAACAGAGTAAAAAGCCTTTGACTTAAAAATAAAAGAAAGCTGCATTAAATAGACAAAAACCAGGAGTCTTCAATCCAAATAGAGATTTATTGTGACAGTTGTTCCTGCACAACATAACATTAATGCATAATATTCAGCAACCGGGTGTCTAATGTTACAAGAACACTACTAATAAAGTTGCTCAACTGGTGGATTCAGCTTTATGATAAATATTTAGAAAGTACAATTTTTTGTAACTTTTTTCTGTGTTTATCTGTCGCACCTTAAAAGTTGGATGAGGGTGAAGTTGCCGTCCAATTTTTTTAGCTTCTACTTACAAAATTAAGGGTTAAGAGAAAGTCTGTATCACATTTTAACACTTTCTACATAAAATGGAGTCTAAAACAGCTGCAGGTGTTTCATAGAGGATGATGGTAGTCTTTACCCTCAAAAGTTAAGGAAAGCTGGGAGTTGAAAAAAAAAAAGAGCAAAGAAATTGCACGTCCACTTCACCCTTGTACAGACCAGTCCATGAAAATATTGTCTGACTTTAATGGCCTCTCCCTCTCATGTCCTCACCACTGGCTTAGACAATAAACCGGATGTTGGGATTAAACTATAGCATTTTCAAAGAGGTCTACATTTTACTTCTGTTTGAGTAATATTTTAGTTTCTGCAGAGCCAAGAAAAAAGTCATTTGGCTGCTTTACTTTGCTCTCAGACTGGACAGGACTGACCCGCTGCATACAGAGGAGAGGACCTGAGTCCACTGAAGTTTGAAGTCATTAGGTTTCGATATGCCTGACAAACTTCCTCTGCAGAAAGAGCATCTCTCTCAGAGGGTTCTCGTCTCCCACTGGCAGCCCATCAGCTAGCAGCCTCTGTTTGTAATTGCTCAAATCAGTACCTGCCTTCAAAAAGATCCAGCCTCCACTGGTTCCCCATTAAGCTTAATTCTGACCCTTAGCTTGTTCCATTGGAAACCAGAGCACCCCAAGGAAACCCACGCAAGTTCACAGTGAGAAGCCTTGATGAGGTGTTTTTCATTACCCTAACTAATGCTTCGTCACGTCCTCCTCTTCCTTCCGTGACCCTGAAATTGTTTCCTCTCTATTACCACAGCAGATTTAAATGTCTGCTAAGGACAAGGAATGCTATGAGGAGCTGGGAGTGCCACACAGGGGCATGTGAAACAGTGGTCAAGTGGTTTGGTAGATTATGTTTCCACCTTTTAAGCCAAGAACATGCTGACTTATGAGAGGATCCCTGAGGACTAAACTGACACAAATTTTTACTGGAACTTAGGTTAAAAAACAGAGTTATATTAAATGGAAAAAAAATGTACTGAAAAAATGCTATTAAAAGTAATTACATCAAATCAAAGAAAGCTGAAATTTTTAAATATTGTATTAGACTGATTTAAAATGAACCAGTCAGGTAAATATTTAGCAAGAATGAAAGACAAACATTTATGGGGACTACAATATTTTTGACAATTTAAAAGCAGGGTGGAAGGAGATTGATGATAAGGAGGAGGTGAGATGTCTTTAGATCAGGATGTGGAAAGAGGAAAGCCACGTTCGCAGCGAGCATTTGATGTGAGTACAAGAAGTTTTACCCTGACTGATAGAAGTTTGACTTGGTTTAACTTTCAACGCACGGTCAGCAGCTACGCTGCTTGTACACAGAAACTTGCGTAGCTATGCGTGAATGCAAAACTTTTTAACCCAAAATGCGCAATTATGTGCATTTACAATGAATTTTCATTGGAAGTGGCCGCATGAATGCGTGTTGTAATGGGCGGTGTGATTGTAACTGCATGGATCTACCACACCAATAAGAGGCTGTAGGAAAGACAACAATTAGAAAAATATCTGGATAAATGGGAAATGGCTAAAAAGAAAGACTAGGAAAAAGACATTTTGATTAACCATAGATGAACAGATAAAAACCATTTAAAAATGTTTAAATTCATCATTTGCTTTTAAAGCCTACTATAGTATGAAGCAGGAAACATCCATTTTGTGCAGATTGTACCCATCAGTTGTGTTTTCTTGTTTCTTGTCATGTTTTTAGGTGGCTCTTGTCAGGTCATCTGTTTTTTCACCCTTTTTTGTTACCTTGTATTATACATTTTAGTTTAATTAGCATTTTTAAGTTTCTGCCACCAAACCTGCTCTGCTGCACTTCAGGTTTTACACCACCTGTTCCTCACAGAAAGAACTGACCATTCTGCAGGAGATTTTTCTCAGTGTCAAGAACCTTTAAGAGGATTGTGTCAGAAAGCAAGCGAGTGGGTAGGAGCTCAGAGGTGACAGAGTGTGGCAGGCTGGGGTTGATGCCCTGCAGGAGCAGAGGAGGACATGTGTGTTACAGGAGGAAGAAGGTGGATGCAAACAGTTTACCATTTCCAGTTCAATCTAACATATACAGCAAATATTCACTACATATTGTCTAAGCAGGGGATCAAAAATAGCTGAGAAGGTGACCCAGCTGACATAAGACGTGTGGGTGAGATTGTTGTCATGGCAATGTTTACCACGGAACAAAAATGAACCAAAATTGCTTTCATGTATTATTTTTCGCAACTCTTTTTGATTGGGATTTAATGAAATCTGTTTTCAATTTTGGCCCACTGCATTTAAAAAAAAAATCATACACAATAGCCATTTATTTTGTCATTAACTTTTAGCTGAGGAAGTAACCAGGAAGGCTTTTATTTTTTAATATATCCCTGCATTTTTACACGTGTGGGCACCCATGTATGTAAATCAGCCTTCCTATGATGGAGCTGTAACTGAGGAAACAGTAATGGAAGGACTGACAGTCTGCATTATGCAGCTCTGAGTCACAGCTCTCTAATGTGCTTTTTTGCAGCCCTAAAACAAAAGCAGAGAAGGATTCTCTGCTTCTCTCATGACTTTGATTTTTGGATCTCACTTACCAAAGCTCTAGGCGCTCGTTTCACCCTGAAGGTCCCTGTCTGTTCTGTAGAAAACATCATGTGGGAGTCACTTGTCTCTTTTTCAAGCACTGACTGACACATCTCTTTGAATAAGAGCACGCCTGCAGAATAAAGTGAGTCCGTGAGCTGGATTGGATGGACGCCTCTCTAAGTTTTGAGTCCGAGCTGGAATTTTCCCACGGAGATCAGTTCCATTACAGGAAGAGAACTTCCGTATTGTTACAACTGGGCTGTGTGAGGAATCATTCAGACGTTTGCTACAGCTTATTTGAATTTAGAGCAACCACTTTGCTGGTCGAGATAACAGTGTTTACAGCCAAATTAATGACGCCCCCCACATACTAAAGGCACTATTTCTGAGGAGCATTCACAAATGTCAAGTTAATGCCTGTTCAAATGTGGTTTTCTTGTGTTTAAACGTAAACCCTGAGCTCTGATTGCAAAAAGAAAAACAATTGCATCCAGTTTATGATGAAGAAAGGGCTGAATATCAATAAAAAGCATAATAAATGGAGTGAGACTTAATGAGTACTGCATTATAAAGGTGGGAGGTTTTATAAATAAAGACAGTAAGAAAAAAAGGTTTTCTACCTTTACAGTCACAGTCCCATTCACCCATTTATTGTGAGTCAGGAATAGATGGAAAACGATCGTATTTGTGTCCTAGAAAATACGCTGGGAGGGCCACGAGCTTCCTGCTCCACTCCGTTCTGATGCATGTAGATCCATGTTCGTTTTTGTTTTCCTCATCCAAGCTAGCATCTGAATCAAAACTGTTCGGCTGGATAACTCCAATATTGCTCACCATTTTTTGTTGCATCGGTAACGTTAGATCGGAGTTGTGTGGAGGTGTAAGCTAGCAGCTGAGCATCTAAACAGAGAGCTCTCAGCCATGGAGAGGGGGTCCTAGAAAACGACACAGGTTTTTAGATTAAGCAGAAAAATGACCACTGGGCTGCGACAGACTGGCGACCAGTCCAGGGGTGTACCCTGCCTTCGCCCATGAGTAGCCGGGTTGGGCTCCGGCAACCCCGTGACCCCGAAAGGGATACAGCGGCTTGGAAAATGAATGAATGAATGAATGACCACTGGGAACACTTTTAATTAGATCAAAAGATGATTGGAGTAGAATTTTAACCGATCAACTTTAATATAAAGGACTATTCAGTGTCCAAACATTTAATTTTAGCCTCACAAGACAGGAACCCATCCTTTCCTGTCAGGTGACAGTAGATGAGAGGGACTCAAGGGGAGCTGTGGTGAGGAAGGTGGAGCATTTAAGCCTAGCAGTCCAGAGCCACAGAGGGTGTGGGAAAGAAAGGAAGAGGTATGTGCAAGCAGGTTGGAACTCATGGAGAGAAATGTCATTCGAGATGTGTGACAAGAGTGTCAGCGAGAATGAAAGGAAAAGCAACAAAGATGAGGTGAGACCAGCAAGTGACACTAAAAAAGAAATAAGTAACCTGCTTTTACACAGACACTTTCACTTCAATAAAATATTAGTCTGTGGGACTTCAATAAAGACCCACTCTGACCATCATTTGATCTTCTGTAAAAGCGTTCCCAGTGGTCTTTTACTTATGATGATGACATTTTTAGCCTAGATTTAAAAAAATGTGTTGTTTTCTATGAAATAGTTTATGCAAAGCGGCAGTAGTTCATCAGAAATGAATCTTTAAAACTGTTGGAGTGGGACTGTTGAAGTAAGCCCGCCCCCACTTCCCATCACAGAGGAAAATGTAGGCTTGAATCTAGTGGTCAACATGTTGATGCATCAGAACAGAGCAGGGAGCTTGTGGCCCATCCTTTTTTTCATCTGCCCCTGATTCAATATAATTTAAATAAAGGAATACTCAGAAATGTAATTTTAAGCTTAATTTTCTTTATACATGTCCTCCGTCGTCAGAAAAATGCTACAAGAACATGTTAAAACAAAACACATGGTTAATGGAGCTGGAGCCTGGTAGTCTCAGTAAACGTGTCTGACTTTTAAAGACATCAACGTGACACTTAATTAAATAAAAGGGTTCAGTCTAATGGAAGTACATTGAGACTGTGACCAGAGAAAATAAAAGTCGGATGCGTTTCTCTATGGTGGAGTAAAACCTGCACCTCACTATGAATCATTCATCCCCTTCTATACATTTAGAAAGCAGATCTTGCTCATTATTGAATTAAAATCTATTTTTTAACTGAATAATTGAAATGTTTGGAGAACAAATGTAAAAGCGCAGCTCCCCTGCAATGAAATCTAATGAAAATGTCATCAAAAATGTGTCAGTTTAAATTATGAAATGGGTGGATGTTCCACACTAATGGATTTGAAGAGTTTATGTTTATTTGCACGAATGAAAGTGCAAATTGCTCCAACACAAAAGCCAAATGCTCTGTTGTTTCAAGCTGTGTTAAGACGTCTGTCTGAGAATGAAGGGAAGTTCAAGGGTTTAGAGTTCTTTCAAAAGAGAAAGGAGTAGAGTGGAGTTAATGTTATGTCAAGAAAAAGTCAGCAAAATGTAAGGAGGGTATCTCTGAAGTCAGATGTATGACTTTGTTAGAGCTCATCAGATGTAAACTTAAAAATATATCTTTAGTAGGATTTGTGTGATTGCTTTTATATTTTTCTGTCTAAAATATTTTCCTGTAAGGCCAAACATGTTTTTTTTTTCAACTTATTTTTACTTGTTTTTGCTGTTGCCTTTGTAAAATTCCTTTTCTGTACTTTCTGGTTGAAAACCATTAAAAAAACACTCAAGAGGATTTTACTTACTTGCTGTACTAATGTTTTGCAATGCAGGCTTGATTTGATTTGTTTACATAAAAAATAGCATTTTTGTACGACATTAACCAAAACAGAGAAAATAAAATGATGTGATTGTGTGTGACAGAAACCAAGAGAATTTTACAGAAAGGATGAGTACATTTTTAAATTGAAACTCAACAGAGGAAGATTTAAAAGTCCTAACTCTTGAGGTACTTCAAATAAATTAAATCTTCTCACAACATCTAAGCATAGATACATTTAGATCTTGCAGAAATTTTTACTTACTGTTAAGTTAAATTGCATGCCACCTTATTTAGGAAGGTGCATCGATTGAAACTGCTTTTTTTTCTTTCTCACACAAACTCTTATTAAACTTGTAAACTACTATCATCGCTTTTTTTGTTTGTTGGTCTATGTTATTGTTTGTGCTAGAAAAAAAAACAAAAACATAGATCCGCTGTCCTTTTTTCTCTCTGTCTTGTGTCTTTTACTTTGAAAGTATCTCTTGACATTTCTAAGCATTTCTGTCTAAACTTGTTTGGAGCATATCAGAGGAATGGAGGAGAGAATTTAATTTCACTTCTTTGCCTCAGAGCAGAAACTGTGTTTGACCATCACAGTTGTTAAAGTTTAAATGCCCCAGGTCACACAGTTCCAGTCCAAGGCTGCAGCAAGCAAGCAACACATGATTTTGTCCTATTTAAACTGTGTCTTACATTTCTATTAGCAAAAAATTAACAATGAAGCCGTTTTCATATTCATTTTCATCTGAATTTTCCTGGAAAATGGAAAAACTAAACTGGAGAAAAATAATCGTGAAAAATAATTGTTTAGAGCTGTTTATTATAGATGTACACTGAGATGTCTAAAATTCTAAATACAAGCTAAACATTAGACTGTGTTTCTACAGAATTTTGTTTAGGCTACATTAGAAATTTCTACATTTTTTTAAATTAAGTAAACTTATTTGAAACATCAACTTTTATGTAAAAGAAAAGAGCTTTTACATAATCATAATTGAAAATGGGTCCATTTGACTACTAAAAAGTTCATTCAAATCCATAACTCTATCATAAATCCGGCTCAAACCTCAGATATTCAGTAAAACTTTGTAAAATTATGGTTTTAAATGCTTTTATAGGGATCCATGAATACAGAATTAAATGATTTCCTTTTTGTTGTTTTTTAAATAATTTCCTTTTTCGTGGGTTTACATACATGTTATGTAATTTGGGAACAACTAAAGACAATCCAAGCTGTCGGCACAATAATAAGACTGTGAGTTATTAAAGTAACTGCCAGATATTAAGTCATACATAAAACATGTTCTGATTTGATTTTCTTCTCTGTCACCTTATCTGGAGGTTTAAAGCTTCCTTTTATAAAATCTTGTTGTGGCTTTAACTCTCAAGTGTTGTTGCACAACTGGAACTAGAGATGTATGTTCATTGGTTCAGGTATTTCATACCACTGTTTGTATCTCTAAGCTGCAGGTTTAAATTGCTTGCCTATCTGGTGTCCATTATGCAAATAAAATCAGAGTCCATTACCTCAAAACCTGTGGGCATTGAATACAATCCAGAAGAAATTTATTCAAAACAGTTCCTCCATTTCTATCTATTTATATTCTCCAGTCTGTCATTTTGACTCCCAACATGGACTGACATCTATATCAAAAAAGCTGGACTGTGGTTGACATGCTGTTGATGTGCAGGATGCAAACCAGTCAGTGTTTTTCTTTTTTTCTTTAGTTTTCTCAGTCTAACTTCTTGGTTTTGTGTTATACATGTACAACAAGCACAGTCTAAATGTTCATTCATGTAGTGAAATGTCTCTTTTGTGATATTTATGAGTTTAATCCTAATTTTCTGGATTTGATCAAGAACTGGGGGAAGTGTGTTTTCCTTTATCTTGTGAAAAAAACAGCTGTAAAAACAAAACAAAACAAAAATCTGGAACCCATTAAAAATAATTAAAATGAGGGTACTTTACTGCAAACGTAAGTCAAACTAATTAACAGAGACATGAAACAAACCAAATCAAAGTAACTGCAAATTGCAAAATGAGAGACCTTTCAGGAGGGTTATATACAGGCGGATAAAACCATCTACTTAAATAGGAGGGGACTACACAATACTATCTAATACATTGTCTTCAATAATCATACATCTTTAACTTAAAAAATATTTTCTACTCAAAAGAAATGAACCAATCAGCAAATACTTAAAGTTAAACTCCATAAATTAACTAAAATATGATTATTAACAATCCCAGTGTCCCAGTTCACCCCTCTTCTTCTGGCACTAGTGAATCGGTCCAGAGAAAAAACTTCAGGACCTAAAAAACCTTTACACGTGTAGAACCAGGAAGCTGAAACCAACAAATAAATATCAAACAAAATAAAAGTTCTAGAAGATTTTGTGCCACAACATAATTAACCTTGTCACGATAAATAAACAAATTCTAACAAATTGTGTGTGTATATGTTTGTTGCTACACTACCATGGCTGTACCTGAAAATAAACAAAATGTGAAAAAGATGTGTGAGATGGTACAGAAGTCAGTCTTCATTGTGTGGTGGAAGACAATGCAGCATAAACTTAATCGTTTGATTCAAAGGATTTTTAAGCGTAAGTGGAAATTCTGGATAGTTTGTCAATTTTCAATTTGCAGGGGTAAGAGCCAACGACATAAAAATAACAGGTTATTCGCCATGTTAGTTTAGGTGTTGAACCCACCAAAGTTGGGCTTTTATTTTGACATTTAGAAAACATTTCCTCCAAAGATCTATTACAAGATTTTCTCCCATCACCCTCTTGTGGATTTGTGTGCGAGCAGTTCAAAGGATTATACCAGGCTAGCCAGTAAGAAAGAAGATGATAGGCAGCACTGGTACAGGCGGATTGAAAACGACTGGAGGATGCTTTCTACTAAAGGAAAGGACCATACACCAAACTTGTTGGAAATTGTTATTTTCAAGCAATCAAAGCAAAGCTCAGTTTGGATTTTTCTCCAGAAAAGGCAGCATGTTCAGACTACAATGAGATTTGATGACAACAGTATCACAATTAGTGGCTTGACGGACTAACTTTTGATACTAAAGATCATTTTTATTTTGAAAAAATGTATTTTCAAAACTCAATTTTATGTGTTAAAGTTTGTTTATTTACTTTACTAGCCCCTGACAGCTCTGCCTGCTAATGTGTTGAAGTGTCCTTGAGCAACTGACACTCAATCCCACATTGTTCCTTGTGGTCTGGTTGCATGTTGCTCTGGCACCATACTTGTGTGATCCAAGTTGATCATGAATGCTATGTTTGAGTTATTTATACAATAATTCAAATTTCTGACGAAATTGTAGCTGTTTTTGGGCAGAACTTTAATGAAAATGTAGTTTACTACACAAAAAATCTATGCATGCTTGTTTTCTATTTTTGCTGCTTTCTTTCTTCCCTACAAGGAGATTTGTTTTCCATTAACATCTGTTTATTTCATGAAGGTATGATGCAGGTTGCCTGCAGGAGCTGTCAGAACACCAACACTTGGCTAATGTGATGTGTATGCACAGTTCTGGAAGCAATAGCCACTACTGAACAGGAAGTAGATCAGGTCATCTACTGGTGAGGGACTGGGAGCTGGATGAGCTCCAGGCCTGGGTCAATATTCTCAATTCTAAAGAGTAAGATCCAATTTAATGTTCATCTATGCACAAATGTATTTTTTTTTCCCACACTGAGGCTCTTTCAAATAATAATAAAAAAAGTATTTTTGAGCAAAAATATTGTGAGTAATCTGATCTGTGTATAATTAGTAAGATAGATGAATATGATAGAACATTTTAAAAGATCTCATCTGTTTTGGCGTAATGACATGACTGATTTGTTCTCTACGCAGGTCTCTGGATGAGTGGCAATTTATGGCCTGAAGTCAAACATCCAAACTGAACAGAGAAGTACAGAATAAATCAACCCTTGACAAACAACTTTTTCTTTATATCTACTGCGTCCAAATGTTTTTGTTTTTAATCTTGTAGAATGGTACTTTTTCTTACTTATTATTCAGAAAAGTCTGATTATGTGCTATTTAATTTCAAATATCAGCAAAGTTAAAAGAATTAAAACCATCCCAAGTGCACCAATGCATTAGCAAATAGTCAGAATCAATGTGTGCTAAATAATTAGCAAACGGAAAGCTGTCTTTTTGTGTTTCATTTTAAACGTTTAAATGTGTACAATGTACAAAGTATGCAAAATTCGGAAAAAGAGGGGGCACCCGGATTTGAACCGGGGACCTCTTGATCTGCAGTCAAATGCTCTACCACTGAGCTATACCCCCATTGTGATAGTAGAGTGTGTAGCTGTTTAATTTATGGTCAACACCCTGACTAGTATTTGTGCGTTTTATCATTTATCCATATAGGACCGGAACTAAAGGAGTATAGCATTAATTAATTTTCTTTTAAACGGGAGGAATTATTTTGGCTAGCGTCATTGCGTTTGTCAGACCTTAGTTCATAGTTCCGGATGTGTCGTCTTCTGCGTGCGACTCCACCGGATGTTCGAAGTCATCGAAAGTAAATTGAGGAAAACGGAATCACAATGGTACTGAGGAATTTTAAATCTTTATGCTTACCATTACACAATATCCACGCTTTTATAATTTCTATCATTTGATTTTGTCTATTTTACTTTTTTTTTTTTTTTACTGTTACTTTACTCTGTTAATACTGAGTTGGTGTGAATTCGATTAGTCACTTAAGCTAATGCTAGCTAGCAACAAACCTCACATCACTAAAAGTGAAGGGATTTTGTTTGAAATATATATTTTAACTGACGTTTGTGTTTTTATGAACCACAGAACAGCCGGGGACTTCGTTCACAGTTGAAAGACAGCGTCCCTGTGGCCGGACTGTGCCCACAGGGAGCGTACGGAGTGCAGGACTCTCTCCGCAGCGGGTGGGAAACCGATCCTCTTGAGTCCTATGACAATTTATTTCTATATCTACTTGTAGGCTAAAGCCAGGGCATATACCTTTAGAAATATATATTTCTATGTATTATGTATTATGTATGTATGTATTATGAGTTGTTTTTTGTTCTTCATGCTAGCTTCACCAGTGTGAAGAATGAGCTCCTTCCAAGCCACCCTCTGGAGCTGTCGGAAAAAAATGTAAGTTAGCTTTTGGAAGAATCTACCCCTGTCTTGTTTATTTTCCCCACACAACATTCTCACGACTATTTTGTGGTTAAAGTACAAGTTTGGAATAAAAATCCTCTCTCTCCTTTGGAATCAATACGTTAAATGTAAACACTTTGCTTTTTAGTGTGCATCCAGTTAGTATTGCTGCCTTTAAATTAAAATTGATAAATACGACAGAGTATTAGGGCAACCAAAGAGAAAACAAACAAAAACTATTTTAGGAAAATAAAATTATCAATTCATTAGAAAATATGTTAAATATTTATTTAAGAATAAAGTCGTAAAATCATGATTAAAAACGTCAAAATCTTACAATAGACTTGTAAAATTACAAGTTAAAGTAAAAAATTACTACTTTTTTCTTCCATTTTTTGAACTTTATTCTTGTTTTAAAAATATGTATCTTTATTGTGGCCCTAATACTCCGTTCTTGTTAAACCTGAACTACTTGTTTTTTTTTAATCTGTCTTTATATGTTGATTTATTTATTTATTTTTAGAATGTAACCCAATGTTGTTTCCACAATATCATAGGTGTGTTTTGAATTTAAAAATGTTTTGTATAAAAACATATATAATAGTTGTTAATGAATGTAGTGTGACTGTGTGATTTGCTTAACTATTTAAAGCCACAGACGAGGTTTTGGATGATGTTTTTCTTTACAGTTAATGCCCATACTCATACAAAACTGCTTGATTTTTTTTGTGTGTGGTTCAGTTTGTGCTTAACCAGGACAAGATGAATTTCTCAACACTTCGAAACATCCAGGGTCTTCATGCTCCTCTCAAATTGCAGATGGAGTACAGAGCGGCCAGACAGGTATTTGTTAACAACATCCCATTTATTGCTGCTAAAGTTTTGGTTTTTTTTTTTTTAGTTTTCATCTTTTGTTTTTGTGTTCTAGATCCAGCGTCTGCCGTTCTTACAGAGTTCTAATTTGGCTCTCGACACACTGCGGGGGAGCGATGACACTATCGGCTTTGAGGACGTCCTCAGTGGTGAGAACTTGAACTAGAAATAATCAGAGAATTTACTATGTTTACATTCATCTAACCATCTTTATGGTCTTCCTGCAGATCCAGCCCAAAGTGAAATGATGGGAGAGCCACACATGATGGTGGAATGCAAACTGGGGTTGTTGTGAAAGATGCAGAACTCAGACCCACTCAATTATTTAGGTTTCTGTTCCTAATTACCGGTAGATTTAGTAATTTCATTCCAAAACATATGACAGAAAAACTCTTATTGGAACACTGTAGTCAGACATACTGACAAACAATGGGTCGGATTTTGGTGTGCATTTATGTGTAAAGGATTTCCAGGCAGTCAAAAAGCTGCTTTTTGTTTCTAATAAATTTCATAACTTCCTTCTTTGTGTGTATTCTTGTCTTCAGTTTATTTTTTCATTTGAAATAATTTGTTTGAACTAAAAGATGAAATTATTAAAGTTTACACATTGTTGCTACAATTTTAAGTAACTAATAAATGGTTTCCTCCAAACATATTTTTTTATACAATCTTAATTGATGACTGTCGTTATGTAATTCCATACTTAATTACATACTTTCTTACTTTTTTCCAAAACTGAATTACTTTTTTTTGTTACCTGTGAGGTGTCTCAGGCCCTCCCAAGATTGGAAAAAAAACAATCTGCAAAGTGAAATATTAATTACTAATAATTCTCACAATTCAGAACAACTATCCAGCTCTTAAGTGTCACATCTGGTATTTTTTTCTGTTTGTGTATGTTTTTCTAGGTTTAGATTAAAGATTCTTTTTCTTGATTGCATCTTTAAAACGGGGAGCTCAAGCACATTTTTTGTTTACCTTATATTTAAAGGCTGAAGCTGTAGACCTTGTTTTTTTTAAATGTTTTTTAGTTACATTGACAATCATTCCTTCAGAATTGGTTGGAAAAAAAAGTAGTGCAACCAAACAATTTATTATTAGAAGAATTCCATTTAGAATAGAATAGAATAATACTTTAGGCACTTTGGATTATTCAAGTTTGTATTATGAAAATAGCTTCCTTGTATTTGTGTGTATTTTTTAGTTTTATCACCTTGCAGTGGAAGTCTAGACTGCATTTAAAGATGATTTGTTATTCTGTTGCGGCACAAAAACCGAGCTTACGTTATAACAGCAAAAGGCAAGGTCGGCAGTGGACAAGAAATGTATTAAGTTTGAAACATTTCTTGGGTTCTCCTACTGCCGTCGGACCCACCGATTGATGCGCAGTCACCGGCTGAGTTATAAACACTATGGTATGAGAAAGCCTACAAACATATGGTTTTACATTCAATGTGTGCCTTTGACAATATTGATTGGATAGGATATCATATTCATGTAAAAAAATATGAGGAAACATAAAGCTAACCAGAAAGGGTTTTTCTTTCACAAAAAGACTTTTTTGAGCCGCAGCGCATGCTGGGAAATACGCGATACCCGGAAGAAGAGCAATGTTAAACTAATCGCATGCAATTGTGGCACTAAAACATTTATCAATGTTAAAATAGTACGTCTTAAATATATATTTTTCAGTTATTTGTGTTTAGTGTTTATTAAAATACATTTAGATGTTTTTTTAAATAAGTTATTTGACTGCCACAACAACAGATAGCTATTTAAAAAAAAGAATAATGTAATGCTCTTTAAAAACGCACACCACACGAAGATGTAAAGTTGTGGGGAAAAGAAGGAGGGCACGCATTGTTTTGAAGCCAACTTTTGTCAATTAACTATTCCTAAACTGAACTTCTTAATTAAAATAAGTTACTACACATCTACTCTTAAGGGTTGCTCACAGAAAAAAAAAAAATGTTTTTTTGACAGAATAATATCACAGACGAATTAAGCAAAACCTTTTTATCTATGTTATTTATCAAGATCTTGAAAATATGTGTATTGTTGTTATAATAATAATGACAATGATGATAATAATGATTAGAACTATTATTTATGTTTCTATATATACATATACATGTGTGACTTTTTTTTCTTTGCCAAAAATCCTCACATGCTAAAGCCTAACAAATGTTGGGACCTCACTGTGCTAAAATTCGAACAGATGTCTCAATACTATACTAACCTGCGAGACAAAATCAGTTGACGTTCACAATTTAGCCACAAGATGGCAGCATAAATCCATCAATGGCTCAAATTTATTTCCTGCTGATATTCTCAATATCTAGGGTTGCTAAAAGTATAGGGTTTTCTTCCTACTGTCTTAGTACGGCCTTTGGGTCTTTTTTTTTTTTACTGAAAGCATTAGGGGAATTAAAAGAAATTTCCGATGCTATTACTGACAACAAATGATCCTCCATGGATATCTGGGAACAACCATTCAGACTTTATCACGACTTTTCTATTCAACTTCAGCTTACATTTTTACCTGCCTTCAGTTTTATTCATCTATTTCAGCAGTATTCCTGTCATAGGGGTCAGCTGGAGCACATCTGTAACAAAAGGTAGGTCAGGAGGATAGCAAGGAGGAAGAAAGTCTGTCAAAGGGCAAATGAGAGAATGAATGACTGCAAAAAGCAAAAAAAAGAAATGCAAAAGGAGACCCCCTGTGATAAAGCAGTTGGGCTGTCGAGGGCCACAGTGGTGAGAACCTGAAGAAAGCTTTAGGAAGATGAGCCTGAGCCCTTGACGAGGCTTAGAGAGCCATCAACGGCCAAAGAAGAGAGGTGAGACCCGCCAGCAGGACGGAAGAAATGAAGGGGTCTGGAGGGAGGAGGGCAGAGGGAGATAGATGAACTGGAAGGAAAGAAATGAGAAATTGGTGGGAGTCAGTGTGAAAAGGCTTAAAACGAGCACCTGTCAGATGCTGACAAATGAGCCCCAGTTTTTAAGGGATTTTCAGGGAAAGAAGAAGTCAGAATTGGGCTGGACGCAGAAAGGATGAGTTCCAGATGACCAGTGTTTAGGGAGAAGAAGAAAAAAAACACAGTCAGTGGACTTTAAATGAATTCTTTTCTAGCTTCAGATGAACTCATCCTTTAATCCATTTTAAGTAACAAAATTTAAAGCCTATTTGTTGATGTGTCTGCATGAATAAGTAGAATTGCGCCCCTACTTTTGCTAATAAAGTTTTAGTATTAAAACTTACCTCACATAATTAAAATGTGTTGTATTTTCATCCCAGCAGAGCCCATATTCCATAAACAGTAGGTAGAAAAACAGCTGACGTTTGCTTTTCTCTCTGTACTGAATGCAATCCTTTTTATGACCAGTAGGGGCTCAGTCTGCAGAATTTAAAGGCCGGAGCAGGTTCAAGCTGTTTTTCTGTGTTTCAGATTGAGAGACGAAGGAGGAGTTTGCTAGGAAAGTTCTAGAGATGAAGAGTGTGTCAGATGGGGTGATGAGTCTGAAGCTGGAAGTAGAAGGCGTGATGGTGAATGTTGTCAGTGGTCATGGCCCTCAGGTAGGATGTGAGCTAGAGGAGAAGGATAAAGTGTGGATGAGGTGATCCGGGACATCACCTTTGGGGGGAAAGCGGGGCGAAATCTGACTGACATGTGAATGAGGGAAACAGAGGTGACAAAGAAAGGATGGAGAAGTCAGGGTTCAGGAATGCAGAAGGACAGATCATGGTAAACCTCACTGAAAAAAGATGTATTTTTATTGAATACCCACTTCGATGAAAATGGGGTTTTCAGCGTTTTGAAAATGTTTTCCTGTTGCATTTTTCTGATGATAAATAAAGAAAATTAAGATAAAAATTGCATTTCTGAGTAAACATTCAAATCGTTGTGAATCTCCATTTTTGTTGCACAGCTAATGTTCGGTTGGGAGTGTGAGGGGCTGTAAGGATACCGGAGAGCACGTAAACAGCTGGATGATGGGAAGTGGGGTCAACAGTCCTGCCTATAACTAAAAGTGAACTTCTCATGAGCTACTGCTGCTCTGCAAAAACTATGATCTAGAAAATTATGTTTTTTTTTTTTTTATTTGCCTGCATAATCATTGTTAAAATACCACTGGAAACCCTTTCAAATTAGATCATAAAGTGACCCATAAAGAAAGCTGATTATACCCTCTGTAGAAGATGCTGGGGCCTTTTCCTCCTGTATATGGTAGACGTCCCATAAAAGGCGGGCTGCCATGGACTGCCTGGGGCGCCATGTGAGCACCTCCTGGATACCCTTAGACTGCCTCTCAAGGCGATGGTGGTGTACTCTTGGGCAGTAGTGGACCCTTCATTTAGGGATGGTTAGGACTTTGTCCCCCAGACATCCAGGGTCCGGCCTCTGTCCACACCCTAGCTCCTGTGGTGGTCTCACCAGTCCTGTGTCTGGGTGGCCAGAGGTGTGGGAGTTCTCAGGCTCCTTCCCCACATTACAAGTTGTGTGAATAGTACGTACAGTCGTCTCCAAATCTGTGTAAATATGTGCGTGGGTAGTTCTGCAGACTATGGTTGTATGTGTGTTTATTTGTGGTTGAGTGCGTATGTCCACACGTAAATATGTGTGGACATACATCAAAAACCCATCTCTTTAGTAAACAGTTATTTATTATCACCATGACAACGTTGAGCCTCAAGCAACATTAGTTTAATGTATTTTTTTCTCTTTTTAAGTCCAATGTTTTCATTTTTCTGCACTTTGTACACTCCTTAACCTCTCCCTCTTCCAACCCATCGGGGTTTAAAAAAACTATATTAATAATAATGTCAAGAAGAGAGGTTTCCTTTGAGAGTGTCAAGGATGGATAGAATCAGGGATCCATCCATGCCTTCACACTGAGCCAGATTGACCAATTTTATTGATATTGACCAGATTGACCATTTGATCCATTTAAGACGTTTTTATTTAGAAAGCCTTCTAAGTGACTTACACTTGTGTTCAATCTTGTTTTGTTTATATGCCTGAGATTGTTTTCTTATCTGTTTTAGAAACGTGCTATAGAAATAAAGATTTACTTACTTACTTTACAGGAATGAAGGCGTAAGAAGTATAATTCATGTCAGATGAAAACCAAAGGGGAGGTTTATGGGTGGAGTGAAAGAGGACATGAGGGTGGTTGGTGTGAGTTAGAAAAATGAGGAGGATAAGGTTAGATGGAGACAGATCACTCCCCCAAAGGGAGCAGCCGAAAGACAAACTAGAAGTATGTCCAAACTTTAAAAATGTAATTTCTTTTAACTACATAGAATAGTTAGTCCTGCACATTATAGTTTTTAGTAGTTAAGGAGGTTAGTTTTGGGTTTTTTTTTACTTCCCGGTTCGTTGGTAGCACTTCCTGGGTAATCCAGTGGACCCACCCATTGCTTTGGTTTGCTTTGAAAGGCCTATTGTAAACATAGAACGTTTTCTTTTTTGTTTTGTCGTTTTTATTTAGAAATTCCTGTTGATTGAGGGTATTTTTTATTTGTTTCTGGTGCACTTGTTACAGGTAAAACACGTTTGAACGTTTTTGGTTTTTGTTGTTCAGATTTGACTCTGATTAGTTGGATTCAAGATGGGGGATCTAGCTTTATAAAATCAATAAACGCGTGGATGGCAAATGCAATTATTGTCAGGATCTCGAAAGTGAGGAACATATAAAACTGAGATGTAAAAAAGATGCTAGGCATTGAGTCACACTAAAAAAAACAGACTGAAGAACTGAAAATTCCATGGAATATTTATGACATATCAGGAAACAAGCCCAGTTGTTTCTATTTGATTTCATTTTTAAGGAAGACATGCCGATGGGTTGAATATAATAGAGTCTTGAGTCAGACATACACCATCTCCTCCATTGACATAATAAAAGCCTCGACACACACTCCAGACCAGGTGGTGGCGGTAACGCGCCATTCTGTTGTTTGTCACTCGCCATATAAATAACCCCCAAAGAAGAAGATATTTTTGTTGTTGTATGACAGTCCCCTTGAACTTCACAGACACATTTGCCGGTGCGAACATTTTATATAAAGAAAGCTGGCAGAGAATGGAGCTAAAACATCAGAAAACACACAAGTGCCGCCACAGTGATTCATGCCCCTGAGGCGAGACACAGCCTGAAGATTTATTACATAAATGTGATTTCCTTTTAACCAAATGTGTTTATTGAACAGAAATGAACCATGTTGCGTGTTAGTCTGCTGTTAAGGGACAATATGCCACTGTGATTTAACCATTTCTGCAGGGCACTGTTTACTCAGCAACAGCGCTGTGTTTAATTGCCAAAAGAAGCAAAACACTCAGCTTGACTTTCATTTCTCTGCTGAGCTTTGGGGCGCTCTCTGTTCATGACACTCATGTAGCTTTGTCTCTTTGCACGGCATAAATTCTTCCGCCTCTTTGCCGCCTCAAGTGAAACAGTGTGTGTCGAAACCTCCATTGGTTCTTTCCATGACATAGGAGCAAACCTGACAGCGGAGTCTACGGCGATGCAGGAAATCACACAGGACAGCCCTCCTTCTTCACGTTCAGGCATTTATGTCAACAATCACCATGTCTTTTGCATTTTGTCGATGGTGGCTCAAACAGCTTTGTTTCTGTGCAGTTTAAATGGATTCTAGGTGCTCTACTCCATGACTGATCTCCTCTTTGTTTTTATTTACGCCCCAGTCGCTCCATCACATGATAGAACAACAGCCCATTTCACTTCCACTTTCAGCCTGGTCTAATAAAAGTTAATTGTGTGAATGCTGTGTAGCATTCACACAATTAAATATTCAGCTCTTTTAGGAGATGGGTGCTCAAACGTTTCAACTTCATAAATCTTCAACTTTTTTAACTAGTCCACTAACCACCACTTTTTTCAATTCACGGAAGTGCCAACCGTTTGAAAATTGATCATGAAGGATGAAATTAATAATTGCAATATGTGCCCGACCAGTAGTTCATATATCGGAATAAAGCTGTGAAAAAAATAAAAGCCTTGAGAAAGATTTCACGCCAAGCCTCTTCCAGCTGTGAGAACATGCACTAGTATCGGTTATTGGCAGTCCAGTGTGAATATTGTGTGCTGAAAGCACATTTTCAGAACCTGCTTTCACATGCCTGGAGTATTTGTAGCTTTACTAGAGTTTGAATTTTTTTTTTTTTTCAAACTTTCAACACATAAACCTGATCTTTCATGGCATTGGATTCTCATTTAGCCTTTCTGCCATTTCTTTATGTCAGGAAATACACATTTAAACCAAACTGAAGTTATGGGTCAATAGAGGGTCAATTATTCCAAACCAGAAAAACCAAACAGCCTGTTTAATAAAACCTTACATAGCCGGCTTCCGATCTGCTCATACCTTAAAGGCCAAGCATGTCAGCAGGGTTTAGTGCTTAGTATCAGTTGAGCATTTCCGTTCTGCTTGCACCTTAAATTCAAGCTTCAAGCAGCCTGTTTGCCAATTGGTCAAGAGTTCAACTCCCAGGGAAGCAATTGGGCTCCACCCCAAACCCTACATTTATCCCAATTGAAGCAGCTCTAAACTGCTTTGTAAAATAGCTGTTGCTAGGTTTAAGTGCTCATTTAGTAGAATTCACAAGATTATAGGTCTACCCATTGGTACAGTGTGGAGCAGTCTTTTATTTTGAAAATCAAACAAATTTTCTCCTCGATTTTTTTTTGGCAGACTTCCTGCCTGTTTGTTCTTTTATAAAACCCTTTGTGCAGTTAAACAGACTTGATAAGTATCTTTAGCTACACACTGGAATGATTAGATGTAGTTAAACTTCTGGTAAAACGTTTAATTGTTAATTGTGTTAAAGTTTGAGTTCTGGCCACATCTAAAGATTGACTGTGATATCACAAGAAATCAAACTGAAAAGTGAAATAGAGAACTGCATATGTGAGTATTTCTTTATTCAAATTGTGTTGGATCAGGAGAAGATGAAAACCCGATGTTTGAAAAAGTTCGGGGTTGTGACACAGTCACTGCCATGGGCGGGCCAAAGAAAAAAATATAGTTGGGGAGGGACTTTAAGCAGAAAGCAGCAAGTATGTCAAAAAGCTTCTGTGCATAAAAGATAAACATTTCTGAATATGACAGCTTTGATTTGAAAAGAATGAGCCAATTAAAAAAACCAAACAGCTGCAGATACTTTCTTTAGATGGTAGACGTTACATCACTGATTTCCTAATGTCAATGTTGATTTCTTTTCCTTCATTCCTACATTGCTGATCAATTTCATTTCTCCAGGATGCAGTAGTTTAACTTTTTTTGGAGCCTCTTCGGCTGGTGCTGAGTGTTGAATTGTTATTCTGATTGCAGCTGTTTTCTTAAATCCTCAAAATTTCAGTATCTCCTTAGAGCCCCAGGCTATTTCTAACCTAGTTTCACACTGACCCTTTGGCTTTCCTGTGGTAAAAGACCATTATTCGCAGAGTTTGACAATTCTTTTCTTTCTTTAAAAAGAGAATTGTTTAAATGAAGAGAATCTAAATCAAATTAGTCAATCTTCTACTCCCACATGGTCCTGTGCAGGGTCACAGGTCCTAAACTAAACCTAACACATAAACTTAACATTTCAGAAAAAGTATTTTCCTTTTGTACCTTAAAAAATACATATATCACTCCTTAAACTCCCACTCTGATTCTCTTTGGATCTATTTTCAATGCATTCCCAGTCGTCTTTTCATTAAGACTAAGCTTTTTATAGCTAAAACAAAAAACAGTGTCATTTTCTAGGACACAATGTGGGTTTTCAAAATCATTTAAACATGGCTGATTTGAGCTTTTTTGTTCTTTTGGGATTGCAGTTTCTGATCTGACTCTAAAAAAGGTGAAAGCTTGGAAATGTTTCTTCAAATGAAGGCATCACAATTTGAACAAACTGCCAAAACTATAACATAGTTACTTTTAGAGGCAAAGACAAATTAGCCCTGGTTGTATAACATCGTAAACAAAGCTAGTGAACGTGTCAAAGGCTCTGCTGATACCATAGCTTAAGCTGATGAGTTCAACTCTTTCGATGGCTTAAATCTCAGTGCACACAGTGTGAGCAGGTTCATGGAGTGGGTCTGCATGCCTTAGGTGCAACACTCACAAGTCCTGAAGGGATGTCTTCCAGATTGCTGCTGCTCCCACATTCATTTTCAGGATAAAATTTTGCAAATACTAATGTATCTAAAAATGTTCTGGTATGCAAACATCTTATCCAGAACGATAAGAATTGAGGGGAAAAAGCAGGTGTGCTCCCCGTGTTTCCTGCAACCATAAATACTTTGTCTATACTTTGATAATAGAAGATGCTGGCAACATTTTATTGCTCAGCCAAATTTCATGAATCTTGTCCATGCAGGCTTTGCTTCACGATTGATACCAGTTTCATCCTTTGTTGGAAAAAATAGATTATTCAAGGTGTAAAAATGCTCAGCATGCGGGCTGCCGACAAGAGGTGTGTTAAGAAGAAAGGAGGGGTCAAAATAGACCCCATGCTGCGTTCACTGATTCACATCCCAATGACCTTTCTGTGAATGCGTATTTTTAGCCCGTCTATCATGTTGACTAATCAGTTCAAGACAAGTACAACTGACTAGAATACAGAACACGTTCAATATTCATGTGCCACAGTTTGGTCAGGCTTGTCAGTCCTGTTAGAAGACCTGAAAATGTATGGGAAAGTTCAAATTCTAGTGGGAGGGGGTTTACAACTGATTGCTATAGTGTTAAATTAAAACAAAGCAAAACCTTTGTATCAGTAAATTAAAAAAAAAAAACAAATGTTCTTGAATCTGAGAGTAGGAGTGACGGATTTGCGTTTTCCTATAATTCTCCAATAAACCAGAGAGACAGACAGAGCTCAGACTCCTGACAAAAGCAGAATCACTTTCAAAATGGAAAATCTCTGACACTGTGTCTGACACTTGCATTTCACATTTGAATTTAAGCGCTATTTGTGGTGAGCACATACATGTAATTGAAATGCAGATAAACAGTTACCTTATTTTTCTGACCAGAAGTTGCTCTGATGTATTAGTCGCAGCAGCAAATATATATTTATATACTTATACTCTGAAAAATACAGTACTTTGTTCATCATGTCTTGTTTTTGTTTTACTTTATTCTCATCCTGTTTTCCATTTCTATCCTCAAACTTTTCTCTTCTCCATCAGACCTGAGCCTTAAAATAAAATAAGTAAAGCAGACCAAATATATAAAGTTCTATAACTAATTCTTTGGATTTTCAAGAAGTGATTACTTTAACTCCTATTGAACGAACAAAAAATTTTTTTTTTGTGGCGAGAAATATTATTGTCTTGAAGGATGAAGTGAAACACACAGCAGATCACTTGTACTTTTTCTTTTTCTCTGCTGCTCCTTTCCCACTGTAACAACACAACTACAATGAGCTTTTCTTCAACATTTGTTCATTTTACTTGAATAAAGCACCATTATTTCTGCAACACGTGTAAAAAAAAAAATCAAGTTTTAATAAAAAAAAAAAACAAATAGGTTTAAAAATGCAAAAAAAAAAAATCTTCTGCAAAATCCACTAATGATTTTTATAAAAGTGCATCATATTTAGAGAAAAAAATGTGTTCTAATTTTTGGGGTTTTCACAAAAGACCGCTCCCAGATGGATATCACAGCTTTGTCTTCAGAATTTTTTCACAAACAAAAATAAACAGTTTATGCTGAACATTAAATGTTTACGGATAAAATAAGTAAAAAGAACAAAAAATACATTATTGTGATGAGCACATAATATAAACGGATGTGTCTGTGACACAGAAACATTGTGGCTTTTCAACTTTTAATTGCAGGTCAACTCATAGTTTTCGTGAGGAGATGAGGTTAGTGCCCATAGCCGGTTTCTAGTTCTTTGCTGTTTTAGTTCTTAAAAATAAGGCACAAAAAACACAAACATTTAGAACAAAGAAACACTTTTTCCCCTTTTTAATATCATATCTCTTCCATAGATTTCAACAGACTCATCCATCCATCAGTTTCTTAACCCGCTTAACCCTTTCTGGGTCATAGGGCTGCCGCATCCCAACTTGGCTACTGCTGGGTGAAGGTGTAGTACACCCAGGTCACCAGCCTGTCGCAGGGCCACACAGTCACACACCCATACACCCTCACAGTCACACTTTATGGACTGTGGGAAAAAGCTGGAGTGCTCAGAGAAAACGCATACATGCATGGTGAGAACATGCAAAACACACTGCGCTAACCGCTGCGCCAACGTGCAGCTCGTCAACAGATTTAGTTTGGAAAAAAAACATATACACAATATATTCCCACCACTGCACACTACTAAATTAACTCCTTTTGGTATCTACAGAGGACATGTGATACCAAATGTGAAGGGCTCTCTTTTTGACTGGACAAGATAGTTTAACTCTGGTAGTCAAGAGGATACATAAAAGAGCATCAACGGGGCATTTCTTTTCCAGATTCTGACCTCTTTGATTCTGTGAAGATGAGACGGTGTTCACATAAAATTTCATCAGCGGAACAAAAGTGCTTTAAAAGTCAGTTCATCTGGAGCCCAGCCACAAATGCTTTTTGTAGCTGGAGTCGCATCAGGCAGTCATCCATTTGTTTTTCTTTAACCTTTCACAGACCTGTAACGCAGAGGAACAGGTATTGATGCTGGCAGGTAATTTGCGGGATGCATGTCTGATGGTGTGTGCGGTGACTATTAGAAGCGTGTGGCGCTCCGCTCTTCCATCCATCTCACCCTAATGCAATGAGTTCCCGGCCCATCAGTTCACGGCCAGCGAGACCACAGTGCAGCTTCGGGCCTCTCATTATTCTCTTTGCTGCTATGCATGCTTGCTCCACTAACAACGTGAGTGTCTGATCACATTTGGAGCCATTGTTTGTCTCGACAAGAGAGCTCTCGTGAAGTTCCATATTTTTTGCTTGACACCTGAAGAGGCATACGCTGTTGTTGATTTATTCATGGCATCAATTCATGCACCAACAGCCTGTCAGGGCTAAAAGCAGGCTTATGGAGGGCAAATAAAAGAGAAAATGTGTTTTTAAAGAATTCGACACTAGAAAAAAAAAGGTAGCACGCATGCCTGTGGTTTCAAAGTTGCTTCTTCTTTGGTCTCTTCTGGATTCCATGTTTTGATCATGTTTCCTGTTTGACAATTAGCATAAATTGCCAACAGCTGCATGCAGGTTATAAAAACAACAGCAGAAAATCTTATTCAGACAGCTCCAGATAAACAGAGGAAGCTCGAATCTTCTCCAAGTGGTGTCCACAAATTATCGAAGCATCCAAAATCACAAAAGGAAGCTGACGCTGTTTCCATTTTTGGTCCTGGAGTGACTCAGCGGAAGGTAGGATGCCACTTTAACAGCCTCGGTTGGCAAAAAAAAGACCACCAGAACTGAGGGCGGAGGGCTGTGTCTGAAAAGAAAAAATAAGTGATTGTGCGCTTCACCCACGTCTTTAGGAGGGAACACTTGTGTAGGCACATTCAGAAGCTTAATAAAAGTTACACACAGTTGACAATAGTTTAGATTGACAGCCCACACATTAGGCAGATCAAGACATGTCTCTTCAACGTCACGCTTCTGAGCAGCAGCAGATGCAAAGCTCTAAATTGGGACGCAAACTCTTCTTTGACTAATTATGGGCTGTTTTTGTTTTGTGGTTTATTTAAAGCAATAACAACAGAACAAGGCATTCTTATATATACAGCGCATCCGGAAAGTATTCACCTCGCTTCACTTCTTCCACATTTTAAGTCACAGCCTTATTTCAAAATGGATTAAATCAGTTTTCTTATAAAAAAATTATTTGAAAAACACTCCATAATGACAATGTTGAAAAAGTTCTTTTGAGTCCTGATAAAATGTGGAAGAGGCGAGGCGCTGGGAATCCTTTCCGAATGCTCTGTATATGTATATATCTTAAACCTAAAACCATTAGAAATAAATAGATTGGAAAATAAAGAAACTGTGAGCAGCATTGAATGATACTCACCCCTGTCCTTGCCGCCCTCTTTGGACCTGGCCTTACTGGCTGAGTGGCTGCTACATGCCCCCCACTCTCACCCTCTGCCCCCTGCCACCCTGGTCAGATCCACATGTGACACACACACAAAAAAAACGTTTTTCTTTTATTTTTACATAGTAGCTTTTATGTTGGCTTTATCGCCATAGCAACCATTTTATGTTTCGTTCTCTTGCGGCTGACAAACAGCTTCATGTTATTTTTAGAAGAACCTGCAAAAGTAAATTTTGGGATTTCTTTGGCAAAAGAGGATTTTCCCTAACCAACATTCACGTTCATATCATATGTTAGGCCTCCCAATAACTCTCAAGGAGTTAAGAAGTGATAAATCAAAATCCCCAGGAGGAGTTTAAAAGTACTAAAGAGGATTTAAGATGGCGGCCTCTTCCTGAGGTCAAAGGTCAACTAACCCTTGGTAGTGGTTGTAGACTTAAACCTGGTGGCATGTGTATGAATTTTCTTGAAGATCGCTCAAACAAAAAGTTTTATGGTTAAACACTTCTTGAACACTGACTTTGAGTTCATTGAATTTGTATTTCATTTGTTCTGCATTGACTATGTTGTGAATGCAAAAGAAACACAATGAAGTGTGGCTCACCATTACATCAGATAATGCTTTAAATGAAACCATACATTTTTCATATTTCTCAAAAATAATTTTACATGTGAGGTCTTGCTTGAATTTTTCACACCGTTCCATAAACTCTTTTGACAACTGAAGAGCTGTCAAAAGAGTTTTAACCTTTGGCTGAACTGAGGTCGAGTCGCACACTTTGCTGTCTTTGTCCTTAAAACACGGATGGGAGATGTGTTGACACCCCCACCCCAGGCTGTTCCAGGATCAGCTGTCAACTCCAACATGTCACTGATAATCTTCCCTGCTGTCTTCATGCCATTTAAACCTTCAAAAAGCATCTTTGACTGCACAGTAGAAGTGATCATGGCAAAAGTTGATTCTGTCTGTCTCTGTCTGTCTGTCTCTGTCTCTGTCTTGCAATCATTGTGTAATTGGCATATGTAAAATATATATTTCCACTGGCATTCTGTGAAGCACTTAGCATTCATAAGTTAATACAGAATAACTGGAAGCTTACATTGTCTCATTGGTTTTGTGCTAGGAACAAAAAAAAAAGTTTTCCCACATACAGAGTGGAGCAGTTTTAACTGCTGGACATCAGCTTAGCTGAAATAAACAGCATTGGGAAGTCAACAGATCCATAAAAAGGCTATAAAATAAATGAGCAAAGCAGATTAGGGACCTAATTGTTTTGCGGTTTATGATAAAAGCTAGGAAATGTGTTTTTTTTTACTTCTTTTGTGCTCTGTGGGAGGGTGGACAGCTCTGTTTTTGACTCTCCTGATCTCATTATTTAAAAAAAAAAAAGGATTTATTTGGCCCTGGAGTTGTTTTTTTTTGCTTGTACCATACTGTCTTCTGCAGATAAGTGTAGATTATTGCTCGCTAATTTAATCAATATTAATTACAGCAGAATAAATGATTTGAAATGTGGCTTATCGTCTGTCTTCCACAGCATGTACTGGTAGTTTGTGGGGCCTGAAGGCCATTTTAATGGAGAGGCGCTAAAGACTTTAAACTCAAAATCTCGTCTCTCTTCCAAATGTCCAAATGAGCTGACCTTTTTGTGCCTGTGACTCATTTTCCCCCCTGACTGAGCTCCTGTTGAGGTGAGTCAGCAGACAATCTCCGACAGTTGCTCCAAATATCATGTCCTGTCAACAGAATCAACAGAAGCTCTGCTTGGGTTTGAGGGGAGATGCTGAAAAGTAAACAAAAACATGGAGGGGGGTGCTGTTTTTAATTCAACCAACATCATAATCTATGTTGGATTGTGATTTCAGAAACAGTGCCATTTTCAGTCTCAGTTCTCCATGCAGAGATTTTGTCTTATGTTCACACCGCCCTTTGTAATGCAAGTTCAAGTGACCACTTCCAATGAAAAGTCTGTGCATACGCACAGTCCACGATAAAAAGTCTCTCATTCACTCGCCGCCATGCAAAGTCCGATCTCGAGCACTACGTACAAAACTTTGAAAATGCTTATAAAGTTAAACCAATGTGTGTGAAAAGTCAAACCAGGTTGAACTTGGATAAGGTATTGACAAATGGATTATGTTCACATTTTGAACATTGATCATGGAGGAATTACTTATGCAGTTTGTACCTGACCAGAATAACGCGACACCAAGTACACCACAGCACTTTGAATTAACTTTGTACATGAAATGGGCTTTACAAATAAATTTGCCTTTCCTTTGCCAAGTCTTTCATATATCAGAATAGAGCTGTTAAAGATAAAGCCTGGAATAAGATTTGCGAGATTGTCACCGCTTTGACACGTTGCATTAAGCCTCCTCTATGGAGATAAATTAGTATCAGTCCGATTTGTGCGTGCGTAATTTTGATTCGTGCATAACTTTAGATTTGTGCGTGCGTAATCCTTGATTTGTGCGTAACTTTAGGTTTGTGCATGCATAATTCTTGATTTGTGCGTGCATAATTCTTGATTTGTAACTCATAAAAAACATTTTGTGCATGAGTTCAAAAGTTACAAAATATAAAAAAATACAAAGTACAATTTACACATGCACAACTTCAAATTACGACAGCTTGAAACTAACTACACCCACAAATCTTTAAAAAATATGAACGAATCACTTGTTACGCACACACAAAACCACATTTACACACGAATCTGATTTGACACTCTTTTCACGTCTCCCAGATTCGTGCGTAAGTGATGCGTTTAAATGCTACTAGAATGCTGGGTCATCAGAGTTTTCTGATCAGCCGCTCTGAACTTAGACGGTGAATAATATCTGGTGAAACTTGACATTTTCCAGCTTTCTAAAACAGATGTGCCGGCTGATTAATATAAAAAAGTCAGAATAGGGGTTTTTATTATACTTGTCCTTTAAAAATAAAAACATTTTCAAGAATTAAACAGTTCATCTCTGCAGCCCCGCCCCCGACAGCGCCTCAGACACGGTGATTCATGCATATTTTTTAAAGATTTGTGGGTGTAGTTAGTTTCAAGCTGTCGTAATTTGAAGTTGTGCATGTGTAAATTGTACTTTGTATTTTTTTATATTTTGTAATTTTTGAACTCATGCACAAAATGTTTTTTATGAGTTACAAATCAAGAATTATGCATGCACAAACCTAAAGTTACGCACAAATCAAGGATTACGCACGCACAAATCTAAAGTTATGCACAAATCAAAATTACGCACGCACAAATCGGACTGATACTAATTTATCTCCATACTCCTCCAACTGTAGGTGGCGGATATGCCAGGATCAGGTAGCGATAGTCCAGTGTGGACACCATGCCTGAAAGCTCGTTTAAGAATGCCCGTTTAGCGTGTTCTTGAACGCATAGCACATGCCCGGTGTGTTTGTAGCATTACCGTAAGATTTGTGAGTGCAGCCTCAATGAAAATGGCTGCAAATTGCATTCTTTTTATTCCACAAAAAAGCAACAAAATAAGTAAGCTGTGTTCAGACCAAATGTAAATTGCACGTCAAGTTTGCGTTGGATCCCTGTCTTTCAAAGTGTGTCAAAAAAATGTTAATAAACTTGACGCTCTAGACACGTGAGGGAGGAGTTACAGCCTAAAGAGTATAGCCTCATCTCACATGGCAGCAGTAACTGTATATCTCAATTACAATACATGGAAGACATGGATGATCTTGAGCAATCCGATTTATTTAGTTTGAAGAGCTCTACAAAAGTGTCAGTAAACACGCCTCTATGTCTAGCCTCATAAGATCATTCAGAGACTCTTCCAGTGTGGTGAATTTCACCATCTACTGCATGAACTATATCTGAATGACTGCAGCTTTCAACAGTACTTCTGTCTCTCTGCGACCAATGTCCCCTTTAATTTTTTGTGTGTCTGACCAAACACAGAAACTCATTGAGCACTCCTTCGACCACATTGAGCAACACTGAGGGTACACTCATGTCATGCTGTGGTCTGGGTAGGGCTTATGGTCTGAAAGATATGAAAAAAATATGAAGCCTAAACTTTAAATCATGCACCAATTTTTTAGCACTTGTACAGCTCATACATTACTCCTTAAATGACTTTTTAACATTTATCCTCCATAAATAAAAATATATTGATATATTGACATCAAAACAAGTGCAGGTGTGCTGCTTGGGGACTTAAATTTGTCCTGACGTTGCCGTCTGTCCTCCCTTCTCCAGTGATTGAAGACCTTATCCAGGTTGATTGGCTCATTTGCGTCCACAAATTGTATGATAATTGTACGTAGTATTTTAGTTGTGATACATATTTAGAACAGATAAGGTGTTTTTTTTATGGAAACAGAAAACAGTGACAATTGCGTTTTGTGTTGTAAACTATGTAATGGGGGAGGTGGGCGGGGCTGGCCCTGCGTATGGGCGACCTAGGAGGCTGCCTAGAGTGCCATCTGCTGGAAGGGGCGCCAAATAAAGGCGAAAGGTTTTTTTTTTTTTTTTCTTTTTTAATTTTTACATTTTGACATTTTTTACAAGTTTGTAACAGTTGGACACGCCACTCATTTAGTTTACAAATAGAAAAGCAATAATTTAAAACATAAATTAAAAAACTCAAAAGTTTGACGTAATCAATAACTTTGCCCGGTGCAGTGCCCCTCCTTACCTGACGCTGCCGCTGTCTAAGCTAAGGGAACGGAGGAAGGGGGTGCGGGGTTGGTGTTGCCGCTGCTAGCGCTCCTTTAAAACTTTAAAGATGAAAAAGCAGTAAAACTAACCCTCAGGGGTGGCTTTAAGGTCAAAAAGGGAAGGAAGGCTCAAAGCAGAGGTTTGTCTGTTTTCATTTACATTTGCTTGGAAATTCATCCCCCTCCCCTGCATTTCGGTCGAAGAATACTCGTTTTTGGTCAAAAAAGACGAATTAACTGGCAATCTATTTTTTCTCTATCTTTAAACCTTTAACAACCAAGACCATTAAACCCTTCAAACTAGAGATACCTCTGTTAAAAGCTACCAGGTTTCTCTGAATGAGTCAATGGTGGCCCAGTGGTTAGTGCTCCTGCGTCATTGTACAAAAGTTGCTGAATTGAGCCATGTTCTGGAATTAGGTATTTTAAACAATGATCATAGCCGGTTATTATTTGTTTTGAGAGTTAATAAGAACATATTATACTGTATAACAATAAGAATATGTCAATTCTTATTGCCACATATTCCAGGCAGTTTTGTTCCAAAAGATGGGGGGGGGTTGTTGGGACGTGTTTGTGCGTGTGCGTGGGTGGGTGTGCGCAGGTGTGTGGTGAGCAGGGGGTGGTGGGGCGGTGGGGAAATTCTGAATTTATGGTTTATTTACACAAATTTCATAATAACAACTGATTCTGAAGCTGAGAAGAACAGCTTTGTGCTGGTTGAAGAGTTACGGTAATTCAAAAGGCCTGTTGTCTCCTGTGGAAAGGCAACAGCTCCAGTATTAAACCTTTATAATCATTTGTATAATATTTGATACATGGATTTCTATCCCATTAGCATGTTAAAAACTTCCCTTAAAATCCATTGTTTATAACTTGGTCCATCTTTTCTGCTCTATAGTTCATCAAAATGTCATTTCAATGTGGCTGCTTTCATGAAAGTTTTAGTAATTTTCTAAGCTTCAAGACAAGAACAACTCCTCTATTATTCATTTTTTTCAAACGCTCTATTGAAAGAATGCAAAATGTGTTGACAATTAACTTGTAATATAGTGACACCATGTTAAGAATTTGTGGTAAATATGTTTGTTTTTCTCAACACTAAGTTAATATTTTTGCATCTTAAACCAACACTGTGTGAACAAATCACCCAACATATCATAATCTATTCTCACATAAAAAATTATATTGCCAAACGTTTTTTTGTGAATTTCATCAAACATATTAATTTGGAAAAAAAACAAAACGATTTTTTTGTCAATTCTTTGATATTGTCGATGTTGTGGGCTTTGCAGTGTTAAGAGGTTAAAGTCCAAAACAGCTCATTTATTGTCTTTGATTGACAGTGCTGCGTACTTCTTAAACAACTCGGTGTTCTGTATTTTTATACATTTTTCCATCTGACTTTAAAGAATGCAGCATAAGAAATTGCCATTTAATTCTTTTAGTAATTTAGTCATGAAGAAATGTACAATAAATTAACAAAGAAGCTTCAACTGCGTTGCTAGTTTGCTAACCAGTTCAAAAACAGGCTCACATTTTTTGACCGTGTTTCCATGCAGATACCACAGCTTTCTATGTGTCAGCTTGAATGCATTAAGGTTAGTAGAAGGCAGGGAAGTCCTGGTGTCGGCAGGGTTAACACGACTGTTTGGTATTTGGGTGAGTTCAAAGTGCTTAAAGGTCAAGCGCACTGTAAACAGCCCTCTAATCTGTAGCAGAAGGGCACCTTTTACATTGCCTCTGTCCTCCATCTGTTCCTGAGCTACAACCTGGGAGGGGCTTTTCTTTCCTAGAAAACTGAGAGGTTTCTCATTTTCTGTAGGAAATTGAATTTACTGTGTCCAAACATCTTACCCTTTCACTGGCTAGCTGACAAAAATGTTAGTCAAAATTCGATGTTTTATTGACTCTTTGGTGTCTCAGTTATTAATTGTGAAAGCTCTTCCTGGACCACAGCCACAATCATCCTACACTCCTCTGTCACATTTTTCTGTATTCCCGACTTACTAGGGTTTTCACACCTGTCTGCGCACTAACGTCATTGCGTATATTTGAATTTCACTCCAAGAATAATCAGATTAAGTCCTTCAGGGTCTGTAAATACCACAGGGGTGATTACGACATGCTATCCTGCAGCATTTTTTAATTGTTTTGTGGCTTTCTTGTCCAGCTTGACTGTAGTAGCTGCATTTATTCTGATGACGCTTGAAGTGTTAAAGACATTAAGATGGTAATAAAGTGAACTCAACATCTGAACACAAAATGGGCCATCAGAATAACATCTGATAAGACTAGAAAACACACTATAGCGTCAGACGTGACTCACCCTCATGTTTAAAGTTTCTTTGTGGAATCCATAAATTTGACTGGAACTGCTCATCATGATATTATGTTACTGTGAGTGCTCACTTTATGGATCTGTGCTGCCCAGAGGTTTCCTCGGAGTGAAATTATCCAGTCAGTTTCCCTCGTTGTAAACTGCAAATTGTTGCAACTTGAAACCTGGAAGGCACATCAGAGATCCTCCACTTCCAACGGAGCAATATATGAGGCCAGGGGATAAAGCTTTCACCCTGTGTAATGTGACTCTAACCGCTGCAGACCATAAAAGAGAAAACAGCAGCAGTAGCAGCGGGGAGGACCACCCATCGCAGAACTGCTCTGGTGGGAAAGAGTCGGAGGGTGTGCTCTCAGAATCAATATACAGCACTTCACAGTTCATACCGCTCTTACAAACACAAGAACAAAGCTCTGTTCAGATAAACATGACAGGGGGAACTGGGCATTAAAGTGTTCTCTGTTGTTGATATTAGATTTTGTCCTGGTTCTGGTGAGAACAGTTGAGAAATGTTGACTCTAAATGAATAATGTAAAAGAAACTAACACCAGGGCTGCTTTGGGGGCTGTCCAAGTTATTATTACACATTTGTATTTTCTGTTTCATTGATTATATAATCAACTGTTAATCACCACGTGTATACTCCATATCTAACCATCTGGAGTGCTGACAACAAACCCTGAAAACACTTTTGGTATAAAAGTGACAGAACGCCTATAACCGTACTTCCCTCCACCGTCTTTACCGGCTTCATCCTGTTGGGTGGTGGATCGTAGGTGGGGGAGGCTTGTGGCAAACCTGCTGCCAGTCCATACCATGGCCACACATAGCCAAATCAGACAAACAACAATACACATTCACTCCTACAAACTATTTAGGGTCCTCAATTCATTTTGTTTGTTTTGAACTGTAGGAGGAAACAGGAATCCCTGAAAAATAAACCCTCCCATTGGTTTGTTTGCTAAAAGGTCATAACAAAAGACCACCACATGTGACTTAATAACCCATGTGCCTTTAAGCATGGCATTTAATCTCGAAAAAAAGAATTCCTGGATGGGTCAGAAAAGTTCTTAAGCATCACAACTTGTGGACACTTTTTACTCTACACTTCACAAAGGTGCCCCCGCAACTGTAAACATACAATGGGTCTCGTTCAGAGGCTTTCACATACAAACCAGGTGGAAATATGTAAGCAATTTTCTGCATTTTTAGTTTATTTATTTATTTTTTCTGTCTAAAATGCATGAACTGGAGCTCTCTTAGAATACATTATGCACAGGGTTCCTCTGTGAATAGCGCCTGAACTGTTTATTAATTTTTGCAAATTAGTTTTCATTGACATGAACCTTCTATTGGACAAATGAGGGGGGAAGACAAAAGCAAGGGCACGTTTTAGCACAGCTGACCGCAGGTTGATATACTGTAAGTCGCGTTCCAAATAGGAAACACCCAGAAAGCCAAAATTTCATAGACTTCTATTGAGGAAAAAAAAACAAAACAAAACCACTATTAACCAATCGTTGTATTTGTCTGAATGACCATTCTTGCTCCGGTACCTCTTTTTAACATATTCTTGCTAAACCTATTTTTTTTCATTATGCTTTTTCTTTTTTACAAGTTATTTGAGTTATAAACTGACCAATCAGAAGCCTCAGTCAAAGCATGTGGTGCCCTCTGACCCCCACCTCCAACGTTGGAAATGTTTGACAGATTTTCTCGAGCCTACTCTCAGTGGAAGGGATGTGGCTTTCCAACAAGCTTACTCCTGATTAGCAAGAGTGGTTGCCATAAAAAAGATAACTCAAATCGAATCGGTCCAATCACAGCTTACTTAGAAAATGGTTCTAAAGCGGTGAAGTCCGTATCATGGAACAATGATGTTTTATCTATCTCCATGTATGCCAATGATGCTGACACTAAGAGTTTTAGAAAGGAGACCAAAGGTCTTGAAACTTTTATTTTGATTCAGTAGAAATTAAAAATATGACCACCTGACAACTCAAAGAAATCTATGGCGAGGCAAGAAAGTATTTGGCAGTCAAAGATTCTACCAAAAGTCCTTCTTTAAGTGATGAGATTGGCTGCACTTCAACTGTAAAAGACAGAATGTGTGCATTTTTTTTGTTTGGCTTTTCAGTGATATTTTTTTTTTGAGTGTCCCCAGTGTCAATCACGTGGGCTGCACGGTGGCGCAGTGGTTAGCGCTCCTGCCTCACAGCAAGAAGGTTCCTGGTTCAAGTCCTGGCTGGGGGACCTTTCTGTGCGGAGTTTGCATTGTTCTCCCCGTGCATGCGTGGGTTTTCTCCGGGTACTCCAGCTTCCTCCCACCGTCCAAAAACATGCTTCAAAGGTTCATTGGTTACTCTAAATTGTCCCTAGGTGTGAATGTGAGTGTGTATGGGTGTGTGATTGTGGCCCCTGCGACAGACTGGCAACCAGTCCAGGGGTGTACCCTGCCTTCGCCCATGAGTAGCCGGGTTAGGCTCCGGCAACCCCGTGACCCCGAAAGGGATAAAGCGGATTGGAAAATGAATGAATGAATAAATGAAGAAGAAATTAGTAACTGTGGTTTGTGCCAGAATGGAATTATATGACACAAAGTCCTTCATATGTTGGAAGCTTGGAAAGAAAAAGCTTGGCGCAGGATTCACAAGATTTGCACTGCGTCAACATTTCGCACTAGGCCTCTTCCATCTGTGCGTACATGTGCTTGTATCAGGTAGCGACAGACCTGTGTGGACACTTTATGCTAAAAGGTTGTTCAAAAACCAATGGTTAGCGTGTTTTATGAATGTGCATCACATGCCCGGTGTGTACGTAGCATCACAGATTCAAGCCAAAAACCTTCTTTCGTCAGTGACAACACAGAGGATGAAACCTGGGGTCTTCTGGATCCTCCAGCACAGCAATAACTCTGAACACATCGCCCAGGCAACAAAGGAGTGGATACATAAAAAGCATTTCACAATTCTGGAGTAGTCTAGCCAGACTCTGGACCTCAATAAGACAGAGAATCTTTGGAGGGAGCTGAAAGTTTGTTGCTCAGCAACAGCCCTCAAAACATCACAGCTCTTGAGAAGATCTGCATGGAAGAATGGACCAAAAACAGGAAACATTTGACCTCTGTCATTGACAACCAGGGTTACTTAACAGAGTATTGTGGTGAACTTTAGTTTCCATTATGTTGTTTTTGACCAAATACATCGTTATAAAAATAAAACAAAACTTAAAAAAAAAAAAAATCTGATATAACAATAAAGTAAAAAAATAAATTGGATAGCCTTTGATCTATTATAGAAACGCATAACCAGACAGGGATAAAAAGCATTAGTGTCCACTCTGCAAACACACAAAGACATTGACATCAACCTTCACATCAAACCCCTTTGGGAGCTCAGAGCGTCATAGGCTTTAGCATGTTTGACCACATTGAAAATCACTCAGATCTTCCCACAGCCATAAATATTTAATGCTGGAGCATATGGCTGTCATCGGAAGAGGTCAGCGCTGGAAGCAAACCTGAGGCTGCGTCCCGTTGGCTATGCATCTGCACCTTCTTCTTGGATTCCACTGATGAGGGAAGCGAAGTATAAAGAAAAAAAAAAAAAGTACTGGAGGAACCAGAAGCCAAACTTCAAGCTGCCTGTTGAATTGATGCAATGCTCCATTCACTTCAGGATCAGTTTACAAGCCCATAAAAAGAACAGGTCAGCCTGGTGTGTAAAGTCTTCTGACACCAATCAGGTTTACTGTCTAACATTATGGTTTTATAGCCAAATACGGTGTTTTTGTCCTCGTTAAAAGCAAAGTAACAGCAGCAACCGATTTTTTTGTCAGCCGTACAAATAATATGACATTTTTTTCCGTACTTTTAAGCAGAGGAAAAAGCCAAAAAAGTCAGGTGATTTCTTTAAAAAAGTCATGAATTGACTACAAACTGCAATAAATAATACATTTGTAGGAAACGTGAAATTGACCTTTTTTCAGATGCTGTTATATCTGTTTAGGTTTATTAAACTTCAGTTTTCACTGAATGCACTCGCTCCAACACCTGTTTCTGCATTATGTTGCCATATTATTGGGGCATCCTCAAGGGAAGTTGTTGAAGCATGGAAACGGTGGACGTGGCGAATCTTCCTAATGCACCCTCCTCTGCAGAGGCCATAAATTGGTCTGAAATACAGAGCAGGCTGCCGCTGCCAACCTCATCTGCAAAGTGAGTGCAGTGAAGCAGAAAAAGGCAGACCGAGATGCAGCGTCAGGCTCTTTTCTGTACGGACCATTTAAATGCAGTGACTCATCAGGGCAGAGTAGAAATGTGACTTCAAAGTCTCACTCCAATCATCTTTTGATCTATTTTAAAAGTGTTCTCAGTGGTTTTAAAGCAAAATCCAAAAAAAGTGTAATTTTCTTGGATTTTCTGTAGAGCAGCAGGAGTTTATTAGAAATTCACTTCTGAGTTGTGGGCGGGAACATTGGTGCGGAGCAAGCCTTCTCCCATTTCCTATCATCCATCTGCTTACTCGCTCTCCCGCTAGCTTACAGCCCCTCACACCCCCATCTGACATTACAACAAAACGGCAAAGCAATATTGAACAAAAAAAAAACAATGTTGGAGCAGTTGGAGCCATAAAGTTTTGAGCCGGACGCCAGGCTCAAAACAAACAGCTACGAGGATCTAGTCATCTAAAAGTAGATGCATCAGAATGGAGCACAGCAACAGGCTTGTGGTTTGCCTTAGTAGCTTCTACGTAACAACTACAAGTTTTTTTCAATGGTATTTTTATGTCTGCTCCTGATTTACAACGATTTGAATAAAAAAAAAAATACTCAGAAACTATCAGGTATGGTTTAACAAACACAATGACTCTGTGAATTTAATTTCAACAATGGGCTCTATGTACGACCTACTTCCGCGTTCGGCCCTTGACCTCGCAATCATTTCCAGTTATGTTGTTTACATGGAAATATCTGAGTATTTGGAGTTAACAAGATGTCTTTTGGAGCTACCCAGAGTGACTATAAATAATGTTTGTCTTTCTAGCTAAACAGCCCAAAATCAAAGGCAAAATCGATTCAAATTTTATGTGTCATCCTGCTTAGCAAACTTTGAATGTAATTTGCTAAGGCTTCTGTTATTTGCACGATGAGGAAAATTCTTGTTGGCGACGCGTAATACTTGAAGCCAATATGCAGATTGCTGGATTGCCGCATGTATTTTAAGTCAGTCCAAGGCTAAATTTTCTTACTGGTCTTACATAGTTAATGTCAAGTCCCGTTAACTGTCACTCACCAAGAGAGCCGACCGCAGTCATCGGCACCCTCGAGAACCATCTGGCATATTAACCGTAACCTTTGTCTTAACCCTTCCTGTGGGTCCGTGCGGCAAAAAAAAAAAAAAAAAAAAAAAGCTCAGTCCTGGCTGAACAAAAAAAATGATTGTGAATAGTCACTTTCATTTGGGCTAATGCTAAGTAGCATGAAAGACATTTCCAATGACCGCCATCTTTATCTTTGTGACCTGTTAGTCGGGTTTCCATTCCTCCACAGCAGAGCGTTTCTGCATTTCTGTCAATGTAATTTTCAGTGTAAGGTAAAGCAGTCTGACAGGCTGTGATGATTCGAGTACGCTGCTGCCGCTCTATGAAGAAGGCAGAGGCTCCTCATCAGCTGGGAATAGAACCAGCAGTCTAAAAGTCACTTCAAAGTTCAGTTAAATGTTCAAAGATCCGTTGAACGGGTTTTAAATGTTGTAACATTTCTACGTTTCATCTCCAGAAGTCATGTGATCATACAGAACATGGTAGTGCTTTGTGAGTTCTGGGTGTTTGGTGTTTCAGGAGGAAAACTTTGCCTTTTTGGATGTCTGCAGCTCCCCACTCCACCAGGGGATGGATCAAACATGGAGAACACGTTTCACACACCTTGGTGCGTGACAATTCATGGGACTTTAATTTTAAGAATAATAATTTATATATGTGCGGCCAACAACAAAATCCAGTCTTGGATGCACTGAAAATAAGTGCGGGCAAAGCAGCAATGTGCATCTTTGCTGCACGTATTACGTGTGGCCAACGTGAGTTTCCATCACGATTTATGCTGGTCCCACATAAAAACATGCGAATAACATTGCCGATGTAAGAAAAAACCAAAATTAGACAATACCAGAAATAATACACAGAAATTTTCTAAGTCGATGCATACAGTTAGCCACAACCAGAAATAAAAGAGCAGTCTTATTTTAAACAGGTATATGTCACGGCATTCCCGTCCATTGACAGTATAAAAAGAGAACTGGACTGGGAGGCTCCTCCCTCCCAGCTTCCAAACAGGAAGTACCCGCCCACTTGGTTTGCCAAAATCCTATAGACTTCTATTGAGAAATAAACAGCTATTACTCAGTCATTTTATTTGTCAGAATAACTATTCTTTCTCTACTACCTTTTAAAACATGTTCTTGCTAATCCTACTTTTTTCATGACATTTTTTCTGTGGTGTAAGTTATTCAAGTTGTAAACTGACCAATCAGATGCCTTAAAAATAGTATGTGGTCTATAGTCCAATGTTTGAAATGTTTGCCAGATTTTCCCAAGCTCGCTTTCAAGTGGTAGGAATGTGAACTTCCTACAAGCTCACTTCTGATTGGCAAAAATAGTTGCCATAGAAATGATGACTCGGACCAATCGCTGCTTACTGACGTCTGGCTCCAACATGTCAGAGTTTACTTCATTTTGTTTAAGCCGGAAGTAAGCCATTTCAGTAGGTGAAGTCACACTCACTAGGTCAGTTATTTAGTCAATTCTTTCAGCCACTGTCAGCAAGTCAGAAGTAATTTAAGATTACTGTTGTGCCACCTAACTGACTAATAAGGTCAGTTCACAGAAAAGCAAGTTAAAAGGCAAGTGTACTTATCATGCTGCGGACTGATGTTAATATTTGGATTAGTTTTAAATATAAAAAGTTCTTAAATGAAATTTTAAAAAAAGCTTCCACAAAGATGACTTTACTTTCATTTAGTTTAAGACTAAAAGAAGTCAGAAGTTTGACTACAGAATAAAAGTAAAGGATGTTCGAGTTATAAATCCTGAAATGTTTTTTTTAAACTGCTGTCAGGTAGATTTGTCAGTAAAGCTGTTGTCTGCAACTCAGAAAGTTGATGGTACAATTCCTGGCTGAGATGATGAACATGTCTTTTGTCACTTGATCCCGGTGTGCCCCTGATCCATCCATCAGAGCGCGTGTGAGTGTGTGTACGAGCGTGACAAAAAGCACTTTGACTTGTATGGACTAATAAAATGCTGTCTGAACGCTGCTGCCTGACTGGTGAATGCAGCCTGTAAAGCAAAAGGTCTTTCAGCGATCCACTAGTCTAGAAAAGTGGTAAGTAAGTACCGTCTGTTTACCATTTAAACTTATTAATAAATAAACATGAAGACGTTAGCTTACGTATACCTTAGCAACAAACACTGCAGAGTTGTTTGTTTCCACAGAGCTGAATCTCTCATGGATGTGGGAAGACTGTTTCTGCTGGACATCTGGCACCGGGTCCCTCAATGGACGACTATGCTTTTTGTGTCTTTAGTGATGCCATTCTTTGCCCTAACTTGACATTTGCTCCTCACAGTGGCATTATCATAATGCAATGATTTTTTTATCCTTGCATGTAATCCTATTTACAATGCAATCTGTGACAATGGCAATAGACACACAACTGTGTGACCTCTTTTCTGGCTGCAAAGTCACCACTTGCAGTGTGGTAACAAGATTTTATTCATACAACAATAAAAACGGAACAACTGAACTGAAAAACAACAAACTGAAGAATAAAAAACAATCACTAAAGGCTTGACAAATCTATCAAAAAAAGGAACTAAACATCAGAAACCACAAAATCCCACAATGCACCTCTACCACAGCCGTGGGTAGAGGGAGCTCATTATGTAACGGGCTCTGTCGTGCAGCAGTAGGGCGGTTGACCTGATTTTAATATTGCAGGTTCGATTCCCGTCCTGCCCACCCATGTGTCGAAGTGTCCTTGGGCAAGACACTGAACATCCATGTTTCCTCTGATGGAAGGTTGGTGCCAGTGTTTGGCAGCAGAGCCGCCAACTGTGTGGGTGAATGGGACTGTGACTATAAAGTGCTTCGGGCCTTGAAGGAAGGTAGAAAAGCGCCATACAAGTCAGAAAGAAATTAATGTTGGCTTGATGTCAACATTTATTTGATATTTGATCCAATTAGTGGACAACAATATTTAAACTTTTGTTTTCATACCATTGTTTTAGTGTGGGAAATACATGAAAAAACAAAATTAAGAATGCTGGGTAATACAGTTGACATTCATTTGATAGTAATTCGATGGCTACATGTTAAACTTCAAACTGACATCAAGGTAATATCAAATTGACTTCCATGCTTTTTTTGATTTTGACGGATTTAGGTGTAATTAAATTAATTTAGGGTTCACGTTCTTTGCATAAATACCAGTGCGAAGCGTATTGAGATGGCTATGGTTGTGATGATGGACTATATAAATAGAATGGAATTGAACTGAAATAACACTAAGTCAACTTGAGTGTGAATATAAATGTTTCAAATCTTGTGATTACAATGCTGTGAGTTATCTGTCTGTCAAATGGCTCTATTTTAAGACACCTTATAAGGTTTTTATTTTCGTCACTTTTTTGGTGATTTCCAGCTGTTTGGATAACATAGAGTCCATTTTCTTGGTTGGCCTTTTTTGTTTGGTAAAACAACTGAATTTTCCGCACTATAGGGTACAGCAAGTAATAAGGCGCATCCTCAATCAATGGTCTATTTTCTAACTTGTGTTATATATAAGGCGCACCAAACTATAATGTGCATTAAGCGAGACAAAGGAGTCAGAGACAAGTCCGTCAGTAAATCAGACTTTATTACCTGCATTCACAGTAACGCTAACAAACTACATGTTAGCTACCACATTAGTAGCATTTGTCACGTTAGCATATTGACAAAACCAGTAGTCTAACTTCCAACCTTGTTTGCAATGCGTAAAAAAGCAGACTGATACAGCTACAACAAATGTTATAGTGACTACATAACTCCCAACCTTGTTGGTAACATGTAAGAAAGAAAAAAACTCCACAGTTGAGGTTGGCCTCAATTCTGTATTCACAATAGCACCCAACCTTTTTTTAAAACTCATAAAAAACAGACTGGATTTTTGACAGAGCACCGTGTACCCCTCAAAATCGCTACGACATGCATAAGAACGACCAGGATTAAGGCATTCCGGATTCTAAGATGCTCTGTTGGATTTTGAAAAAAAATAAAGGCTTTTATGTGCACCTTTTAGTGCAGAAAATACATCACATCTCCTTTGTGTTTTACAAGTAAAGTTGCACATTATTTTTTTTTTTACATTACCACCTGATAAAGCCATGTCTGAAAGACTACCCCAGCACGATGGCACTTATGGCTATGGTTATCAAAAAATGGATTAAGGATCAATATTCAATTCAATATTCAAGGCTTTTCAATCAGCTGTTGCTGCCACAAAGTAACTCCAGCTTTTGCTGCATTGAGCTTCCACTCACACATTTAGATGTAATGTTGACATTTTTGAAACAAGTCTAGAATAGGGTTTTTCAATTGTTGAATTCAAATGAAAATAGAAAAAGGAGCAATTCTTATTGGTGCATGTGTTGTGTGAAGCTACGTACACACCGGGCAGGTGTGGGGTGTTCAAGAACACGCTGAACGTTGGTTTTTGAATGTGCTTTTAGCATTTGATGTTCACACAGGTCTGTCGCTGCCAGATACTAGGCCATGTACTCACAGTTGGAAGAGGTTTGGTGCGTAGCATTGAAGCAGCGCAAACCTCATGAATATTGCTCCAGGCTTTTTCTATTCCAAGACAAAAGACATTGTTGTCATAAAATTCCAGCTGAGCACAAACCGCAATTATCAATTTCTCCTTTGTGATCAATTTTCAAAGAGTTGGCACTTCAGTGTTTTGGAAAGGACGCTACCCATAGGTCACAACCAAATCCTAGTCCCTGATTGGTCAAAGGCTGACTGGTTTAACTTTCAGCGTGAATTCAAGTTCCTGCATTTTGTACGTAGACCCTGAAAACGGACTTTAAAAATTGCATTGAGATACATGAGTTTTGGATGGGGAAGCCCAAAACGCAAATATGTGCTGATTTACATAGGCCTTTCATTGGAAGTGGTTGCTTGAATCCACATTCCATCCAATATCCTAATCAGAAAAAAAGTTTCAAACACAGAGCTTTTCCTGAATAGTCTAACAAGAAATCAACCAGCTTGCCATCCATCACAGTCAGACCCATTGCAGCCTATTAATTAGTGGGTTCCTTTAAAATGTTTCTTTTTTTTTTTTTTTTTTTTAAAAAGATCATTTCAGCAGTATTTTTCTTTGCATCCAAATTCTCTGTGCTCTGAACTATCTGTTACAGACACACTTAAGGTAATGAATTGCTGGAGGAGGCTGGCTATCTCCTCTGCAGCGCCATAAAAGGCCACTCTGTCTGGATCCACGAGGCAAAAAAAAGAAGATCTTCCCAGCAGCGTCTGGCTCAACTGTGCAAATATCTTTAGATTTCATTGAATTAATTTGGTTGCTTTAAATATGTGTTTCTGTCAATGTCTGACATTTCTGTGAAAAGCGTAATTCAAAGGTCAAATGAAAGGATTCAAATGGTCTTTTCAGAGATTCAAACACAGTGAAGTGTGAAATAATTTATATAAATATGTATTCTTCTTCTTGATGGATGGATGGATGGACAGAAAAATTTCCTTGCATCAAGCATCTCAAGGATCAATGTTGACGTAGCTCAATATTCTCAGTGATAGATAGAATAGAGATAGTGCGAAGTGCTGTATTCCCTCCCTTTTCATCAATTTACACTAGTATGTGGTTATGAAAGTTCTTTGGTTCCCGTTTTAGTCGTGAACTTCCATCTGAGGTCAAAATGCTCCTGTGTTAGGCCTGCTTGGGCTAGTTACCCAATGTTAAAACAGATGATGCCATTTCCTGTCGTCATGACTCCTCCTTGTCATAGCATTAGTGCTTCATCCCCTCAATCTGTTGTAGTAGAAGCAGTTGTTTCCTATGGATGTTGAAAAATTAACCAGCTAGATGTGTTGATGTTGCTCTAGCTGTTAAGTGTCATAGTTCCCACATTCTCTTTATGCAGCCCCTCTCACTGAGGTTGCATGTATGGTGGCACCTCAGCAGTTTCCAGTTTTTGACTCTTGTTCATGAATGTGCTGTGCTACAATTCAAACATTCTCATTTCTTTCCCAACTAATCTTGGTAATTGGGCATGGGTAATTGAGCATGACTGTTAGTTTGGTATTTCATTCATTTTAGAGGTGATGGGATCTTGCTTAAGGAGCCTTTACTAGAAGTTCACCCAAACCAAACCTGGTGAAAAGGCTAGATCTTACTGCTACCCTACACCTTTTATAAACACTTTAGATATGCCTGCAAATGTATTTAGAAAGGAGAATAAGAGTTTTTTTTTGCTACAGTGTGCCTCCTGCTGAATCAGAGAAGTTCAGAGTTTAGGTCACATCTTTCAGCCACATCAGTAAGGTTTTATCCTTGACTGTAAATAGACAACTGGATAGAGTGATGCATAGAGTGATACTGGCATATCAGATACAAAATTAAGATACAGTAAAAGTATATGAATATCTTGTGACACAAAAAAAATGCTGGTTGAAAATTCCAAAAATTGCAGTTTGCAGGAACAGAGAAACACATATGAGATGTAACATCAATAACTGTTGAAAAGTGATGTTTTACTCATTTAAATGAGATACTTGTGTTTACAGCAAACAGTTTAGCTTGACGTCTTTACCCACACTGATTAGTTTTCTCCATAAAGATGGAGGATCAGTGTCGACTGACACTATTGCAAAATCTCCAGGCTGTCTTTCATGCAAAACTTTGTGAGGAATGGAAGCCTGAAATGGGTCAGGGGATATTTAGGGACAAGAGTGCCTGAGGAGGGAAGGCGGGGAGATTCAGAAGGATTTGGAGAGCTGTTTGTTTCATCACCAGTCATCACTGAAGCAATAGTGTAAAGCCTGCATATTGCTCCAATCACTATTTTCAGCAGTATTGAGCATGGATTTTTATCTGTTACTAAGCAAATTGGGTGGAAAAAGGGCAAAGCAGAGCGAAATGCTTTCAACACGTTTAAGGTTGCCAACTTTCTATTTACATAATGAGCTCCCTGGATAATTAGCAATCCCAGGTTTACTTCTGCCATCCGAGAGTGAACTGCAAAGTTGTGTGCTTGCATGAATTTGCTACAAAAGTGCACTGTCAAAAATCCAGTCTTCTTTTTATCCGTTACTGACAACTGGCCAGAAATGTATCTTCCCAAAAAGCTAGCTAAATCTAAGATATCTATGTATTTGATAGATGCTTTAAAACCTCAAAGTAAAAACGCCATGTTTAAAGCTAAGATCAATAGATACTGTAGGTATAGATACGAACAAGGCCATAGAATGTAAAAAAGACTACTGATTCTGCTAAACAAATTTTCTGTTTTGAAACCAAAGCTTGTAAACAAAACCATGTGACTAATGATCTATTCAGTCATTGGCCAGGAATTACGAGGGCGGGTAAAAACAGCAAAAGAAAGATGGAAGTGTTGCTCTTTGCAATTGTTTTCAGGACAGTTCACTTATTAAAACTTTATACTTTGATAACCAGTTTTGAACGTCTGTGTGAAGGTCAGGTACGATGCTTTTTACTTGTTACTTTTGTACGGCGGAGGCATGCTGCAAGGCTGTTACTGCCAAGATGTGTTGTGTGTGCTTTAATTCAGAGGATGTTAGCAACTGGAGTTCTGATGAGACATTGATTATGAAGGGACGCTCATAAGTGTTTATGATATATTCTCTGAAAACAGGGTGAGAAGCAATGAGTATCATGCTAAAAGTTGTTTTATTGAGCCTGCATTTATTCAACCACATTTCAATGAGTTTCTGTGTGTCATTAATGCGTTAAATGCCCGGCTACAATGGCCTTTTTGGTTCAGTTCTTCGGCTCCAAACACTGACCGTATTCAAACCAAGGAAACTCAGACTTCAGTCCGATTGAAAGCAAACAGAGACCACCTCAAAAGATGGGTCAGAGTGGTTCCTGGTCCCAGACCAGGGTCCAGTTGGGTGTATTCAGAATGAAAATTTGTTCCGGATTATCGGAGGAAACAAACTCTGGTTCACTTTAAATGAATCAAATGTGTCCAGTCTGAAAACCCCCTTAAACAGAAATGGTAGACGTAGTTGTAACATTATATAGGAAAAGTACGGGTAAAAACTGTGAATAATCTGCATTCATGTGAGTGTTCACTAATGATAACATTTGAAAAGATGAAAATTGTTCATGTTTTAACTTTGCATCTACATAAACATTTCAAAACATTGAAAAGAAAAATCTTTGTTCCAGAGCACAAGGATTTCACCTTCATTAGTTTAGTTTTTTGGGCTGAATGGTAAAGTCATGGCTGAATTTCAGTTGGAGTCTTTCTGGCAGAGTTAGCTTATATCCCATCAATTGATTTTAGCCTTCATTATTGATCTTCGTCCCATTTTCCAGAAACATGTTGGTGGGTTGATTAATCACTCTAATTTGCTGTGAGGACTGAGTGTGATTATTGTGACTGAACATGTGTCTCCACACAGTTCGGCAATGGAGATGAAACCTGTTGGGTGTAGTGCAAGTTTTACTTGATGTGTTTCCTAACGACTGTAAAAACCACAACAAAGACCAATCACTGCAATAAGAAAGACACAAATTGGAAATAGATGAAGGTATAGGCCAAGGGTTGGAGGGATGCAGAGATGGATGGAGAAATGGAGGAAACAATAGATTTCTGAAGAAGCAAATAATCAGTGGATGGATGATCAGAAGGGGGAAGAATGGATGGATTGATTGATAGATGAATGGACAGTGACAAAGATAAAATGATTGATAAATTGAGAGGAAAACATTTGATAGATGGGAGAATAGAGAGAGAAATGACAGACGGATGGAGTAACAGAGAGAAAGAGATGGATAGATGATCAGACAGGTGGATGGATAGATAGATGGATTGACAGAAAAACAAACATTGGGTGGATAGAGAGATGGTTGAAGGATGGATGGAGGGACAGGCATATAAACAAATGGATGGATGAATGAACTGATGGATGGTTGGATAGATGGGTGAGCAGAGAGATAGATGAGATGATGGATGGACTGGGAAATGAACAGTGGATGAATGAACACACAAGTGTATGGTTGGTTAGATAGAGAGATAAATAGTTGGATAGATATGTGGAAACAAGTATGAGTTGACGGATGGACAGACATTCAAACAAACATTGGATGAATTGATGGATGGATGAACAGATGGACATACATGTACGTATAGGATAGAATACGGACGTATGGATGGACGGACAAATGAATGATGGATAGATGAATTGATGGACATGCAAACCTTCAGTAGATGATGATGGTATGGGTGGATAGATGGATAGAATTTAATTCAGTTTAGTTTAATTTAAGTCTACCGTTGCGGGTATGTAAACACGCGCTAGCAACCTACCAACTTTAAACATGATTAAAAAAGACCGTAGAGTAACACATGGAGAACTTTGACACAAAAGAAAAACACGTTCAGAGGACTGAGTTTTCATTTTAGTTTTGAGTCATCTGATGCAGCTATATTGTTAAAATGAAAAAGCATTTCTGTTAATCCATTTTCATTTTTCAATTTGATATTTCTAATTGAATTTTGGTACAAATTTACCAGAGAACTTTTTGATATTAAAATGTCGAATGCCATTTTCTTTATCATTTTAATAAAGTTACAGAATGAGCAGTGTTGAAGTAGAAAAAGAAAAAGCTGTTCGGAGGATTGAGTTGTCATTTTATTTTTGAGTCAACTGACGCATCTATGTTGTGAAAATGAAAAAAGCATTTCCGGTATTGACTTTTAATTTTTAAACATGAGTCACTTTTGCTTGCATAATATATGTCCTCCATCATCAGAAAAAACCCACAAGAACATTTTAAAAGCACCAAACCCACCATTTCGTTAAGAGTGAATCTTTAATTTTCATTTTTTGACATCTGATTTTTTACAAAGTGCTTTACTATTTTAATTGTCTGTTCTGTTGCAGTTTTGGGAACACTGACACTTTATTCCTTTTTCTGTGCTCCCACTAGTTCTATTCAAGTGCTATGAAAATATATTGCTTGTTGTAACTATGAGCTTTAGCTTTAGACAGGACTCAGATCTGCAGAAAGTGACCTACGATCCGTTTTTATGAACACTTCAGCTGCACCTCGTCGCGTCATTTTATTCACAGACTCACACCCCAACACCAAGGGACTAAGGATGCTTTCCTCTGCTAAAACACATTGCTCAAAGACTGTGCAGTATGTACTCATGCAAAACCATACATATGCATCCCTTCCTTTGAATACACAAACAGACACACGGGTGATTTCTCACTCGGGCGCTCCTCCGCTCGCTCAAACCCTCACGCTGAGCATGAAGGCCAGATGGAATCACAGTGTGGGATCTTGGCCTTTCACATTCTGGAGACTTAATTCCACTTCATTTCTTCTCCTTTGTCACCACCTTTACTTCTTTCTTTTCCTCTTCCATCCTTTGTTTCCTCTTTTCATGAAATCCTACCTTTTTATCACCAAAAATACAAAGAAACGTAATTGTTTATCCAACAAAATTGGGAAATTGTGTACTGCGTTTTGTTTTCCAAAACCTAATCAACCTAACAGCTTTTGGGTTTTTACTTTGAAAGGTGAAAACATGCTTGGTCCTGCGTACTTTTTATATTTCGATCACAAGTGGAGCGCAATTAGAATAATGAAGAAAAAATACTTTGTCGTTCAGTTTGTAGAAAAAGAAAATACTTCGAAAAAAAAATCTTAAAAAGCTTTCAGGCACCCGACTTCTGATTTAAGGAGGTCGAGTAGCTAAGTAAGCCCTCAAACGTCTTACAGTGGATAACGCAAATTAAACACCACTGATAAACATCCTGAGCAAGGAAAATATCTTGCCAGTGCTGAGGAGTTCAATTGAAAGAGAAATGACAAACAAATGTATTTAAGGGAATTAACTGCCTGAAAACACTGAAGATTAAATCAATGAAAACAAGCAGCAGCGTTAGCAAAACAGTAGATAATGACACAGAACTGTGGAAATCACTGGTTCTGAGCATTTTCTCATTTGTTTTGTTCTTTCTGCACATAATTTATGCCACATGGATTTCTGTGGAACATTGGCACCCTGACTGGATTTTGCAGCAGAAAGCTCTTACATATTTTCCTTTTGACCCAGACAATGAACACATCATTAGAGCCAAATCAAGACCTTGGGTTTCCAGTTCTCTTGCAAACATACTCTGGAGTGTTGTGTATCAACATGTTGAAGAAAATGCCATAAATGTAGCTTGTTTTAATGGGCTAAAATCCGTTATCTTTGCTAAACCTTCACAGTTGGCAGATCTATCAGTCAACCTTTGATTGTTTCTTTCAGACTTTTTCTTAAGCCTCTGTTAATACCAAGACAAAAGTGCTAGACTTTGTAGAGTCAGCTTTGTTTTTTTTCTATTTGTAGCAGTTTTTTTTTTACATTCATTTAAAGACCCACTCAAATGAAAATTGTACTTTGGGTGTATTTGACATGTTCTAGTGGCTTTTTTTCTGATGATGAAGGACAGTTATTTAGAAAATTGCATTTATGAGTATTTCTTTTTTCAAAACATTGTGAATAAGGAGCAGACAAAAAAATGTCAAAGAAGTATTTGCAATGCAGCAAATATGCTGGGCAGGCCACAAGCTCCCTGTTCCGCTTCATTTTGATGCATTCACTAGTACACATCTACATCCATGTACGTCTTTGTTTTCCTCGCCTAAGCTGACATCTGGCTCCAAACTGTACGGCTGAAAAGCTTCAAGATCGCTCACCAGTTTTGTTGTTAGCTTGGGGTGTGAGGGGCTGTAAGCTAGAGGGCTTGTAGTCAGAGTGCTCAGTTATGGGTAACAACAGCTATGCCAATAGTTCACAACTCAAGGTGAATTTCTAATGAACTAATGCTGCTCTGCAGATACTATGACCTAGAAAACAACAGTTTTTTTTAATATTTAGCAAAAAAAAGCATAATCATGATTGAAAGACCACTGGGAAAGCTTTTAAAATAGATCAAAAGAAGATCAAAATGGGTCTTTGACTCAACGAGAGGCCACATTTCGGGACCTTGGGTCTCGCCTGTGGAACAGTCTATCCGAGGATGTGAGGACTTCATCCATTGAAGAGGTTTTTAAATAAGAACTAAAACTCATCTTTTTAGCATAGTTGTTTACCTGCTCACATGTTTTAATTTGACTTTATGGAATGTTTGTTTGCATGATGTGTATGTTTGCTGGTTTTCTTTTCATTATAATTGCTATTTTTAACTACTATTTATTATTATTATTATTGTTGTTGTTGTTGTTGTTATTATTAATATTATTATTACTTTTAGCACTTTGTGGTCATCTTTATTTGAAAAAGTGCTATGTAAATAAAATTGAATTTGAATTTAGAGTTGCACGCTTAAGTCACATGACTTGGGGCTGAAATGTCTCTTCCTTGTGAGTACAATGGTTTTTTAGGCTGTTTTTTCTTTGTTATTTATTTCTTTTTATTAGAACATAGGGCGATAAGGGCATCAACATTGTCATTGTCAAATCATAGAAACAAGGTCAGCTGTGCCCTCCTGTTTGATCACTTATTGGAGCAGATCTGGTCTTCACGTCAATTTAAGCTGTCATCGTGCTGTCGTTGACACTATGTAAAAGTGTAGTATAAAAATACTAAAAAAAGGAGTCAAACTCTGCAGTGGTTGTGATTACAAATCCCTCCTGCTTGTCTGTTTAGTTCCACATGACGGGAGCAAAGCAAACTGCATGACAGTTTCAAGTTAAGCAAACACACTGACCCCCGTGGCTCCATGGTGCCGCCACGACCACTTAAGCGCCCCATGTGGGTTTCTGAGGACACGCTGCCTGTTCAACTGACATGCCCCAATGTTTATCCAAGAGAATGCATGTTGAGATGTTTTCATGCTTTACACTAAACATGGGCCCAGCAAACAGTGTTACCAGGAAAAGAACATCCCCACTGAAGGAGATTTTTAACGTTTTAATTTAAATATGTGGTTAAGCAAATAGAAACCTGGACATAAAAATATCATCAGAAAAAATATAGAAACGACTTCTGAAAAATGGTCTTAATTTCCAAATGTTGTGTCTGCTCCTTTAAATGTGCGTCAACATGCAGAACACTGGTGTTCTTTCACACTTCCCATCACTGTTCACAAAGTGGAGCCTTGTGCTCCTGCAGAGGCTGGGCTAACAGCATTACTTCAGAAATCAATGCAACAAAATTTAGATATTAAATATTCAGTTCCAGCTCCAGACATGGCATACATCTAGAGCAGTTGGGCTGCATGCAAATGAAACCACACTGTACTCTGATTATCTTGATGTGAGTGAAGGAGCCCAAAAGTCCTCCTTGCAGATTCAGTCATGATGATATTTTTGATTCGTGCATCAAATTGGATTTTACAACCATTGACAGTTTGCTTTAGGGCAAGCATGTCCAAAATGCAACCCAGTGACCAAATGTCTCCAAAGTGGCCTCCCTTGCAAAAAGTTTGGACACACCTCTTTTAGGGGCAACTGAAGACCCCAACTACTAAAACCCCAACTAAAAGTAGCTAAAGCACTGAGAGGGATGCAGTTTTAGATGACGCTGTTTCAGTCTATTCTTGGGAATTTAAAAGCTTTCCTTCTTACTTTTCAGGTGGATCGCACAACTGACATCTTCACTGCCGTCTTATCTTTGCAATGGTTGAAATCTAAAACCACTTTTCGGAGATCATCCTTAGTATGCAACCAGTGACAGTCTCACTAAAGCACTATTGGAAATGGTGTTTGTGTTCTTCCAGGTGGACACCAGGAAAAGCCAATCACTAATGATGAAGGGAGCCACGGGGGGGAGTCAAGACATGCTGTCTACAGGAACACCCATTATGCATCCACTGTTATGCAAATCACCAAACCTAAACAGATGGTAGAACTCAAGTCCCATGGCTAGAGTCACAACATTGAGGACTTGAATGTACACGTCTGAAGAGCTTGGGAAGAGCCTTGTGTGATTTATAATTAAACTTCCATTTAAAACTGCTGGACCGTGGAGTTCAACTCCATTCATGTGAAATGACTTCCACACATGTAAAACCAGCTTGCATCTGCAAACAAAGCTTAGTATTGGTTTGCAGATAAAACTTGACCTACTTTTGGGGTTCCATGGAGTAAAATAAGAACAGCACATTAGGATATGTACCGTGGAATATAACCCTTTCTTTTACAATGAAATATTAATCACTCTATGAAAACTGTGCAAAAATGATAGATTTCTTAAAAAGAATCTCAAGAACCTGGTGAGAGACAGGTCTGAACCTCAGAATTCTGCGTGAAATGTTTCTTCTTTCAAGCACCAGCTTTTAAAAATGGTCTTGACTTTGATTCTTTCAAACAGACAAACTTTTTATAAATCAGTGGTTTTGGTGCAGAGGTAGAGGGGCTTCGCAGGTTCGATTCCCACCAATGAGTTGAAGTGTCCTTAGGGCAAGACACTGAACCCCACATTGCTCCTGGTGGTTATGGGTTGGCGCCAGTGTGGCAGTGGAGCCACCATCAGTGGGGTAAACGAGACTGTGACTGCAAACGCTTTGGGCCTTCAAGGAAGGTAGTGAAACGCTATATAAGTAAACGCCATTTACTACTTATTATCCCCTTAACGCCTGAATTTACAGCTATGATGACACAAAAAAATTCACCTGTTTTTTGGCTTTCACGTAGATGATACATTCAGGTAATTTTAGAGCCGAAGTGTCGCATACTTGCAACGGCAGGCATGAAAGGGTTAAATGAACTAAACTGATCCTTGAACTCTTGTTTGCTCACACACTGTTAAATCTTTAGATCAAAATTGTTTGAGTCCATCAATAAAACTTTCAAGAGAACCAACATGTCTCAGAATTGAAGGAGTTACAGTTTATTTAGGTTTGGCTAAATTTAATTTCCACATAGGCCTGAAAATAAGGAGTGAATGAGGCAAATTGACTCACTGTCATTCTGTTCGTGTTTTTGAACATGTTTCCACAGAAATGCAAAAGTACATTCGTGTTAGGTTTAGAAAAAGTCCCAAATCAGAAGATTTTGAAGTCTTTTTTTTTTCATGTTATTGTGAAAGCCTTCTTTGTCAAAGGAAAACAGGGAAGAGGAAAAGCTCAGACCAAACAAGCCTCTGAAGTAATACTTCCATAATCATAGAAATGTCTAGAACTGCATTGTTTTCAAACATGTTTCCTGTGGTGGAAATGGCGTGGCGAGGGGGAATAAAGCAGTTCCTGAAAGATAGGGTTCATGTGGTCAAAGTGCAGCTGAAAAGTGACACGTCAGTACAGAGGGGTTAAGGGGGACCACGTATGTGGACAGATGGATGTGAGCACATTCTCCACAAAAGTCCTCTGATAATGAATATGCCTGTGAGCTTTGGGGGGGTCGGGGGAGCAAGTTGGCCAACCCACTTTTTAAAAATTGCTTCCAGCTTTATGAGAAAAAGAAAAAAGGTGGAAATACCATTCTGGGAGAGGGATCCTCTGCGCCTGTGTTAAGCATCATTGCCATTGTTCACGTCTGCTGCATTTAAGCTGAAACACCTGTTCAAAGAGGCCCTGCCGAGCTGAAAAGCGTCATTTTCCATGTTGATTATTGAATTTTTGCCGTTCAAACGGGGTTCCAGTGGGCCAGAGACAGAAGTCATGTTGTGGCCTTGGCTACCCTGCTGGGTTCATTAGCTTTTAGTTCAGCTGAGGAGGGCAGACATGGTTTAAACGCACAAGAACACAGACAGGTTAAGGACTGAATCACAGTGTTCACAACTCTGCATGTGCTTTAGTTGAAATGCAGAATATCTCACCATTTATTCACAGCTGCTCTAACACTGTTCAGTCTGTACTGGATGCAAAGAGAAGCTTCTGCAGTGAGCTTTTATGGAGAAGGCTATGTTGGAATGGAGAAATTGGTTGACTTTTTGTTTTTGTTCAGTTGATGTTGTCATTAAAATATGTGTGAGGTCGTGGTTAAAACACTTCAGCAGGACATCACGCCATTACGGTGGCCCTGAAGTGCAAATTATATCAACAAATGACTCGTCGCAAAAAGGTATTAAAGATCACAACGACGATTTAAAAAGCAAAACAAATATCCAGCATTGGTTCATGCCAAGTTATAAACTTCGGTTGAAATGATGGAAAAACGCCATCATCCAATCAGCGATGTCCCATAGTACCTACAGCACCTTTTCTGGTACTTTTGTTTCATTCTTTACCATTTTCAGCTTGATTTCTGGAAATTACTTTTGATTTCCAGTTTCCAGAAATTGAAGACACATTTGAAAATAATGTAACCGTCAAAAAAATCATAATTTAATTAGTGAAGTTCAATACTTACTTCGTCCAGTTTCTTATTGTGTTTCATTTTTCAACATTTCACTTTGATTTCCGGAAATTGCTTTTGTTTCACCGTTTATTTATTTTTTTATGTTTGACGTTATGTTTTGTTATCTAAAATGTAATGTTTAATGTATAAAATATATACAAAATGTTTTTTGGAAAAAAACAGGACTGCAATTGTATTTATTTATTTGCTGACATTGCAGTTATATCTTCTCTGTCTCTAATGAAATGTAGTGAGCTTTCAAAGAGCATCAGTCACTAATGCCAGATCAAAATTTTGCCTTCAAAGAAAAACCCAACATTCCCCTGTCATGAAGTCTGACAAACATCAAGCAAAGAGTTTCTATAGTTTGGGGCTTGCTGTTGGAGGGGATTGGTTGGACAACCCAAAGAAAACCAAATCCAGAAGTTGTCTCATAAAAAGATTTAATGAACTCAAAAGAAGATGTGAAAACGTCAGCATTAAACCTGCCATTAAGCGAAGGACAGCTGTATTAATGCAAGTGAAAATACTGAAATAAAAAAGCAGAGTCGAATCTTTATTAAATCAATAGAGGAAACTCAACTGCAGGCAGGTGAAATCTAAAGCTGAACATGGCAGGTTAAACTGAACAAGAAAACAGCTAACGAGCATGAGAAAAGGAAAGTTGCTGTGATCTGGAGGGTGGAATGACGTGTGCTCCACTTGATTTTGGAAGATAACTGATGCATAATCCGATGATTTCCTGGAGGTGAAATGATGGTGATCCAAAAGTCTATGAGGGGAAATCCAGAGACAACATAGTCTTGAAGATAGTCTGATTTTTAGGGTCTGGAGGGGCGAAACCCAAAATCCAGGAAGAAAAATGTAATCAGCACAATAAAGTTTCAACAAAGCTGTGCAAACTCTTGAGACTGACGTCAAAGTTATGTAATAAGAGTCATGGCTTGCTTGTTTGGTTCTTTTGTTTTGTTCTTTTTGCTTTGTCTTCTGTGGATGTTCTCCATCCATTAACCTGTGGAGCTCTACAGAGTACAGTTGCCTTCAAAATCCTCTGCATTGCATTTAAGGAGCCCCCCCTGTGTCATCAGTGTTGGCTCCTTTTGTTATTTGCATTAGCTATGCTGAAGACAGTGCAGTTATGTTCAGTTTTGCTTTGTCCTTTTTCCACTAAGTGGGAGAATTATTTTTTGTGTTAATGCATTTTGGGACTTTTTTTTTCTTTTTTGAGCCATCTCCTGTGGTTGTTTCCTACCTTTCTGTTCTTTCCTGGTTCTTGTCAATTTCCCTGACTGTGACTGAAGAATCTGGTCAACTTGTTACTATGAACTTCAGTACAGTACAGATGTATTTATGCTGTACAGGATGACTCAGCTGGCAGAGTTTCAAACTGGTGCAACTGGGTTCGCTTCCCAGAGGGCTTCCTTCACACTACTGCCTCACTATAGAGCCACAGGAGGGGTTTCCCTGTGCTGGTCTCCAGCCCGGATTAAATACAGGGTTGTGTCATGAAGGGCATCTGGTGAAAAAACCTCTGCTCAGCCACCTATGAAAAGTTGATTCACTGTGTCGACGCCTCAGGGTATGTGCTGACAAATGTATAGAAAGCAGCTGCGGGTCATATCTCATAAATCACTCAATGCCATTGAACCATTGTATTTTTTACATAAAAAAACCAAACCTTTTCAAATGGCATTTGTTCAGTTTGTATCTTAATTTTCTTTATATCCATCCTCGTTTATGATTATAATATTACATATTATCTATGCATGTTTTAAATTCACTTCTTTTTAACTTTCTTTAAATCTTACTTTAATGATCACACCTTTGATATTTCGTTTGATTGTTTTCTTTCTTTTATGTTTTATGTAAAGCACTTTGAATTGTCTTTCTGCATGAAATGTGCTATACAAATAAACTTGCCTTGCCTATGAGCAAAAGGGCCAAAGCACCAACAACAGCATTTTCATTGAAGTGGACCTTTAAGCTATTTGGAACTTAATATTTACACTCATAAAATGTGCTTGAAGTACACCGTCATGGGTGATCAAACTACAACCCAAGATGGATAACAGGAAAGAAAGGAAAAATACACTTCTGTCAGTGAAAACATGCAGTTTTCAAGCTATGTAAAGCCTGGAATACCATCCTCTATTGGTCCATTTCTAATATATAGTTTCTTATGTAAATCTAAAAAGACTTACACTGTTCTCAACACCCTCCGAATATAGTTGTTGTAAATAAAACAGGAAGTAATCACTAAAAGGATGACCTTTTAAATCAAGTCTCTTTAATAAACATTTGTCGAATGTCTTTTTCCTCTTATTTTATTTTTGTCAACAAATATAGGACTATATTGTATCAATACCTTGACAATGCTGTTCTGTGGTTCCCAAGCAATGAAGTGTTGAAATAAGCCTTGGTGGGGGAGGACTTTCTAAAAGTTACACATATGGAAATTATGAATCATTTTTGAAAAGATACACATTAATGGTAATGAAATGACTCAACCTGAAAAAAAGATTTTGCTCATGAGCTCGTGTGGTTTACTTCTCACTTGTGTAAGGAAGTGTGTGAAAAACGTCTGTTTAGCATTTCTGGGTTTGTTTTATTTTATTTATAAATGTCTTAAGAATAAAACAGTTGCTTCTGTTGCCAGTGCTATGGAATATGACCAACTATATGCTGGATCTCTAGCTGTAATCATAAATGCATTTATCTTTTGCATTTAAACTGAACCTTTTTTCTAGCTCACTTTTGTTGAATTCAGAGGTGTGATATAATTATATCTATACACAAAACTTGCACAGAATGTTGGGTTGTGAATTGCTTTTTTCCACTTCTGGTGAAAATGTTCTTCTTATTTGAACTTTTGTAAGCATGTAAACCACTGTCGTTCCACTATAAAGTCTTAGTCTTATAAGGCAGGCGTGGAAGCAGCTGTTTGCTGTGGCGCTGTTGAAAGCACATTTCATTTAGCATAAACTAGAAATAATGGTCATCTACTAAAGTCTCCTCCTACATGTCTGTTGGAAGTTATAATGCTTAGTCTAAAGTAATTGTGTAACAGTGTTAAAACTAAACAGACTTGCCTCCCAAACCATCTGACATTATGCTATAAACCCAAACTCGCTGTTTTTTCAGCAGACTCCTGGCCAATCGTTCTTGATGAAGAAGCAGTTTTTTCTGACCACACAAGGGCATGTTTTGCTCTGAAACAGAATGCCAAAATGGTTTGCTTTTGAGTGCTGGAGTTTCTGATTTCCACATGTTGGGCGTATTTTTAACCCATAATTACCTCTGTGATACGAATTTATCAGAAAAACATCAGAAATTAGTCTTGTAGTCCACTTGGTCTGCTATTTTCATTTAAAAAAAAAAAGGGTCTGGGTTCTTATGGGTTAAATATATTACTCTAAAAATACTTAAAATAGAAAATGTAGATTAAAAAAAATCATTGTAGGAATCATCCACTTTAGTAAAAATATCCACATATCTTTTTCTCATAAGTTTTAAACAGTGAGATAATGCACTTAGTTGGTTTTTAAGGGATTTAAACATTTATTTGGCTTTTCAGAGAAATAGGAGCTTCTTAAAAAGAAATACAAACCTTTTTAAGCCAAATCAACATAACATTTTTATCTCAGTGTGAAAGAAGCAAACCCCTCTTGTTCGTTTGTCAAACTCCAACAGCAAAACACTTTTTTTAAAGCACTGTCGCTACACAATGCACTTCTTAAGTCCTTAAGGGCTAACTTGTGATGTGCAGGCAAGAAGGCATCAATGTTTCCATGGAACAGTGCTGACCACTTTTCCTCTGCTCTGACAGTCAGACAAACAGAGCTTATTCTGAGGATCCTTGTAAACGGTTTGCCCTGTGGATCTTTAGTTTTCAGCTGAGGCCCTGGAAAAGCAGTGCTGTGATGCTCTCTGACAGATTTTACTTTTTTATCCTGGCTTTGCCCCTTCCTGCCCACTACTACAGCTCTGAGATCAAATAGACGGATGGGGAGACCCCCTGCAATGCGTCTGTCTTCATGCTCACAGTGAGCCGTGCTAGGAGCTCTTTCTTCTTGATGGCCATTGCAGTGGACAGGTACATGCGTGTAGTGCAACTACACCATCCCATCAGTTCTTTGAGCATGTGTAAGGCTGGACCAGGAGCCTCTGGGTTGGGGCTGATCGTCATTTCAAAGACTGCTCATGTCTTCGCTCTGCAAGACATCAACACAAGCTACTGTGAGAGGTTTACAAAAGACACAGAGCCAAAAATTAACCTGTCCTGATAAATATTTATCTTCTCCTTCTGTTCACCTCTGTTTGTTATTATCTACTGCTCCATCCGCATCATCAGACACCTCAACTGGTCCACCTGGGTAGATTTGGGAAAGCTTTGTGATTTTAGAATAGTAATCATAATCATTAGTATTCATTATCTGCTTCCATCTGAAGGGTAGTGTAAATGGCCTTGCCAAAATCTTTTTTGTGTTGACATGGATCAAGATGCAGCCAGAGTCCAAAAGTGTCGAGATCTGGAGGAGCTAATTGTTGTGTTCTTCTTCAACCTCTGCCTGACACTATCTTAACAGCGTGCCAAATCCACAAGTTTACCACTACCGCAACCATTCCAAGCATCTGCAAGACGTTTCTGCCATAGGCAGAAGATGCAAAGAACACAAAGGGAGACAAATGTAAAAAAACAGGGGACCCATCGATCAGTCAGCTGAAAGTGGGATTTAAAGCCTAAAGTCCCACTCTGATCATCTATTGATCTATTGTAAAAGTGTTCCTCGTGGTCTTTTAATTATGATTATGCCGTTTTTAGCCAAAATAAAAACCCTGTGTCGTTTTCTGTGTGTCGTTTTTTGTCGTTTTAGATTTACAGCTTCAAAAGCCTTGAAGTGCAAGACAGAGACAGGATTGTCCAGGTCTGAGTTAGAATTTTCTCAATAACATCAGTGCAGGTAGACCCCACGAGACCTCTCGATGCGAAACGAGCACTTTCAGCCACATCACAGCTCATTGCACACGCTGAGCTATATTGTCATCTGTCTCGGCTGACCCCCTCCTGCTGGGACACACAGCGCAGCTCCCAGCCATGCCTGTTGGATTTAATTTTACTCCATCACTTTCTCCTAAATGCACCATGACCTCGCTGGAAAATATACAGTACACTGAGGCTCTCGGGAGAGGAGGAAGATCGGATTCGTACACCAGGAAAGCGCCCCCCACTGTCCCCGCCTCACTGTGTCCAATTTTTTCAAGATTTCATTGACTTCAGACATAAAATCGCCCCTGAAAGCAATCATATCAGCTTGATTTTTTTTATATATATATTCTCTGACACTATAAAATGCTCCTGTCCTCTCATAACTTGCACTACTAGGCAAAAAAAAGTGTATTAGATTTTTATGGATGATGATTAGCTCTTTTTTTGTCTCCCTGCAGCCACTTTCATGGCCTCTGCCTGCAGCAGGTGACACAAACAGAAAGAGATATTAAAGTCCTCTTATAACTTCTTTCTGCACGTTGAAATCTGTTTTATTATTATTGCCCTCATAAGTGCAAAGCAGTTGCAAAAGTTTCTCCAGTAATGATGCGCACGCAGCAGTGATGCAGGAGAGAAGGCGTTTCAGCACGTCTTCGAAACACTCTTCGCCTGAAGGGGAAATAAAAAATAATTGAAAAAAATCAACCTGTTGTTTATGACCCTTCTGATATTTTTTCTGAAAAAGAAACACTCTGGAAGGCTTTTAGCAACGGCTAATATATTTCCCGCTGAATGCTACAGCTCTCTTTGCTAAAGCCAGGCACTTTCCTGGCTCATTGGATTTAATGTCAAGCTCTTGACTGCCTGGAAAAAGTTAAGATGTCTAGAAGCTACTTTTATTGTGAAAATCCTGCTAACTAAATTGTTTGGTGCCTTGAAAAAAAAAAAAAGATTACAAATAGATACTGATATTTCAGTGCAAGAAACCTTACGAGTGCACTATTTTAAGATCTAAAGAGATGGAGAAGATATTGCATTCATTGTCTGGTAAAATCAATCCTTTCCCTTTAAGTTTTAGGTTGAACATCGACAAACACTGACGATTGTTGATCAGAGTTTTAGCCTCCAAACCATCATCATATGTTATAAAAGTTATTATAAATGTAGGATAAAGAGATAACGTTATCTACAAATAAGCTACCTTAACTCAAATCTGTAGCAAGAAAGACACTCATAGGTGACTGATAACATCATTTATACAGTATATGTCTCTAAGTGTGTGAGTCAAATGTATGTGAAATATAATGTTTTTTCATTTTGGTAATTGAAAACATGCTTCTTAGATGTGCTATCCACTATATTAGACAAAGGTAATAAATGCAAAAAGTCAGCTGGACAGTTGGATGACTTTTACTATTGTGCTACGTTCACTCCGGGCTCAGCAACGCACGTTCAAGCAACCACTTCCAATGAAAATGGTGTGTAAACACTTGTATATCCGGCTTCCGGGTTCAAAACTCTGACATTCACGCATCCTTAGGCAAGTTTTTGAAAGTCCATTTATTGGACTTTACGTACAAACTTCTTGCCCATTGAATGCACGTAGAAGGTTAAACCAGTTAAACTTTGACCAATCAGGGACTCAGGTTTGATTGTGACATATGGGTACCATCCTTTTCAAAAGACGGAAGTACCAACCGTTTGAAAAGTCATCATGAAAGAGAAATTAATAATTGCAGTTTGTCCCTGGCTGGAATTATACAACACAATTAAACGACCTGTCGGAAAAGAGCTGTGTAATAAAAAGCCGGAGCATGATCTGTGACATTTATGCCGCTTTGACATTTCGCACCAAGTCTCTTCCAACTGTAGGTGGCAGACATGCACTAGTATCGGATAGCAACAGTCCAATGTGAACAGCTTTTGCTAATTGCGCGTTCAAGTACTCCCACCACATGTCTGGCATGTACAAAGCATGAGATATGATGTTAGTAGTTGACCCCAAAACCACATTTTCTGGATTCTGTAAAAAAAAACAAGAACAAAACCAAAAGAAATACCTGAAATGTGGCAAAAACTGAGAACAGGCAAAACACAAGTGAAAAACTAAAAGTAAGATCTTGGTTGGCATTATCTACAATGAAAGATCCAGACTAACTATTAGAAAGGGAAGAAAACTACAGCTCAGACAACATTTGAAACAAAACAAAATTTTAACACTAAAAAAAAACCCAATAAAATCAAATCAAAGCAACAGATCCTTATCTTCACACACCTTACTTATCTCTCCCCAGACACAGTGTGCATTAAAAGACTCATAACTCAAATGATGGCTTAATAAAATCCCAATGAAATCTTGTTAATATCAGATGCTTTGCCAGGGGCGTTTTACCTGATGATGGCATCTTGCAGTTTCTTTCTGGTATAATAAAAACTTGGCTGAGAAATGGTCTTCCTTTCAAACACAGCAGGGTGAGGCACCTGTCCTACAGACCAATAAAACTTCATGTGGCGTTTTCACTTTGAGGAAAAGGGTTTCAGAAAATGACTTTTTGACAACATTACTGCTCGTCTAATAATCCAAAGGACTTGGAAAGTAAGGTCATTTGAACTACTTTGTTGGCTTATAGCACCTATTTTGAAAAGGTATGGAAAATCTAAAATTCATGTCTATGGCTGTTTTATAGCTACATTGCAAGATGTATAACATATATTAGTTCTCTGTCATTTTGTGGTAATGTCTTAAAGACCCACTTCATTGAAAATTATGTTTTATGGAAGACATATAAAGAGAAAATTTGTCTTAAATCACGTTTCTGAGTATTTTTTTATTTGAATTGCTGCGAATCAGGAGCAGACAGATAATGCAGTTTGCAAAAGAGTGTGTTTGTACTGTAGAAAATATGCTGGGTGGCACACAAGCCCCCTGCTCCGCTCTATTCTGATGCATCTACTTGCAGACAAATAGATCCATGTACGTCTTTGTTTTTCTCGTCCGAGCTGGCATCTGGCTAAAAAAGTGTACGACTGGATAGCTCCGATTTTGCTCGCCATTTTAGTTGCAGCAGTAATGTTACGTTGGGGTTGTAAGGGACTGTAAGCTAGTGGAAGAGAGTGCAAACAGAGGGATGATGGGAAGTCGGGGTGGGTTTATGCCACACCAACAGTTCCACCCACAACTCAGAGGCAAATTTCAAATGAATTCATGCCAGTCCTAGAAAATGACACAAATTATTGTATTTTGGCTGAAAAAAACAGACACAATCACAAATAAAAGACCGCTGGGAACACATTTGCAATAGATCAAAAGATGATCGGAGTGGGTCTTTAATGTAAGTTTAAGCGGTACATTTTCTTGAGTGATTGGGAAGAGTCAGCAGGTCCATTTGGAAGGTTTTTGAGCAGTTTTCCTCCAAAACCAGATGTTTGGCCTCAGTTTTCACTCACATGTTGAGTGAGAGGGAAAACCTGCGCCACATCAGTTTTCCATAAGGTTCTGGAAGTTGAGCTCCTTCGCTGTGCACTCACTCGGAGGACATGTTTTCAGTCTAACATGTAATGCAATCCGAGCTCTCCACCTTCTCCCCGACGGAATTCCTCTGCCAAGCTTCTGTTGTTTTCATTCTTGACAACATACTGAGGTGCATTTCATCTCCACAGTGACCGGCGTGCTCCTCAGGTCAATGAAGCTCATGTTTCACTCATTGTGTCCTTTTCAGCAGTGGACATGCATCTTCTGTCCTGCTTCAGGGAGAAAGAACTAACTTACAGAAAACAACTGTATTGGAGGTGTCCTCCATATAAACTGTGACCCAATCTGAGGCTCTGATTTTTTAGGTCAGGAACAACAATAAAAGGTCCCAAGCTAAGTTTTCCACTGCAGGAAGAACATCACATAATTACAGCAATTATTTGCCATGAACTATGTTTCATACAGGTATAAATATATCCAGCCACAATTCAGTGAAATGTTTGCGTAAATTGAAACTTTGCAGGCTTTCATTGACGCTTTGCAAATTCCCCTTGAAGCTTGATTACACAAGCGCTTAATGAGTCATCGCATCTATGGTGGGAGGCACAGAAATGCAAATTGTACAGGGCGAAGCTTTGCAACTGCAGCTTTTCTAGGTTTACTGGGGTTTACCATCTGTTTAGAGTTTTAAATCATTCATTTCATGTTCTACATTTGAACAAGTCATATGATGCACATTATCCTGACTCTCAAACGTTTTTATTGTAAAGGAAAGGTTAATATTTAGGGATGTAATGATTAATTGACTTTATCGATGAGTCGATTTCTATTCCAACCAGATTGATGTGTCTGAGACAATATTCAAATTCAGTCATCCTATACTATTATAAAATTATTTCAAAATGAATTAAATCGATTGTAATCAATATTGGAAAATACCATTTGGACCATAGGCTTATTCTATACTATTATGTAAAAACAACCAAGTGTCCTCACAGTAGCAAAAATGATAGTGCCATCATTATAATCCAATGTGCGGAAACACTTTGAATTTTACAAAGAAATGTGACCATATAGTGTTGTAGAATGTTCTAATAATGTTCCCTTTGTATTCTTAGGATTCTTCGTACTGCTTCTGGACGCGGTACCGGTTCAGGGCGTGGACCGGGCTAGGCTACCGGTACTGGACACGTTCAGTTTGGTACCCCGTCGGACAAAACTACTGGACCCCTGATGTAATCGGAACAGCCGGTGAAATAAAAAACAAACAGCCGGGGCATCAAAAACGAACAGCTGGGGGCACCCAAAGCGTGACGCAGAGGGTTCTTACCTATGCGTCAATATGTGACAAATTGAGAGTGAGAAGGTGTTGGTTGAGTACCAGGTATTTATCTCTTGAGTCACACTGGTTGAATCTTTGACTAAAGATGACCTGGACCGATTTCAGGTCACCGAATCCAATCACTCAAAATTAACTACTATCGTCTATGAATCGTATTGTCAACCACAAATAATGGATAAAGCCGTTGTTAAAATGAATTGTTGCATCCCTAAGAGGAGTCCACAGGTAATTGTGGCAGGAAATTGCAAACTGACAAGTAGAGTAAATGGAGGTAAGACAATAAACGTTCTGTTTTATGGTCTTACTTTTATTACATTTCTCTGGTAACATCTGCTGGTTGACCTTGAAAGGTCAAATAAAGGGAAACTGGTGATACATTCAGCCTGGGATTCCTCCAGCTGCTTTTTCAGTCTTTCAACAATTTACAAACACAGTATTTTTTTCATCTTTGTAAATCTGTTTGGACTTCCATTAGGAGTGCACAATGGTTAGTAGTGTTCCTGAGAACGAGAAGCCTCTGATTCAAATCCCACCTTTTGCATGATCTTCCTGTGCATGTGTGGGTTTTTCCAGGCAAATGTTTCAGATGTTGCATGTTGACTCTAAACTGTTCATCAGGAGTGCATGGGTTTGTTTGTCTGTGTCCAGGGTGAACTTTACCCTAAAGCAGCTGAAAAAGGTTCCGCCAACCCTGTGACCCTGAACTGGACTAAGCAGGAATAAGATGGAATTTTTACATTTTAGTAAGGTATAATTTGCAAGACTTTTATTGAAGTTTCAGCTCCGTTTTCAAAAAGACAGCAATGTTTCTGTGTCTTTCTGCTCACTCTAAGAGATCCAGAATGAGGCTACCGTTATCCATTGATGTTTTTTTTCTTTCCTCCCCCATGCCTTAAAGCAGATTCTCCAAAGTAAAAAAGTAGGTTGCACAGCTAGCGTCCTTCGCCTGCAATGGCTCCATCTGGGCACCAAATGACAAGTGGGTGGGGAAAGGAAGAGATTGTGTGTACAGTGATCAGAATCCCTCCCCAGTGTCAGCTCTGAAATGGAGACAGATTGCAGTGGGAGGGACTCGTCCTATTTCAGAGTGTGATCAACATAGAAAGCAGATGACATGATCCTAGTGATTGCCAGGGCTGGACAGGCAGACTAAGACAAAGATCCAAAGATGTCAACAAACACCATAAAAACTCTTCCTAAAAACCTTGAATACATTTTTACAGTTCACTTGACACCTGCTTGGTAAAACATTTGTCCACTGAACTAATGTTGCAGCTGCTCTGCCCACATTTCCCTGTTTCAAAGAGAATGAGTACTCTTGGAAATGTTTTTGGAAAGTCCCAAACCCTCAAGTCTCTTGTTTAGTATTTCCTGCAGCAGCTTTTAACTTCAGCATTGTAGAGCTGGTATATGCTGTAAGGAAGGCTGCAGCACAGATTTAGTAACTTCATTTTGACTGATGTTGGAACCTTCCTCAACATCTGTTTTCTCTTCAAGACATAAAAAAAGACCTCCATGCACGCAGAACGAGCCTTGTTCCTCTTAATAAAAAGTCTAAAAACTCTAGTACATTCAAGGAAAAGCTGAAGAAAATGAAGAAGTATGCATAAGTGATGATGGAAGAATGTGACAGCTTCTGCTTTCCGAACACAAAAACAAAAGAATCCCTAAAAACTGGCTTATTTAAAAGATGAGTGGGATTGGTTTTTTCGATGGTTGTTTAGTTGTTTTTTTTTTTTTTTTTTTTTGCAACTTCTGAAGGAGTGTTAATGCACACAAAGAGGAGGGGGGGTGCCATTCCAACAAATTTACCTTCAGTCTGGATCAGACGTTAACGAAAACTTGGACCAGTTAAAAAGGCAACGTTGAAGCTTGAAATCTCTTCCTAAGGAATCAAAATTAAAGGGCAGATATCATGCAAAATCAACTTTTTGAGCTTTTAAGTATATTATAATGTTCATTCCTTGCTATTAACAATCTGTTCATGTATTTGAGTATAGCTCTAGCCCTGAGAAACAGCTCCTCCTCACCCTTGAAGCACCACCCCCTAGGCTAACACACACACACACACCGTTTCTCCATGAAGCTAATGGTGATCAGCAAAACGCTTTCATTTTATATGCACAATACTATATATATTTCAACTGTGTCCTGTCTTCAAAAGCTGCTGTCTAACAGGTGTTTGTTACTTTAGACAGCGGTCTCTAATAGTGATCGGGCTGCTTTAAGACACCCCCTCCTATGGGTTGAGCACAGTCTTTTTTTTTGTTATAAACTTGATTGTAAATGTCAGTTTTATCACAGAAAACAGTGCAAGAAAGCTATTATTATGCAGTGTAGAACTATAGAAATTGACAATATTAAAAAAAAATATGAAAAAAATAAAAGAAACTAATATGCCAGGGCTAGGAACAAACAAAAGCATTCAATGAGCAAATAAAAATAGGATTGAAAAAAAAAACATCAGAGGTTTGACATTTTAAATGGTTTTATATTAAAAACAATTTTCAAAGCTTTTCACAGACTTTTTTTTATTTATTCAACATACAATTTGGCCCTCACCAGAAATAAAGAAACTTTTGGATTTTTTGGGGGACAATTTCCATTTGTGAATGTAAAATGTAAAGCAATAAATGTATTAAAAATTGAAATGACATATTTTTATGCTGGTGGAAACCAAACAACACATGCTTCAAAAGTAAAGAAAAGGAGAGAGCAATCTTGTAGCAAAAAAAAAATAAATAAAATCACAGAAAATTTCAACAAACAGGATACTTAATCTGTGTTAAAAAAATTATATGCTATTTATATTATATATATGTATATATATATATATTGCACCAAAAATGTGTATATTATTCAGGAGTAACTGGGATGTTATATTTGTGAAGGAATTCTACATAAGAGAACTTCTTACCATTTGTGATAAAAAGATGATATTATTTTGGAACCAGGAATCAAAGAAAAGAGATTTGTGTTTATATGAGCTTGTTTACATCATTATCACAAAGTAAAAATGTTTAGATCACCAAGTTGGGATACAAAATGATATGGGATTATATTCCACATAGATGTAGGAGATTTCTGGAAATGTCAGATCCAATTTAATTTGAAAGTGTTGTTTAGTAAACAAAAGGAGAGGGAGTTTAAACCACCCTGTTCAAATGTATTCATTAGGGTATTTTTTTTAATATTAATATAGTGTACTTTGTTTTTCCATACAATATTGATGTTTAATTGATCAATGTTTTCACAAATTTTGTTATTGAGTTCTAAAGCGAGAGCAGCGTGAGTTGCCGGGGATATTCCTTCTGCTTCACTGTTCAGAATGAGACCTCTTAGAGAAAGGTCTCTAACGAGCCATTGAGAATATTTATTTATTGTTTTTTTAAGGGGTCAAAATTCAAGGAACATCATCCCTGCAGATTTTTGGTGATTGTCAAACCTAAACGAACAACTTCAGTTTTAACTGGGATGTTTTCTATTGTGTCTTCAGTACAATTCTTAACAGTCAGAAGTTTTTCTACATTTTTTTAGATTTAAATTAAGACCAGATGCTTTAGAAAAACTTTTTAATACATTGATTGCTAAAGAAATGTCTGATTGATCCTTTAAAAAGAGAGTTGTGTCATCTGCCAATTGTGTTAAGACTATGTTTCTGCCAGCAACCTTTCAAAGAGCTAAAAGTTGACCTACCAGAAAAATAAACAAGGAGAAATAGGGCAATATTGATGGATTCCTCTATAAATGTGAAATCTAGGTGAAGTACCACCCCTTAGGTTGATGGAGCTATTGCAACTCTTTTATAAAGTTTTAACTACTGAGTTAAAGAAAACAAAAGTCAGAACTGGTTTGTTTAGTAATGTTACAGAAACCCCTAGCATTGAGAAAAAAAAAAAAAACATCTTTAACAGAAAGCCAAAGCTTCTGTCTTGCGTCTCGGTCCACATTGCAGAGGTCTTCAGTGAAGTGCATCCCCTCCTTCTGCATGAAGCTGCTGCCTCTCCAGACATCATCCCTGTATCTTCTTGCTGAAAAATGCGTAACGATTGCTCTGGGCCAGGAACGTACACCGTGTGACAAAGACAATGTCTTCAGGAACGTCTTGCACCTTGTTCTCCAGCGCATCACTGGCATGCATTGCAGCAGAGTCACTGGACATAAAGGGGTTTTGGTGCCAGAAGTTGGAAAGGTATGGGTTTTTTTGCAATCGGAGGCTTGGAAGGAGTGACCAGGAGGGATGGGAGTTCCTCTTCATCCTCTACCTGGAGGTCATCAGCCATCATTCCATCATGGTCATGGTCATGGTTAATGCTGTCCGATAAGCATCACGGCTTACTGGCAGTGTTTGATCTTTCGTCAGCTGGTGTAAAAAGGTTGCACAAAGAAAAAAAAGGATTTTAAGAAACACTTCACAACAGTTTTTTCTTCTTTTCTGCGCCAAAAAATCAGTTAAAACCGAAAAAAGTTTGGGTACACAACAACGGGGACTTATGTCTTACTCAGCCGCCATCGTGGACCGCCATCGAGCACAGTCGTGCAGACGCCGGTGTTTTGCCAAGAAAGTTTCCCCTGCCAGAAGTCGTGCCGCAACACAGTCCCCCAATTTTTGAATAAACATCCAGGGTACCAAATGCACATACATAATACACACATCCGTCTTTGCAAAAGCATATTTGTTTTCGTGTATGAAACGCAGACACGCCGCCGAGGCTGACTTGAGGGTTGATGTCATGACATGGACCCAAATGCACCCAATAAGGAGCGAAAGAGATCGAGTCGTCTTACTGTTGGGTAGGAAAAATGTTCACTAAAACAACTCATATTTCATAAAAACTATGTTCTTTTGTGTGCCTAAGATAATATATGATCACATATATGGAAATAGTTTACTCTGAAAGGCTTAAGAAAAGCATGGCATAGGCTCTTTAAGCATATGAATACTCTAATGCTTCTAACGTGGCTATTGTGTAGGCTGTTAAAAACAAGTTTTAGAGTTATTGTGAAGACAATTAAATAAACTCTAACTAACACCCAAAGCGCTTTTTAGTTTGGTGCTCCTTATATATGACATAAACTCAAAAAATACCATTCATTGACGATGTGCCTTGTAATCTGGTGCGTCTTATAATGCGGAAAAACAGTAGTGCAAATACAATTAATTTACTATATTTTTTGCCATTGTTTCATGTGTGGATGGTTGCCATGTTCATGCAAGTTTTATGTACCTCTCCTTTTCTGCACATATCCATTTATATAAATCCACAAACACAGGTTGTCACAGTTTATGAAAAGCAGGGAATTTCCTAAAAACAAATGTAGTTTGATCTGTTGAAGTCATTACATGGTTGAAAAAGAAAGTCATCAGACAAACTGTTCAATAGGAAGACAGTTTTCAGTCAGTTTCAGAAATGATCAACACATCAAATCTGTTTCTCGGTTTTCCATGTTTTTAAATCAAAATCCCAGCCGTCCTTGCAGAAAGATTTTTCCTCCATGGAGAATTTATCCTGCAGCTGGTAAAAATGGTCAAAAGCCTTTCAGACAAATTGCCAACGACCCAATCAGCTAATCCAATTCCACCTGGCTGTCTAAACAATTGGCCGGGCTGCATGGGTGGTTGCTAGCTGTTGATTACAGATCACAGAGCCTGCCTGTCACAGCTCCAGATGAGGCTTTAGAAACCCACATGCAGGAAGTACATACTCGTTCCAATAGATAATAATGCAGATAGCATTGTGTGACTGTGGCAGCAGCTGTTTGGATCAGCAGCTGGCCATCGATGGCAGATGAAAGTGCTTCACAGTGTTTTTTTTTTTGTTTTTTTTACAGGACAGAAAGAAGCAGTTGAGTGTTGCTTCATTCTGCAGCACTGGATGATTGTGAAGAAGTCTGCAGGCTTTGTAAGTCCTTCAAGCGTGCTTGGAGAAAAGCGGCGACTCATTCAGAACATATTGTTCTGTGACGTGCCCGATGAAACCGGTGGAAAGAAGCTGCATATTGATGAAGTGATTCATCCCCGTCCTCATTTGACATCCAAAAAGATAATCTGTGTCAAACTTGCAAACACTTCTGAAACAGATTTTCGGTTGCAAGAGTTCAAGCAACAGTTTTGTCTGCAGCCAATCGAGCTGGAAATTTCGCTTACAGGTCAGCATTTTAGGTGTGGTATTTTTGAGCCTTAAAAATGCCTCACAGACCCACATATACAGCATAAGAAATGATGTGGAGGAGAAGATGTAGGAAATTCCATGAGAGAAGAAATAATAGAAACTCAAGTCTACTTAAGTATGTATAAACAAGGGTTAGTTATTCCTGCTGAACAGCTACATTGATCTGACTTCAGATTCAACACAGTTAAATTAGATATTGTATTATTTGTTAAAATATCCAGTTTAAACCAGTTTTGTTTGGGTATAAAAACTGCTTTCAAATTACTACTGTCATTTTAAAAAAATCAGTTAAAAGTAGCATTTCTAAGTATGTCTTTATTTAAATCGGTGTGATTTAGGAACAGACGAACAAAATGCATTTGGAAAAAGCTTGTAGCTTTGACATAGGTGCTGCTATTGGCCAGCCACTAGTTCCCTGTTCCACTCCATTCTGATGCATTCACTTGCAGACAACTAGATCTATGCACGCCTTTGTTTTCCTCATCTGAGCTGGCATCTGGGTCAAAACAGAACGGCTGGAAAGCTCCAACATTGCTGGACTTTGTTGTTGCACCGATAATGTTATGTTGGGGTAGTGAGGGGGTGTAAGCTAGCGGGAAGCATGTAAAAAGATGGATGATGGGAAATGAGGTGTGGGCTTACTCCACGCCAACAGTTCCGCCCACAGTTCAACCCTAAACCTAACCCATAATAAAGAAGTGAATTTCCATTGAACTGTGGCCGCTCTGCTGAAATGATGTCCAATAGAAAACAACATAGTGTTTTTTGTTTTGGATAAAAACATCATAATCATGTTTTTATTTTTTCTGCAGGCATTTTGACGCAGACGAAACTGAACCATAAGCTGTTCAACAAAGAACACCATTGTCTTCCTCAGAGAACTGACCCCACCTGTGGTCTGCAGTCCTCACCTGTTCTACAGACTCATACAAAATTAGGAAAACGGCTTCTTGACTAAAGTCTTTGTAAAAGGTATTCCAAAAGTGTGTTCCGTCAGCGTGTTTTCCACAAATATCGACGGCATGTATCATCAGCAGACCACATTTGCCAGAATTGAGTTATAAGAAAAGGTCAACATCCAGTAAATATCACAGGATGTGACCTATTACATCCTGTGTGCAGGGATCCAAAACTGATGCAACACACATGATCACATTACACATCATCCTCGCCCCAGCTGGCAGCTTGGTTTATGAGTCAGGGTCGAAAGCAGCAGGTGAGCTTCCTGTGATGCTCACATGTTTTGGTCTGTCTTTGTGATGCTAAAGCTGTGCTTTAGCAAACACATGCACACAGATACCTTAGGTATGCACGCTTCTCTGTGACATTTTTTGCCCTTTTTTATCCAGGATCTCAACACATTGATGCAACAATTTTAAATTATTTTGGGAGAATTGAAGTGAATCATCACTAACTTTTGGTGTAACAATTAACTGTAGCAACAATTCAATTCATATAATTATTTCTGGCTGCTGATTTGATACATAGTCGATGGTGCATTCCGAACAATCCGATTCACTGACCTAAAATCGATCCAGGACATCTTTATCTACCAGTGTGACTCAGAGATAATACCTGGGTCCATAACAGTGCAGGTGATGTTTTCCAGATAATCAATTGTAATTTAAATATGCGCATTAAATATGTACATTAAATATGTACATTAAATTTGTGAATTGTTACACCCCTGCTGACAATTCAATTCAGCTCATTAGGAAGGCGCCAGCTCACAACATCTAAGCTTATTGATTGCTAATTTTATAGTCTAATTTAGTCCTTTTCTTTCCAGTAAGGCCAGGATGCTTGTTTAATGACAACCTATACAAGTTAACCCTTTCAGGTCAGTGAATCGCATATATTTGAATCGTTCAAAAATGAACCAATATCGCCAATCACAAATCATGATGTGAATTGAATCACTGTTAAAATGAATCGTTACACCCCTAGTTAAAAATCAGTTTATTCATTTAGATTCTTAGATTCATAGAGGTTCTTGCTTCCTCCTAACTTAGTTCCAAAGTTCCAAGTCCATGAAATAAACGAATCCACTTGCCCTAGAGCAATAAATGAAATGACAGTTGTTGCAGTTTATGAAAGTTGTGATCACCACTTTATCAAACAAACATGTTTTTCTTCCTTTTTTTCCAAGCTTAATCCTTTTTAATGGACATTTTTCAAAGGTTTTTCTTTCTTCAGTCCACGCTGGCTTGTTCTGCAGTGTAGCATACACAAAAAAATAAATAAAATAAAAGTGATTTATTGGGTAAAGCAGATTTGCTTTTGACAGCCTCAGGCTTTTGCTTACAATTAACATTTTTGAAAGGCCTCTAATGCCATAGCACCTTTGTTTTAATATATTCACTCAACTGAGAAGCATGCCTAGAATAATAGTGCTCCCATGGTATGTTTCTGCTGGTGATCATGCTTTGCTGTGGGAAAACTCAGGCCCTGAATGCAAAGCTTGAGTTGTATTTTAATAAATGCTCGGGCAAAGTTGGAGCTGTTCAAATGAAGTGAGCATTCAGTTCAAGACGACAAACACAAACAATGAATTTATCTGTATTATTAGGAAAGATCACTTCAGCAATTTAATTTTGGCCATCAAATGTGACAAAAGAGGAAGAAATTGCCATGTTATTTCATTTGTGAATGCAAGATACCCTTAGTTTATGATTCAAATTAAGAAATGATGTTTTAAATAAGTGTTGTGTTTTACATTTTCCTTCTAAGAACATTTGCCCCAATGCTTGGCTACTAAAAGTATCTTCACATAATAAAATATTTATTTCAAATATCACCAAATAAATTGTGTTTGATACTATTACTTCAAACCTGAGCTGAAACAAAAAAAATATATATATATATATATCGAAGAATTGCAGACATTTAGGCTTTGTGCTTATAAATACATTGTCTAATTGTATGTAGAAACTCAGAATAAGCCTTAAGCTCACCTAAAGCTTATTCCGTGTCCCTCACATGTAAAAGGACTATAACCCTAAAACCATAGAGATTTGTTTTCTAAAAGCTGACATGACAAATCAGCAATCTTCATAAACTACTGCAGCTTATCTCAACCATAATCAAAAGGATTTGAAATCAAAACATTTAAATTAAAACTTGTATGGGGTTATAAGACACACATTTCACATGACTATAAGCTTGAACTGATCAAAAGTGGAACTTTTATTAATAAAGCTATAAATCTTAAGTCAAAAACTGAATAAAAACAGCTTTCTGGCTTTAAAAAAGATGTAACTTTAACCAAGATGTAACTTTAAAGTAAAATGAATGATGTGTTTTATAAAGTACTATAGCATTTTTGTAAGTAAAGATCATTTCAGCATCACCATATTATTATAATGCTTAATTCTGTTCCACTGTAAACTTCTTGGTGCAATTCTAAATCACAACATCTTTTATTAAATCACCAAGGACTTAAGAAAAAATATAACAATAAGAGCCAAAGCAATAAGATGGTGTGAAAATACCCATAATCCCCTCTCACAGGGGCACCTTTACTAACAGGGTTTTGTAGATTTAGTAGAAGCACAGCTAATGCCATCTATCCTTACACGTTTTTTCCTTGTGGAGTGTTGGATATCTTTCTTTGATTGGCTGCAAAAGGCAGGTATGCCACCCTAGCCTCAAAATATCACCAAAAAGATCAAAGTGCATATAATTCACATAATGCTTATGTTTATGACATAACAACCTGTCCTAAATTTTAAACAGTTTATAAACTGTAACTTTTCGTAAAATATGCGAACTATAATTGGCTGAAAAAGTGCCACATTGTGATATTTTTAGAAGATGATTCTGGGCAAGATAAGCAATGACTGTTCCCACTAGCTCTGTACGGAACCAAAGTCACGCAAAATATCTTCAGCTCAAAGTCTGCCTCCAAGACAGCCAGTAAAGGAACTGCAAGCCGCCCACATTTAAACCTGAAATAGATTTGTGAATTTGAACATGGCAGTGTTTTTAATGTGCGGACAGACGAGGCAGAACACGATCATTTAAAAAACAAGAAGGAGAAGAGCTTTGGGGCAAATCTTGAAAGAAATCACTTGAGAGATGCATGCTTGTGAATCATCTCCTCATAGTTAAGTAGATCCAGCGTGTGCTGTAGCTGAGGGTGTATTCAAACATTTGGTTCACTTGAAGTGAAACAGATTTCGTTTCCCCTGATAATCTGGAACAAATTTTCCGTCTGAATATATCCAACTGGACCTTTGTCCGGGACCATTACTTGATGTAAACAGAGTAGCAACAATGAAAAATAGCAACTCATTGAAACGTGGTCTGAATGCAGGCTCATTAGCACAACTTTTAACATGATACACATCACTTCTCACACTGTTTTTTTTTTTAGGCAATCTATATGACATTAACACTTATCAGCGTACCTTCCTCTGCAACTCTTCAGTAACCACCGTGCAATATGCCTCCACCGTAGCAAAGTAGCAACTAAAAAGGGTTTTACCTTATGTTGACATAGACGTTCAAATCTGGTCAGTAAAATATAAAGTTTAAATCAGTAAACTAGGAGAACTGGAGAGATTTAAAATGCATGACTGTAAGTCAAGGTCCACACCATGTAAACAGGAATTAGATTACACAGATGATGAAGCACTGGGTGATGTTACTATTTCTTAGTAGAGTAATAGTAGTAATTGATGTTATTAAGTACAGCGAGGCAGCAGGGCGCCTCATATACCTCACTGTGTGTACTAGACCTGATTCAATTTTGTTTTTAGCAAATTATCATAGTATTTTAGTAAGCTCACAGTACAGCAGTGGAGCACAGTAAAACATGTTTTGCAATATCTGAAGAGTACAAGTGATAAGAGCTTGTGTTTTAGAAAAAGTAAGAATCTTGGTATCCAAGCTTATAGTGATGCTGATTGGCCTTCTGACATACAAAAGAGATATAGTACGACAGGTTATTGTGTAAGCCTCAGTAAAGAGGAAACATAAGTTTCCTAGAAAACAAAGAAGCAGCCCACTGTGGGACTATCTACTAGCTCTGGCAGCAACCAGTCAGGAGTGTTTGTGTCTAACCCAACTGTTAGAAGGAATGGATAGTCACATGCACCCCCAAAGGTGTATGAAGGCAACCAAGGTACTATAGCCTTAGCCAGAAACCCAGTTAGAAGACAGATGTGCAAACATGTTGACATAAAGTACCACTTCATCTGATCAACTGTAAATAGTGGAAATATACTTTTGGAGTACTGTCCAACAGAACAGATGGTGGCAGATTTGTTTACCAAACTTGCAATGAAATTCATGTTGGACAAATTTGATAAGTTTGTGTTTGGACATGCTTGAATGTTTGTCAAGAATGCAGTAATATGGGATCAAGTAGGGGAGTTAGAATGTGATCCCATTTATATATATATTTTTAAAGATTTTGTCTTGTGTGTATTTTATTTTGAAATAAGTTCTTGTGATTTCCTGTTCCTGTTTGTTTGGTTCAGTGTGATGAGTCCATTGATGTAGGTGTCTCTAACTAAATAGCAATTGCTACACTATTGCTACACTATTCAAACATGTCTTTGTTTATTTAATACTTAACTGTTGTCTTAACTTGTAGCTGTTTATCTAGACGTGTTTGTTTATTGGACATATACTTGTTATTCAACCATGTAGTTATAGAATTAATTAAGCTCACTTTTCTTTAATAGTTCCATCTAGTGCATCACCTGTCTGTCCGGGGCAACCCTGAGGTTTCTTAGCTTTTTTTCCCCCCCAAAAAAAGATAGGGTTTTTTTTTATGAGTTTTTCCTCACCGCGAAGGAGGGTGTAAAGGCAGAGATGTTTGTTCAGCTTAGTCTGTTTTACAACCAGCTATTGTCTACTTTTACATGTTTAATATTTTTTTTGCTTCTTTAAGTCAGTCATGGCTAAAATGCTACAGACACACCGGGAATGTGTTCAAGAGCACAAATAAATATGGGTTTTATATGCACTTTTAGCATATGGTGTTCATGCAGGTCTGTTGCCACCTGATACTCCTGTGTACTCACAGTTGGAAGAGGCTCGGTGCAAAATGTCAACGCAATTTCAAATCTTGCTCCAGCCTTTCTCTTCACAAATCTATTCCAATATATGAAAGAATTGGTATCATATAAATCAGGCCGAGCACAAATCGCAATTATTACATTCTCCATCATGATCACTTTTCATATTTACAAACGGTTGGCACTTCTGTGTTTTGAAAAAATGCGCTACTCATACGTCACTACCAAATTAAAGTTTTTGATTGTTCAAAGTTCAACTCGTTTAATGTTTGTCGCACGTTCATTGGCTATGCGTGTTGCACCTAGATCTCGAAAAAGGACTAAAAAACTTCCGTAGTGATGCCTGAATGCAAGAGTTTGAACACAGAAACACAAAACACGCATACAAGTGTGTTTACATTGATTTTTTGTTAAAAATGGTCGATCAAACGGGCGCTTCTACACCCGATATGAACATAGTATGAGAGTTGTTGTGAAAATTACAATTTCACTTAAGTGCAGCTGCTGCAGCAATGCTATTCTACAATTTCTGAGAACTTACCTGGCTTTTTTTACGTTTTCACAAGATCTAATGACATCTACTATCTTGTTATCACGAGATTTTCTGAAAACATGATAGTTATGTCGTTAGCATGAGATAACAAATGAGAAAACAAAGAAAATACTTTTTCTTCCTTTCTCTACAATCCGCAACAAAATTCAATTAAATACAATTTCATTTATAAAGTCCAATATCACACAATATAGATGTCTCTATGGGCTTCACATCAGTATTCATACAAATGAAAATAAACTCAGTTATAAAATATAAACAATAGCTGGTTGCTAAACTAAACCAAATAAAACAGACTAAGCTAAACTGGCATCCCTGCCCCTAGACCCTCCTTCTTGGTGAGTAAAAACTTGTAGAAAAACAGATTTTAGTAATTGAGAAACCTCGGGGATGCCCGCACGAAGAAGGGATCCTCTCCCAGGATGGACAGGCAATGTGCTAGAACTGCTAAAGAAGAATTACCTTGACTAACCCTACAACTGCACGTTTTAATACAACTACATTTTTGAATAAGCTGGGGATGCGAGATGAGCCAGAGGTGAGTTCCACAACCAGAAAAAGGAGCACAGACAATCCACGTGTAATTTCTCCCAAGAGGGACAACATATGAATCCCACTGCACCAAACAGAGGCATGAAGAACTAAATAAGAAATAATATCAGATAAATCATAATGAATAGAGGAGAAAAACAAAGCAGTTTGTCTGAGAAAATGTTAAACACCAGAAGAATTGATCCATTTATTATTGATTACTTCATTCGTTGTCTAATTAAGGCTTTCAGGATTCAGGATTTTGCTGATGTTGTTGGTCATAAACATAGTCCAAATCAGTCGTCCTCATTTGAGGAGATAATTGGCCCAACTACAGTTGCACAGGGAAATGCAGTTCAGTGATCCTGCGATTGTTGTCAATTTCATCTGTTACCAGATGAGGGGATCACGCTGTCTACATGGTTACAGAATGATGCACATTTTTTTGGTGGCTGCAAGCAGTTGTACACTGATCACCAATGAAAATCCAATTTTTCAGTGTGCCAATGAGAAATGCTGCCTTGTGGTCTTGTAATTATGAGGAAAAAAACTTTTTAAAAAAATTTTTATAACGAGATGGTAGATGTTATCACGAAAAAATTGAGAAAAAAGAAAAGTAGATATTGTTAACATTGTCTTTTAGCTGCCTGGTACTACTGGATCTGAGCGCAGCATTTGATACAGTAGATCACAACATTTTACGTAACAGGCTGAGAGGTTTGGGCATCTCAGGTACTGTTCTGAAATGGTTTTGTTCCTATCTCACAAATCGAAGATTTTATGTAAGTATGGATACATGCTCCTCAAAGGTCTTTGAAATAAATTGTGGGGTCCCTCAAGGTTCAATTTTAGACTCACTGCTTTTTAACCTATATATGCTGCCACTTGGAGACGTCATCAGGAGGCATGGCGCTTGTTTTCACAGCTATGCTGATGACACACAACTCTACTTTGCTGTGTCTCCTGATGATGAAGAGTCAGTCAATGTTCTTTTAAATTGTATTTTAGACATTAAGTCATGGATGGCAGAAAACTTCTTACAGCTCAACCGGGACAAAATACAGGTTTTAGTGATTGGTTCGGAAGACAAGAGAGAGATTTTTTTCATCTAAACTAAAACATTATAAAACTTCTCAGTGTGTGAGAAACTGGGTATTATTTTTGACTCTGAGATGAATTTTTATTCCACAAATAAAAAATATAACAAAAACAGGATTTTATCATCTAAAAAGCATTGCCAGAGTCTGCCCGTTTCTCTCTCTTGCCAGCACAGAGGCACTGATGCATGCTTTTATTTCCAGCATTGTAATGCCCTGCCCTCTCCAGTCTTCCCAGAAGAAGAACATCAAACCCTCAGTTATTACGGAACTCAGCCGCACGTGTGCTGTCAAGTACCGGGGGGGCGGGAACACATTACACCCATTTTGAAATCACTGTATTGGCTCCCTGTGCAATTCAGAATTGATTTTAAAGTTCTTTTACTGGTTATAAATGTTTTAATGGTCTTGGGCCAACATATCTATCTGATATGATTTTGAAGTATGAGCCCTCGTGGATCCTGAGGTCCTCTGGTACAGGCCTTTTGGTTAGAACAAAAACATACAGTGAGGCCTCATTCCATTTTTATGGGCCTCTCCTGTGAAACAGCCTCCCAGAGAGCCTCAGAGACTCTTCATGTTTTTAAAGTAAGGCCTACCTTTTTAACTTGGTTTTTAGTTGAAATTAAGGAATTTGTTTTAATCTTATCTTTTTACTCATTTGATATTTTTTTATTCAATTTTACTGACTTATATTTGTCTATTAGGGTTTATTTATTTATTTATCTGGTTATTTCTATTTGTTTTATCTTGTATTTATTTTATTCCTTTTTACATTTTAGATTGAACTCCAGTGTTTTCCTCAGAGCGATCCTACACCTCAGTGATTTAGCCTTCTCAGTGAACAATGCATTTTTTACTTATTTGTTCAGTCAAGTGCTTTTCTATGAAATTATTTTTTGCGGTGGAACAACCAAAATACTTCGAAAAACTATTAAATTAAAGCCAGGCCAAAACATCTGTTGCCAGAAAGAAGACCAGAAAAAAGTCAGAGGAGAGATGTTGAAAACCTGTTGAAAACACAGAAGTCCAACAGTTTTAGGAATGCTTACTCCAATATCCCCTGGATAGGAAGACAGAATGGCACTAGACATTTTATAAAGAGCGGGTGGGGGCTGTGTTTGTTAACAACACACAACTCTACAATGTGTTACTGTCAAAAACAGATGTGCAGCTCAGTCTTCGATTGGCAGAAGCATCACAGAAAAGCTGCACAAGCAAATAATTAGGGATGGGTCTGAGCTGGGTATGAGTCTGGAACCTCCAGAGCTGTTAATGCAAAAAACAAAGGCTGCATAGCATGAGGCATTTGGCAGAATGGACATCTCTGAACAATCTGGTTCCTGATGGTACACATGAAACTGGTTGACCCCTCACCTTCCAAACAGGAAGTCAAAATCCCATAGACTCCCATAGACAGAGATATAAACAGCTGTTACTCAGTCATTCTGTTTGGCAGAAAAACATTCTTGCTCTGCTACGTTTTTTAACATGTTTTTGAATGTTTTTCATAATATTTAGATTATTCCCCTGCGACAGACTGGCGACCAGTCCAGTGGTATCAACTGCCTTCGCCCATGAGTAGCTGGGTTAGGCTCCGGCAACCCCGTGACCCCGAAAGGGAAAAAGCGGTTTGGAAAATGAATGAATGAATGAATTTAGATTATTTTTATAGCAAGGTATTCAAGTTATAAACTAGCAAATAGACCACCTCAATATATGTATCTGGTCTTACGTCAAACATTCCAAAATTTGATTGACACATCTTGTGCAGCACGCCGTCACGTGGTAGGGGTGTGGACTTCCACCAAGCTCACTCCTGATTGGTGAGAGTGGTTGTCACAGAAATGTTGTGTCATTGACTCAGACCAATTACTGCTTACTGGCAACACTAACATGGTAGTGTCCATATAAAAAAAAAAATGTGACTAAATTAATTTCATTTGGTTGGAGCCGGAAAAAAAAACATTTTCCATGGGTGACACTCTCTTAGTCCAGTTTTCATACACAGTCAATGTATAAAACACTGACTTTATTTGTACGGTATGCTTCTTCCAACTTGAATTAGTAGAAAAAGTCATTCATAATGGCTAAAACTGCAACGTACACTGACTTTGACAAAGGTTACTGCAATTGTTCAAGTTTTTTAAGAATAAAAAAACTTTGACAGTTTTGTTTGAATTTAAATTCATGATTTTTGATACCATCAATACATCTTTAACAATACAGATATAAATATCAATATCAAAATTTCCAGCTTTAGAAAAGCAAAAATTAAGAGGAATTGTAGCCACAAACAGAGCGAGGGGTAAATGTGACATTAATACATTAGTACATTAATTTTAGTCATTGTTGTTTATGTTAGCAATTTTAAAATGTCCTTTACAAATACAATGTACAGAGAAGCTTTTTTTCTCTTCCTATGAAAGAAATTCAAATTTCCCAACATTTTAAAACTTTGATCAACACTCAGACGAAGTTACTGAAATTTTGTGTTAACGTTAGTTTGAGAGTTGTTAAAAATTTCCACTGCTCATCCGTTTTCCTCTTTCCTTCAGGCCGATCCTGAATAAAAACCTTCTGTTCGTGAAGTTTGTTCTGCTTCACGCCTCCCCGAACACTGTGAGTTGAAGCCACAATTCAGAGACATTTGAAAAATTACAGAGGGACCTGGTTGTCCTCAGGCGCAGTCACGAATTGGGAGAATTTAGGTTTTCAATATTCACCCAATTTGGACTGAGGGCTAATCTGTGCTGACAGATGGGTTACTTTTGTCACACTTACATAAAAACCTATCAAAGTGTATCTCAGAATGAATTCTTGTGCTTACTTCTGACTGGGCAAACCTATTTCTGCAGACCACAGACGTCTTTAAAATGGAGCTGTGTGACACGGTGCTTTTGCCAAAGCCAAGAGCCAATTTAGTACTCAGAGGACCAGTGTGAGAACCGGTCCAGGAACTCATAATCCATCAAAATTGCTCAAAGAAGAGTGGTAGGAGCATTACTCACCTTTGTGCAGTGGAAGTCCGCTCACTCCCTAGTTTGTTTTACTCAGCATTTATGGAAAAACAAAAATAAAGCTCCTTATATTAAAACAATAAAACAGTTTATTTTAAAATTAACTTTTCCAGCAAAAACCCAATAAAAAATGCTTCTATTAAATTCTGAGTTTCCAAAAATGTGTGCAGAGTGCTCTTACACAGGCCTTTTAATGTTGCTGCACTCCCCCACTCTTCCACTTTCTATGTATCTCTCTTTTGTCTCTACAGATTCCATTTTATGGGTTTTATGCTTTTATCAGTGAAGAGACTGCTGGGGTCTCAAAGCCATGAAATCGATTTCCATCCCCTTGTGTCCTCAGCCAGTTTACTTCCAAAAAAACTGACAGCTTGATCTCATTCATGTATTCATTTTTGTTCGGTTAACAGCACAGACTGCATAAAGTTGTATTCTCTTTTATGCATGCTGCACACGTTTGTTACCTGCCCACTGTTTTATAAATACACACCAATGGAGCTGAGCTGTTTTCGATTGGTGCAATGCTTACTGCATGACTAATCTTATTACACACATTTGTCTTTGGTGATGGCACTTTACAGGCTAGAATCATATTATTTTATTATACAGTTGCTCCATTTCTTCAATTTTCATGTCCAGCCTTTAAACTGACCAGTGTCCGGCTCAACTCGAGAGGACATGGCAGATGGAGTTACAAGGGATCAGCTCTCTGACTTCTGGACACATAAATTTAATTGCATCATCACTATGAAGCAAACGATTGGAGCCAGGAACCCAGATGTGTTGATTTCCTGTGTTTTTGGCCTTGAGAGGTGAGCCAAGACGTGATTGAAAATGGCAACAACAAAAAAAGAAAGAAACAGCCGGCACTGGATTCTGTGATGCAATCTTCTGCAGGAAGGCCTACATGTGGAAACTACAGTTGGACTTGTACACTTTCCTGAGGCAGTGCTTTAAAATGCTGAAAGATGTCTAAAATCTTCTTTATCTATTATAGACCTGAGGCTGAATTCAAGGCGGACTGGTAGCACTGAAACCCAAAAGTTAGAAAAAGAGCTCAAAAGTCAATTCCAAAGGTTACCACTGTGATTAAAAATTGTGATGTCAATGTTTTATAAAGTATCTTGAGAAATAAAGAGCTGTTTGAATTTCTCTACAATAAAAAAAAAACTGTTTTCAAAAGACATTTCCAGAAAAAAAATGGGCTAAAAAGCAATCCAAAATGTTTGTGGATTCATATCCAACAAAAATATCCCAACGGTGTCTTCCCAGTTGGCCTCATTTGGACAAAGAAGCACAGTGGAATCAATGGAGAGCCTGTAACAAGGGCGTCTTCATGCTGTGTTTCCCTGTAGAATATCATCTGGGAAGGCAACACAATCTGATCATGATCCCACCCAACATCATTGAGAACATAAGAAAATTAAACATGATGGACTAGAAGGTGATGCTACACTTGGAAAATGAAAATAAATTGAGTGTTTAGAAGTTTTCCTGAGGATGTGTTTCTCTGTGACACAAAGAGGCGGAGACGTGTGGAATGGATCCATATGCAACCGGTTTAATGATTTGGAGCATGAGCAAGACATACACGTAGTGAAAATCCAGGCTAGGGTCAAAACATAAAGGCGATGCAGGATGGCGAGAGACAGGCAAGGACACCGGAGAACAAACCAGGAAAAAAAGAACATCAGAGTGGAGTAGGAGTGGTTTGGAGTGGTTTGCTGAAGTAACTCGTACATCACACTGGCAAGCTTTTCCCAACGGCATTCTTTCGTCTGCTCCTGATTCACAATGATTTGAATAAAAAACACTCAGAAATGCAATTTTAATGGGAATTTTCTTTATCCTCTATCATTAGAAAAATGCCACAAGAAGATGTTAAAAACACATTGGCGTGGGCTTTTAATTTGTGGTTAAAAATGACATTCATATCCTCAAGTCTAATTGAGACAGCTTGCTGCAACAAAATGTACCCAAAAAACAGCAGGTGGGTTGCTGGGATGCATCAAGTTGCCAACAGGTTTGTGGAAAATCAGAAGAAAAGAACCACTGCAGACTGTTGGCCTCTCCCCATCATATCTTTGCTGCTAATCTTTTGCTCCTCTCTAACCGGATGCTGAGAGACAGACGGGAAGCTTTGGGTTTATGCTGCCAGATCCGGGAAGTCTGAGTGGGAGCAGATGCAGCAGTTGAGAAGGTTGAGAAGAGCTGTGTTTGTAAAGTCATGCCTTGAAGATGCTGGCAAAGCTCTGTAGGTTCTAAACCTTTCAAAAACTAGTCTCCCGGATTATGTATAAAGAAAAAAGGAAATTGTTGAGAAGAGAGCAGGAAGCGAGATGAGTCCAACAGGAACAGGAAGGAGAATAAGTCTGAGTGGAGAAGTGTTTCAATTGAAATAGAATTTTTTTTTCTATTTGAATCAGTTAAGTAACTATCAGAGAAGGATGTTAAAAGATGTACATGCAAATATTATGATCTTATCCCAAATAGGTTTATATCTTCATTTAGACATTTTCATGGAAATAGAATTTTCTGATTAAACCATTTTAGGAGTATTTGGTAGATCATGTTATGTTAGTTATATTATTAAAGACAGTAATTATTAAATATATCAGAGGAAACACAAGAATGCCCATAGCATTTCTGTCATCCACCAGGAGGGAAAACAGACAGAAGACAGAAAAGTTGGTGTAAATTGATATTTCAGGAGAAATATTGCTTTGCTTTGGTGTGCTTACTTGTCAACTCTTTGCTCTTAGAGAAATTGGTTCAAAAGAGTCCTTACTTCCATCAGCATTATCCTAGTTCCTTTTTCTTTAATGAAGTACTCATTACAAAAAAAAAAAGGAATCTGAAGTCAAACTCTAATTAAATAAAGAAAAGAAGACAGAATGTATTTACAATACTCAATCCAGAACTTTGTTGGAAACATAAAGACAAGGGATGTTAAGGATAACAAATACATATTGCAAAATTGATCTAGTTCTGAGTATCAGTTCAAAACTACAAATACAAACAAAATAAGTTGTTAAAGCAGTTTAAAATAGATCAGGCAATTAATACTTAAATTTCTGTCTCTTTTGTTTCGGTCTTTTTATGTATGTGATGCAAACAAAAATATGTCTAATCACAACCTAGCTTCTTCTAAATCGGGTCAATTAAAATTGGCTGAAGGTGATCCACAGTGGGATGTGTGTTGTGTTCAATAAATATACCATAGCAGTTTTTTTTTTACAACACTTCAAATAATACATGAATACATTGTCATGACAGATTTTAACAACAAAACATTCAGTTTGAATATTCAAAGCTGTTATGCTAGTAAATGCATTTGTTTAAATTGCTGAAAATGAAAGTGACACCAAGAAAAACATGAGGTTCTCTACTAAAAGGCCTTTTCATTTATAGGTTTAAATGATCAATACATACTGAATTTATTTGTTGTTTCCATTTAGAGAAAAGAATTGAACAGTATTGTACTGCCACAAAGTTAGTTGACTAGTTTATGTATCAACTCATGGACCATATGTCAAGATGCGTATCAAATCATGACGTAGGGAAAAATACAGACCCATAATTAAGACACAACCCTTCACATTCTGCCAACTGTGTTGTAAAAAAAAAAAAAAAAAAAGAAGTTGTCTTGCAGTTCCTCAAACGACTACTAGAGGCACGTGACAGAAGTTAACAATTCCCTGTTGATTCACATGTGAAAGTGTCAGATTTTAAACCAAAAAGCAACTTTTTTCCGATCCAGTTTCAATTATCTTAATTATCTTATTCCTCTCTGCCAGAGATATGCTTTGTTCTTTTAGGCAAACTAAATATTTTTATTTTGTGAAGCTGTAATGATATTTTGGGGTTTATACAGATTTTCATTGGTAATGTAATTTACATTAGCATTTTGAGTTTGAAATGTTCTCCTGTAAGGCCTCAAAATCTCCTTTGGAAAACTACGGTAACACTTTATAACTATCTGTTATGGTCGGTTAACAAATCATGATTAAACTGTTATTTATTGAGTTATAATTGACTTGTTAAATAACAGTAAACAGTTTAAGGATTTATAAATGTAGGGTTAGGATTAGGATTAGTATTATTTGGAAATGTGGAAATGTTCCTCATTTACTAACAGTTAATAAATGAGGAATAGCTACAACTTTAAAATACCATCCCAGTAACATGTATAAAATATTAGCTGATTCTTAGCAAGTCATTAGTAGTAATTTAGTAACAGCCTCTCATGATCTATTACTAATTAATAAGGTGCAGTTAGAAATCATTAATATATAGGTAACAGTTCATTTACCACTTGCTAACTAAAAACTTATCTACTGTCTATCTTTTAGTTACATTCATAAATCTTTAACAAACTGTTGACTGTTATTTAACAAGTCATTTATAACTGAATAACATACAGTTTAATAATGACATGTTAAATAGCTATAAGAGATAGCTATTTTAGTGTTACCAAAAAATTTTGATGCTAATTTAGAAAAAAAAAAAAAAACTAAAATCAAATGTGTGAACCAAAATAAAACCCAAATTGGTCTTTTCAAAGGAAACTTTTTTAACATAACAGCGTATTTTGCCATTTCTGCAACCAGCTATCACCCTGTATAGTGTTTTTTTCTGTGAGCTATTGTTCATTTATTGATAAAAAATGGGAGTCTTACAAGAGGAGTCTTACACTCCCTGCTGCTCGGTTATTTTACATGAAACTAATCTACATCTTACTACCCTCTATTAGTGGGAATGACAGGAGGACATGATCATCATCTGCGAGGTAAGAAAATTACTGCTTGTAACATGAATTTATGCTTCACTGAGAACACTGATGAGGCATATCAACCCTCTCTGTCTCTTGTAATCCCATTCATTCCTTTTCTAAACTCGTTTTGTCCCTTTCAGAGTCACTAGTCAGAGAGACTAACGTATCCACTGTTTTTTTTTTTCCAGAGACCATGTGTGGCTTCACCAGTACGGTTGCCTCGTGAAGCATCTATGCAAACATCTTTGTTATAGTAACCTGGCAGATCTATTTTAGAAGTTGACTCTACAAAGTTTACTAGAAGCAATAACGCATGCTCTTAATTTCAGCAGTTGTTGAGTTGGACAATGTGAGCTTAAAGACCCACTTCAATGAAAATTGTGTTTTATGTGTTTTTAACATGCTTTTGTAGCATTCTTCTCACGATGGAGGACATCTGTACGGAAAACTAAGATTAAAGCTGCATTTCTTTATCAGTTCGCTGTGAATCAGGAGCAGACAAGACAATGCTGCGAGACAAAGCTTGTAACTATGACACAGCTGCAACAGTCGGCGGGAGACAAGCTCCTTGCTCCACTCCATTCCCATCCATCAACTTGGAGGTGACTAGATCCATGTACGTCTTGGTTTTCTTTGTCTGAGCTGGCATCTGGCTCAAAACTCTACGGTTTTATAGCTCCAATGTTGCTTACCATTTCCGTTGCTCTGGAAACGTTGGCGGGGGAGTCTAAATGAAGGGACGAAGGGATCATGGGAAGTCAGGGTGGGCTTACTCCCGCCAACAGTCCCACTTACAACTCAAGGATGAATTTATACTGATCTAATGTCGCTAGAACTCGAAACAATGTCCTCGAAAAAAACACAAGTTTTTTTAAATTTTGGCTGAAGACGGCATAATCAATAATAATAGACCACTGGGAACGCTTTTGCAATAAATCAAAATATGGCTCAAGTGAGACTTGCATTTCAACAGTCACTGTGTTTGACATTGTAAGCTTAACTGCAAAAACCTTTGTTGCACTTAAAAACAAATTTTCTGCAGCTAGCCACACTCTCACCTTCTATTGCTGAGTATGACCAAATGTAGTACCAAATGTTGCAGTTCTACAAATGATTTCTGCAACTCTCCATCAAAAAAGTCCGATTTTATGCCAAAATCAACAACAACATAAATCCGCTGATTCTAATGTGAAAACAAGCAGTTTTACGTGTCAGCTTTGCACCATTGTACTTCCCTAAAGTGTTGCATATTGGCACAAAGCCGCCTTTCTCAGTGTCAGAATCAGCTGGTTTATGTAAGCGATTCACAGCTGTAAAGTGTTGCATATCAGTGCAAGGCTGCTTTTCTTTGCTTCAAAATCTGCTGGAATTACGTTACTTGCATAAACAATAGAAAAGTTACAATAGTCAAAAAATTGTCAACACTGGAGTTAATGCCCCAAGATAAAAGGGTAAAGGAGTGATGTCAAAGATTATCTATACATTTACATATATCCATGCAGCAAACAGATAATATTTTAGGCTAAAAATGTTAGACTTTCACACTCACACCATATTACTCTGCATCCATGCTTAAATGATTCAAATATTGAGTGAATGTTGGTATACGAAGCCTACTTCCATGCCAGCATAATGTTGAATGTCCAAGCTATGAAATGAATCACATGAAAATGCGACCATCTTGACATCCTGTTCCTGAACAGCTTATTCCCCACAGCTGTCAGACTCCTGAACTCTGTCTCTTGAATCCAAACCATCACATGCACTTCATACCTGTCACTAATTTAATACCTGTCAATCCTCATTGCACTACTATAAGGATAATACACTTCTGTATATATTTTGATAACAACTGCACTACTGTAAATATTGTATAGATAACCATTTCGCACACAACTATTATAATTTCAATACAAATATCTGACCATAGCCTGTATATACTATATTTATATATATATAATGTATACTGTACTGCTAAAAAGCACTTCTGGATGGATGCAAACTGCATTTCGTTGCTCTGTACTGCAGGTGCAATGACAATAAAGTTGAATTCTATTCTATTCTATTCTATCATGCTCTTGAGCGACAAAAAGATGGGGCGCAATATTAACCAACAGAGTGGCTGAGTTGTTTTGACCTTGTGTCTGTCTGTTGAGCTCAAAAGAGAGGTTAGCTGTGAGGTAAGGTTTGATTTACCAGTTAATTTATGACTGACTGATGGTCATGAGCCGTGGGCTGTGAGGGAGCACTTACAATCATTGATAAAGGCAAGCTTCTCTGGCAAGTTGGCTGGAGGCACTCTCAGAGATGTGTGGACAAATTTAGTCTTCCATGAAAAGCTGCTTCTGTACATTCAGAGAAACCTGCTGAGGTGGTATGGGTATCTGGTAAGGGGTTAAACATGTCCAATAAGGGACTTTAGTAGACCAAGAAATTGGATTTTATCAATCAACTGTTCCAGTGACAGTTTAGTGTCTTTCCATGAGATTTGGAAGAGTTGAGAAGATGATCAACTAATGGGTTAGTGATTTTTACTCCAACAACATACTATAAATGCCAACCACATGAATAATCTTAACGTTTTACCTCACTCAGCTGCAGTAGAGAGGCAAGGGGCAAAAATGACCCCCGCTGAGAAAGAAAACTTGTTTTTTTTCAGAGACTTCAAGAGACAGTGGTGGAGTTGCTCATATTCACACTTTGACTGACTTTTCTGTGCAAAAATATATATATCCTGGATGATGGAGTTTTTTATGTGAGAATTACAGAAAAAAGTATGACTTTCACACATAAAACTACTACAAATGGACTAAAGCAGTTGCGCAGAAAAATACTTTGCCGAATCTATTTGCAGAAACCACACTGTTTTTAGCACAATTTTGTCAAAAAGAAAAGCATTTATTAATACCTTAGTCACAACTACCCTTACAGGTGGGTTGTCTCTGGGTGAAAAATTAATATACCTGTAAAGGAGCAAGCAGGTGGTCTGTACAAATTTAGAAAAATAATGGGCAGTTCAGAGAGCCCGTGGAGTGAAAATGTTTCTGCACTTTTTTTCTATGGCATGGGCATTCTGTGGGCAACATGTCGTAGCCAACACTTAAGCCTCGTTTCCACTGAGCGGTCCGGTCTGGTACAGTACTGTCCAGTTAATTCTGGTGAGCGTTTCCACTCAGTTAAGCCTAGCTTCCATGAAGCGGTTTGTTTTTACGGCCCATGCGTGTTGTCATTGCGTCATTGTGCGATGACTAGAAAAGCAACAACAAAGAAGGTCATCCAGCAGCTCATCTTTTTATTACTTTACTTCTGGTACATTGTGTATAACAGGAATATAATTCTGTTTGAAAGACGATTGCAGACGGCTAAGATAAATACCGCCGTTAATAAATGTTGGAAACCTTTATTTAAATGAGCGCTACATTGGCGCTTTCTAATGTCGTCATGACTTTCTGTCAATTAACGGGTGACTACAGGGGCTACGCCCCAACCGTTCCGTTCCGTTCCACTGTTCAATTGACCTACAACTGATGGTGTACGAAGAGGTATGGTTCCATACTGTTTGATGGGTCCATTTTGCAATGGAAACGCTCAAAATATCGGACTGTACCGTACCAGACCACTCAGTGGAAACGAGGCTTTAAAGTCCAATCCAATCATGTTGTGATCTATTGTAAAAAGCACTGCCAATGTTTTTTTAATTATGATTATATTATCTTTAGACAAAGTTGAAAACCTATGTCATATTCTAGGATAAAGTTTGTGCAGTATGACAGGAGTTCTACAAAAATTGTTCACGCTCTCCACTGCTACCCTTACAACCCCAAACTAACATTACTGGTGCATCAAAACTGGCGAGCAATATCAGAGCTATCTAGCCGTACAGTTTTGAGCCAGATGCCAGCTAAGACGAGGAAAATGAATACATACTGTATGTATTCCTGCCCTTTTCACTTGCTGCATCACAAAAGAGAGCTTTTTCAGATAGCGTTTTTTATCTTCTCCTGATTCATGCGGATTTGAATAAAAAAATACTCTGAAATGCAACTTTAGCCTAATTTTATATATGTCCTCAATCATTAAAAAAATGCCACACGAACATGTTAAAAACACCAAAAACATGATTTTCATTGGAGTGGGTCTTTAAATAACATGTACGGGTAACTAATGGTGAAACAGGTGAGACAGGTCTGTTGTATGAAGTTTTCATTTTTTCAACCCCCATGAACCCTGCACATTGTGCAAAGGGCCCGTTAGTGCTGTAAGTCTGCACTCGTTGCACATTTCTTGTGTACAGCCTGACTGTTAGAATTTAGAAAATTAGACAATTAGAGTGTAGATGTGCGGCGTCCTATACAGTCACTTTCCTGTCACATGCACACCCATATGTAAAACATGAGCATGAGGTGAGCCAGTACGCCCACCTCACTCAAGACTAGTCTGGCATAAGGGCACCTTGAGATAGCATCACTGTCATGTCAAAAGTGCTTATAACTTTCATCCTTACAAATACTTTACAATACACTGACCACACCCACACCATTGCCCACTGCCCCCCCCCCCAAAAAAAAAAAAAAAACTAAACAAAAAAAAAAGATGCAGAAGCTCTAGTCTACCCTCCACAGACAATCCAAAAACCTGCAAAAACAATGTCACTAAGGCGTAACTATTCTGTTTTGTCATTTTGTTTGTCATTGCATTATGCAATCTACTAATATTAATTGTAAAAATGTGTGTGTGTGTGTGTGTGTGTGCTCACATGCGTGCATGGAGTTGTGAACCCAAATTGAAACCTCATCACTGGTCTAATGGTGTAGCTCTCCCAGCTTTGCTCTGACACACAATGACACGCACGTCCACAAGATCTTCATCCCTTGCTGTTAGTCTAATGGGAAAATCATTGATCTGGCTCATTAGATCTGACCCTCCTTTATTATTTGAGAAGATTAAAGAAAAGCTTTTCCATTTAACATTCTCTAAGTAGCACAGGAGAGTCACCTCTTACATCTGCAACACTGATACGGCCTGTCAGAGGATTCGGGATGGATGTCATAAAGACTAAATAAAGATAAAAGGTTTTCCATATAAAAGTGGGACTGGGAAATCTAAAATTGGTTGTTTTTCTTTGCATTAAAAACAATGTCAGTACATGGCTAAATCATAAAATCAAATTTTCCTGGATGCAACTGTCATCCTGAAGTTCCTGTTGATTTTCTCACACTGATGACCGTTTACCTGAAGTGAGCTCAGCGCCTCTCATTGCCCTCTACCGACACTGACGTGTTTATGACACATCCATGATAAATATTCACAAAAAGACATTGAAGTAACAAAAATTTAGATTTTTTTTTTATTCTGGAAAAATAAAGCAATAAATTAATAAATAGATATTTTCCCAACCGACCTCAGCAACAATATTTTTTGCAAAAGTGGGTATTTACACAGTAATTGTTTGAAACTGTTCCGCTTTTTCTTAATGTGATGATAGATATTTGAGTGTTTTAGGAATTCTATAATATGCTTATGATAGTTCAGATCAAAGTTATAACTAAAAGTTTATTTAAAACACGCAGGTTGTCACTCAAAATTGAGCTGGCATGCCTGAAAGCAGAGATAAATGTCATAAAGTATTTGATTTGGTTTGAAATAGTTTATTTCGAGCAATCAGGCAAGAATAAAACATATGTAACACAATCAATCAACAGAGGTTTACATCTATAAAAACATATCAAACAGGATAACTAGGTATCAAATGATAGACTGTTTTGAAAGGGAGTGGGATGAAGCGAATTTATATAATCCCACCCTTGCTCAACCACAGCATTTACTTTTCATGAATTATCAACAGCCAGTTCGTAACTTATGATCAGATATTTATATCTCACCAACATAGATTCAGGTCATTTAGAATCCTTAAGTAACAATAAATCACATGGCAATGCAAGTAGAAGTAACACCATTTAAACTAGATCATAGCATATGAAGAAAATTTAAAAATATGTGCAGATTATTTTTCATTAGAAAAATAAATCAGTGATGTAAATACCTTTCAAACACCCACAAATATATATTATTTTTCAGTAGAAAAATCAGTAATATAGAGCAAGTATCCATCATTATTTTCTGTCATTAGAAACAATCTTAACATAGATCAAGTTTCATAAATCAAACGAAATAATAAACAAAAAGATAATGTCTGTATCCCCCCCTAAACATTTTTGGGTTTTAATCCTCTTTTGAAATTGAGTTTGAGCTCGAGTGTGTGTGTGTGTGTGTGTGTGTGTGTGTGTGTGTGTGTTGGGGGTGGAGGGGGGGGGGGGGGGGGGCGTTCGCGTTCGCGCGTGCGCACTTGATGGGAATCGCGAATGAAAACGGGCAGCTATGCCGCGCGCTTGCAGAGACCGGGCTGGACTCGTCCGCTTGGAGCAACGGCCGGTGTACCGGAGGACAGACCCCGGGGCTGGCGGACCGGGAGGCTGCTGACGACGCGTCTCGTTCTTCGGACACAACCTCCTCCAACAACTGCGGCCAAAAAGAAAAGAAGAAGAAAAAAAAAGAGCCAACATCAGTCGACGAAATCTTCTTTCATCTCCTTCGGCTTTCATCTCCCGACAGAGGCGCGGAGGCATCAGCAATGTTGCTGCTAAATATCTAGGATTTGTTAGCGGTGGTCTTGTCGTCGGTATCCGCTGTGGACTGAACAGAACACGGATTGTAAGCCACAACAGAGGGCTTCACTATGGTTTTATTGGCACGCGGCAGTAAGAGATGTCTTCATAGCTGCTGTATGGGGACGCTATGCTTGCAGTTGTTGCTGTGGGTTTTATGTGCCGTGAAGGGGGAGAGTCAACCCTTCAGTGTCGAGGTAAGAACATTTGTTGACGTGAAAAAAAAATCTGTTTCTGTTGAAAATAATTGGAGACACACTGTAGTTCGTGTTGCTGTTGTGTTTAAAAACAAGAGGGGCTTTGTTGGGAACCCAGCTGAGCTTCCCATTTTATTTTCTACACTTTAAAATGACTTACCCATAATGCTTTGTGTTGATAAGTATGTCAAAGTGGGGGGAAATATGAAATAAAAATAATAATATTGCAAAATTATGTGACCTTTGTAAACGTATGTTGGTGGAGAACATTTGACATTTCCTAGCATTTAAATGAACACATCATTCCACACTTCCACAGGATTTGACTGACAAGTTTGATTGACAAATGAATAAGGATGACTCCACTAGAGCTTCGAGGAGGAAATAATACAGGGAATTTCTTTCAAAAATCTGCTGAACCAACACGGGTTTCCTCTCCCTTTTTTGTAGAGCATCCGCCTGTTTACATCCAGCATTGCATCCAGGGGAAACGAATTTCCACTGTCTCTCACTCGGCTGCACTCTCACACTTGCACATATCCGCTAAACAAGATCACTCTTTGCTCGTGAACTGACAGCCAGTCATGTTCCACAGAGCCAGAAGATTTGCAAAGCTGGGCAGGCACGCTGTGCTGTTTTGGCTGCAGATTTTGCCCCACTGCCACAAGTCATTTAGTTAAAATGCTCGAGCTCACATGACAGAGTGAAGCTGGAAAGAGGCTCCTTCATAAGACTCAGATAATTGATTCTGGGTTGAGTTGCAAGACTACCTCCTTTATGTGCCCAAGACAGCATTTTCTTTGTCTACTGTTAAGCCCCTATGCTGCTCAATAACATCCATCTCTGTGCTCCACTGCAAGAGATGAATTAGAAGACTGGTATTAGCATTAGGATCATTGTGATTTCACAGAGCCTCCTGCATTGAAAGTGTCTTTTTAAAGTCAATTATCTGCCTCTGCATGCTTTTATTTTTAATTATCTTCATTGCACTGTGATTTGTTGATTTTCATAATCAGAGATGTTGTAAATCAGGCAAACACTTTCGGGTGAGTGGGATGCATAACTGCGTGATTTTTTTGTTTTTTTGAATGAAAAGACACAAAGACAATTTTTTTCATTGGGAACAGTAAAGTTATGGCCTGTTTGTGCACATATATTTGCGGTTGGCACCCTTCTTTACCTGTCCTGCAAAAGACATGGTTTTGATATCTCTTGTGTTTACGGTTTCCCAGCATGTGTTCGCGACTTCAAAGTCTCCCCATGCGGACACTCTTGATTCAGCCAGAAGTGGGCTTTTCGTTCTAATGTGAGCCTCTAACGGCCCCCTAATTTAACTGCTGTTAGTTCTGTTTTAAGGTTGCCAGAGAGCACATTACTGGCATTTACATCCCATTATCTGCAACCCGCAACAAAGTTGTAAGCATGAAGTTAGTTTTACACTGAGCAGTTCTGTCAGTAAGGGTGCAGGCGAAAAAGTTGAGCGCACAAGAAGTATTTCAAGAGTTTGTCTTTGATGCTGTTGAGCTGTCCCACTTCGGTTCTGCAGAATCTCAGGAAAGACTGAAGCTTGTCAACACATCTGCAAACGGAGAAATCTCTGTCTTGATTAAAAAAAACAAAACAAAAAAATGTGGATTTACTTTTTGCACTTGTGATTTCAGGAATACATAGAATTTAGAAGGCAGCGCCACATTTTCCACATGATGGGGTGCACCAGGTTATAAATGCCACTATTAATGAATGGTCTATCTTCCAACTTAAGTCATATAAAAGGCACACCGGACTATAAGGTGTATTAATTAAAACAAAAAAGTCATAATAAAGTCAGACTTAATTAACCACGTTCACAGTAATTCTGGAACTTGTTAGTATCACGCTACCCATTAGCTACGTAAGGAGCGTTAGCCGCATTAGTGAATTCATAATTTATAAAACTCCCGATATTGAAAAAAAAAACAGATTGATACCACTTAAATAAATGTTATTGTGACTATCCTAACTCCTAACCTTGTTACTAACACGTAAAAAAAAAAAGAAAAACAGTCTGACACAGCGGCACGTTAGCGTATTTACAAAACAGCCAAATTTGTTTGGAACTCGTTCAAAAAACAGAATTTCTTCAACATCAGTAATCCATATATAAGGCGCGCTGTCGCTTTTTTATTTTTCAAAATTAAGGCTTTTAAGTGCACCTTTTAGTGCGGAAAATTCGATAAATCTATCTGTCTCATTGAATCTCCTCATCACTGACAGAAACTGATATTTCTTTGAATTAAAGATAAATTAAAGTCCCATCAATTGACACGCACCTAGGTGTGTGAAATTTGTTCTCCGCATTTGACCCATCCCCTGGGGGAACGGTGAGCTGCAGTCACAGCCGCACTCTAGCATCATTTGGTGGTTTAACCCCCCATTCCAACCCCTAAATGCTGAGTGTCAAGCAGGGCGGCATTGGGTATCATTTTTAAAGTCTTTGGTATGACTCGGCCTGTATTTGAATTCAAGACCTCACAGTCTCAGGGCGGACACTCGACCACAAAGCCACTGAGTTCATTAACTAGTCTCTGGGTTTTTCCTTTTTTTAAAGATGCTTTTTTGATGACATTTATTTTATGTAGGAATGGTTTTTTTTTTTTTTTTGTTTGCTTGTTTGTTTTGTGTGTTTTTTTTTCTTAAAAGAACTTGTTCTGTAGGTGGGCCATGCGAGTAGTCAACCTCAGAAGCTATTTTTATCCTCCTCTTCCACGCGACTCCAACTGCTGGATAAAAGAGAGTTAATGGAATTTTAATCTCTTTTTCCTGTTCAGGTTTGACAGTGTCAGACAGTTTAGGAGAATCTCGATGAATATTGCATCATTTCTCCACTTAGTGCCACAAACACAGAAAATCCCCAAGTTATTCCTCTCATTGCTCTTTCAGAGGTTTTCAGTTTATGGGACAGTATTATGCTTCACAGTTTGAAAAGTTCACTAGAGACAGTTTCATCTGGGTTAGATTGAATTTATGCCTTAATTTCTGAGTATTCCCAAAAATTGTGTATTTATAACTCGCTCATATTATGTCAGCCACAGCTGTTTCTGTGTCTTTCATTGTCTTCTGTCTCTTTTTTGTATTAAGGATTTGTTGCATTTGTAGCTTGTCCATGGCCACAACAGTATTCATGTATTATTATATTATATTACAGTTTATACATTATACTGTATACAGTATACATATTTCCAGCATGATGGAATTACTTCATTGCATTACTTCATTGAGTCATGGAGACATCAGGTGTAGTGCCTTGCTCTCAGTAACAATGTGCTTGAATTCCACCTCTGCTCACCAGGGACAAAGTGCAGTTTCTTAGTCAGAGATAATCTGCTTTATGACAAAGGCAGTGCAAAATTGCAGTCCCAACTGAGGGAGGAATCGATGACTGATTTAATGGTTTTAGGTCATATGTGCTCACAGCTAGTGATGGTAGTTTATTATCTGTTGCCAGTGTTTGTTTGGACAAGATATAAACAAAAAAATATCTTACTTGTGTAAATATAAAAATGGGGATAGAGGTATTGGGCAGGTTTGCCTGCAGTCCGGATTTTTTTCAAATTGGAGATTGTGATGAAAATTTAACAAGACATGAAACACCTCTAGGACTACCTGCTTCTTGAATTCATAATAATTATTAAATTATGGGAAGTAAAGCAAACATTTGAGAAATATGATTTTTGTATCTACTCTGAGATATTTGTAATTGTAAATATGATTGGGATTTGTTGTATACTTTACTGTAGGAAGTTACTCTTATGCCGAGAAAGAAGTTGCATCCACCTGAATGTAATGCCCTCTCATCTTCCAAAATAATTAATTTTTTTATGCATGAAAACAAGAGAAGTCTGTATTTATTTATGTCTCAGACATCATTAAAATCCCAAACCATTGGGAATCTGTGCAAGACTTTCTACTGTGGCTCCCACCATGCATGTTAGAACGGCAAAAAACACACAATCAGGCATTGGTTTCACTTTTTGGAGTTGATGGCAAATTAAGAGTTTATAATACAGTTTATAATACATATCAAAATTATGTTTTACATATTTGCCAAATAAATAAGAAAATTTAAGAAAATGTATATTTAATTGTCATAGTCGGATCAACCCATTTGGTCCATATTATCCCCCTGACAAATCACACAACAGTTCTCAAAGATTAACAAAAATTTTAGGCTGCTGATAAATTGGAAAATTAAGTCAAAAAAACGTTCATAACCTGGGCTTTAAGAAAGCAATTTAATTATCTTATATGAGATGTATGATTTATTGACTTTTTGCAAATTTTCATGTAAATGTATTTATCAGCTAATAATATTATTGTGCTGACATTGTTGTGTGCACTTAATTATTTTCCCAAATCTTGGGGGAAAAGAACACATTTCTCTGTATGAACTTCTGTCCAGTTTTCACTAATCTTGATTGTGTTCTAATTAATGTTTGTCCAATGTGATTAATCCAGCAAACGAACTGTAAAACAGCTACCTGGAATAATGTTGACAATCTGACAGTATTATATGACTATTTGGGCTAATCACAATCAGGCATAGCTTGCTATATGTTCTGCGCTATAGGTGCACTTAAAAGCCCCAAGTTTTTTGTAAAAATTTACAGTGCAGCATGTAATGAGAGCGGCTTTTATTTGAATTAATTCTGGTTGTGCTTACTGATGTCGACGTAATTTTGAGAAGTACACAGTGCTCTGACAAAATGTTTGGTTGGGTGTTATTGTGAATATGCAAATATGCTAACCGTCCAACACTATGTAGCGGTATCGGACTGTTTTTTTTACATGTTGCTGACAAGGTTGGGACTTGGTGTAGTCACAGTAACATTGATTTTAGGGGGATCAGTCTGTGTTTTCTTTTTTTTTTTTTGCATGTTGCAAAGTTTTGTCAATACGCTAATGCAGCTGATACTTCTAATGTGGCTAACTTGTAGTGTGTTACAAACAAGTTGTAGAGTTACTGTGAATGCAATTAATAAAGCCTGACTGACTTAACTCTGATTTTCTTTTTTTGTTTAATGTTCTTATAGTTTGGTGCCTCTTAAATGACATACCGTATATCTTCCAATAGTAGCGTTTATTTAAAAAAAAAAAAAGGTTGGGCAACCCGGCGTTTATTAGAGACCAGCGTCTAATGGAGACCGGCGTTTATTCCATCACAGACAGAATGGTGATGGTTAAAGGGTTCATTTTGCGTAAAATTCGATCACAAAATGCTGAGAATAACAGATAAACATTTCAGGATTTATTGAAATGATGACATTGTATTCTGCTCTGATTAGCACTGGCTGTGAACGTCAATCTCCATATCAAAAATCAGTAGGGAGGGGGGCGTTGGGTCTTAAAGGAGCCCGGCCACTGTTAGGGACCGGTGTCTATTACAACTAACACCTGTTAGACCCGGCTTTTATTGGAGACCAGCGTCTATTAGAGACCGGCCATTATTGGAAGATATACAATAATTGCGAGAATGGACCATTCATTGACAGCCTTATAATTCGCAATTGTGCCCTTTAGTGCAAAAAATTGGGTTTTCTTTCTTCTCCATATGACCCAGTCATTTCAGCTTACTTGTATGACAAAACAACTCATTCTTATTTATCAGTATGTAATATTTTACCTTACTCTCCAACTTGATGGATTCTGTTTTATTGTATAAAATCTAATTTGTGTCTGTGCCTGTCTAATCGGATGGCTGTGGGGCACCGGGAGGGCGGTCCACCTCTGATCGGAAGATTGTAGGTTCGATACCTGCCTTGCCTTGTGTCGAAGAATCCTTGGGCAGAACACCTAACCCCACCTTGCCTCTGGTGGGAGGTTGGCACCAGTGTTTGGCAGCGGAGCCGCCATCGATGTGTGAATGGGACTGAGACTGTAAAGTGCTCTGGGCCTTCAAAGAAGGTAGAAAAGCGCCATACAAGTATACGCCATTTCCAAATTTAAAAATGGATCTCAGTTCACTTGTTTTAATGTTTCATAAGAAATGCTCCATGATGCTTAATTTTCCTTTTAACTGAAGATCCAAATGTCTAATGGCCTAGTTTGGCAATGGCAGTATTTGGATCAGTAACGTTTGAGTTAATCTCATGCCACTGAAACCAGCGATGCTGTTTTCATCAGAATAATACTGCAAATCTCTCCAGCAGAAACTACAGCGCTGTTGTCACAACGTGAGGAACAGCGGGGTTTCATCACTGTGTCAGCTCATGTTACCAGTTGGCATGCTCAGCCCCCTGAGTGGCATCAGAATAATAGAGAGCAAAAAGTGTATAAATATGTGCTGTTTTTGTGCCTTTGCGCTGGGAGCCACAATCTTACAGGCCACTAGACCCTTAAATTCAGGCTACAATGCAACCTCACAGTAGAAAATTAGACTAATAGACCGCATGTTTAGTTTAATGCTAAGCACTTGCTTGCTCTATGTTTTTTCTCAACATTTTCCCAGAAATTACTTGGCAACCAATTGGTGTTCTTTGTACATTAGTGTGTTTTTCCTTGATATCATGCCCAAAGAAGCTTACCTCTCTGCCTTCCAGCATGGTGGTTATCAGAGTTGACATTAGGTCCTCAACTGCTCTACACATTTCTGCAAAACTACCTTAAATTGAAAATAAATCACTTCCTCTACAACTGGGGCTTTTTCCCAGAACAGGATACATAAAAATATAATTGTAATTGCTTCTGTGTTCCATAAATCATGGGTTAAATTGGGCTATTATTTGTATTAAAGTGTAGTCTGTTAATCTTTTTTTTTTACTTCCGTAACAGTTTAGACTCTTATCTTCAGCAGTGGCTACATATTAGATTGTCAGTGCTCTTTTCCTGCAGTGATTTCTCCCTTCTAGATACAGTAAATTTTGTGTACATGAGCCCACCTCCAGTGTCATGAGTGCATTCAGGCACACGTGATTGTTTTTGCATCGGTAGATGTCACCCTCTTTTCTCACCAAGCTATGATATGAAATGAGAAAGCAGAAACACAGACACGCATACATTTTCCATTCTCTACATTATTTGGCTTTGGTGATGGAGCAAATTTTCAAGCAATTGGGGTGTCCGTGTCGGTCTGCTCAACCCCGTCGTGAAAAATTTAAGTAACACTTGCACAGACCTGAATGATTCATCATCACACACAAAGCCGACTTTTTGCAAGAGCCGGTTGTTGCTGGTATGCATTGTTCTAAGTCTTTCTTTCTGTGTGGGAACAGATGGTCGACACCTTTCCGAGGCATATCTTTGGTCACAGCTTACTGAGCTGCTAAATCTTAAATGTGACTGACAGCTGCAACATTAGATGGTGCCAGTGGGGCCTTGTGTCTAATGCTGTCAATTAGGCTTTTGACAGAAGTCTCAGGGACAAATGTGCGCGCATGTCTTCACCCTATGTTATTCCATTTTGATTTTGTGAGGCACATTCAAATGAAAGTCTTGGTTTTCTTTGTAACCTAAAATTAATAGAAGATTAAGAATTATCTAGGATTTTGTGTTTTAGGATTTGCATCTTATAGCAGTTGATTAGTGCCGTCACAAAGACACCTCTTGTTATTTTCCATCATTTAAAAGCTTAATACCCTTCAAAGATTATCCCAGTTTTAGCTGCTGTTTAGTATGTGCGATCACACTCTGACATTTTGGGGGTGACATTTTTGTGACATTTCATCCTAATGGGGCCAGTGATATAGTGGACACGCTGTGCATATAGCGCATGTGTGCTTGTGTGGGCGACGCAGGGCAACTATGCAGCAATAATCAGATTGCATCAAGGTCGTAAAGTTCAGATGATAAGTTTGGATATCATTAAAAGTCAGCCAGTTAAAAATTTCACAGTACGAATTCAGCAGTTGGGATTTATGTGTGTGTGGGTTCGTGGTTGTTGGTGTAGGCTGGAAAGGCAGTGGTTGCCTTGACGACCCTGGCACAATCGCCAGTGGTTCAGTGTGTAATCGATGAATAATTCAGGATGGTCGGAAGCTCCAAGAAGGCGGAAACACATTCCCACAAATCACCTGTCTCACAGATGATTCATTTTGTTTGGTGTCTTCTTTAAATCATCTAGATTAATGTAGATATTTTATTTAACAATATGTTTGCTGAATTTTAAAAACTTTTCATGGGTAAAGAGGTTAACAAACAACAGTGTTTCTTGACAGACCACTGAGATGTGGCAGCTGAGATTATTCAAGAAAAGGGATTTTGTTTTCAGTATTTTTCTTGTCATTTTTAGCTTAAATAATAATAATAATAATAATAATAAAATAAGAACAATTCCAAGCTAGGTCTCACCGCCGCTGATTTCCTGTACTAGCAGGGAGCTAATTGTAATCTGTCAGCATTCCCGGGTGTTTAAAGCCCTCACTGATTAGATGAGCAGAAAAAAGAGCTGAGAGGTTTTAAGTATCCCCAGCAGCTTCATGTGATGGCTACTGGCCTGAAGTAAAATAATTAATTTGCAGTTGGAAGCCTTTAGGCAATGTTCCTGTCTGTCAACACTATCTGTCACACAAGTACCTTATGGCTGACTGTAACTATCTCAGTCATAAGTTTTCATAATCTGGTTATATTCGAACAAGCAAAACTATAAGTAGTGAAATTAATAACTTTTAGATGACAACATAAGGTAGGGAAGGGTGAAGTTTGTTTGCTTGTGAAATATTAGACCATGAGGAGTCATGGTAGGTGTTTTGTGACCTATTCCTTCATGTGAGAGCATCAATAATAACTTCATGATCATGGTTGGGATGGTCAGTCAAAGGAGAATGTGAAGGAGCGGTTTGTTTGGCGGGTTGATGCCTGAGGTGCTTTTCTTGTTGCTGACCAGGTAGCTTTGATGTGTAGAAGACAGGATGGCAAAGAGGACAAAGTACATTTGCAGCGGTGGCGTCTCCTGAGGTGCACTGGAACCTTTTTGTGGATCTAATTGAAAAAAAAAAAGTATTTTAAAGTGTGATTTTTGGCGCAATTTTTGCCCCAGGCTACTAATGTTAGAAGTTCTGAGAAATGATGGAAACAGCAGAAAAAACAGAGCACAAAAAGAATAGATTTTCTTTTATACGCAAACTACTTGCATAGCAGATTTGCTTAGGTCTAGGAACATTGACATCAAAATTACCAAGGGCTTCTGGCTAAGGCTAATCGGATGTGAATAGTGCTTAAAACTGTAAAACGAAGTTATTGTTTTCAGTCGCACCCTATTTGCACCACTTCCCGTGATACTTGCTCTTTGATCCTAAATTTAGTATAGAGTTAAGTAAGCTTCATTCCCTTTTTCATCGCATTTTGCTGTGTACGTTGCAGGGCCTATTAGATAAATCCTTTTGCCGACTTATAATTTGTGACAAAGAAATCATCAGATGTCACACGATCTCCTCTGTCTCTGTGGGTTCCCTCTCCCATATGACTGAAGCCAGATTCACCTTCTCAAATCACAATAAACAATTAATGTGCATGTGATCTGCAGCACAAGTGCCCTGCTGTCCCTGTAACCCGAGGGGACTGAGCTCCTATCAGCTGAGCAGTCTCAAACGTCAACATCAGTAGCCGCCACATGCTGTTTGTGAGCTGCCATGCTGTTCAGGCATCCACGGCTACAAAGTGATCCTGTCACCCTAGCAGTTGGCTTTTTTGCTGGCACTCATGGCTTAATTGGCCCGTCCTTTGCTCGTCAGGTAGAGGCCAACTAGCCAGGTGTTTCTGAGAGGGGCTCTGGAGACATGATGACTTTGGTTCAGTGGCAGTATGCCTTCTCTCTTATGCTACCTGAATTGTCTTTCCAACTGCTAACTCGGGTTTAGTATACCTTTAAGATTCTTTCCTTATTTCAATTTAGTGTGGAAAAGTCTCAGAGTGGCAGGAAGTTGCACGTTTTTCCTGACAATAGTTTTCAATTCGACAGAGGTGCCCCTCCTTTAAGTGCAGATGATAAAGACAGAGGTTTCAACAAGTAGCCTGTACTTTTCTTTGTGTGCTGCAGATGGAAATTACATTTTCTGGTACAGAGGGTTTTAGGAGAAAGATCAAGGACCAAATTTGTATTCATATTCTATATTTTGTATCCAATATGTTATAGAAACCCTCTTCAATGGAAAATTGAGTGTGGAAAACCCAGAAAATGGACTTTGATCTATTTCAACTATTTCAACCTTCAATAGGAGTTGTTGGTGAACGTCTTTTTATTTCATTTCAACAGTACCTTAATTTCTGGAGGAAGTTTTACCTCATTATGGCACTTGCTCCTCTGAGGAATTCCTTAAAAACTCTCACAGAAATGCATTTAAATTCTACATGAAAGACCTGTGTGATTTTAATGGTGTATCAATGCTCGACTGTTTCACATGAGCAGATAATGACACATCTATCAACCTATAAGTAGTAACATTGTTCATGTTTGTCCTTTGATCCAGAACACAGAGTTACAGATGAAGACATGCTCTTAATATATTTTCATTTAAAATTCATGTAGTTTTTATATCCAAGGTCTTTCATGCATTTTACCTAGCTTTTGTTGTTTGCTGTTGTTTTCCATTTCCAACCTTCTACCCCTTACTCTGTAAAGAATGGCCACCAATTCCTGCACTGTTACTCCACCAGCAAGAAGCCCAAGTCGCAGCTCTATTAAATACCACCGTCTATCCTTACAAGCTCCGTTATCAATTTGCAGAGAAAAGATGGGAATTTTCTGTCTTATTGAATAAAGGGGGTTGCTGAGCTGTAGCCTCCTGCTCTCAGGAATCCTTGCATCGGCAGAATACAGACAACCATAGATCATGATGTGAAAGAGTAAATCAATAGTAAGGGAGGAAGGCAGAAGAAAGTGGGAATGAAGAGACGAAACAGAAAGACATGAGGGCAGAGAGGAGGATGAAAAGAAAGAAAAAAAGACATTCTACTGATTCAGCAAGATCATTGTTAAAACTACATTTTTGTAGGGATTACAACAAAATGGGGAGTCTGCTAACAGAAATTAAAGGGATGGAATGAATTATACAAGGTTGTGCCTTATACTGTGTCATAACTTAATTTGTATTCTTGTAAATAAATAGAGTTCTTAATTCATTTTAACCATTACTCATGCTCTGCAATTTTCTCTTTGAGTCGCAAAAGACTACATAGGGTAAATTTCTCTGATATTGCTCACCAAGTGAACCCTTGTTCACCTAAACCCATCTATCTGGGCGACAAGGGATTATTTCTACATTTTACTTTAGTTACTTTTTTTTTTTTAAAGTAAAAAAGAAAAAGTAGCAATGTGAGTTCATCAGGTAACCACAACTTTGCATCTTACCCAAGCAAGCTGCCCTCTATTCACTCTTAATGCAAAATGGCCCAACTTTATAACAGAAACATACTTACAGTCTGTTTTCAAAACTTTATTTTGCTTGTACCGTACCTGTTTTCCCTTCTGTATAAACCCTTAATGATTGTTGGAACATATCTAGGGTAGTGGCTCTAGAATGAAAGATTTAACACCTGTTGACTCTTTTTGGGTGAGGTTGAGGTTAGGTCTGCACAATAAATCAAAAATGTATTATATCCAACCATCCATTTTCTGTACCTGTATTATCCCGGATGGGGTCATGGGGCTGCCGGAGTCTAACCAGTTGGGTGTGAAGGCAGGGTACACCCAAACAGATCGCCAATCTGTCGCTGGGCCACAATCACGCGCACACACATTCACAGCTAGGAACAATTTTAAGCCGCCAAGTTACCTATGAAAAGAAAACCCACGCATGCACTGGGAGGACATGCAAACTCCACACAGAGAGGTCCCAACCGGGACTTGAACCGAGGCAAGAGCACTAACCACTTCACCACTGTGTAGCCCTCAAAAAATTTATTGACATCACAATGTCAGCTTGTGCATGTCACAAAAGAAGGCGTAAACTGCAATAAATGTTTATCTTTACACACATGCAGAGATAGACAAACCATTATGTTTTGAAAAAAGCCCAAGCGCACACTGCCTACATTGTTGTTAAATGTTGTCCATATTTGTTTTGGCTAGTACTACCAGAAAGGTAGATCATTGTCCTTTGGTGTGTTTTCCCAACATACAAGCTCTTACCGGTCTCATATTGAAATAACTTGCAGCAAAATTTATTTTGGCTTTTATTTAAATAAAACTGTTAATTCACATGGAAAAAGTGAGAAAAGTTATAGTCTTTAACGTTAAATTTTCACAGATATATCACAAATGAACCATGTTAAAACCGCGGAAAAGGTACAAATAAACCACCCAAAGAGCACATAAACCCAGGTTCATTGAATTTATTCACTTTGACAATCAGAGCATTGGGCAGATATCACATTCCGTCAGCACATGGTCAGCACCCACTACAGGCCCTCAATGCTTTTTTTTTTTTTTTTTTCTTCTTTTATTTTAATATGTTGGTATAAGCCCCTTTTGTAATTTAAACCAAACTTTATTAATATATATATATTTTTTTATTTGTGTCTTTTTTGTTGGACCGGACGGAAAAGGAAAGGGGAAAAAGGAGAGAGTTGGGGGGTGGAGGGGGGGAAAGAGAGATGGTGCATTATAGCAGTTAGAGAATGGCTACAGGGAAGGGAAGGTAGAGTTGTTAATCTACAGGCAACAAAATGCTGGAGCTTATACCCATTGCAATAGTGAATGTTGGTCTAAAATGGGCACGGCCTGTCCACACACTCAGCTGTTACATACCTGCCGGCTCCGAGAGTGTTCACAAACTTGTCCACATCCAGTTCACACGCACACTTGTGCATACCAACCAACACATGTAAAGCATTACATTCTGTCATGCACACTATTTCAAGGTGCAAAGGTGAGCCGACGCCTGTACTCAGGTGAATGTTATGTTAAGCTGAAGTGGATGATGGAATGCACAAAAAAGGAGGGAGAACCCCCAGCCATCCCCACACCAAGACACCCGCGCCGACCAGGGCCCGCCCCCGCACCCATACTGTGGGGTCAATGGAGGAGATCCACCCGCCAGGCAGCCCAGCCAAGCACCCAGACCAGGGCCCGCAGGACAGCCACACGGGCCCCCAACACCCGAGTGCAGTGAGGTACGGAAGCGCAGAGCGCAAGGCCCAGCCCAGTCAGGAGAGCAGCCCTCCCACTGCGCCAGGTGGCCCAGCGCGGGGCCCCACCCCCGAGAGCCCCACCACCCCAGACAAGCCGCCCACCACCACCCAGGAGTTCTGGGCATCCCCCCACTCCAGCCCCGGATACGAGCCCGGGCCCCCCACGGGAGACCCGCTCCAAAGCTCCAGGCAGCTGCGGAGATCCAGAAGAGAGCACGATGGGGGTCAGCTACCCCCATCTAGAAAAGGGATGACCAAGAGCAGTGGGGTCCCCGAAGGTGTACATTGCCTGACCAGGCTCTCCTAATGTTGTGACCCAGAAGGGGCTCGGCACCCGAGGGTAAGGGCCAGAACCCGCACCACAAGGACACAGACACCCTCCAGGCTCAGATGGAATATGATCCCCCGCTCATGGACTTGCCAGAGGACAAAGGGATCCCTCTCCCCGTGCGGGGAGGGGGCCGCCGGGCCCAGGAGGCCGACCCCCAGGAGACAAGGCCACCGCCGCTGAAGGCCCTGTTCCCTCCACCAGGGATGGGGTAAGGGACAGAAGATCAGTAGTCCCACCTTCCTTGTGTAATGTATTTGTGTGTGTGTGTTGAGGTGTGTTTCTTTTGATTGATGGGTGTGTGTAATAAAGGGTGCAGTTAAAATTGGCGAGCACGGCACTGAGGACATCTCCTGATTGCTTACAGGGATGTCCAATCGCCCTCTCACCAAGGAGCCCTAAATGTCTACGGTGCAGTTAAAATTGGAGGGTAGAGCACTGAGAGGACATCTCCTGGTTGCTGGCAGTGATGTCCTAGCACCCCCCACCAAGGATCCTACGTGTCTAAGGTGCATTTAAAACCAGGAGAAGGGGGCGAAACTGTGCGGAGACCATGGGAGGGGTGGACCACTGCCAAGTGGCTCGGCCCCTCGAGGTATTCCGCAAGCACGCCCCTCCTTCCAACCTAATAAGTGGTCATATGAGGAAGGAGGGAAGGTCGGGGACAGCTACCAAACTGACCCCCGATGATGAAACAACCGTCCCCCCGCCCCCCCCCAGCATTGGGCCCAAGTCTCCCCAGGGCAGAGGCCCCACCGCCCAAAAGCCAACCCCCCAGGCCCCACACCCCCCACCCCACACAAAGAGAGAGGAGCCCAGAGGGGGCCAGCCCCCAGGGCAAGCCCCAGCCCACAGACATCCCCTCCCCTGGCCCGCACCCCCCAGACCCCGCAATGGTAGGCTTTACCTGGAGCAATCGCAGGCCCCAAGAGGGTTGCCCCACCCCGTCCCAGGGCCAGAGAAGGAGTGACGCCAGCCCCCAGGTGCAGCCGGGCCGCCCATCCAGCGCAGGCAGACCCCCCAGGGCCAGGGCCCCGCGCAAGCCCCCCCAGCACACGCAAAAAGACCACCCCCCCAGCCAAGCCAGACCCCCACCCAATGCACCATCCACACCCCCCCACGCCCAGGCCCGGGAGACCATGCGGCCCCCGCGCTTGCCCCACCCAGGCGCCGGACCAGACCCCCCGACCAACAGCGCCCCCCTGCCCCCACCAGGCACCAGGTAGGCCCCGACCCCGGCAGACAGTCAAGGCGCGGCGACACCCAGGAATCCCGCCCCCTAAGTTATGGATTTAGCTATGGGAGACCAGAGAGCCCGAATTCCTTTTAAGTTATTTGAGCTCTTAGTTGACATTTTTTCCAAGCTGATATGATCCAATAGCAGATTCCTGTAATGACTTACACTAATATTTTTCTTGTTTTTCCAGTTTAATAAAATTGTCTTTTTTGCTATACAAAGAGTTATGAAGATTATAGATGCTAAACTTCCCTCTGTGTCGATGGCACTCATGTCACCCAGCACACAAAGTGAAGGTGAGGCTGTGATTGAAACCTTAAGCCAGACTGATAAATCAGCACATACCTGTTGCCAGAGAGCCTGGACAGGTGTACAGAACCACAGAGCATGCATGTAATTGTCAGGTAAATTACTATCACAATGCTCACAAATGTCTGAGTTTTTGAGACCCATCTTGAACATCCTCTGTCCAGTATAGTAAATTCTGTGAAGAGTTTTGAATTGTATTAGTTGTAGATTTGGACTTTTGGTTAATTTAAAGGTATTTAGACACATTTCTGACCAGAAGCTTGTGTCTGTACTTCTGCCTAAGTCTGCATCCCATTTTGTTGTTGGGATTGAGACTTCGTTATCTAAGTTGCATAAGAGTTTGTATATTTTGGAGAGAGTTTTATTCAATGAAAAATTAATCATAGAGGTAACTAGTTCTGGTAATTTTAAGTCATTGTCACTGGATTTAAATGTTTTAGTAATTACAGATTTAAGTTGCTGATATTCCAAGAATTTATTTATTCCATGGTTTTCTTGTAGTTCTTGGTGTGTTATGAATCTTCTGTCGATAATCAAGTGCTCGAGTAGTCTTATGCCCCCTGCTTGCCAAGCAGGGAAGTGCAACATTTTTTTATTTATCAGGATGTCTGGGTTGTTCCAGATGGGTGTCATTTTGCATGGTAGTAGTGAAGAGTTTGACATTTTAAGAAAATCCCACCAGGCTGTTAAAGTAGTACTTATATTACTACTCTGGTAGCAGTCATGTTTTTTTATTGTTGGGCTTATAAATGGTAGATCTGACAAGTTGATCTTTCCACAAAATGCCTGTTCCAGATCCATCCATGGGTTGGTTTCTGGATTGTTTTTTATCCATCTTAAGAGGTACTGCAGTCTGTTGGCAAGAAAGTAGTTATGGAAGTTAGGTAATTCTAAACCTCCACAGCTTTTTCTAGATTTTAAAGTTTTTAGACTAATTCTTGCAGGTTTATTGTTCCATAAGAAGCTGGATATGGCAGAGTCTAATGTTTTGAACCATTTTAGTGGTGGTTGTGTGGGGATCATTGAGAACAGATAATTAACTTTGGGTAAAATGTTCATTTTTACTGTGGCTATCTTACCCATGAGTGACAGAGGCAGGTTGACCCAGCGGGTTAGATCATCCTGTATACTTTTCAGTAATGGGGTGTAGTTTAGTTGCACCAGTTCTGATAGTTTCGGGGAGAAATAAATACCTAGATATTTGATATTGCCTGATTTGACTGGTATTGAGATTGTTTGCTCAACATTACCATTCAGTGACAATAAAACTGATTTGTTCCAGTTAATTGAGTAGTCTGAGATAGAGGAAAATTCATTAATAATTGTTGTTGTTTCACTAATGGAATGTGAATTGTTTAGAAAAAGTAATATGTCATCAGCATAAAGACTAATTTTATGATTACTGTATTTTGTTGTAATTCCTTTAATGCTCTCACGCTGTCTTATTGTTGCAGCCAAAGGTTCAATAAATATAGCAAAAAGAGAGGGGGACAGTGGACAACCCTGTCTGGTCCCTCTACCAAGAAAAAACCTGTCAGAAGTCTGTTTGTTGGTTCTGACTGATGCATTTGGGTTGCGATATAATATTTTAATCCAATCAATGAAGGATTCCCCAAACCCAAACTTATGGAGGGCAGCAATGAGGAACTTCCAGTTTACTCTGTCAAATGCTTTTTCAGCATCCAATGAGAGTATGGTTGTTTCCTGGTTTTTAATAGTGGCAAAATCTATTATGTTAACAAGTCTGCGGACGTTATCACTTGAGTGTCTACCTTTGATGAATCCAGTTTGATCATGATGAATTATATGAGGAGTGATTTTTTCCATTCTCTGCGCGAGTGCTTTGCAAATAATTTTTACGTCTGCATTGATTAGAGAAATGGGGCGATAGCTTGAAGGAATTGTGGGATCTTTTTCTGGTTTGAGAAGGAGGATTATGTTAGCTGAATTCATGTGAGGTGGCAGTGATTGGCTTTCCTTGATAAAAGTAACCATTTTATAAAAAGTTTGTGCCAGCTGTTCCCAGAATTCTTTATAAAACTCAGCAGGAAAGCCATCAGGCCCTGGAGCTTTGTTGTTGGGCATCAGTAACAGAGCTTCATGAAGTTCAGCCAATGAGAGCAGAGAGTCTAAGTTTGAGCTTTGATCCTCATTTAATCTGGGTAGAGTTACATTATTAAGAAATGAGTTAATACTTTGTTCTGATGGATTGACCTGTGATGTGTATAGGTTTTTATAAAAATCTTTAAACGTTTTATTGATTTTAACCGGGTCGTGAGTGACAGTTCCTGTGTGGTCCATAATAGAGGTAATTGTTGATTTTTCTTTATTAATTTTAAGATGATTAGCTAAAAATTTACCCGATTTGTTTGAGTTATCAAAATTTTCGAGTCGAAGTTTTTGTATTTGGAATTGTGTTTGTTTATTGATGATGTCATTTAACTGAAGCTTTAAATTTTTCAGATCTCCCAGAATGTGTTCTTGTGCAGAAGCAGCATAAGCAGCCTCTAGATCTTTGATTTTATTTTCTATTTCTAATAAATCTGCTTTCTCTTTGTGTTTTTTATTTGTTGAATAAGAAATAATTTTTCCTCTCATCACTGCTTTTGCTGTTTCCCAAAGAACACATGGTGAAATATCCGGAGTATCATTAAATTCTAAGAAGGTTGCCCACTCTTTTTTAAAGAACTGAATAAACTCTTGATCTTTTAACAGCGAAGTGTTAAACCTCCAGGTTAAGCCAGAAGGTGTGGGTAGATCTCTAGAAATATTTACAGAAACTGGTGCATGATCACTAATGATAATTGGATGAATGTTGGAATCCTTGATATCTTTTAAAAGAGAATTACTGACTAATAAGTAGTCTAAGCGAGACTGTGAGTGGTGAACTGGAGAAAAGAAAGTGAACCCTTTAGTGTTTGGATGACATGAGCGCCAAGCGTCGCAGAGACCCAACTCATCCATGTATTGCTTCAAAATACTTGCAGAACGCCATGTGCGCTGGTGTCTTGCTGTGCTGAGTCTGTCAAGTTCAGGATCAAGGACCAAGTTGAGGTCTCCTCCTATAATTATTGTGGAGTCAGCATGAACCGAAAGTAAGGTGAAGAATCTGTGAAAGAAGGAGGATTTATCAGCATTGGGACCATAGATACTGGCTATACAAAAATCTTTATTCTGAAATGATATGTTAATAATTACAAACCTGCCTTCTGGATCAACAATTGTGTTCTTATGAGTAAATGTAATATTTTTATTAATCAAAATAGCAACTCCTCTTTGTTTGGAGTTGTAACTAGCCGAGTAGATGAATGGGAATTGTGAGCAGCACAGGAGATGATCAGCTGATCTGGATAAGTGGGTCTCCTGCAGTAAAACTAGATCTGCTTTTAGATCATTCAGATGATTGAAAACTTTCAGCCTCTTTGGCCCAGAGCCAAGTCCACGCACATTCCAGCTAAAGATGTTCAGACTGGACAGGACTGCACTGACTGAGAGAGTGTTATGCTAAGTAATGCGCGTGCGTCTGTGAGTCCTGTGCGCGTGCCCGCTGACCAATGCGCAGAGGAGCGCTGTGTGCTTGTGCGCGTGAATGTTTCCTGGCTGTGTGAGTTGCTTGTTGTATGTGTCCTATATGAGCCTATGTGAGGTGTTTGCGGTATGTCGGCGAGTGCGTGCGGGATCGCGTGTACGTGCGCGCGCATGTCTCGTGCATGAGTAAATGGGTACTTACCAGGGATGTGTTGCCTTTAGTTGATTTAAATATGAGGAGGAGGAGGGGGGAAGAGGGGGGGGGGG